>OV121085.1:36788390-38035525 GCA_921293015.1 Phorcus lineatus
CAAAGCTTAAATTCACTCAACGTAGATGAGAATCTTGGCAAGTCACTATGAAAGATCATTTCACCTATGGCCACTTGCATTACATCCTCGAAGATAAAAAATGTTCTAAATATAGGAATGCATGTTCACGGGATATGCTGTACATCCAATTCATAAACAGTTGTAAAATGCAAAAGTACAGGTTCCGGCGAGGCTCGAACTCGCGGCCTTCTGCGTGTTAAGCAGACGTGATAACCACTACACCACGGAACCCTTGGATGACTACTACAGTATATCTTGAGTAGCAATTCGTAGTGTCCACCCAGTGTTGGTAATCAAGCACGTACTGTATGGTGGAATGCTATCCATGAAATAAACTTGCAGTGCTGAATTTGAAGTTACGCATGTTGTTGACATAGACATCTTAAAATCTTTACCACGATCAAGACTGGGACATTTCCGATGTGCATCCTGTTTGGTCAAATAGGGTGGTTTGCTTAAGTAAAAAAGAAGGTTCTGGCGAGGTTCGAACTCGCGACCTTCTGCGTGTAAAGCAGACGTGATAACCACTACACCACAGAACCAAGACAACAAATGCACAAGTTATAAAGATCCAGTTCACAGCACCTCACACTCTATCAACACCATATTTGAAAAGCATATCGACCTAATAATGCACACAGCTACTACCTTATAAAAGCTCTTATATATGTCTGTTTAATAGGCATCTAGGATAAACAGATAAAATGAGTGAGGTCGCCAAACAATGTCTAGGGATTACAATACACAAACACTTGCAGAAAGACAATTTGATGTACTCAAAACTTTGATAGGAAAGGAGGGAAGAAAAGAGGTTCTGGCGAGGTTCGAACTCGCGACCTTCTGCGTGTGAAGCAGACGTGATAACCACTACACCACAGAACCTGTCTACCAAAGCTTATATTCACTCAACGTAGATGAGAATCTTGGCAAGTCACTATGAAAGATCATTTCACCTATGGCCACTTGCATTACATCCTCGAAGATAAAAAATGTTCTAAATATAGGAATGCATGTTCACGGGATATGCTGTACATCCAATTCATAAACAGTTGTAAAATGCAAAAGTACAGGTTCCGGCGAGGCTCGAACTCGCGGCCTTCTGCGTGTTAAGCAGACGTGATAACCACTACACCACGGAACCCTTGGATGACTACTACAGTATATCTTGAGTAGCAATTCGTAGTGTCCACCCAGTGTTGGTAATCAAGCACGTACTGTATGGTGGAATGCTATCCATGAAATAAACTTGCAGTGCTGAATTTGAAGTTACGCATGTTGTTGACATAGACATCTTAAAATCTTTACCACGATCAAGACTGGGACATTTCCGATGTGCATCCTGTTTGGTCAAATAGGGTGGTTTGCTTAAGTAAAAAAGAAGGTTCTGGCGAGGTTCGAACTCGCGACCTTCTGCGTGTAAAGCAGACGTGATAACCACTACACCACAGAACCAAGACAACAAATGCACAAGTTATAAAGATCCAGTTCACAGCACCTCACACTCTATCAACACCATATTTGAAAAGCATATCGACCTAATAATGCACACAGCTACTACCTTATAAAAGCTCTTATATATGTCTGTTTAATAGGCATCTAGGATAAACAGATAAAATGAGTGAGGTCGCCAAACAATGTCTAGGGATTACAATACACAAACACTTGCAGAAAGACAATTTGATGTACTCAAAACTTTGATAGGAAAGGAGGGAAGAAAAGAGGTTCTGGCGAGGTTCGAACTCGCGACCTTCTGCGTGTGAAGCAGACGTGATAACCACTACACCACAGAACCTGTCTACCAAAGCTTAAATTCACTCAACGTAGATGAGAATCTTGGCAAGTCACTATGAAAGATCATTTCACCTATGGCCACTTGCATTACATCCTCGAAGATAAAAAATGTTCTAAATATAGGATGCATGTTCACGGGATATGCTGTACATCCAATTCATAAACAGTTGTAAAATGCAAAAGTACAGGTTCCGGCGAGGCTCGAACTCGCGGCCTTCTGCGTGTTAAGCAGACGTGATAACCACTACACCACGGAACCCTTGGATGACTACTACAGTATATCTTGAGTAGCAATTCGTAGTGTCCACCCAGTGTTGGTAATCAAGCACGTACTGTATGGTGGAATGCTATCCATGAAATAAACTTGCAGTGCTGAATTTGAAGTTACGCATGTTGTTGACATAGACATCTTAAAATCTTTACCACGATCAAGACTGGGACATTTCCGATGTGCATCCTGTTTGGTCAAATAGGGTGGTTTGCTTAAGTAAAAAAGAAGGTTCTGGCGAGGTTCGAACTCGCGACCTTCTGCGTGTAAAGCAGACGTGATAACCACTACACCACAGAACCAAGACAACAAATGCACAAGTTATAAAGATCCAGTTCACAGCACCTCACACTCTATCAACACCATATTTGAAAAGCATATCGACCTAATAATGCACACAGCTACTACCTTATAAAAGCTCTTATATATGTCTGTTTAATAGGCATCTAGGATAAACAGATAAAATGAGTGAGGTCGCCAAACAATGTCTAGGGATTACAATACACAAACACTTGCAGAAAGACAATTTGATGTACTCAAAACTTTGATAGGAAAGGAGGGAAGAAAAGAGGTTCTGGCGAGGTTCGAACTCGCGACCTTCTGCGTGTGAAGCAGACGTGATAACCACTACACCACAGAACCTGTCTACCAAAGCTTAAATTCACTCAACGTAGATGAGAATCTTGGCAAGTCACTATGAAAGATCATTTCACCTATGGCCACTTGCATTACATCCTCGAAGATAAAAAATGTTCTAAATATAGGAATGCATGTTCACGGGATATGCTGTACATCCAATTCATAAACAGTTGTAAAATGCAAAAGTACAGGTTCCGGCGAGGCTCGAACTCGCGGCCTTCTGCGTGTTAAGCAGACGTGATAACCACTACACCACGGAACCCTTGGATGACTACTACAGTATATCTTGAGTAGCAATTCGTAGTGTCCACCCAGTGTTGGTAATCAAGCACGTACTGTATGGTGGAATGCTATCCATGAAATAAACTTGCAGTGCTGAATTTGAAGTTACGCATGTTGTTGACATAGACATCTTAAAATCTTTACCACGATCAAGACTGGGACATTTCCGATGTGCATCCTGTTTGGTCAAATAGGGTGGTTTGCTTAAGTAAAAAAGAAGGTTCTGGCGAGGTTCGAACTCGCGACCTTCTGCGTGTAAAGCAGACGTGATAACCACTACACCACAGAACCAAGACAACAAATGCACAAGTTATAAAGATCCAGTTCACAGCACCTCACACTCTATCAACACCATATTTGAAAAGCATATCGACCTAATAATGCACACAGCTACTACCTTATAAAAGCTCTTATATATGTCTGTTTAATAGGCATCTAGGATAAACAGATAAAATGAGTGAGGTCGCCAAACAATGTCTAGGGATTACAATACACAAACACTTGCAGAAAGACAATTTGATGTACTCAAAACTTTGATAGGAAAGGAGGGAAGAAAAGAGGTTCTGGCGAGGTTCGAACTCGCGACCTTCTGCGTGTGAAGCAGACGTGATAACCACTACACCACAGAACCTGTCTACCAAAGCTTAAATTCACTCAACGTAGATGAGAATCTTGGCAAGTCACTATGAAAGATCATTTCACCTATGGCCACTTGCATTACATCCTCGAAGATAAAAAATGTTCTAAATATAGGAATGCATGTTCACGGGATATGCTGTACATCCAATTCATAAACAGTTGTAAAATGCAAAAGTACAGGTTCCGGCGAGGCTCGAACTCGCGGCCTTCTGCGTGTTAAGCAGACGTGATAACCACTACACCACGGAACCCTTGGATGACTACTACAGTATATCTTGAGTAGCAATTCGTAGTGTCCACCCAGTGTTGGTAATCAAGCACGTACTGTATGGTGGAATGCTATCCATGAAATAAACTTGCAGTGCTGAATTTGAAGTTACGCATGTTGTTGACATAGACATCTTAAAATCTTTACCACGATCAAGACTGGGACATTTCCGATGTGCATCCTGTTTGGTCAAGTAGGGTGGTTTGCTTAAGTAAAAAAGAAGGTTCTGGCGAGGTTCGAACTCGCGACCTTCTGCGTGTAAAGCAGACGTGATAACCACTACACCACAGAACCAAGACAACAAATGCACAAGTTATAAAGATCCAGTTCACAGCACCTCACACTCTATCAACACCATATTTGAAAAGCATATCGACCTAATAATGCACACAGCTACTACCTTATAAAAGCTCTTATATATGTCTGTTTAATAGGCATCTAGGATAAACAGATAAAATGAGTGAGGTCGCCAAACAATGTCTAGGGATTACAATACACAAACACTTGCAGAAAGACAATTTGATGTACTCAAAACTTTGATAGGAAAGGAGGGAAGAAAAGAGGTTCTGGCGAGGTTCGAACTCGCGACCTTCTGCGTGTGAAGCAGACGTGATAACCACTACACCACAGAACCTGTCTACCAAAGCTTAAATTCACTCAACGTAGATGAGAATCTTGGCAAGTCACTATGAAAGATCATTTCACCTATGGCCACTTGCATTACATCCTCGAAGATAAAAAATGTTCTAAATATAGGAATGCATGTTCACGGGATATGCTGTACATCCAATTCATAAACAGTTGTAAAATGCAAAAGTACAGGTTCCGGCGAGGCTCGAACTCGCGGCCTTCTGCGTGTTAAGCAGACGTGATAACCACTACACCACGGAACCCTTGGATGACTACTACAGTATATCTTGAGTAGCAATTCGTAGTGTCCACCCAGTGTTGGTAATCAAGCACGTACTGTATGGTGGAATGCTATCCATGAAATAAACTTGCAGTGCTGAATTTGAAGTTACGCATGTTGTTGACATAGACATCTTAAAATCTTTACCACGATCAAGACTGGGACATTTCCGATGTGCATCCTGTTTGGTCAAATAGGGTGGTTTGCTTAAGTAAAAAAGAAGGTTCTGGCGAGGTTCGAACTCGCGACCTTCTGCGTGTAAAGCAGACGTGATAACCACTACACCACAGAACCAAGACAACAAATGCACAAGTTATAAAGATCCAGTTCACAGCACCTCACACTCTATCAACACCATATTTGAAAAGCATATCGACCTAATAATGCACACAGCTACTACCTTATAAAAGCTCTTATATATGTCTGTTTAATAGGCATCTAGGATAAACAGATAAAATGAGTGAGGTCGCCAAACAATGTCTAGGGATTACAATACACAAACACTTGCAGAAAGACAATTTGATGTACTCAAAACTTTGATAGGAAAGGAGGGAAGAAAAGAGGTTCTGGCGAGGTTCGAACTCGCGACCTTCTGCGTGTGAAGCAGACGTGATAACCACTACACCACAGAACCTGTCTACCAAAGCTTAAATTCACTCAACGTAGATGAGAATCTTGGCAAGTCACTATGAAAGATCATTTCACCTATGGCCACTTGCATTACATCCTCGAAGATAAAAAATGTTCTAAATATAGGAATGCATGTTCACGGGATATGCTGTACATCCAATTCATAAACAGTTGTAAAATGCAAAAGTACAGGTTCCGGCGAGGCTCGAACTCGCGGCCTTCTGCGTGTTAAGCAGACGTGATAACCACTACACCACGGAACCCTTGGATGACTACTACAGTATATCTTGAGTAGCAATTCGTAGTGTCCACCCAGTGTTGGTAATCAAGCACGTACTGTATGGTGGAATGCTATCCATGAAATAAACTTGCAGTGCTGAATTTGAAGTTACGCATGTTGTTGACATAGACATCTTAAAATCTTTACCACGATCAAGACTGGGACATTTCCGATGTGCATCCTGTTTGGTCAAATAGGGTGGTTTGCTTAAGTAAAAAAGAAGGTTCTGGCGAGGTTCGAACTCGCGACCTTCTGCGTGTAAAGCAGACGTGATAACCACTACACCACAGAACCAAGACAACAAATGCACAAGTTATAAAGATCCAGTTCACAGCACCTCACACTCTATCAACACCATATTTGAAAAGCATATCGACCTAATAATGCACACAGCTACTACCTTATAAAAGCTCTTATATATGTCTGTTTAATAGGCATCTAGGATAAACAGATAAAATGAGTGAGGTCGCCAAACAATGTCTAGGGATTACAATACACAAACACTTGCAGAAAGACAATTTGATGTACTCAAAACTTTGATAGGAAAGGAGGGAAGAAAAGAGGTTCTGGCGAGGTTCGAACTCGCGACCTTCTGCGTGTGAAGCAGACGTGATAACCACTACACCACAGAACCTGTCTACCAAAGCTTAAATTCACTCAACGTAGATGAGAATCTTGGCAAGTCACTATGAAAGATCATTTCACCTATGGCCACTTGCATTACATCCTCGAAGATAAAAAATGTTCTAAATATAGGAATGCATGTTCACGGGATATGCTGTACATCCAATTCATAAACAGTTGTAAAATGCAAAAGTACAGGTTCCGGCGAGGCTCGAACTCGCGGCCTTCTGCGTGTTAAGCAGACGTGATAACCACTACACCACGGAACCCTTGGATGACTACTACAGTATATCTTGAGTAGCAATTCGTAGTGTCCACCCAGTGTTGGTAATCAAGCACGTACTGTATGGTGGAATGCTATCCATGAAATAAACTTGCAGTGCTGAATTTGAAGTTACGCATGTTGTTGACATAGACATCTTAAAATCTTTACCACGATCAAGACTGGGACATTTCCGATGTGCATCCTGTTTGGTCAAGTAGGGTGGTTTGCTTAAGTAAAAAAGAAGGTTCTGGCGAGGTTCGAACTCGCGACCTTCTGCGTGTAAAGCAGACGTGATAACCACTACACCACAGAACCAAGACAACAAATGCACAAGTTATAAAGATCCAGTTCACAGCACCTCACACTCTATCAACACCATATTTGAAAAGCATATCGACCTAATAATGCACACAGCTACTACCTTATAAAAGCTCTTATATATGTCTGTTTAATAGGCATCTAGGATAAACAGATAAAATGAGTGAGGTCGCCAAACAATGTCTAGGGATTACAATACACAAACACTTGCAGAAAGACAATTTGATGTACTCAAAACTTTGATAGGAAAGGAGGGAAGAAAAGAGGTTCTGGCGAGGTTCGAACTCGCGACCTTCTGCGTGTGAAGCAGACGTGATAACCACTACACCACAGAACCTGTCTACCAAAGCTTAAATTCACTCAACGTAGATGAGAATCTTGGCAAGTCACTATGAAAGATCATTTCACCTATGGCCACTTGCATTACATCCTCGAAGATAAAAAATGTTCTAAATATAGGAATGCATGTTCACGGGATATGCTGTACATCCAATTCATAAACAGTTGTAAAATGCAAAAGTACAGGTTCCGGCGAGGCTCGAACTCGCGGCCTTCTGCGTGTTAAGCAGACGTGATAACCACTACACCACGGAACCCTTGGATGACTACTACAGTATATCTTGAGTAGCAATTCGTAGTGTCCACCCAGTGTTGGTAATCAAGCACGTACTGTATGGTGGAATGCTATCCATGAAATAAACTTGCAGTGCTGAATTTGAAGTTACGCATGTTGTTGACATAGACATCTTAAAATCTTTACCACGATCAAGACTGGGACATTTCCGATGTGCATCCTGTTTGGTCAAGTAGGGTGGTTTGCTTAAGTAAAAAAGAAGGTTCTGGCGAGGTTCGAACTCGCGACCTTCTGCGTGTAAAGCAGACGTGATAACCACTACACCACAGAACCAAGACAACAAATGCACAAGTTATAAAGATCCAGTTCACAGCACCTCACACTCTATCAACACCATATTTGAAAAGCATATCGACCTAATAATGCACACAGCTACTACCTTATAAAAGCTCTTATATATGTCTGTTTAATAGGCATCTAGGATAAACAGATAAAATGAGTGAGGTCGCCAAACAATGTCTAGGGATTACAATACACAAACACTTGCAGAAAGACAATTTGATGTACTCAAAACTTTGATAGGAAAGGAGGAAGAAAAGAGGTTCTGGCGAGGTTCGAACTCGCGACCTTCTGCGTGTGAAGCAGACGTGATAACCACTACACCACAGAACCTGTCTACCAAAGCTTAAATTCACTCAACGTAGATGAGAATCTTGGCAAGTCACTATGAAAGATCATTTCACCTATGGCCACTTGCATTACATCCTCGAAGATAAAAAATGTTCTAAATATAGGAATGCATGTTCACGGGATATGCTGTACATCCAATTCATAAACAGTTGTAAAATGCAAAAGTACAGGTTCCGGCGAGGCTCGAACTCGCGGCCTTCTGCGTGTTAAGCAGACGTGATAACCACTACACCACGGAACCCTTGGATGACTACTACAGTATATCTTGAGTAGCAATTCGTAGTGTCCACCCAGTGTTGGTAATCAAGCACGTACTGTATGGTGGAATGCTATCCATGAAATAAACTTGCAGTGCTGAATTTGAAGTTACGCATGTTGTTGACATAGACATCTTAAAATCTTTACCACGATCAAGACTGGGACATTTCCGATGTGCATCCTGTTTGGTCAAATAGGGTGGTTTGCTTAAGTAAAAAAGAAGGTTCTGGCGAGGTTCGAACTCGCGACCTTCTGCGTGTAAAGCAGACGTGATAACCACTACACCACAGAACCAAGACAACAAATGCACAAGTTATAAAGATCCAGTTCACAGCACCTCACACTCTATCAACACCATATTTGAAAAGCATATCGACCTAATAATGCACACAGCTACTACCTTATAAAAGCTCTTATATATGTCTGTTTAATAGGCATCTAGGATAAACAGATAAAATGAGTGAGGTCGCCAAACAATGTCTAGGGATTACAATACACAAACACTTGCAGAAAGACAATTTGATGTACTCAAAACTTTGATAGGAAAGGAGGGAAGAAAAGAGGTTCTGGCGAGGTTCGAACTCGCGACCTTCTGCGTGTGAAGCAGACGTGATAACCACTACACCACAGAACCTGTCTACCAAAGCTTAAATTCACTCAACGTAGATGAGAATCTTGGCAAGTCACTATGAAAGATCATTTCACCTATGGCCACTTGCATTACATCCTCGAAGATAAAAAATGTTCTAAATATAGGAATGCATGTTCACGGGATATGCTGTACATCCAATTCATAAACAGTTGTAAAATGCAAAAGTACAGGTTCCGGCGAGGCTCGAACTCGCGGCCTTCTGCGTGTTAAGCAGACGTGATAACCACTACACCACGGAACCCTTGGATGACTACTACAGTATATCTTGAGTAGCAATTCGTAGTGTCCACCCAGTGTTGGTAATCAAGCACGTACTGTATGGTGGAATGCTATCCATGAAATAAACTTGCAGTGCTGAATTTGAAGTTACGCATGTTGTTGACATAGACATCTTAAAATCTTTACCACGATCAAGACTGGGACATTTCCGATGTGCATCCTGTTTG
This sequence comes from Phorcus lineatus, assembly GCA_921293015.1. NCBI lineage: Eukaryota > Metazoa > Mollusca > Gastropoda > Trochida > Trochidae > Phorcus > Phorcus lineatus. Next base: position 36,797,946 of record OV121085.1, read on the forward strand.
GTCAAATAGGGTGGTTTGCTTAAGTAAAAAAGAAGGTTCTGGCGAGGTTCGAACTCGCGACCTTCTGCGTGTAAAGCAGACGTGATAACCACTACACCACAGAACCAAGACAACAAATGCACAAGTTATAAAGATCCAGTTCACAGCACCTCACACTCTATCAACACCATATTTGAAAAGCATATCGACCTAATAATGCACACAGCTACTACCTTATAAAAGCTCTTATATATGTCTGTTTAATAGGCATCTAGGATAAACAGATAAAATGAGTGAGGTCGCCAAACAATGTCTAGGGATTACAATACACAAACACTTGCAGAAAGACAATTTGATGTACTCAAAACTTTGATAGGAAAGGAGGGAAGAAAAGAGGTTCTGGCGAGGTTCGAACTCGCGACCTTCTGCGTGTGAAGCAGACGTGATAACCACTACACCACAGAACCTGTCTACCAAAGCTTAAATTCACTCAACGTAGATGAGAATCTTGGCAAGTCACTATGAAAGATCATTTCACCTATGGCCACTTGCATTACATCCTCGAAGATAAAAAATGTTCTAAATATAGGAATGCATGTTCACGGGATATGCTGTACATCCAATTCATAAACAGTTGTAAAATGCAAAAGTACAGGTTCCGGCGAGGCTCGAACTCGCGGCCTTCTGCGTGTTAAGCAGACGTGATAACCACTACACCACGGAACCCTTGGATGACTACTACAGTATATCTTGAGTAGCAATTCGTAGTGTCCACCCAGTGTTGGTAATCAAGCACGTACTGTATGGTGGAATGCTATCCATGAAATAAACTTGCAGTGCTGAATTTGAAGTTACGCATGTTGTTGACATAGACATCTTAAAATCTTTACCACGATCAAGACTGGGACATTTCCGATGTGCATCCTGTTTGGTCAAGTAGGGTGGTTTGCTTAAGTAAAAAAGAAGGTTCTGGCGAGGTTCGAACTCGCGACCTTCTGCGTGTAAAGCAGACGTGATAACCACTACACCACAGAACCAAGACAACAAATGCACAAGTTATAAAGATCCAGTTCACAGCACCTCACACTCTATCAACACCATATTTGAAAAGCATATCGACCTAATAATGCACACAGCTACTACCTTATAAAAGCTCTTATATATGTCTGTTTAATAGGCATCTAGGATAAACAGATAAAATGAGTGAGGTCGCCAAACAATGTCTAGGGATTACAATACACAAACACTTGCAGAAAGACAATTTGATGTACTCAAAACTTTGATAGGAAAGGAGGGAAGAAAAGAGGTTCTGGCGAGGTTCGAACTCGCGACCTTCTGCGTGTGAAGCAGACGTGATAACCACTACACCACAGAACCTGTCTACCAAAGCTTAAATTCACTCAACGTAGATGAGAATCTTGGCAAGTCACTATGAAAGATCATTTCACCTATGGCCACTTGCATTACATCCTCGAAGATAAAAAATGTTCTAAATATAGGAATGCATGTTCACGGGATATGCTGTACATCCAATTCATAAACAGTTGTAAAATGCAAAAGTACAGGTTCCGGCGAGGCTCGAACTCGCGGCCTTCTGCGTGTTAAGCAGACGTGATAACCACTACACCACGGAACCCTTGGATGACTACTACAGTATATCTTGAGTAGCAATTCGTAGTGTCCACCCAGTGTTGGTAATCAAGCACGTACTGTATGGTGGAATGCTATCCATGAAATAAACTTGCAGTGCTGAATTTGAAGTTACGCATGTTGTTGACATAGACATCTTAAAATCTTTACCACGATCAAGACTGGGACATTTCCGATGTGCATCCTGTTTGGTCAAATAGGGTGGTTTGCTTAAGTAAAAAAGAAGGTTCTGGCGAGGTTCGAACTCGCGACCTTCTGCGTGTAAAGCAGACGTGATAACCACTACACCACAGAACCAAGACAACAAATGCACAAGTTATAAAGATCCAGTTCACAGCACCTCACACTCTATCAACACCATATTTGAAAAGCATATCGACCTAATAATGCACACAGCTACTACCTTATAAAAGCTCTTATATATGTCTGTTTAATAGGCATCTAGGATAAACAGATAAAATGAGTGAGGTCGCCAAACAATGTCTAGGGATTACAATACACAAACACTTGCAGAAAGACAATTTGATGTACTCAAAACTTTGATAGGAAAGGAGGGAAGAAAAGAGGTTCTGGCGAGGTTCGAACTCGCGACCTTCTGCGTGTGAAGCAGACGTGATAACCACTACACCACAGAACCTGTCTACCAAAGCTTAAATTCACTCAACGTAGATGAGAATCTTGGCAAGTCACTATGAAAGATCATTTCACCTATGGCCACTTGCATTACATCCTCGAAGATAAAAAATGTTCTAAATATAGGAATGCATGTTCACGGGATATGCTGTACATCCAATTCATAAACAGTTGTAAAATGCAAAAGTACAGGTTCCGGCGAGGCTCGAACTCGCGGCCTTCTGCGTGTTAAGCAGACGTGATAACCACTACACCACGGAACCCTTGGATGACTACTACAGTATATCTTGAGTAGCAATTCGTAGTGTCCACCCAGTGTTGGTAATCAAGCACGTACTGTATGGTGGAATGCTATCCATGAAATAAACTTGCAGTGCTGAATTTGAAGTTACGCATGTTGTTGACATAGACATCTTAAAATCTTTACCACGATCAAGACTGGGACATTTCCGATGTGCATCCTGTTTGGTCAAGTAGGGTGGTTTGCTTAAGTAAAAAAGAAGGTTCTGGCGAGGTTCGAACTCGCGACCTTCTGCGTGTAAAGCAGACGTGATAACCACTACACCACAGAACCAAGACAACAAATGCACAAGTTATAAAGATCCAGTTCACAGCACCTCACACTCTATCAACACCATATTTGAAAAGCATATCGACCTAATAATGCACACAGCTACTACCTTATAAAAGCTCTTATATATGTCTGTTTAATAGGCATCTAGGATAAACAGATAAAATGAGTGAGGTCGCCAAACAATGTCTAGGGATTACAATACACAAACACTTGCAGAAAGACAATTTGATGTACTCAAAACTTTGATAGGAAAGGAGGGAAGAAAAGAGGTTCTGGCGAGGTTCGAACTCGCGACCTTCTGCGTGTGAAGCAGACGTGATAACCACTACACCACAGAACCTGTCTACCAAAGCTTAAATTCACTCAACGTAGATGAGAATCTTGGCAAGTCACTATGAAAGATCATTTCACCTATGGCCACTTGCATTACATCCTCGAAGATAAAAAATGTTCTAAATATAGGAATGCATGTTCACGGGATATGCTGTACATCCAATTCATAAACAGTTGTAAAATGCAAAAGTACAGGTTCCGGCGAGGCTCGAACTCGCGGCCTTCTGCGTGTTAAGCAGACGTGATAACCACTACACCACGGAACCCTTGGATGACTACTACAGTATATCTTGAGTAGCAATTCGTAGTGTCCACCCAGTGTTGGTAATCAAGCACGTACTGTATGGTGGAATGCTATCCATGAAATAAACTTGCAGTGCTGAATTTGAAGTTACGCATGTTGTTGACATAGACATCTTAAAATCTTTACCACGATCAAGACTGGGACATTTCCGATGTGCATCCTGTTTGGTCAAATAGGGTGGTTTGCTTAAGTAAAAAAGAAGGTTCTGGCGAGGTTCGAACTCGCGACCTTCTGCGTGTAAAGCAGACGTGATAACCACTACACCACAGAACCAAGACAACAAATGCACAAGTTATAAAGATCCAGTTCACAGCACCTCACACTCTATCAACACCATATTTGAAAAGCATATCGACCTAATAATGCACACAGCTACTACCTTATAAAAGCTCTTATATATGTCTGTTTAATAGGCATCTAGGATAAACAGATAAAATGAGTGAGGTCGCCAAACAATGTCTAGGGATTACAATACACAAACACTTGCAGAAAGACAATTTGATGTACTCAAAACTTTGATAGGAAAGGAGGGAAGAAAAGAGGTTCTGGCGAGGTTCGAACTCGCGACCTTCTGCGTGTGAAGCAGACGTGATAACCACTACACCACAGAACCTGTCTACCAAAGCTTAAATTCACTCAACGTAGATGAGAATCTTGGCAAGTCACTATGAAAGATCATTTCACCTATGGCCACTTGCATTACATCCTCGAAGATAAAAAATGTTCTAAATATAGGAATGCATGTTCACGGGATATGCTGTACATCCAATTCATAAACAGTTGTAAAATGCAAAAGTACAGGTTCCGGCGAGGCTCGAACTCGCGGCCTTCTGCGTGTTAAGCAGACGTGATAACCACTACACCACGGAACCCTTGGATGACTACTACAGTATATCTTGAGTAGCAATTCGTAGTGTCCACCCAGTGTTGGTAATCAAGCACGTACTGTATGGTGGAATGCTATCCATGAAATAAACTTGCAGTGCTGAATTTGAAGTTACGCATGTTGTTGACATAGACATCTTAAAATCTTTACCACGATCAAGACTGGGACATTTCCGATGTGCATCCTGTTTGGTCAAATAGGGTGGTTTGCTTAAGTAAAAAAGAAGGTTCTGGCGAGGTTCGAACTCGCGACCTTCTGCGTGTAAAGCAGACGTGATAACCACTACACCACAGAACCAAGACAACAAATGCACAAGTTATAAAGATCCAGTTCACAGCACCTCACACTCTATCAACACCATATTTGAAAAGCATATCGACCTAATAATGCACACAGCTACTACCTTATAAAAGCTCTTATATATGTCTGTTTAATAGGCATCTAGGATAAACAGATAAAATGAGTGAGGTCGCCAAACAATGTCTAGGGATTACAATACACAAACACTTGCAGAAAGACAATTTGATGTACTCAAAACTTTGATAGGAAAGGAGGGAAGAAAAGAGGTTCTGGCGAGGTTCGAACTCGCGACCTTCTGCGTGTGAAGCAGACGTGATAACCACTACACCACAGAACCTGTCTACCAAAGCTTAAATTCACTCAACGTAGATGAGAATCTTGGCAAGTCACTATGAAAGATCATTTCACCTATGGCCACTTGCATTACATCCTCGAAGATAAAAAATGTTCTAAATATAGGAATGCATGTTCACGGGATATGCTGTACATCCAATTCATAAACAGTTGTAAAATGCAAAAGTACAGGTTCCGGCGAGGCTCGAACTCGCGGCCTTCTGCGTGTTAAGCAGACGTGATAACCACTACACCACGGAACCCTTGGATGACTACTACAGTATATCTTGAGTAGCAATTCGTAGTGTCCACCCAGTGTTGGTAATCAAGCACGTACTGTATGGTGGAATGCTATCCATGAAATAAACTTGCAGTGCTGAATTTGAAGTTACGCATGTTGTTGACATAGACATCTTAAAATCTTTACCACGATCAAGACTGGGACATTTCCGATGTGCATCCTGTTTGGTCAAGTAGGGTGGTTTGCTTAAGTAAAAAAGAAGGTTCTGGCGAGGTTCGAACTCGCGACCTTCTGCGTGTAAAGCAGACGTGATAACCACTACACCACAGAACCAAGACAACAAATGCACAAGTTATAAAGATCCAGTTCACAGCACCTCACACTCTATCAACACCATATTTGAAAAGCATATCGACCTAATAATGCACACAGCTACTACCTTATAAAAGCTCTTATATATGTCTGTTTAATAGGCATCTAGGATAAACAGATAAAATGAGTGAGGTCGCCAAACAATGTCTAGGGATTACAATACACAAACACTTGCAGAAAGACAATTTGATGTACTCAAAACTTTGATAGGAAAGGAGGGAAGAAAAGAGGTTCTGGCGAGGTTCGAACTCGCGACCTTCTGCGTGTGAAGCAGACGTGATAACCACTACACCACAGAACCTGTCTACCAAAGCTTAAATTCACTCAACGTAGATGAGAATCTTGGCAAGTCACTATGAAAGATCATTTCACCTATGGCCACTTGCATTACATCCTCGAAGATAAAAAATGTTCTAAATATAGGAATGCATGTTCACGGGATATGCTGTACATCCAATTCATAAACAGTTGTAAAATGCAAAAGTACAGGTTCCGGCGAGGCTCGAACTCGCGGCCTTCTGCGTGTTAAGCAGACGTGATAACCACTACACCACGGAACCCTTGGATGACTACTACAGTATATCTTGAGTAGCAATTCGTAGTGTCCACCCAGTGTTGGTAATCAAGCACGTACTGTATGGTGGAATGCTATCCATGAAATAAACTTGCAGTGCTGAATTTGAAGTTACGCATGTTGTTGACATAGACATCTTAAAATCTTTACCACGATCAAGACTGGGACATTTCCGATGTGCATCCTGTTTGGTCAAATAGGGTGGTTTGCTTAAGTAAAAAAGAAGGTTCTGGCGAGGTTCGAACTCGCGACCTTCTGCGTGTAAAGCAGACGTGATAACCACTACACCACAGAACCAAGACAACAAATGCACAAGTTATAAAGATCCAGTTCACAGCACCTCACACTCTATCAACACCATATTTGAAAAGCATATCGACCTAATAATGCACACAGCTACTACCTTATAAAAGCTCTTATATATGTCTGTTTAATAGGCATCTAGGATAAACAGATAAAATGAGTGAGGTCGCCAAACAATGTCTAGGGATTACAATACACAAACACTTGCAGAAAGACAATTTGATGTACTCAAAACTTTGATAGGAAAGGAGGGAAGAAAAGAGGTTCTGGCGAGGTTCGAACTCGCGACCTTCTGCGTGTGAAGCAGACGTGATAACCACTACACCACAGAACCTGTCTACCAAAGCTTAAATTCACTCAACGTAGATGAGAATCTTGGCAAGTCACTATGAAAGATCATTTCACCTATGGCCACTTGCATTACATCCTCGAAGATAAAAAATGTTCTAAATATAGGAATGCATGTTCACGGGATATGCTGTACATCCAATTCATAAACAGTTGTAAAATGCAAAAGTACAGGTTCCGGCGAGGCTCGAACTCGCGGCCTTCTGCGTGTTAAGCAGACGTGATAACCACTACACCACGGAACCCTTGGATGACTACTACAGTATATCTTGAGTAGCAATTCGTAGTGTCCACCCAGTGTTGGTAATCAAGCACGTACTGTATGGTGGAATGCTATCCATGAAATAAACTTGCAGTGCTGAATTTGAAGTTACGCATGTTGTTGACATAGACATCTTAAAATCTTTACCACGATCAAGACTGGGACATTTCCGATGTGCATCCTGTTTGGTCAAATAGGGTGGTTTGCTTAAGTAAAAAAGAAGGTTCTGGCGAGGTTCGAACTCGCGACCTTCTGCGTGTAAAGCAGACGTGATAACCACTACACCACAGAACCAAGACAACAAATGCACAAGTTATAAAGATCCAGTTCACAGCACCTCACACTCTATCAACACCATATTTGAAAAGCATATCGACCTAATAATGCACACAGCTACTACCTTATAAAAGCTCTTATATATGTCTGTTTAATAGGCATCTAGGATAAACAGATAAAATGAGTGAGGTCGCCAAACAATGTCTAGGGATTACAATACACAAACACTTGCAGAAAGACAATTTGATGTACTCAAAACTTTGATAGGAAAGGAGGGAAGAAAAGAGGTTCTGGCGAGGTTCGAACTCGCGACCTTCTGCGTGTGAAGCAGACGTGATAACCACTACACCACAGAACCTGTCTACCAAAGCTTAAATTCACTCAACGTAGATGAGAATCTTGGCAAGTCACTATGAAAGATCATTTCACCTATGGCCACTTGCATTACATCCTCGAAGATAAAAAATGTTCTAAATATAGGAATGCATGTTCACGGGATATGCTGTACATCCAATTCATAAACAGTTGTAAAATGCAAAAGTACAGGTTCCGGCGAGGCTCGAACTCGCGGCCTTCTGCGTGTTAAGCAGACGTGATAACCACTACACCACGGAACCCTTGGATGACTACTACAGTATATCTTGAGTAGCAATTCGTAGTGTCCACCCAGTGTTGGTAATCAAGCACGTACTGTATGGTGGAATGCTATCCATGAAATAAACTTGCAGTGCTGAATTTGAAGTTACGCATGTTGTTGACATAGACATCTTAAAATCTTTACCACGATCAAGACTGGGACATTTCCGATGTGCATCCTGTTTGGTCAAATAGGGTGGTTTGCTTAAGTAAAAAAGAAGGTTCTGGCGAGGTTCGAACTCGCGACCTTCTGCGTGTAAAGCAGACGTGATAACCACTACACCACAGAACCAAGACAACAAATGCACAAGTTATAAAGATCCAGTTCACAGCACCTCACACTCTATCAACACCATATTTGAAAAGCATATCGACCTAATAATGCACACAGCTACTACCTTATAAAAGCTCTTATATATGTCTGTTTAATAGGCATCTAGGATAAACAGATAAAATGAGTGAGGTCGCCAAACAATGTCTAGGGATTACAATACACAAACACTTGCAGAAAGACAATTTGATGTACTCAAAACTTTGATAGGAAAGGAGGGAAGAAAAGAGGTTCTGGCGAGGTTCGAACTCGCGACCTTCTGCGTGTGAAGCAGACGTGATAACCACTACACCACAGAACCTGTCTACCAAAGCTTAAATTCACTCAACGTAGATGAGAATCTTGGCAAGTCACTATGAAAGATCATTTCACCTATGGCCACTTGCATTACATCCTCGAAGATAAAAAATGTTCTAAATATAGGAATGCATGTTCACGGGATATGCTGTACATCCAATTCATAAACAGTTGTAAAATGCAAAAGTACAGGTTCCGGCGAGGCTCGAACTCGCGGCCTTCTGCGTGTTAAGCAGACGTGATAACCACTACACCACGGAACCCTTGGATGACTACTACAGTATATCTTGAGTAGCAATTCGTAGTGTCCACCCAGTGTTGGTAATCAAGCACGTACTGTATGGTGGAATGCTATCCATGAAATAAACTTGCAGTGCTGAATTTGAAGTTACGCATGTTGTTGACATAGACATCTTAAAATCTTTACCACGATCAAGACTGGGACATTTCCGATGTGCATCCTGTTTGGTCAAATAGGGTGGTTTGCTTAAGTAAAAAAGAAGGTTCTGGCGAGGTTCGAACTCGCGACCTTCTGCGTGTAAAGCAGACGTGATAACCACTACACCACAGAACCAAGACAACAAATGCACAAGTTATAAAGATCCAGTTCACAGCACCTCACACTCTATCAACACCATATTTGAAAAGCATATCGACCTAATAATGCACACAGCTACTACCTTATAAAAGCTCTTATATATGTCTGTTTAATAGGCATCTAGGATAAACAGATAAAATGAGTGAGGTCGCCAAACAATGTCTAGGGATTACAATACACAAACACTTGCAGAAAGACAATTTGATGTACTCAAAACTTTGATAGGAAAGGAGGGAAGAAAAGAGGTTCTGGCGAGGTTCGAACTCGCGACCTTCTGCGTGTGAAGCAGACGTGATAACCACTACACCACAGAACCTGTCTACCAAAGCTTAAATTCACTCAACGTAGATGAGAATCTTGGCAAGTCACTATGAAAGATCATTTCACCTATGGCCACTTGCATTACATCCTCGAAGAAAAAAAATGTTCTAAATATAGGAATGCATGTTCACGGGATATGCTGTACATCCAATTCATAAACAGTTGTAAAATGCAAAAGTACAGGTTCCGGCGAGGCTCGAACTCGCGGCCTTCTGCGTGTTAAGCAGACGTGATAACCACTACACCACGGAACCCTTGGATGACTACTACAGTATATCTTGAGTAGCAATTCGTAGTGTCCACCCAGTGTTGGTAATCAAGCACGTACTGTATGGTGGAATGCTATCCATGAAATAAACTTGCAGTGCTGAATTTGAAGTTACGCATGTTGTTGACATAGACATCTTAAAATCTTTACCACGATCAAGACTGGGACATTTCCGATGTGCATCCTGTTTGGTCAAATAGGGTGGTTTGCTTAAGTAAAAAAGAAGGTTCTGGCGAGGTTCGAACTCGCGACCTTCTGCGTGTAAAGCAGACGTGATAACCACTACACCACAGAACCAAGACAACAAATGCACAAGTTATAAAGATCCAGTTCACAGCACCTCACACTCTATCAACACCATATTTGAAAAGCATATCGACCTAATAATGCACACAGCTACTACCTTATAAAAGCTCTTATATATGTCTGTTTAATAGGCATCTAGGATAAACAGATAAAATGAGTGAGGTCGCCAAACAATGTCTAGGGATTACAATACACAAACACTTGCAGAAAGACAATTTGATGTACTCAAAACTTTGATAGGAAAGGAGGGAAGAAAAGAGGTTCTGGCGAGGTTCGAACTCGCGACCTTCTGCGTGTGAAGCAGACGTGATAACCACTACACCACAGAACCTGTCTACCAAAGCTTAAATTCACTCAACGTAGATGAGAATCTTGGCAAGTCACTATGAAAGATCATTTCACCTATGGCCACTTGCATTACATCCTCGAAGATAAAAAATGTTCTAAATATAGGAATGCATGTTCACGGGATATGCTGTACATCCAATTCATAAACAGTTGTAAAATGCAAAAGTACAGGTTCCGGCGAGGCTCGAACTCGCGGCCTTCTGCGTGTTAAGCAGACGTGATAACCACTACACCACGGAACCCTTGGATGACTACTACAGTATATCTTGAGTAGCAATTCGTAGTGTCCACCCAGTGTTGGTAATCAAGCACGTACTGTATGGTGGAATGCTATCCATGAAATAAACTTGCAGTGCTGAATTTGAAGTTACGCATGTTGTTGACATAGACATCTTAAAATCTTTACCACGATCAAGACTGGGACATTTCCGATGTGCATCCTGTTTGGTCAAATAGGGTGGTTTGCTTAAGTAAAAAAGAAGGTTCTGGCGAGGTTCGAACTCGCGACCTTCTGCGTGTAAAGCAGACGTGATAACCACTACACCACAGAACCAAGACAACAAATGCACAAGTTATAAAGATCCAGTTCACATCACCTCACACTCTATCAACACCATATTTGAAAAGCATATCGACCTAATAATGCACACAGCTACTACCTTATAAAAGCTCTTATATATGTCTGTTTAATAGGCATCTAGGATAAACAGATAAAATGAGTGAGGTCGCCAAACAATGTCTAGGGATTACAATACACAAACACTTGCAGAAAGACAATTTGATGTACTCAAAACTTTGATAGGAAAGGAGGGAAGAAAAGAGGTTCTGGCGAGGTTCGAACTCGCGACCTTCTGCGTGTGAAGCAGACGTGATAACCACTACACCACAGAACCTGTCTACCAAAGCTTAAATTCACTCAACGTAGATGAGAATCTTGGCAAGTCACTATGAAAGATCATTTCACCTATGGCCACTTGCATTACATCCTCGAAGATAAAAAATGTTCTAAATATAGGAATGCATGTTCACGGGATATGCTGTACATCCAATTCATAAACAGTTGTAAAATGCAAAAGTACAGGTTCCGGCGAGGCTCGAACTCGCGGCCTTCTGCGTGTTAAGCAGACGTGATAACCACTACACCACGGAACCCTTGGATGACTACTACAGTATATCTTGAGTAGCAATTCGTAGTGTCCACCCAGTGTTGGTAATCAAGCACGTACTGTATGGTGGAATGCTATCCATGAAATAAACTTGCAGTGCTGAATTTGAAGTTACGCATGTTGTTGACATAGACATCTTAAAATCTTTACCACGATCAAGACTGGGACATTTCCGATGTGCATCCTGTTTGGTCAAATAGGGTGGTTTGCTTAAGTAAAAAAGAAGGTTCTGGCGAGGTTCGAACTCGCGACCTTCTGCGTGTAAAGCAGACGTGATAACCACTACACCACAGAACCAAGACAACAAATGCACAAGTTATAAAGATCCAGTTCACAGCACCTCACACTCTATCAACACCATATTTGAAAAGCATATCGACCTAATAATGCACACAGCTACTACCTTATAAAAGCTCTTATATATGTCTGTTTAATAGGCATCTAGGATAAACAGATAAAATGAGTGAGGTCGCCAAACAATGTCTAGGGATTACAATACACAAACACTTGCAGAAAGACAATTTGATGTACTCAAAACTTTGATAGGAAAGGAGGGAAGAAAAGAGGTTCTGGCGAGGTTCGAACTCGCGACCTTCTGCGTGTGAAGCAGACGTGATAACCACTACACCACAGAACCTGTCTACCAAAGCTTAAATTCACTCAACGTAGATGAGAATCTTGGCAAGTCACTATGAAAGATCATTTCACCTATGGCCACTTGCATTACATCCTCGAAGATAAAAAATGTTCTAAATATAGGAATGCATGTTCACGGGATATGCTGTACATCCAATTCATAAACAGTTGTAAAATGCAAAAGTACAGGTTCCGGCGAGGCTCGAACTCGCGGCCTTCTGCGTGTTAAGCAGACGTGATAACCACTACACCACGGAACCCTTGGATGACTACTACAGTATATCTTGAGTAGCAATTCGTAGTGTCCACCCAGTGTTGGTAATCAAGCACGTACTGTATGGTGGAATGCTATCCATGAAATAAACTTGCAGTGCTGAATTTGAAGTTACGCATGTTGTTGACATAGACATCTTAAAATCTTTACCACGATCAAGACTGGGACATTTCCGATGTGCATCCTGTTTGGTCAAGTAGGGTGGTTTGCTTAAGTAAAAAAGAAGGTTCTGGCGAGGTTCGAACTCGCGACCTTCTGCGTGTAAAGCAGACGTGATAACCACTACACCACAGAACCAAGACAACAAATGCACAAGTTATAAAGATCCAGTTCACAGCACCTCACACTCTATCAACACCATATTTGAAAAGCATATCGACCTAATAATGCACACAGCTACTACCTTATAAAAGCTCTTATATATGTCTGTTTAATAGGCATCTAGGATAAACAGATAAAATGAGTGAGGTCGCCAAACAATGTCTAGGGATTACAATACACAAACACTTGCAGAAAGACAATTTGATGTACTCAAAACTTTGATAGGAAAGGAGGGAAGAAAAGAGGTTCTGGCGAGGTTCGAACTCGCGACCTTCTGCGTGTGAAGCAGACGTGATAACCACTACACCACAGAACCTGTCTACCAAAGCTTAAATTCACTCAACGTAGATGAGAATCTTGGCAAGTCACTATGAAAGATCATTTCACCTATGGCCACTTGCATTACATCCTCGAAGATAAAAAATGTTCTAAATATAGGAATGCATGTTCACGGGATATGCTGTACATCCAATTCATAAACAGTTGTAAAATGCAAAAGTACAGGTTCCGGCGAGGCTCGAACTCGCGGCCTTCTGCGTGTTAAGCAGACGTGATAACCACTACACCACGGAACCCTTGGATGACTACTACAGTATATCTTGAGTAGCAATTCGTAGTGTCCACCCAGTGTTGGTAATCAAGCACGTACTGTATGGTGGAATGCTATCCATGAAATAAACTTGCAGTGCTGAATTTGAAGTTACGCATGTTGTTGACATAGACATCTTAAAATCTTTACCACGATCAAGACTGGGACATTTCCGATGTGCATCCTGTTTGGTCAAATAGGGTGGTTTGCTTAAGTAAAAAAGAAGGTTCTGGCGAGGTTCGAACTCGCGACCTTCTGCGTGTAAAGCAGACGTGATAACCACTACACCACAGAACCAAGACAACAAATGCACAAGTTATAAAGATCCAGTTCACAGCACCTCACACTCTATCAACACCATATTTGAAAAGCATATCGACCTAATAATGCACACAGCTACTACCTTATAAAAGCTCTTATATATGTCTGTTTAATAGGCATCTAGGATAAACAGATAAAATGAGTGAGGTCGCCAAACAATGTCTAGGGATTACAATACACAAACACTTGCAGAAAGACAATTTGATGTACTCAAAACTTTGATAGGAAAGGAGGGAAGAAAAGAGGTTCTGGCGAGGTTCGAACTCGCGACCTTCTGCGTGTGAAGCAGACGTGATAACCACTACACCACAGAACCTGTCTACCAAAGCTTAAATTCACTCAACGTAGATGAGAATCTTGGCAAGTCACTATGAAAGATCATTTCACCTATGGCCACTTGCATTACATCCTCGAAGATAAAAAATGTTCTAAATATAGGAATGCATGTTCACGGGATATGCTGTACATCCAATTCATAAACAGTTGTAAAATGCAAAAGTACAGGTTCCGGCGAGGCTCGAACTCGCGGCCTTCTGCGTGTTAAGCAGACGTGATAACCACTACACCACGGAACCCTTGGATGACTACTACAGTATATCTTGAGTAGCAATTCGTAGTGTCCACCCAGTGTTGGTAATCAAGCACGTACTGTATGGTGGAATGCTATCCATGAAATAAACTTGCAGTGCTGAATTTGAAGTTACGCATGTTGTTGACATAGACATCTTAAAATCTTTACCACGATCAAGACTGGGACATTTCCGATGTGCATCCTGTTTGGTCAAATAGGGTGGTTTGCTTAAGTAAAAAAGAAGGTTCTGGCGAGGTTCGAACTCGCGACCTTCTGCGTGTAAAGCAGACGTGATAACCACTACACCACAGAACCAAGACAACAAATGCACAAGTTATAAAGATCCAGTTCACAGCACCTCACACTCTATCAACACCATATTTGAAAAGCATATCGACCTAATAATGCACACAGCTACTACCTTATAAAAGCTCTTATATATGTCTGTTTAATAGGCATCTAGGATAAACAGATAAAATGAGTGAGGTCGCCAAACAATGTCTAGGGATTACAATACACAAACACTTGCAGAAAGACAATTTGATGTACTCAAAACTTTGATAGGAAAGGAGGGAAGAAAAGAGGTTCTGGCGAGGTTCGAACTCGCGACCTTCTGCGTGTGAAGCAGACGTGATAACCACTACACCACAGAACCTGTCTACCAAAGCTTAAATTCACTCAACGTAGATGAGAATCTTGGCAAGTCACTATGAAAGATCATTTCACCTATGGCCACTTGCATTACATCCTCGAAGATAAAAAATGTTCTAAATATAGGAATGCATGTTCACGGGATATGCTGTACATCCAATTCATAAACAGTTGTAAAATGCAAAAGTACAGGTTCCGGCGAGGCTCGAACTCGCGGCCTTCTGCGTGTTAAGCAGACGTGATAACCACTACACCACGGAACCCTTGGATGACTACTACAGTATATCTTGAGTAGCAATTCGTAGTGTCCACCCAGTGTTGGTAATCAAGCACGTACTGTATGGTGGAATGCTATCCATGAAATAAACTTGCAGTGCTGAATTTGAAGTTACGCATGTTGTTGACATAGACATCTTAAAATCTTTACCACGATCAAGACTGGGACATTTCCGATGTGCATCCTGTTTGGTCAAGTAGGGTGGTTTGCTTAAGTAAAAAAGAAGGTTCTGGCGAGGTTCGAACTCGCGACCTTCTGCGTGTAAAGCAGACGTGATAACCACTACACCACAGAACCAAGACAACAAATGCACAAGTTATAAAGATCCAGTTCACAGCACCTCACACTCTATCAACACCATATTTGAAAAGCATATCGACCTAATAATGCACACAGCTACTACCTTATAAAAGCTCTTATATATGTCTGTTTAATAGGCATCTAGGATAAACAGATAAAATGAGTGAGGTCGCCAAACAATGTCTAGGGATTACAATACACAAACACTTGCAGAAAGACAATTTGATGTACTCAAAACTTTGATAGGAAAGGAGGGAAGAAAAGAGGTTCTGGCGAGGTTCGAACTCGCGACCTTCTGCGTGTGAAGCAGACGTGATAACCACTACACCACAGAACCTGTCTACCAAAGCTTAAATTCACTCAACGTAGATGAGAATCTTGGCAAGTCACTATGAAAGATCATTTCACCTATGGCCACTTGCATTACATCCTCGAAGATAAAAAATGTTCTAAATATAGGAATGCATGTTCACGGGATATGCTGTACATCCAATTCATAAACAGTTGTAAAATGCAAAAGTACAGGTTCCGGCGAGGCTCGAACTCGCGGCCTTCTGCGTGTTAAGCAGACGTGATAACCACTACACCACGGAACCCTTGGATGACTACTACAGTATATCTTGAGTAGCAATTCGTAGTGTCCACCCAGTGTTGGTAATCAAGCACGTACTGTATGGTGGAATGCTATCCATGAAATAAACTTGCAGTGCTGAATTTGAAGTTACGCATGTTGTTGACATAGACATCTTAAAATCTTTACCACGATCAAGACTGGGACATTTCCGATGTGCATCCTGTTTGGTCAAGTAGGGTGGTTTGCTTAAGTAAAAAAGAAGGTTCTGGCGAGGTTCGAACTCGCGACCTTCTGCGTGTAAAGCAGACGTGATAACCACTACACCACAGAACCAAGACAACAAATGCACAAGTTATAAAGATCCAGTTCACAGCACCTCACACTCTATCAACACCATATTTGAAAAGCATATCGACCTAATAATGCACACAGCTACTACCTTATAAAAGCTCTTATATATGTCTGTTTAATAGGCATCTAGGATAAACAGATAAAATGAGTGAGGTCGCCAAACAATGTCTAGGGATTACAATACACAAACACTTGCAGAAAGACAATTTGATGTACTCAAAACTTTGATAGGAAAGGAGGGAAGAAAAGAGGTTCTGGCGAGGTTCGAACTCGCGACCTTCTGCGTGTGAAGCAGACGTGATAACCACTACACCACAGAACCTGTCTACCAAAGCTTAAATTCACTCAACGTAGATGAGAATCTTGGCAAGTCACTATGAAAGATCATTTCACCTATGGCCACTTGCATTACATCCTCGAAGATAAAAAATGTTCTAAATATAGGAATGCATGTTCACGGGATATGCTGTACATCCAATTCATAAACAGTTGTAAAATGCAAAAGTACAGGTTCCGGCGAGGCTCGAACTCGCGGCCTTCTGCGTGTTAAGCAGACGTGATAACCACTACACCACGGAACCCTTGGATGACTACTACAGTATATCTTGAGTAGCAATTCGTAGTGTCCACCCAGTGTTGGTAATCAAGCACGTACTGTATGGTGGAATGCTATCCATGAAATAAACTTGCAGTGCTGAATTTGAAGTTACGCATGTTGTTGACATAGACATCTTAAAATCTTTACCACGATCAAGACTGGGACATTTCCGATGTGCATCCTGTTTGGTCAAATAGGGTGGTTTGCTTAAGTAAAAAAGAAGGTTCTGGCGAGGTTCGAACTCGCGACCTTCTGCGTGTAAAGCAGACGTGATAACCACTACACCACAGAACCAAGACAACAAATGCACAAGTTATAAAGATCCAGTTCACAGCACCTCACACTCTATCAACACCATATTTGAAAAGCATATCGACCTAATAATGCACACAGCTACTACCTTATAAAAGCTCTTATATATGTCTGTTTAATAGGCATCTAGGATAAACAGATAAAATGAGTGAGGTCGCCAAACAATGTCTAGGGATTACAATACACAAACACTTGCAGAAAGACAATTTGATGTACTCAAAACTTTGATAGGAAAGGAGGGAAGAAAAGAGGTTCTGGCGAGGTTCGAACTCGCGACCTTCTGCGTGTGAAGCAGACGTGATAACCACTACACCACAGAACCTGTCTACCAAAGCTTAAATTCACTCAACGTAGATGAGAATCTTGGCAAGTCACTATGAAAGATCATTTCACCTATGGCCACTTGCATTACATCCTCGAAGATAAAAAATGTTCTAAATATAGGAATGCATGTTCACGGGATATGCTGTACATCCAATTCATAAACAGTTGTAAAATGCAAAAGTACAGGTTCCGGCGAGGCTCGAACTCGCGGCCTTCTGCGTGTTAAGCAGACGTGATAACCACTACACCACGGAACCCTTGGATGACTACTACAGTATATCTTGAGTAGCAATTCGTAGTGTCCACCCAGTGTTGGTAATCAAGCACGTACTGTATGGTGGAATGCTATCCATGAAATAAACTTGCAGTGCTGAATTTGAAGTTACGCATGTTGTTGACATAGACATCTTAAAATCTTTACCACGATCAAGACTGGGACATTTCCGATGTGCATCCTGTTTGGTCAAATAGGGTGGTTTGCTTAAGTAAAAAAGAAGGTTCTGGCGAGGTTCGAACTCGCGACCTTCTGCGTGTAAAGCAGACGTGATAACCACTACACCACAGAACCAAGACAACAAATGCACAAGTTATAAAGATCCAGTTCACAGCACCTCACACTCTATCAACACCATATTTGAAAAGCATATCGACCTAATAATGCACACAGCTACTACCTTATAAAAGCTCTTATATATGTCTGTTTAATAGGCATCTAGGATAAACAGATAAAATGAGTGAGGTCGCCAAACAATGTCTAGGGATTACAATACACAAACACTTGCAGAAAGACAATTTGATGTACTCAAAACTTTGATAGGAAAGGAGGGAAGAAAAGAGGTTCTGGCGAGGTTCGAACTCGCGACCTTCTGCGTGTGAAGCAGACGTGATAACCACTACACCACAGAACCTGTCTACCAAAGCTTAAATTCACTCAACGTAGATGAGAATCTTGGCAAGTCACTATGAAAGATCATTTCACCTATGGCCACTTGCATTACATCCTCGAAGATAAAAAATGTTCTAAATATAGGAATGCATGTTCACGGGATATGCTGTACATCCAATTCATAAACAGTTGTAAAATGCAAAAGTACAGGTTCCGGCGAGGCTCGAACTCGCGGCCTTCTGCGTGTTAAGCAGACGTGATAACCACTACACCACGGAACCCTTGGATGACTACTACAGTATATCTTGAGTAGCAATTCGTAGTGTCCACCCAGTGTTGGTAATCAAGCACGTACTGTATGGTGGAATGCTATCCATGAAATAAACTTGCAGTGCTGAATTTGAAGTTACGCATGTTGTTGACATAGACATCTTAAAATCTTTACCACGATCAAGACTGGGACATTTCCGATGTGCATCCTGTTTGGTCAAGTAGGGTGGTTTGCTTAAGTAAAAAAGAAGGTTCTGGCGAGGTTCGAACTCGCGACCTTCTGCGTGTAAAGCAGACGTGATAACCACTACACCACAGAACCAAGACAACAAATGCACAAGTTATAAAGATCCAGTTCACAGCACCTCACACTCTATCAACACCATATTTGAAAAGCATATCGACCTAATAATGCACACAGCTACTACCTTATAAAAGCTCTTATATATGTCTGTTTAATAGGCATCTAGGATAAACAGATAAAATGAGTGAGGTCGCCAAACAATGTCTAGGGATTACAATACACAAACACTTGCAGAAAGACAATTTGATGTACTCAAAACTTTGATAGGAAAGGAGGGAAGAAAAGAGGTTCTGGCGAGGTTCGAACTCGCGACCTTCTGCGTGTGAAGCAGACGTGATAACCACTACACCACAGAACCTGTCTACCAAAGCTTAAATTCACTCAACGTAGATGAGAATCTTGGCAAGTCACTATGAAAGATCATTTCACCTATGGCCACTTGCATTACATCCTCGAAGATAAAAAATGTTCTAAATATAGGAATGCATGTTCACGGGATATGCTGTACATCCAATTCATAAACAGTTGTAAAATGCAAAAGTACAGGTTCCGGCGAGGCTCGAACTCGCGGCCTTCTGCGTGTTAAGCAGACGTGATAACCACTACACCACGGAACCCTTGGATGACTACTACAGTATATCTTGAGTAGCAATTCGTAGTGTCCACCCAGTGTTGGTAATCAAGCACGTACTGTATGGTGGAATGCTATCCATGAAATAAACTTGCAGTGCTGAATTTGAAGTTACGCATGTTGTTGACATAGACATCTTAAAATCTTTACCACGATCAAGACTGGGACATTTCCGATGTGCATCCTGTTTGGTCAAATAGGGTGGTTTGCTTAAGTAAAAAAGAAGGTTCTGGCGAGGTTCGAACTCGCGACCTTCTGCGTGTAAAGCAGACGTGATAACCACTACACCACAGAACCAAGACAACAAATGCACAAGTTATAAAGATCCAGTTCACAGCACCTCACACTCTATCAACACCATATTTGAAAAGCATATCGACCTAATAATGCACACAGCTACTACCTTATAAAAGCTCTTATATATGTCTGTTTAATAGGCATCTAGGATAAACAGATAAAATGAGTGAGGTCGCCAAACAATGTCTAGGGATTACAATACACAAACACTTGCAGAAAGACAATTTGATGTACTCAAAACTTTGATAGGAAAGGAGGGAAGAAAAGAGGTTCTGGCGAGGTTCGAACTCGCGACCTTCTGCGTGTGAAGCAGACGTGATAACCACTACACCACAGAACCTGTCTACCAAAGCTTAAATTCACTCAACGTAGATGAGAATCTTGGCAAGTCACTATGAAAGATCATTTCACCTATGGCCACTTGCATTACATCCTCGAAGATAAAAAATGTTCTAAATATAGGAATGCATGTTCACGGGATATGCTGTACATCCAATTCATAAACAGTTGTAAAATGCAAAAGTACAGGTTCCGGCGAGGCTCGAACTCGCGGCCTTCTGCGTGTTAAGCAGACGTGATAACCACTACACCACGGAACCCTTGGATGACTACTACAGTATATCTTGAGTAGCAATTCGTAGTGTCCACCCAGTGTTGGTAATCAAGCACGTACTGTATGGTGGAATGCTATCCATGAAATAAACTTGCAGTGCTGAATTTGAAGTTACGCATGTTGTTGACATAGACATCTTAAAATCTTTACCACGATCAAGACTGGGACATTTCCGATGTGCATCCTGTTTGGTCAAGTAGGGTGGTTTGCTTAAGTAAAAAAGAAGGTTCTGGCGAGGTTCGAACTCGCGACCTTCTGCGTGTAAAGCAGACGTGATAACCACTACACCACAGAACCAAGACAACAAATGCACAAGTTATAAAGATCCAGTTCACAGCACCTCACACTCTATCAACACCATATTTGAAAAGCATATCGACCTAATAATGCACACAGCTACTACCTTATAAAAGCTCTTATATATGTCTGTTTAATAGGCATCTAGGATAAACAGATAAAATGAGTGAGGTCGCCAAACAATGTCTAGGGATTACAATACACAAACACTTGCAGAAAGACAATTTGATGTACTCAAAACTTTGATAGGAAAGGAGGGAAGAAAAGAGGTTCTGGCGAGGTTCGAACTCGCGACCTTCTGCGTGTGAAGCAGACGTGATAACCACTACACCACAGAACCTGTCTACCAAAGCTTAAATTCACTCAACGTAGATGAGAATCTTGGCAAGTCACTATGAAAGATCATTTCACCTATGGCCACTTGCATTACATCCTCGAAGATAAAAAATGTTCTAAATATAGGAATGCATGTTCACGGGATATGCTGTACATCCAATTCATAAACAGTTGTAAAATGCAAAAGTACAGGTTCCGGCGAGGCTCGAACTCGCGGCCTTCTGCGTGTTAAGCAGACGTGATAACCACTACACCACGGAACCCTTGGATGACTACTACAGTATATCTTGAGTAGCAATTCGTAGTGTCCACCCAGTGTTGGTAATCAAGCACGTACTGTATGGTGGAATGCTATCCATGAAATAAACTTGCAGTGCTGAATTTGAAGTTACGCATGTTGTTGACATAGACATCTTAAAATCTTTACCACGATCAAGACTGGGACATTTCCGATGTGCATCCTGTTTGGTCAAATAGGGTGGTTTGCTTAAGTAAAAAAGAAGGTTCTGGCGAGGTTCGAACTCGCGACCTTCTGCGTGTAAAGCAGACGTGATAACCACTACACCACAGAACCAAGACAACAAATGCACAAGTTATAAAGATCCAGTTCACAGCACCTCACACTCTATCAACACCATATTTGAAAAGCATATCGACCTAATAATGCACACAGCTACTACCTTATAAAAGCTCTTATATATGTCTGTTTAATAGGCATCTAGGATAAACAGATAAAATGAGTGAGGTCGCCAAACAATGTCTAGGGATTACAATACACAAACACTTGCAGAAAGACAATTTGATGTACTCAAAACTTTGATAGGAAAGGAGGGAAGAAAAGAGGTTCTGGCGAGGTTCGAACTCGCGACCTTCTGCGTGTGAAGCAGACGTGATAACCACTACACCACAGAACCTGTCTACCAAAGCTTAAATTCACTCAACGTAGATGAGAATCTTGGCAAGTCACTATGAAAGATCATTTCACCTATGGCCACTTGCATTACATCCTCGAAGATAAAAAATGTTCTAAATATAGGAATGCATGTTCACGGGATATGCTGTACATCCAATTCATAAACAGTTGTAAAATGCAAAAGTACAGGTTCCGGCGAGGCTCGAACTCGCGGCCTTCTGCGTGTTAAGCAGACGTGATAACCACTACACCACGGAACCCTTGGATGACTACTACAGTATATCTTGAGTAGCAATTCGTAGTGTCCACCCAGTGTTGGTAATCAAGCACGTACTGTATGGTGGAATGCTATCCATGAAATAAACTTGCAGTGCTGAATTTGAAGTTACGCATGTTGTTGACATAGACATCTTAAAATCTTTACCACGATCAAGACTGGGACATTTCCGATGTGCATCCTGTTTGGTCAAATAGGGTGGTTTGCTTAAGTAAAAAAGAAGGTTCTGGCGAGGTTCGAACTCGCGACCTTCTGCGTGTAAAGCAGACGTGATAACCACTACACCACAGAACCAAGACAACAAATGCACAAGTTATAAAGATCCAGTTCACAGCACCTCACACTCTATCAACACCATATTTGAAAAGCATATCGACCTAATAATGCACACAGCTACTACCTTATAAAAGCTCTTATATATGTCTGTTTAATAGGCATCTAGGATAAACAGATAAAATGAGTGAGGTCGCCAAACAATGTCTAGGGATTACAATACACAAACACTTGCAGAAAGACAATTTGATGTACTCAAAACTTTGATAGGAAAGGAGGGAAGAAAAGAGGTTCTGGCGAGGTTCGAACTCGCGACCTTCTGCGTGTGAAGCAGACGTGATAACCACTACACCACAGAACCTGTCTACCAAAGCTTAAATTCACTCAACGTAGATGAGAATCTTGGCAAGTCACTATGAAAGATCATTTCACCTATGGCCACTTGCATTACATCCTCGAAGATAAAAAATGTTCTAAATATAGGAATGCATGTTCACGGGATATGCTGTACATCCAATTCATAAACAGTTGTAAAATGCAAAAGTACAGGTTCCGGCGAGGCTCGAACTCGCGGCCTTCTGCGTGTTAAGCAGACGTGATAACCACTACACCACGGAACCCTTGGATGACTACTACAGTATATCTTGAGTAGCAATTCGTAGTGTCCACCCAGTGTTGGTAATCAAGCACGTACTGTATGGTGGAATGCTATCCATGAAATAAACTTGCAGTGCTGAATTTGAAGTTACGCATGTTGTTGACATAGACATCTTAAAATCTTTACCACGATCAAGACTGGGACATTTCCGATGTGCATCCTGTTTGGTCAAGTAGGGTGGTTTGCTTAAGTAAAAAAGAAGGTTCTGGCGAGGTTCGAACTCGCGACCTTCTGCGTGTAAAGCAGACGTGATAACCACTACACCACAGAACCAAGACAACAAATGCACAAGTTATAAAGATCCAGTTCACAGCACCTCACACTCTATCAACACCATATTTGAAAAGCATATCGACCTAATAATGCACACAGCTACTACCTTATAAAAGCTCTTATATATGTCTGTTTAATAGGCATCTAGGATAAACAGATAAAATGAGTGAGGTCGCCAAACAATGTCTAGGGATTACAATACACAAACACTTGCAGAAAGACAATTTGATGTACTCAAAACTTTGATAGGAAAGGAGGGAAGAAAAGAGGTTCTGGCGAGGTTCGAACTCGCGACCTTCTGCGTGTGAAGCAGACGTGATAACCACTACACCACAGAACCTGTCTACCAAAGCTTAAATTCACTCAACGTAGATGAGAATCTTGGCAAGTCACTATGAAAGATCATTTCACCTATGGCCACTTGCATTACATCCTCGAAGATAAAAAATGTTCTAAATATAGGAATGCATGTTCACGGGATATGCTGTACATCCAATTCATAAACAGTTGTAAAATGCAAAAGTACAGGTTCCGGCGAGGCTCGAACTCGCGGCCTTCTGCGTGTTAAGCAGACGTGATAACCACTACACCACGGAACCCTTGGATGACTACTACAGTATATCTTGAGTAGCAATTCGTAGTGTCCACCCAGTGTTGGTAATCAAGCACGTACTGTATGGTGGAATGCTATCCATGAAATAAACTTGCAGTGCTGAATTTGAAGTTACGCATGTTGTTGACATAGACATCTTAAAATCTTTACCACGATCAAGACTGGGACATTTCCGATGTGCATCCTGTTTGGTCAAATAGGGTGGTTTGCTTAAGTAAAAAAGAAGGTTCTGGCGAGGTTCGAACTCGCGACCTTCTGCGTGTAAAGCAGACGTGATAACCACTACACCACAGAACCAAGACAACAAATGCACAAGTTATAAAGATCCAGTTCACAGCACCTCACACTCTATCAACACCATATTTGAAAAGCATATCGACCTAATAATGCACACAGCTACTACCTTATAAAAGCTCTTATATATGTCTGTTTAATAGGCATCTAGGATAAACAGATAAAATGAGTGAGGTCGCCAAACAATGTCTAGGGATTACAATACACAAACACTTGCAGAAAGACAATTTGATGTACTCAAAACTTTGATAGGAAAGGAGGGAAGAAAAGAGGTTCTGGCGAGGTTCGAACTCGCGACCTTCTGCGTGTGAAGCAGACGTGATAACCACTACACCACAGAACCTGTCTACCAAAGCTTAAATTCACTCAACGTAGATGAGAATCTTGGCAAGTCACTATGAAAGATCATTTCACCTATGGCCACTTGCATTACATCCTCGAAGATAAAAAATGTTCTAAATATAGGAATGCATGTTCACGGGATATGCTGTACATCCAATTCATAAACAGTTGTAAAATGCAAAAGTACAGGTTCCGGCGAGGCTCGAACTCGCGGCCTTCTGCGTGTTAAGCAGACGTGATAACCACTACACCACGGAACCCTTGGATGACTACTACAGTATATCTTGAGTAGCAATTCGTAGTGTCCACCCAGTGTTGGTAATCAAGCACGTACTGTATGGTGGAATGCTATCCATGAAATAAACTTGCAGTGCTGAATTTGAAGTTACGCATGTTGTTGACATAGACATCTTAAAATCTTTACCACGATCAAGACTGGGACATTTCCGATGTGCATCCTGTTTGGTCAAATAGGGTGGTTTGCTTAAGTAAAAAAGAAGGTTCTGGCGAGGTTCGAACTCGCGACCTTCTGCGTGTAAAGCAGACGTGATAACCACTACACCACAGAACCAAGACAACAAATGCACAAGTTATAAAGATCCAGTTCACAGCACCTCACACTCTATCAACACCATATTTGAAAAGCATATCGACCTAATAATGCACACAGCTACTACCTTATAAAAGCTCTTATATATGTCTGTTTAATAGGCATCTAGGATAAACAGATAAAATGAGTGAGGTCGCCAAACAATGTCTAGGGATTACAATACACAAACACTTGCAGAAAGACAATTTGATGTACTCAAAACTTTGATAGGAAAGGAGGGAAGAAAAGAGGTTCTGGCGAGGTTCGAACTCGCGACCTTCTGCGTGTGAAGCAGACGTGATAACCACTACACCACAGAACCTGTCTACCAAAGCTTAAATTCACTCAACGTAGATGAGAATCTTGGCAAGTCACTATGAAAGATCATTTCACCTATGGCCACTTGCATTACATCCTCGAAGATAAAAAATGTTCTAAATATAGGAATGCATGTTCACGGGATATGCTGTACATCCAATTCATAAACAGTTGTAAAATGCAAAAGTACAGGTTCCGGCGAGGCTCGAACTCGCGGCCTTCTGCGTGTTAAGCAGACGTGATAACCACTACACCACGGAACCCTTGGATGACTACTACAGTATATCTTGAGTAGCAATTCGTAGTGTCCACCCAGTGTTGGTAATCAAGCACGTACTGTATGGTGGAATGCTATCCATGAAATAAACTTGCAGTGCTGAATTTGAAGTTACGCATGTTGTTGACATAGACATCTTAAAATCTTTACCACGATCAAGACTGGGACATTTCCGATGTGCATCCTGTTTGGTCAAATAGGGTGGTTTGCTTAAGTAAAAAAGAAGGTTCTGGCGAGGTTCGAACTCGCGACCTTCTGCGTGTAAAGCAGACGTGATAACCACTACACCACAGAACCAAGACAACAAATGCACAAGTTATAAAGATCCAGTTCACAGCACCTCACACTCTATCAACACCATATTTGAAAAGCATATCGACCTAATAATGCACACAGCTACTACCTTATAAAAGCTCTTATATATGTCTGTTTAATAGGCATCTAGGATAAACAGATAAAATGAGTGAGGTCGCCAAACAATGTCTAGGGATTACAATACACAAACACTTGCAGAAAGACAATTTGATGTACTCAAAACTTTGATAGGAAAGGAGGGAAGAAAAGAGGTTCTGGCGAGGTTCGAACTCGCGACCTTCTGCGTGTGAAGCAGACGTGATAACCACTACACCACAGAACCTGTCTACCAAAGCTTAAATTCACTCAACGTAGATGAGAATCTTGGCAAGTCACTATGAAAGATCATTTCACCTATGGCCACTTGCATTACATCCTCGAAGATAAAAAATGTTCTAAATATAGGAATGCATGTTCACGGGATATGCTGTACATCCAATTCATAAACAGTTGTAAAATGCAAAAGTACAGGTTCCGGCGAGGCTCGAACTCGCGGCCTTCTGCGTGTTAAGCAGACGTGATAACCACTACACCACGGAACCCTTGGATGACTACTACAGTATATCTTGAGTAGCAATTCGTAGTGTCCACCCAGTGTTGGTAATCAAGCACGTACTGTATGGTGGAATGCTATCCATGAAATAAACTTGCAGTGCTGAATTTGAAGTTACGCATGTTGTTGACATAGACATCTTAAAATCTTTACCACGATCAAGACTGGGACATTTCCGATGTGCATCCTGTTTGGTCAAGTAGGGTGGTTTGCTTAAGTAAAAAAGAAGGTTCTGGCGAGGTTCGAACTCGCGACCTTCTGCGTGTAAAGCAGACGTGATAACCACTACACCACAGAACCAAGACAACAAATGCACAAGTTATAAAGATCCAGTTCACAGCACCTCACACTCTATCAACACCATATTTGAAAAGCATATCGACCTAATAATGCACACAGCTACTACCTTATAAAAGCTCTTATATATGTCTGTTTAATAGGCATCTAGGATAAACAGATAAAATGAGTGAGGTCGCCAAACAATGTCTAGGGATTACAATACACAAACACTTGCAGAAAGATTTGTATAGCAGTCATATAACGACTACATCAGCGAAACCTTGGATAGGCCTACATGCGGAGTAATATCATTGGAGCGCTGCTATGTCAAATATTGTAATAAGGCATGGCAGATTTTCGTCGAGCTTTGATTACAAAATTTGACGAGTAGAAATGTGTTTATAATATCCAAACAACAAAAGTACATGCTTTGAAAGTTAAACTGACTATAAACATTTTTTCCAGGGATATATTTTGCCTGTTCACGAACCTTATGGTAAACGAATCTGGTAGTTCATTAATTATTTCTTTGTGTTAATCTACTAGCTGGCACCCGTGTCATTAGAACAATGTAAACAGGTCATAGTATATAAACAATTACTTTCTTTTCAAATTGCTGTCTATGACACTTTCTAATTCACGTTTATTCTATTTTATGAAATAAATCATATCTATATAAATTATAAGGTGATTGGAGCAAAATAAGCGGCCCCGTCGATGTAGTGTGTTAATGTGACCTGCAGGGTGCACCTAGTTATACCAAAGACTTGTATAGAATAATATAAGTCCTTGGTTATACATAATGTCAAAACTATCATTACGCTGTCTAAGGACTTGCGCTGTCATAAGCGTAGTTTTTTTCAAAATGAATTTAGTTTTTCATGTGAGAATTGGATAAAACGGCCTAAAAGTAGTCATGACAATTCTTCTTTGAACGTTTATGTTAAGATAATATAGGCCTCGCTATGTGAGGAACCATATAACAATTTACGTGCAATTGTAACGATCGGTGACTCTGTACATTTTGCATTACCTGTACCAGTGATGGCGCTCATTACGACTGACTACGATTGATATATATGTAAGACTCGAATCCATGGCAGGCCTCAAATCTGTGGCGGATTTCCAAATCTATGGCAGATTTTCAAATGCCTGACATTTGTACGTTTTTTTGTATTATTCTGCAATGATTAACCATACCTTACGCTAGACAAACTTACCCTAAAATTCGTCGACAGGAATCCAAGGGTTACAAAAGATAGTCTTTCAATATATAATATCTTAGGGCTAAAGAAGACGGACTCACCGAGGACTAAAACGATCCTACAAAATATACCCAATTGATGTGGCGCGAAACCGCAAATGTCTCGTTTACATGTAAGGTATTGTTTAATGTATTTTCGTAATTGGGATATGGACTCTTATTATTTGATCGTTATCCGTTCGCAATATCTCTCTGTGACTTCCCTAATTATTACGCTAGTGACGCAATGTGGGCCCTACGACGGGAACAGTTAGCTATTATGACGTCATCGCATAATGACGTCACTTAGCATGACGTTATGAAAGTCTAACAATCAAACAAGCCACAGATAAGGAAACCCGCCATAGATTAGAGACCCGCCACAGATCTGAGTCCTACATATGTATGTTATATATTTGGAAATTAGAGACATTCTTAAAAAAGAACAGATGGACATATTTTGGAAACATATCTGTGACAGACAAGAAGACAAAATTGAGGTTGGTCCTGTATGAAAGCCTAGCTAGGTGTTATAATTAAAGTGGGGCTCCCGGGTAAAATCACCTTATTTAACCAAGCCAAATTGTACACTTATGTGCATATTTTCATAATATACCCTTCTTGAATTGATTTTACGTCAGGTTTTAACAAGCTTATGTAAGACTTGGTTGAAATCGCCTAATTAGACTAATTTCAGTCTCACGGTAAGGGATGGGCAAGCGTGCTAGCTCGAGTACTCCAGTCAAAGATGACACAACACAGGAATGAAATTGATAATGATGTATTCAAGAGAAAGAAACTTTATGATGGTTGGTGCAAATCTTGTCTGTACATCCAAGGGGGTACCTATGAACAATGGAGAGTATGGTACAGTGGATGTTAACCCTTGGGTGATCAGACAAAGAAGAGCCTAATTGAATATATGACATATGAATCATTTAAAGTTGAATTTAGTGGTATGATAGATGTGATGAAAACTATTTAAAGGATAGATAGATAATGTAAAAGATAAATACATACATTTTGGCAAGCAGCATCAGCGCTCGCAACGACCCAATGAGTATTTTTATTTAATTACATTTATTACTATAAATCTCCCCAGAGTAATCATCACATCTTTCCACATAAGGAAATGTTGCCACCTGATGTAAGTTACCAGTCACACTATTATACAAAGGGCCCTAAGGAATACATATATATGTATATAACCAAACAATATATGTATGTAATCAAATCAATACCGGTAAAGGAGAAATTATTAACCATGATAGGGCACCTGGCCTATACTTAAATGGAGAATAATAAAGATGGGGTATGACGATTTGTTGGTTGTACATACCAGACCACTGAGGTTGGCTCCAACAATGTGTACATACACCCATTAGGTAGAATAACCAGAAACTACCCAGAATAAGGATACCTAACTCTAGCAAAATGAAATATATTAAAATGCAATAATAAGATATTACATAATTAAATTTCACTAAAGGTTGAAGGTAAAGAGAGTGGGCCATATGGATAACACATACTGTATCAATAAGCATAATGGTGACTTTACATCAAGAGGGCAACGTAAAACGTTAAAACAATATTGATAGGAGTATTATCATTGTGAAAAAACCTCACATCCCTTGAAGGATATTGATAACAATAACGTGAATTGTGAGGAAAAACAATGATATGATTAACAATAACAAAGTGGAAAAAACATCACATAAATATTTCAAATATGAGAAATGAATTTGGATACACATTTAATCTAATGTGATGAAAAACAATGATTGTTAATGCTTAGCCAATAACATAAATATATGATGCGTGAGCGCATTGATAAGCAAGATGCAGATAAAAAGCTTAGCTTAGCAGCTTTGTTTACATCTGAAGCCGCCATCTTGGATCATGTTCATTACAGGGCAAGTGGCTTTAATTAATACCATGTGTGGAGACTGAGACAATGGGATGGCTACACACTTGTTGAATTTGAAAATAGATATATCAACTATCTATGAGTGAATATAAATGCACCATGCATTTATTGAATAAAAGGATTGAAACAAGGAAAAGTGAAATTTGGAACTTTAATTAGCATGGAGCTAATTAAATAGAATTTGGAATTTCCAAAGTTATTGATAATAAATTTAGCAATTGATATTAAATGCTATCTGCCAATTATAAATCCAGCAAGTAAAGGTATTGAATGTAAATATACATTAGAACATAATAGGGTCCCATAACAGCATAAAGGGGAAAAGTCAAAGTTCTAATTGGTGTATTTACCTATGAACAATGGAGAGTATGGTACAGTGGATGTTAACCCTTGGGTGATCAGACAAAGAAGAGGGCGATAAGAGGCTTTGAGTGTCCCTCTTCAGAACTGGGGTCACATGATCTCTGACCATTGGTCAGTTTGGAACCACTTGTATGGAACTAGTTACCTAGCAACAGTTTGGCTAGGGGTTTGGCTGATTTCTACCCACAACAATTACCTCCCTTAGAGTATTTAATTAGTAAAAGGACAGAGAAAACAGGCACCTCCAGGGAAAATATCCTGGCCGTTACACTCTCCCCTCCTTTAAAAAAGAAATTTATCCAGGGATAGTTGGGGAGAAATTTCTACTTTAGCCCATTACCAATACAATCCTACGTCACAGGTCATAAAACATCATTGAACAGGGATTTTAGTTGTTATAATCAATTCACAGCAGTCACAACTTCCAAGAGCTTCCCTTATAAGATAAATTGTAATCTTATTGACAAACTTATTATCTAGCCTCAGGCCACATGCATCGGTCTGTTTTATTGGGGCAGACAAGCGTGTTTAAGCCCTGAGTCCGTATTGCATCATGTTGAGCCTCTAGTAGGTAAGGGGTTGATACTGTCTATAACTCCACGATCTATCCTTGGGAGAGCTCATGGTCATGTCCAACAAGTCCATAATGAACATTATAACACCTTCTCGGATTACTCAGGACCTGAGTAAATACACACAGAAATCGGCTTCAGTCAATATGTAAAAGTTTAATGTTGAACTTCGACACCTCTAAGAGCTATCCTCACAAGACTCGACCAGTGGGCAGTAACTGTCATTCTACTAAGAGCTCAATGTTCACATCCTCTTTGAGGGTCCACTTCACACTCCACAGACAGGTCCATTGCCGAGTTCACCGACCGGAACATGAGGATCTCAGGATCCCTGCTGTTGAGGTAGTTTCCCGAGGAAGGAATGCTGCATTAATACTGTCGTTGCTGAAGGGCTTGCATCAGGAAGTTGATCAGCTGCTACAGGAACCAATGCCGATTCTGTAATCTTGAGTCTTCCTACTTCACATGGTCTTCAGTTTTCCGGAACAGGTGATGCTCAGGCTGGCTTGGTTCTGCTGCATCTCGAACGAGTCTTTCCTGTAGGATGACATCCACTAGCTGCAGAACCTCCGCCGTTACCCGCCAGATTTCACACTGAAGCATAAATATGAAGACGGAAGCACACATATCCAAGCACAATTTAAAAAGCATAGTTATGGCAAAAGCATTAGCAAAATGTTTTAAATATTTACTTATTTCATTAATGAAATATTTTATTGCTGTTTTAATACTAAACATTATTTGGAAAAATGTTTTAGGAAATTTGATTTCAAGCCATTTCCTTGAAAGAAGACCTGACAGAAAGGATCATCACCTAGGCAAAATTGGAAGCGTCGATAGGACAGTCTGCTTTGCTGGGGCTGACAAGGGCGTCGATCCGTTGGAGCTGGCTGCTTCAGCTGAGGCACATCTGGAACATCATTCCCTGAGCCTGCATCTTTGAAGACAGCTTCCACAGCATGCTTGGCGGCAGTTGTCAGGTCTACTGGATAGAGCAGGTCCAAGGTGTCTGGTGGGTTTTTGAGTCCCCTCACTGTTTGAAGATTCCCTTCTATCTCGGACTCTGTCATGTCGGCTTGAGCATCTACTGCACCTATTTCCCGGATGAGGGTGTTGGCAGTTGGATCGTTCAGCATAGACATCTGAGCACCTTGGAGATCAGGAGATTCATTCAATGAAGAGGACAAATCTAACATTGATTCATCATGATATAAATTATCTTCAGTCTCAGACACAGAGTTGTAGCTGGAAGAACACCCACTGTCTTCACTGTCACACCTCTGTGATTCAACAGCTTGGGCTGCATGTTTAGCGGCTTGCCTTCTCTGACGCTTGATCCTTCTTTCATCTCTTTTCTTCAACCTCTGCCAGACAAGTACCGGGTCTGAATCATTCAGACAACCTTCCCTTAAGTGACTGTGCAGGCCACAGTTGTGACAGAACCGCCAGGTGTTTCTCTTCTTGGTTCTCTTTGTTGCGTGATCAGGAACTGACTTAGAACCCACCTGCTGTGGGTCGAGGCGTGAGGCATAACTGTGCCTGGGAGCCCATGAAGCTGTGTTTGTAGCTGTTGAGCCACTGACTGCCGAGGGCTCCATCATCCAGCAACAGTCCTCTCAGGGGCCGCCACAGCAGGTGTAGGTACAAATGTAATCAATATAGATGTATCAAATGTAGCAAGTCTCAGTTCTTGACAGATAACTACAACTTGAGTGATGGTGATTCTTCTGTGTTTTTGAGTGTCACTTTGACCTTTGAGAAGTACCTGAGCACTAAAACACAATGCCCCACGTTGGGCGCCAATGTAAGACTTGGTTGAAATCGCCTAATTAGACTAATTTCAGTCTCACGGTAAGGGATGGGCAAGCGTGCTAGCTCGAGTACTCCAGTCAAAGATGACACAACACAGGAATGAAATTGATAATGATGTATTCAAGAGAAAGAAACTTTATGATGGTTGGTGCAAATCTTGTCTGTACATCCAAGGGGGTACCTATGAACAATGGAGAGTATGGTACAGTGGATGTTAACCCTTGGGTGATCAGACAAAGAAGAGGGCGATAAGAGGCTTTGAGTGTCCCTCTTCAGAACTGGGGTCACATGATCTCTGACCATTGGTCAGTTTGGAACCACTTGTATGGAACTAGTTACCTAGCAACAGTTTGGCTAGGGGTTTGGCTGATTTCTACCCACAACAATTACCTCCCTTAGAGTATTTAATTAGTAAAAGGACAGAGAAAACAGGCACCTCCAGGGAAAATATCCTGGCCGTTACACTTAGATAACTTCATTATGTAAATAATTTCGATTGAAAAAAGGATAGTAAATTGCCTTTCCGATCGTGTTGTTCCGTGAACGAAGACTGGATATATTGGCGAAACCGCATTAGTGGTGGTTTGCCGTTTTTCAAGGGAAGTAACTCCAAAGTCGAATCCAGTATGCAGAGCTATCGGTTTGTTTACGTATTCGCGCTCGCGTGGTCGGGAGGTATGTTGTCTCAAAGCTTTGACGCATTTTTTTTTTTTTGGAAAATCAATAAATAAACAGGTACGTTCCGATAATTGTTAGTTTGTCAAAGAATATCGGCTTCATATTAAAAGACTGTAGTGTACGTGGACCCACTGACTTCATATGCATATCATTGTACTATAATGATGACAAGCCCCGCGGGGGCCTCATTTCAAGAAATCAAACAAATGTAATTTTAATATTAAACTGAAAGTCAAAACGTGGTCAACACTAGTATAAGAGAAATACTAATGAACAGGTGCCCTTAAGTTTTATTTTTTAAAATTAATTTAAACATTTTTTTCCTGTTGTTATAAATATTTTCCCATCAACATTTAAGAAGGAAGATCTGCATCTTTTGGACTAGGCTTGTATGAAATATCTAGATTCTAATATTTATGTTTTTGTGTAATATATCAAATGTGGTCCCTCTTGTCACTCTACTATAAAGAAAAAAAAAGGGGGACCACATTTAAAAAAAGCATCAAATCATGATGTAAATAGAGAAAATATGAATTCTAAATTGTTGAGAATTTTAAATTTTTATTTTTGATTTTGAGGGGAACAAAACTGTTAAATTAATTGAATTTAAGAAAACAAGAAAGGTATTTGAGAACTTATATTAAATGATTAGTTCGGTGAAATCTTACCTGCTTGATTTTATTGAGATATTTCCATCAACAATTAAAAAATCCTTAACTGCATTTTCTTATATGATGGGGAACACTGTAATCTTGATGTTTTTGTGTAATATTTCAAATGTGGTCCCTCTTGTCATTCTACTATAAAGAAAAAAATAGGGGGACCACATTTTAAAAAAGCATCAAATCATGATGCAAATAGAGAAAATATAAATTCTAAAATGTTGAGAATTTTAAATTATTATTTTTGATTTTGAGGGGAACAAAACTGTTAAATTAATTGAATTTAAGAAAACAAGAAAGGTATTTGAGAACTTATATTAAATGATTAGTTCGATGAAATCTTACCTGCTTGATTTTATTGAGATATTTCCATCAACAATTAAAAAATCCTTCACTGCATTTTCTTATGGGGAACACTGGTATTTATAAACAGCTAGTGCGTTTTGTTTAATATCTTAAATGTGGGCCCTCTTTTATCAGTCACCTACATGCCACAAAATTAGGGGGCCCACATTTTTAAAAACTATAAAATCATGATTTTGATACAGAAAATGTGGATTCTAACATGTTAAGATATAAAAAAAATTATTTTCATATTGAGGGGAACAAAACAATTAAATCAATTTAATTTTAAGAAAACATGATAGCATGGTTTTGGATTTTATTGAGATGTTTCCATCAACACTTTAAAAAGTCCTGAACTGCATTTTCTTTTACACTAGTAGAAACAGATTCTGATGGTTTTGTTTCATATTTGAAATGTGAGCGAACTTTTGTCTAGTCTCAATCGTAGATGGAAACCACGCTCCATCGCAACTTTGTCCTGACCTTGTATCAAATGCATCAACCAATGAACGTACACGGATGATGACCTGACCTTCTTTTGACCAATGAGAAAGCCCTGCTCGTTGCTATGGCTGTGTACACGATCGTCCTTCTCTCAGTCGGCCAAAAATAACTTGGATCCACATTACTTCGTAGAATAGTTCCCATAGTGTACTTATTTATTTAAATAATGTCGTACTTGATCCTCAAATACAATGTGGGGGCATTACATAATACGTTTAAAGTTATTAAGCTTCAAAAACTGTCTCGTAAGAAATGTGGTCCCCCTCGATACGGCCTCTAGGCCTATAAGGAGCGAAAGAAGGGGGACCACATTTGAGATAATCTTTTATCATCCAAAACTGTGTTCCACAGGAGATATCGCTTGTGCAAGATCAAGCGATATCTCCTAGGAGATATCTTTTGGCAGTAGATTTTGAACAATGCCCCTCTGACGTCAAGTATATGACATCACAGTTGTTTTATACCATCAAGTAATGACGTCACAATGCAATGACGTCATAAACATTACGACGTCACAATGCTATGACATCCCCGCACTTGGAGTCATAGGGCAGCACGGTGTTCAGTAATGTTCATTTGTCATTCAAATGTAATGAAAAATGATTTTGAATGATAAATAGAATCTCACCCTCGTGTCTTCTGATATCAAATATATCAACACTCGTTGATAAAAGTAAAAATATCCTCGGCAAGCCTCGGATATTTGTAACTTTCATCAACTCGTGTTGATATAATTGATATCAGAAGACACTTGGATGAGATTCTCTATATCTTGATGGGAAATAATCATGAAATTTATTTACACCAAAAAGGAATTCCTTAGTAATATTTTATGAAAAGATCGGCAAATTAGAATCATAGATATCGGACTTTACAGCAGGGATTCGAAACCAAATTGGTTAGCTTCTAGATGAACCGCACGAGTTATTTCCCTTGCAAAAGGGCCAACCACCCAGGTAGCACACCTACATCGGCCCGACATCGGCCTGATGCTGTTAACATCATCGGCCCAACACCGGCAAACTTCATCGGGCCGACGAAGTTTTGCTCATCGGTTATTCATCGGCCCGACGTCGGCGAATGATATCGGCTGAGCATCGGTCCAGCTTCGGCCCATCATGGATTTATTAATTCATTGCTTTCTTGTAATTAGGATATAAACCTATTGTGTTTTTAATTTTTTGTGATTCGAACGTAGATTCGAAACCTGTTGATATCATTCGGTGCCGAACGCGCAGCGTGAGGCTTCGAATTTAAAATCAACAGGTTTCGAATCTACGTTCGAATCACAAAAAATTAAAAACACAATTGGTTTATCTCCATTCTACCATGACGAGTTAATTAGCTCTTAAATTACATTTCTTTTATGTCGCGAAAGTTGAGGTGTGACGCGGTCATAGGCATTTCCATTTGAAATAGGTATAATGGGTAACATCTAAATTAATATTGAAGTGAAAAGATAGAGTAGGGAACGTTAAAGATTTCGTTCGGCTTTCGAATGAAATCAACAGGTTTCGAATCTGCGTTCGAATCACAAAAATTAAAATTAAAATCACAATAGGTTTATCTCCTAATTCGACGATGAAATAAACCAATCAAAAACAAGGATTTTAAAATGTCATGGTAGAATTAGTATTTATTCACAGGTGTTTACCTCGAACATAGTCTACAGTTAATTACTAATCATTAGTGAACTGTCAACTCTTTGACATCTTACCCTCTTCTTACTTTACAGCTGAGTTTATATCAATCTTTAATATATCCTGGGTGTAATTTTCCTGATTCGAAGAAGTATTCATCAAACAAGCGTTACCGAGACATGCTCAAAATTAAGGAAAAACATCTCCTTCGGTACAGCATTTTTAATAGCAAAACTGATACAGTTAAATTTGACAGTGAAGCTTCCTGTTTTCTTGAAAAGAAGAAGTATCCCAACGGCCACTGATAAAGTTTTTCTCTGAAAAAAAAAAACATATAGTAAATATTTTATTAAATAAACCAAAAATGTATTAGTTACCTTTACTAAATATCTACAAAACATATAAAGAATTATATTACATATAGTGACCAATTTGAACAAAATATTATAAATGTTATTCTTGTATAAATCATAAAAATGTATGAAAAACGGAAATCTGATAATTAAAGGTGATGCTTACTCAAATCTTACTCTGGCATTTGTACTCCTGGACAGATGGCAAAGCAAGTCCCCTCCTGAAATAAAAGAATTAATATTTCGATGAAATTGGAAAAGAAACGGGTATATAAGTTGCCCATTTATATTACTCCCGCATAGATTTTCAGGCTCATAACTAGAGTTCACATCTTGTTCAGTTGCGATTAACTCTGAAAAGTGATAGATATTTCACATACTCATACTGGTGGTTACATATTTTTGGTCAAAATCAAAACCCTAGACCCCAATTACATTTAAGTATTAACGTTATAAAAATCCATTCAATGTCACATTGTTTTGATCTGATGAAATCGCACATGAATACCTGGTCGTCATTGCTTTTGATTCCTTTCATGGAGTAATTATTCCCGGGTTTAGGTCTGTCTACGTTTTCAAGGACCTGAAAGTTTTGCAAAATATGTAATATAAAAACTTAAGTAAAAGTATTTTGTGTATTTGTGTATTTGTGTCACTTGCATAGGTCATGCTATACAGTTTTTTCACATTAATATACAAATACAGCAGTGTCGGGTACAGATACGCATTAATTCAAAACTTTACCTAGAAACTCAGGACGAGTGTTTGCTCGTAATTAATTGATGTCATGAAGTTTTTGAAAAGGATTTAAATGTTGATAACAATGGCACAAAAGACTGACAAATTTGTAAAAACTGACAAAATTCCTAGCAAATATGTCGTCATCAAACAGTTTGCCTTCTCACTAAGCAATTGTGACCAACATTATTGATCGAACTATCGGTTTATCCTTACCTAAACGTCAAAAATCAGTTTTAAAATTGAATGAAGCTCTTAACTTTAACAATGAATTAGTTTTTATCACTTATTTTCTCGGCTGAATGATCATGTAGGTCTTAGGTGCGTAGCGTACCTAATAGCACTGTACATAGTAGGGGTTTCGATTTATTAAAAAAACATTAATGGCTGTGATAAATTTGGAAATCAAAATAGTTGTTGTCTTGCTTATTTTGATAGTAATTTGAAAAATTGGCATAGTGACAGTTTGATACTATTACAGCAACATTTACCTCAATTATAATAGATAACAAAGCATTTGTTTGTTAACGAGGTAAAAAAAAAACCCACTACGACTACGAGCTGACACAATTTTTTATCAACGTCAGTGAACTTTGACATCGCTCCAATAACATTTAAATTTCACTGTCTTATTAGCAGAAGCTTTTGGGAAAGAATCCAGGTGGCAGTAAACAACATGAACATCCAGTCGCAATAATATTCGTTATCACTCAACTTTGTTACTCAACCATCAAAACATTTAGTGACGAGCAATTTGACTGACCTATAAAAGTGACACACCGTTTGCTTCAGTTACCGACCATACAGCAATTAAAATATGTTATCTTCAAAGCGTACATCAATGGTTCTGATCTATCATAACTTCTTGACTTCAGTTGACTAATTCATTGTTTATGCAATAATAGCCGAACAGTGTGCACCAAGCCAAGACACAACCATGGCATGGCCATCCTAATAACATGATGAAGGTCAACATTACCGTAACTTTGCAACAGCAATTTGGTTTTACTCAAACATCTACTCATGAACAGCAAACATTATCAAGAGTAATCTTTGTACGGCAATCCTGTTTTAACGTCACAGACAATGAAAAGATTATAAATTTTTAAAATACTTACTTTTAACTTTAGGCGCAGTTTGCGTAACATTAGGTCGAGAGGCTCTACCTGCACCCCCATTGGATAGCATTAGTATGCGGCTCGCTTGCGAGAATACAGCATTCGGCGACAGAAAATTCGGTCTAGCGTAACATCAACTGGAGCAGACGACACTGGGTTATCTTCAAAACTTGCATAGTGATTTAAAACGAAACATTTATATAAAAGTGGGATTGCGATACGGAAAAAGAGAATGTATAATAAAAATACAAAGATGTTCAAAGCAAAAGGACTTTATTGTCAATTCCAGAAATATTAACTGTATGTAAAATATTTTGGTGTTAAATGTCTAAAGACAGATGGCTAAAAAAATAGTTAATTTCAAATATTTTTTTAATAATAAATAGTTGCCTGAAAAATTTCATGTAACCAAAGCAGCTATATACCAAAAGAAATTAAATAATTATGTTTCCATTTTATTAATTTCGTCACTAAAAAGGGGCCGTATCATTTATCTAGAAGGATTCTATATAAGAATTCTATAAACTCCAAGTTTACTCATCAGCCCGATGTCGCGTAGTTTGCCGATGTAAAACAAGTGCCGACGGTGCCGCTGTTCAGCCGACATCGGGCCGATGTAGGTGTGCTACCTGGGCACCACTAATGCGGTTTCGCCGATTTATATATATATATATATATATATATATATATATATATATATATATATATACTTACTTAATTCAGGAAGTTGGTATATCACACAAAAGAT
This sequence comes from Phorcus lineatus, assembly GCA_921293015.1. Lineage (NCBI taxonomy): Eukaryota > Metazoa > Mollusca > Gastropoda > Trochida > Trochidae > Phorcus > Phorcus lineatus. The sequence continues at coordinate 36,838,034 of OV121085.1, forward strand.
TTTAGCGGAACAGGCATGGAAAGTTTTGTCTCTCACTAGATCCTTAATTAATAATTTCTACAGTCTTCCATTGAAAGTCTTGCTGTATATTTTTTATATTAAAATTCTACCAATTTTGCCATATGGCGCAGATGTATGGGGTTTTCATAGCTCGCCAAATATTCTTCATGTTCATGATAAATTTTGTAAGCAAATACTAAGGCTTTCTGTTACTACACCGAATATAGTAGCTCGTGGTGAACTTGGTAGATATTCTTTGAATGTTAATAAATATGTCAAAAAAGTGAAGTATTGGATAAGATGTACAAGTCAAAGGGACAACGTTATTTTGTATAATGTTTATAAGTATCAATTTAATCTAGCTGAAAAAAATATAGATTGTTGGGCACTCAAAGTTAGAAATTTATTATTTACATATGGCTTTGGAAAGGTGTGGATTGATCAGCGTGTTGACAATGTTAAAGGTTTTCTTTTGGAATTTAAACAGAGATGTATTGACATAGACGTTCAAAATTGGTTTTCAGATCTTGATAAATATTCTAAATTAAAGATTTACAAGCAAATCAAGGTATATTTTTGTGAAGAAATGTACTTTAGAGTGATTAACGTTAAAGCATATTGCACTGCGTTATGCAAATTCCGCTGTTCAAACCATTACCTTATGATAAAGTATGGTAGATGCCTAAAACTTGGCCATAAAGATCGTCTTTGCCCATTTTGTGTTATACCTACTGTTGAATCTGAATTGCATTTTTGCCTTGAATGTCCATTTTATAATAACCTGAGAACAGATCTCATACAAGAGTTTTACTATGTAATCCCATCTGATGACAAGCTCAACTCACTGTTTACATCAACAAATAGTATTGTACTCAATAATCTTGCAAAATATATTTTTCTAGCTCAAAAAAAACGTAACAAACATTTTGCATCATGCTGATGCCCAACATTAACATTGCATTATGCTTTGTCTATACATAATATTTTATGGCGCTTCGGCAGTTTATTGCGTCATCAACTTACATGTATAATGGGCTGGTGGCCCCTTTACAGAAATAAACTCTCTCTCTTACAACTTATAATTACTTCGATTTATTGTGAAAAGGCGACATAAGTTTTAATGTCGTTGATTTTATAACATTTTTATTTAACAAAAGAAGAGATTATAGCTTTACTGGCATATTTCAATGGTCGTGTTGGGAAATAATGATAAACAGTGTGACTATTTCTGTACTTATTTATTAGTTAGTATTTCTTAGATTATTAAAAACTAATTATATGTATCAGACTGCATTCAGGCGCCTATATATATATAGATATAGATAGATAGATAGATAGATAGATAGATAGATAGATAGATAGAAAGAATTATCGTAAAAGATGGTCATTTGGTCACACATGGGTGAATTATAAATCAATATTTCCTATTCGTTTCCTTCAAATTTTAAAATTTCACTTTTATTAATGTCTGAACTTTATGAAATGGCTTCTCTCCCAAGGTAAATCAAAACTTCATACGTGTTTAGCGGTCATTTGTTCCGTCTCCGATTATCTCCCTTTGAACTTTAGTAGCCAATGAAACAGTCCATTCAGTGCGGAGCTGACCGTGAGGACAACATGGCAGCTGCTGGTGTTCTTCCCACCTATCAACGCTATGTAAATGGCATGCCCGTTCCACAAGGACGGAAAACTCTGCGCTTGAGAGAAAAATATATAATATTGTTAGTTTTTCTAACATTTGGGACAGTATGCTTCGGCGCATTCTTCTTCCTACCTGATCTCAGAGACCGAGTGACAATGGATGAAATGCGTAAACATATTCGTGACGCAGGAAATGTCATATTTTTCCCACAGGCCGAAGTCGGTGGTGATGGCAATCCTGTTGGTAAAGGGAAGGTTCTAAGACATGGCAATGAACTTGACCCCCATAGAATAGGTGACAAAGTTAAATTGAGAGAAAAAATCGAAGTTGCATGGGAGGAACAAAAATTAAATGAAGCACTTGGCGATAGACTCAACATTCATGCAGATGATGCAAAGAAACTGAAAGAGAAGGTGCAAGAAGAGAAAAATAAGATTTTAGATAAGAAACGCGAGGATGAAAGAATTGCAAAAGAAAAGGAAAATGAAGAAAAACTGAAAGTTGAAAAAGAACACGGTGGTCATGTCATTCCAGAGATTAAGGGGGGTGTGCATGATGATGAAGAAAACAAGATGAGGAGAGAAAAAATAAAAGAGGTAAAATAATCTGATATTTTTAACAACACATCCTCAGATCTTCAGTAAGAATTAGATTATACTGTAATGAACTTATTTTTGGTGGTTACATTTTTAATCTAGATTGAATGTTTCTGGGACAGTTAAGGCATGATTGTAATGTATATAATGTTGTTATTAAATCGCTTGACATTTATCTAACAAATTTCACTTATATATAACACTAAATTAACGTTTTCTCTCAATAACAGCATAAATAATTGAAATTCTTTTTATTTATAATGACGTCATATTGGTGCTTTGAGTGACAGGTCCCATATAATCTCAGCTTCTATGAATTGAATGCTGTTGGTTGGTTTTAACTGATTAATAGATTTGCACAAGGCTGTCACAAGTAATGTCAGTTTCCCCTAAAGAATGCTTCGTTCCAGATGTCACATATTAACATTTTCCAAATAAAATAAATGTTTCTTAATTATTAAAAGATTATAATTTGATGAAGTATTAATAGAAAAATATGTATTTATAGATACTTTTTTATGTCTCATATATACATCATTTAAATGGTCTAAAAACAATTGACATACACCAGGTGAACAGGTGTTGACATACACCAGGTGAACAGGTGTTGTCATGTAAAGGTAGACAACCAAATGCTATGTGTAGACTGAACATATGAGACTCTTTTTAGCCTTGATATTTGTTACTATGACATTGTCAAGCAAAATATTTTTCTGATTCTTGTCATCCCATTTTTGCATGATAAAAAGATAGTGGGATGTGAAGTCTGATTTCGTTACATAGATCATTTTTAAGCATGGTATGACCATTCACTGTTAATGGTGTATCTTTGTATCCAAGAAGAAAAAGTGCCATTCTCACAAAATACAAATTTAAGAAGCTTTTACTGTACTCAAAGTGAATGAATTGTCAGGCCTTTGTGAAACCTCCTCTCATGACGTTGATTGACAGGGTTTATCATCAGGACCATTACACCACATGATGTCAACACTAATGTTAATAGTTAATCTAAATGTTAAAAAAAAAACACCAATGTAAATAGCTAATCTGTTTTATGCCATGGAGGAAAGTCAACTTTGGACAGGTAACTTTCAGGCTTATATCATTATAATACACTGATATTGATACACTGAGTCAGTAGACAAGGCTCTTTAGAAAGAAAGGATGGGATATTCAAATCATGCCAATAAAACTGCTAGCTATGTATCAACCATGGACTGATAATCCCTTTGTAAACAAGTAGCTAGGAGGATAATTTCAGTTCACAATTGTTTAACTTTAGTTAAAGTGTAAAGTGCATTTGATACCAACTTAAATGTCCTCTTTGATTTGAGTTTGAAGATGCCAGAACTACTATTATATTATATCATATTACTGAAGTATTACTTAAGTGATACTTCTGTTACTTGACATGTTTGTTTATTTCCATGTTGAGATAACTGTTAACAGTCTTTGAAATTGATTTTTGATTGTAGTTTTTTACTTTTATCTTTGTTGTGGAATTGAGAAACTATGAGCAGATGCTTTGTTACCACAATCCGTATTCGTGGTAAATATAATGCATAATAGTAAAATAATATGGATTTTTACAAATCTTTAAGTACAAGCTTGCTGTGACTGTTGTCTCTTGGAATAAGGATATATATACGGATAATTGCAACCACAATGTAGATGATGTGTAAAATCATCTTGAGTTTGTCATTGACAAAACTCCCATGATCTATTTTCAGTTAAGTCTGTCACATTTATATGTTCTTTTGATACATCGATCTCTCTTTTCAGATGATGAAGCATGCCTGGTCAAGCTATGAAAAGTATGCTTGGGGAGCCAATGAACTGCGGCCGATATCTAAGCGTGGTCACAGTGCCAGTATTTTTGGAACCCTATCTCTTGGTGCCACCATTGTAGATGCTATTGATACTTTATACCTGATGAATATGACAGAAGAATTCAACAAGGCACGTGATTGGATTGCGACAAGTTTTCACTTTGAAGGAGTAAGTATTTTATGGAAATGACAAATCATATTTGTCTCATTTTATCATTACACTCTTGTCTTTAAACATAAACAGAGAGTAAATTTAGTTTATATACTCAAATCTGTTTCAAATCTTGTGTGGACAATTTTTTTGACTCATAAACCACTGCCCCAAAGTCGGAGAAGGATATAGGTTTTCAGATCCGTTCCACTTTGTCCGTTGAGATCAGCTTTTCTCAGAAACTATCTAAGATTGCGCAACCAAATTTGGTATTTGGCTTCATTTTTAGTTTCTTTTATACAAAAGTGCATTGTCCCCCATCCCTTACATTGAAATTTTGTTGAGTTGTATCTTGCACTGAGATGATCCCAATTTGTGCAATGAGATTTACATCTTTCCTGTTCTTTCCTCCATTCTTCAGAAAGTATTTATGCTAGGAAACTCAAATTTGAAAATATGATATTTGTAGTATGGAGACCAAGCCTACTCCCAGACATTAGGGCATGTATCAGTTTTTGTGCAGTTTTCTTGCCACCGTGAAGTTATAATGATTCCCCACTACAGTTTTCAGATCTGATATGATAGTTTACTACTTACATCCCTTGGGAATTAATTTACTTGTTCACATTCACAGTCAAAGGTCAAGGTCACAAGCTCATTGCTTCTGTGACCTTGAGGTCAGGGCCATGTTAACTGTTTTGAAATAAAAAATAGATCTTTGAGAGCACCATATGAATATTTTGTTTATTATATCCACTAAGAATTCTTTGACATTTTCAGATACAAGGTCAAAGTTGAAGGTCACAAATTCTAAAATGACAAAAAAAATGATAAAAATTATATGAAGTTACCGATGATTGCTTCTAGTTGTAGGTGCTAATTCTAGGTAATCCTTTTCAATGTATTTTTGTGTGGTACATATTTATAGAATATGCTCAATTTTTTGTAGTTGTGGTGCAGAATGGCAAAAAAAACTTAGTTTTGGGGCTGCTCCGCCCTTGTTGTGTCCCTCAAACACTGATCTAGTTGCTCATGGCTCTTGTTTTTTTAAGAGAATGTAAACTTTCAAACGATATAGTTATAAGGTGTCCAGTTATTATAGGAAGACAAAGATCATTGATCATATCATTTGGCATAAAAAAAAGATTGTTTGGGTTATCAATATGAAAGCAACCTGAATGACATTTACAAGCTACTAGAAGATGATATCCCTGGTCTTCTCATGAAATGTTTAAAGAGTTATTTAACTGGCTGTTGCAATCATGTTTTGTTAATGGTAGTTTATCAAGAAAAGAATATATAGATGCTGGTGTTCCCAAGGTTGGATTCTTTGCCATTTTTAGCTCATCAGGCCAAGGGCTTATGTCATGACATGGTGTCCAGCATCAGTCTGTAAACTTTTTCATTTTCGACTTTATCTCCAGATCCATTTGCTCTAGAGGATTCTCATTTTGTGGATAGGAAGCTTGGTCAAAGGGTATTCTAAGTTATAGATTTGGTGACCATATGACCCCTAATGTGGGCTACAGAAGCCATGCCCCCGAAAAACATTTTAATCTTGTTCTATAGAAGCTAAAGGCCTAGAGATTTGTAACCTTGACTACAGACTTCTTAGCTGATGGTGATTCTAATTTATAGACTTGGTGATTTTTTGCCCCCATCCACCTTTGACCATATGACCATTTGTTTAAAAATTTATGATAAGCTATTTTTGTGAGAAAAAAGGTTTATGATAAATTTAGACACCTACTTTTATAATTGTTATTTTTCTAAATGTATTTGTGATAATTATATCAGTATACTTATCATAAAGTGTTGCAAAGTTTTGGGTTTCTTTTTTAAATTCTTTTATCGATTGAGGATTTGCAAAATGGTTTAAGCTTCATCAGATTTCAATAACTCTGATTATGTAATGAATAGATGGGAATGATAATTGTCAATTATCAAAGCATGCCATTCTGTTGCAGTTTTTTACAATTTCCTAAAAATTAAGTGAAGACATTCCAAATGTAAAAAAACTTTAGACAAACTTGTTTGGCATGTCATGGTTAATCTCGAAATTACGAAATAAATTTGATTCAAAATATGGCACAAATATGGGGAAGCATCTGAAGCAAGACCCTCAGTTTGTGGCTGCTCTGCTCTTGCAGTTATCCTTCAGACACTGGTCAAGTATTTCATGGTTCAATACAATGGATATTCAAAATTGTAAATTTGATGACACTGTTACCCCAAATGAGGGTCTAGGGGCCATGCCCTCAAAACCTGTTATCTTTTTCTCTAGAAGAAAAATGTCTAATAGGCTGAAATCTTTTGTACAAGTGGCCTGGTTATTGGAATTTCTAGATTGTGAATTGTGAAATTTAGATGTTAAAGTTTATCCAATGTTAGAAACAATCTTGAACAGTATTTTTAATATAACCATGGACAGAGCTCCAGATAAGCTTTTGCCTATGTGGGTATGACACCCATATTGCAAAACTAATTGGATATATTTTAATTTTCAAGTGGGTATTCATATTTTTCATATGTTTTCATGTCATACGTGTTTAACCAATAATAATCAACAGACAAGCTGTATACACTCACTGTCACTATCGAAATATGAAATAAGATCGAAGTACACCTGTTGTGAAATAAATGTATATTGTTCAACAATTAGCTTCATCAAAATGCTGACAGCTGACTTGTAATACAGGTTTTTGGTTTTCTTTAATAACTTCGAAATATATATTATAACATTATTCACGTGAAGAAGGGTAAAGCACCCATAACATCGTCTTGTAACATACAACGCATATATAAGCATGCATTTAAAAGTTATTTTATATTTAACAAAATAAGCTATTATGAATTAAATCCTTATCAATCGAATATCAGTCAATTATAACACGATAGTCATTGAAGAAACACATGTTACAATAGCAAAGGTGAGGCAGGAAATCAAGCTGTTGCCCTAATTCATTTTGTGTCATTTTGATTGCATGTGAAATACTGTGTTTGGAAAATATTTCAAAAGTTTATTACATTGAGCAAACAAAGATTGATCTTGGATTTTTCTTAAATAAAATATTTGGATATTTATATATATCATACCACAATAACATAATTTTGATTTTTCAACCAATGAAAGATGCCTGAAGAATGGATTTACCGTTATAGATATAGTTAAGGTAGACAGACAATGATAAACTCTATAAAATAATTAGGTTTTTTATGTGTAAGAATTTGCAGTGATTTAATATAACAAATTGATGTCATTGTATGAAACTAAAATAGCTTTGTGCTCTTACTATTGAAACTTGATAGGTTAAGATGAGGTTTGAGAAATATGAGAAACTTATTCTATTTTACTTTTATTAAAATGTTTTCAGTAGGATACATGATAGTTCTTTGTATAAATGAACCTTGATAATTCTTGAAAAGTTTATGATACAGCAGAGAATATAATATTGAATGGTATCAGCATGTCCAATGTCTGTGACATGCATGTGCTTTTTTACACTACCAATACCAAATACCCATGACAATTTTTGCAACCACATATTTTTTATAAAGATGTTTTTAAAACTTTATCTTAGTCAACAAGCGAATTTGTGGAGCACTGAAGTCTGCAAAGCAGCTTCACTGAAGGCAACCATTTCTACAGATGGGCACATCTAGGAAGAAATAAGTTTAAACATTGTGTTCAAAATTAAGATTTCACATGATTATTTCAATTGGTGTTATTAATACGTTATGCATAATAACTTTGATGTATCTGGTAAATACACACTGATTTTAACTTTTTCATGCATATTTACATTTAGTCCTTTCTTTTGGGTATTTTATGCTAATTTTAATATGCAGCTTATCTGGAGCTCTGCATGGAAAGTAATATCTCACTTTCTAAGCTTGTATAACATTTTATTGATACAGCTAATCAAATTTATCAACTTTCTATTCCATGTATTTACATATTTGCCAGACATTATCATATTAATGTACCGGTATTCTTGATGGAACTAATCTGCAAATTCATATATTCTAAACACATTTTTATGTTACTGTGTTTATGCTGATATAAAATTGAGATTTGTCAATCAAAGTTATCATTATTGTCTCATATTACCCTATTGTTTTGTAACAATAACAGACTTGTACATTTTTCTTTTTACTTACTATACTGCACTGTAAAAATATTTATCATTTTTAGTTATATGAAGGGTAAGGCCTCAGTCTGATTAAAATCGACCGTGTTCTGAGGAATAAAAGTTTCAAAATATTGAGTCTATGGAGATTTCAACTCTATCTGTCTAGGCTATCCTCTCCACTAGGTCTGACCGCACCGTACTGTAGCGCACGTTCTTACGTAAACTAAGCTAACCAATCACAATGCGTGCGGCAAAAGCATTCGGTATCAGTAGCTAGGGGCAAGTAACTCCCATTTACCATTCGTTAACCTTGATCGCCGCTATCTTTATTTTAAACGCGATGATGTGATTGGTTCGCTATTGACTAGGTTTTGTCTGCGCTAAACTGGTGTCGGCACGTGCGAGCAGTGAGGCTGCCTTCAGACCTAGTGGAGAGGATAGCCTAGACAGATAGAGTTCGAATCTCGATAAACTCAATATTTTGAAACTTTTATTCCTCGGAACACGGTCGATTTTAATCAGACTGGGTAAGGCCTCTTGTAACATTAAAAAACAATCAGGATTTTGCATTTACAAGTTTATCCTTTGAAAAATAATTCATTAGCACACAGCTCTAAACGAATTGAGAGTTATGTGTTTAAAATTAAGCATTTTTTCCAATTTTTCATTAAGTTTGAAGAAATGTGTTAAATGTGATACAAAATTGACTTAAATGTGTCACGGATTTCCCCCTCACCCCCCAAACTTTTGAATCATACCCCTATGCTTTTTTATCAAGAAAGCATGTTTAAACCATTGGGTCAAACAAAATAATTTCTTAATGTTCGTTAGGATTTTGAGATATGTGACTATAACTTGACATAAGTAAACATCTCTAAATCCACCTAAAGTTGACCAAGTCAAACATATTTTGTTTGTTACTAGGTATCATATTATATATTCATAGTAATCCTAGGTAGATATGATCAGCCTGATGCCTCGTTATAAAGCTGTTCATGTATACAGTACCCCACTATAAAGCTCTGACAGTCTATAGATCAACAGGATAAGGACATAATGCAGTTCAAGTTTATAATTAGTGTGTTAAGTCGTCTGTTAAGTCATGCTGGCCAAATTAAGACCTCAATGGATTTTTTTAATAGTGTAATGTTATTTATTTTACTGAGTCACTAGCTGATCAATGATCAACGCTCTTACCTTTGGACTGTAATTTTCTTAAAAAGTGTGTTTTATGCTTAATAAAGTGGTTAAAGAATGCAGTTACAATGTAAAGTCTCAAGACAGTACATGATAGAAGAGTTCATTCTCAGGACAAGGACAATCTAAAATTTTGTATTCACAGGAGGTTGACGATAGGTGTACCTTTGATATCACTAGTTGTATTAGTAAGGGATAATCTAATCTATCTGAATACGGCAAGCCTTGGTCTATCAGTGAGATTGAAAATTGTTTTTTCAGCGTTTGTCTGTTGATAAAATACACTAAAAAAAAAAAATGGGGGGGGGGGGGGGGGGGGGGGGGGGAGAAGATTGCATCATAAAATATTAGGCCATAATAAATCAAGGATTAATTAAGAATATGACATATTTTCCTTAAGCATGATAAAACAATTGTGATGTCAATTGTTGTTTAAGATTACTATGAATTAAGCGTTTTTGACAATAAATGGTTTTAAATCCATGAACAAAGGTTTTTTTCAAAGGATTCTATTATCTATAGGTATTTTTTGTTTCATTGCATTTGAAAGAAGCTTAAGCTTATTGACGAAATGCTGAACAATATGGATCTGATTGACTATACATCTCCAAAAAGTCTTTAATAGATTGAACATTCACTTGAGTCATGATGCTAGTTAATGTGACTCAAACATGATCAGAAAGGTCGTGATAGCTTTTAACCAAAAATTAAGTGAAAAGTCATTGATCCCTTCAAACTGCAGCCTTTCAGTAATTAAATGCTTAAACGACTTCAGCCTTTAAAGAGGCTGACCTATCAGAAATAGTATTATATCAGGGCTCCAGATAAGATGCGTATCTGCGTAAAATACGCACAGGTAATTCAGATTAAATTAAAAATGAAATCAATGAGTGACAGATAGGCACAACTTTCCCAAAATGCGAGCCAGATGTTTGCTTACAGGAGTAATCGTGACTTGTCAAAATATAATTTCATTTCTACATGTCTGATCTTTACATCTCGAATAGTAGTCAATGCCAACCTGTATGAAAACAAAGATTACCTATTTTATATTTCGTCAAAGAGAAATCACTCGTTTGTTTACAGATTAAACGTGTGGAAAATATAAACAACAACTAATATCGACAAAGATGCTAACTTGGAATGAGGATCTTAAAACGAATTTGTTAATATTTTAGTGTTTTTTGGAATTTTTTTGGAATTTTTTTTTAAAGAAATTTGAATATCAAACTTGCTATTCTGAATTAATTTATTTGATTTTTGCAATGATATAAAAGACTTCAACTAAATAAAGTGGTCACCTGAAAAGGATGAATAAATGTTTTCAAATATTGTATTGAAACGTCATCAATTGTCTTAGAAGTGAAGTTAATTCATTGAAATTCTGCTATGGGACATTGTGTTTGGGGAACTGTCTATAAGGCTAAGGCTATATATATATATATATATATATATATATGTGTGTGTGTGTGTGTGTGTATATATGATTGAATGTCAACATTAAAATATCCTTTTATTTATATATAAGCTTTTATTTGTCAGTGACAAGCCAATTATGTGTGACATTTATCACCCCAGTCACGATGACGTGTAGATAAGGTCATAAACTTTACCTGTGGTTGGTGTTTTGATTGGACAGTGGACAGTTATTCTGGCAGAGACCTTTAGGAAACAAAAAGGACTAAGTTGCAGAAAGTTCATTGCTGTATAATAACATATATATTTCTTATAGTTTGTCATGGACATTTTAAGATCACCTTTTAATTGCTTTGTGAATTGCATGTTTATAGTTGTTTAAGCTTGAAAAACATATATATCCCAAGTGTTTTCAGCCTCTGATATAAAACCATTGCACCATCAATCATTTCTCTTAATTTGTGGAATTCATTTCTCATGTTTTATGTCTACATAAATGAAACAAAAAAGAGTGTGAAACTTTCCTTGTCTCAAAGCATTTGATATTCTTTTAAAGTGGCAGAGATATTGTTGTTCAAATATGTCAAACTTCACTTATGGTGCTATTTGATCAAGAAGTAGTGGTTGTTTCTGAAAATTCACTTCTTAATGCAACAGCTGAAAGTCTAGAATTTTGATAAAAAAAACGGACAGTGGTTCAATGACTCAAATGTAATTTTTCACCAATATTTACAGCAGATGGTGACAAATACAGTTTGTTCCTGTTAAGTAGAACTTTTCACTTTCATAATATGTAAATGGGACGCAGAATTTTGACTTCTTGATATTCATATGTCCGTTTTTCAATTACAAGTAAAAAAAAGAAAATCTTGTGATTTTCACATTTTAGAGAAAAAGTTGTAACTTTAGAAAGGCGATTGGAACTAACTCTAATTCTAAGAATAATTGTACATGCAAACAGTGAATCCCATTTCTCAATAACAGATATATATAAAAAAAAGAAGTATACCTTACCGCTTTTCAAATCACCAGATATGTTATGAACAATAGCAACCGTTTCTTTGCATTTATGTATGGGGTGATTACACAGACCCAACTCGTTTTTGGTGACATTCACATTAATTTCAAGGTCACAACAATGCTTCGATTGCACTTCATGCCCAAATAGCCAGATAGGCCTATGGCATTGGACATCAAGTGTTGTCTGTGTTTTCACAGTCAACATTGAACAATAGAACTCCTGATAAGCTACAGAGCCTATGGCTTTATTTTCAACAGTCTACATGCAAAATTGCACAGACATCAGTCAATTTTTAAATTTGGCACTATTTTCAATGTGGTCAAGAAACTTTGACCCCATTATCATGAAATTTCTGCACCCATTATCATAAAAATTAATTACCAATTGGGGTTGCATTTCAGTTTTATTACAGTTTTTTTATTTGTATTTTCTTTCCAGGCCACAGAATTGTCAGTGTTTGAAACCAACATCCGTTTTGTCGGAGGCTTGTTGGCGGCTTACGCATTGTCAGGAGATCAGGTCAGTAATGTGTTCAATTTGTGTTGATATTCTTTTATATATTCTTTTTCATGTATTTACATCTCTAAATGCATTCAGCTGTTTCACATATTCCAACATATCAGTTTACACAAATGAGCAATGCTGATCTTTTCAATTAAAACAGTTATTTAAAATTATTTATTTTCAAAGCTCTGTAACATTAAAATTGTATTACGACTTTGTTTAACTACAGCTTTGTAAATCAAGGCCTAGCATTACCTTACTTATTTTTTTTAATGAAAGGTTACTTTATTATCACTCATCTGTTCTTTAATTCAAGGAACACAAATTATCAATTATATAATCCACATGAATTTTTATATTTATGTTTACTTCCTTAACCTTTTCATCCCACAAGCCATAAATTCTTTTTTTCGGGTTTCTTATGGAGGGACGGGTTAAAGTTGGTATAAAGTCCAGCTTTTCCTCTCCATCCATGCATATGCAATTTGCAATTTTTGATTGAAACAAGTTTCATTAAGTCAACGCAATTAACAAAATGATGACATTGTAACATGTGGTATGATATCACTGTTGTGCAGATGCATATCATTAATTTCTTATTGATTTAAAATCTTATGAAATTTACACACTAGCACCTTTGATTTATTTGGTTGTTCATTTTTCATACTTACCAGTACTCTTATTGTCAATGGAATGCACATCATGTATACCAAGTGTTCATCATGCATACCAAGTGTTCATCATGAACACCTTGCCTAGCCATAAACACCTGATATGATTTTATTTTGTTTTTGAAATTAATATAAGCTGAAACTATGTGTTTCAAAAGCTCTCTTATACTAATTTTTAAACACAAACCAATTACAAATGTAGCAATGAAAATATGTCATTATTATTATGCATTTTTAGTGCTTTTAGTCATTTTCAGAATTGTGAATAGGCTATTCCCATTAGCAACAATAATAAAAATTATAATTTGAATTGGTTATTTTTTCATTCAATGTGCAAAAAGGCCCATGGTCCCTGCCTTTCTCAATCCCTGCATGGGTTCGAACCTCTGGGTTTAGGCCAAGTGATCTCAACCATAAATTCACAGAGGCCAGATTGATCAACTTTCTTTTATTGCCTGAAGAACATAAATTTGTGCAAAACATAATATATACATAAAATATTTATAATTCAAATTAATCTTTGATGAAAAATGTATAGAAACATATTAGAATTTTGTTAGGCTTTCCATAAAATGAGGTCATTTGACCAAGGCCATTCAGTAGCAAGGCACACTTGTTGCGCGAGAGGCACATGTCTATACGTCAGCTGCATGAAATAAACATTGTTTCTCCGATTCGGTAAGAGAGGTTTCAACGTGCAATTTTACAATATATTTTATGTAATGAAGGGAGACATGCATTATCTGCATCCTTAAAATGCATTTCACCTTTGTATCGGGATTGATGTAGTGTTTAGCTAGGGGGCACGATAGTTCCCGACCTTTACATAAGGTCTACGTTCATGATTCACGTGCGTGTGGGTTCATCTAACTTGAACACGTCGCTCGCAGTCAGTTACTATTACTTAACCTTACGTAAAGAAACCAGGTGGGTAATCTTGGGCAAAATCTCCCTTTCACAAATCTCCTTCACTTCAAGAAACCATTTATGCTAAGAATAAGAATTTTTTTGGATAATATAAATCTTGTATGATGGATTAGAGGTGTGTGAATTTCATTAAAACTACCCCCTAATATAAGGGTATGGCAGGGCTGGCTAGGGCTATTTGACATGTAAGTCTTCAACTTCAGACATGATAAATAATTCCATACTTAATGAGCCGAAGAGGCAATAGCTCTATTTTTGATATTGCAGATGATTGCAAAGGAAGTTTGTTATTTTTCTTTTTTACAGATGTTCAAAAACAAGGCAAGAGATATTGCAGACAAGCTTCTCCCAGCATTCAACACTCAGACTGGCATCCCATTGTCCATGATAAACATCAAGTCGTAAGTTCTGTTCATTCAAAGAATCATTATCCAAAATATACTAATACAAACGAACACATTGAACAAATTTAAGGCAATTTAGGTATGTCAACTCCCCGCTCTGAATCGCAAAGGTTTTTGTATTGTTACTTGTTTGCTTACAAATAGAAAACTACTGAAAACTTGTTCTACTAAGTCCTGGCTCATGGCACTAAAAACTAACTATACAGACTTCAAAAGGTATAGATAGGCTCTTAAGGGGGATTGTCCTGAGAGGGGTTCTTAGAAATGTCAAGATTCATAATTTGTGCAGAGTGTTATAAAGTAGATAACATTATCATGTAACAACGGTTATGTTGTGTCACAGTGTGATGTCCTACCTGTTAAGGCTTTATCAGAGTTTAAAGATTACAACTCCCATTTATATATTTATATATATTTGTTAAATTACCTACTAACACTACCAACCAATTTCTCTGGGGTTTTTTTTTTATCACAAATCACAACTTTACACCTTCAAACTGTCACTACACTGAATCTTTTAAGAATGAAGTTGCTAATTTCAGAATAAATCACTACAAATTGCTGAAATAGCACCATTAATATTGTTTGACCAGATTAGCAACAGTATTCTCAATTGACTTAAAGTTTGATTATGCCACTTATGTCTAAAATATTGTCAAGAGGCGCTAAACAATAATTCAAACTCATTCACTCTCAAAACTTTGAGTTGTCTCCTGTGTTCCACGATATCACAACATCTCCCCTATACTTCAAAAACTTCACTAGCTCCCTGTTAATCTCAGAATCAACTTCAAGCTTATCCTACTGACTCACAGCTGCATCAACGTCGAGATCTTCCCCAAATATCTCAGGAACATGGTGAATCTCCGTGCTCCTGACAGATCTCTTCGCGCCAGCAACACTGTTGGGTGACAGAGCCTTCTCAGCTGCAGCTCCACATCTCTGGAATTGCCTCCCTGTCTCCATTAGAAAAATCAGCTGCAAAGACCCTTTCAAGAAAGCCCTCAAAACCTGTTCCAACTAAAGCGATCTCTCCCATAGACTTTCATACGTTCCTCTTCAGCGCCGTTGAGCAAATTAATTTTGGAAACAATTGCTATATAAATTCATTTTTATTATTATTATTATTTTTATTATTAGGTCTTCAAGACCTATTGTTCTTATCCGTATTATTATTATTATTTGTACTTTTTTTGTGAATCGGATACAGCCAAAACGGCTGCTTCAAATTCGACCAAATTGGTATGCTGATAGCCCTTAGTGAGGAATAGTCGTGCGAAGCTTTTGGGCTTAATTGGATCATGCGTTAAAGGCACAGACCCACTCAAAGTTTCAAAAATTAACATTGAAATTTTTTTCAAAATGCACTTAGAGACTTGCAACTTGTTTTAAACGATAGGCAATTACATTTGGAGCAAAAAAGTAAATCATGGCAAATTCGTAGCGTTAGTACTTTCGCCGCCATATTTCTTTTTTTGACTTTTTTAAATTTCCGGACCCCATGCATCTTTGAAAATCTTCTTCTCTGAAGATACATGCAATTAAGAGCTGAAACTCACATATATCATAGCTGAAGGAGTGGGGAGAAAAGTGATCAGGGAACATTTTCATTTTTCTTAATACTTTTTTTTCTGCAACCCTTCAAAGTTGGGCGACTTAGCTCCTGTGACCATGTTCAAGGGGCGATAACTCAAAAAGTTAGACTCACAATTGCACCATTTTTTCAGGAATGTAAGACCAATATGTGGACTTGACGAAACTATCAAAACATCGATCGCGAACATGGTCATTTTTTTCACAATTAACGATCGAAATCGGGAAAAATATTTTGACAAAATTTAACATGGGGTAATTTTTCAAAATGCACCTAGAGACTTGAAACTTGTTTTGAATGAAGCGTCATTACAGTCCAAACAAAAAAGTCAATCATGACGAATTCGTAACTAGCATACTTTTTTCGCATTATCAACTTCTTTGCAATAATATTAGTTTCCTTATGAGATTTGGTCACATAAGCAAGTTACTGTTTACCACTAAGACAAATAACCATGTGAAGGTCAAACACTGTGTGAAGGTGAAACACTATGTGAAGGTCAAAGAGGAAGTCTTGAAGACCTAAGTACTGCCTCGGCAGTCCTAGTTATTATTATTATTATTATTATTGAGTTGTTTTGTGTTCACAGTGGCAGTAGTCGGAACTGGGGGTGGGCATCAGGAGGCTGTTCAATCCTGTCCGAGTTTGGATCTCTTCATCTAGAATTTGCCTACCTTTCCCATATAACAGGAGATGACAAGTACCTCAAGAAGGTAAATTCTATATACTCTATAGAAGACTCATGTGATAACTGTATATGTTACTTGAAATGAGAATATTGTGCTGAAGTTATGAAAACAATCTGACAGTTTAGTTTATCCAAATATTGTCAAACCGTTGCTATTGCTTTGATTATTTTCCTTCACACATAAAACTGACTTATTAGTGTTTTCTTCTGTGAATCATCGTTACATGATTATGATGATCATGAACAAAAGATAATAGCAATATACCATAGTCACATTTGTGAAAGTGTAAACCTCCAGATGGTTTAGAAAACCTCCTGGTCATGCGATCAAACCACAAAGTATGATTGGTCATCAAGCAAAGCAGCAAGATGGTGTGTAAATTGCGGATAGGATAGAAGTTAGAACACTCTGATTTTTAGGCTGCGAAGTTATGATTCATCTTCTATTACCTTTAAAAAGATATAGAATTAAGCTGCTTAAAAAAGTTTCTAGTCACACAATTATTCAATAATAAATGGATAGCTGTTCGCTATTTTAAATTTTTCAAAGATTTCCAATTAATATGATCAGCAATTGAAAAGCATAAAAAGATTTGAAAAAAAAGATTTAATATCATCAGTTTACATCATTGAAAATGGCCATAACACTTTATTTTTCAGGTTTTGAAGGTTAGAGATGTTTTGAGACAACTTGAGAAACCAAATGGATTATACCCAAACTACTTAAACCCTCGCACTGGCAAATGGGGTCAATGTGAGTCGTATTTGCTTTCGTAGCTCTCGTCATACTTGTGTAAATACCATCTTCAATGTAATATAGAGTGATGTGGAAATAGCATAGCTCATGCAGTTTAACATGGGTTTTAGTTTAAATTTCACCAACCACAAAACAGTGTGGTACAAAATTTTTGTTATTCTTAGCTTATTTTGTTATGAATTTTGATGGATACATAATGTTATGACACCAAGTTTGTTATCTTTTTTGAAAAGTTTATATCAGAAAGATTTTTTAGATTTTGATTTGTGCCAAGGTATGCCTAAATGACCTTAGGAAAAAACTCTGCCAAAAACTAAATAGAATTACTGATTAAAATAAGGTGTATTACAAGTATTCTATTGAATAAGTAATACTGTGTGCAATCACAATACCATGCATAGAATAACATTAATTCAGGCATTGTTTTGGTAGTTAAGATCAAAGGAACTCTACCCATCCTTTATTCCGCAATAAAATATAGCTATCACATAACGTCTCATCGCCAATGACATCAACAACAATAGAGTCAAGGGTTTTCAATTCATGACTAAATTTGATTAATTTCAATTATGATTAACTTGATTAAAGTACAATTTACACAAGTTAAAATCGACATAATGGAAAAGAAATCATTATCATCAAGCCACTCGGCCTTTAGCTTTGATTATAATAGTTTAACGCTAAACTGTACTATATTTCAAAGCACATGATGGTTAAGGCTACTCTTCTTCTTAAACAGAGCTTCCAAAATATTGCACATTATCTCCAAATGTACATTTTTTCATCTGTTTGGGTTGAGTCCCTTACAGGATTTGAACCACACCCTTAGGTGAAAACAGTTGTCAACACTGATCATACCAACAGCTTACCCAGTCAACCACCAGGACTTGACATTAGTAACTCAATGTTTATGTGTCCACAGTGGCGGTATCTATGGGAGCTCTAGGAGACAGTTTCTATGAGTATCTGCTAAAACAGTGGATTATGTCAGGCAAAACTGACCAGGTAGCAAAGGACATGTATGATGAAGCAATTAAGGTAAGCTTTTCTCTTCTTTCATTGTAATCAAATTAACGTCATATTACTTAACACTGCAAGGAGATTGATGGGAGACATTGCTTTAGGCATCATTCAATCTTGTACAACTTAAGTCTGATACTATGTAAGAATAATCAACAAGATGCAAGGAATTACGGTTTATCTGTCCTGAGTGGATTATTGTTATAAATTCCCAGCTTTAGCGAGGAATTTATCACAATGATTCATGAGGGACAGATAAACCGAAATTTCCGAGCTTCACGTTGGTTATTCTTTTTCTTACTCAAGTCAAATCTAAAAATATTTTTGGAAAATACCTTTGTGAAGGCGAGTTGCAAGTAAACTCAGGCATTGTATTCATGCGCGACGAACAACGATTATGTCATGGTGCAGTTAAATGTAGTCTCTGCAATTCATTACATGTTTGTGGATCATATTTTGAGCAAGACAATCCTAAATTAATGAAATAGTAAAACAAACCACATATAATACATTTTACGTTTTCTATTATTCCATATGAAATTAAAAACAATGTTTGTTTTGAGGCCTCTTTGACACACGTACGCTGGACTCGCTTAACAAATGAATAGAAATAGTTCTGTCAGGCAATCAGATCTCAAGTTATTTTTAGAAAATCTGTAATTCCCGTGACCATTATGAAAACTTTAATATCACATCACATTTGTGCCCTCTTGGGTAAGAATTAACTTTACTGGGTGATTCTCTTGGGGAAATGTTTAAATGGAATGAGTTCATAGCATAACAGTCTTTTGGTTTTATTTTACTATTTCCTTTGTGACTGCACTGGACAATCCCTACCAAACTTTAAGGCATTGTTGCCTTTGAATATCTGCATTGGGATTTGAAATCATATTTCCGTTGACTATTTACATCATTTGACACAATATGGAGAGAAATGTTTTGTTTTATGTTATTTTCATAATGTGAGAATTATCCCATTCAATTCAATACCTTCGTGGTACTCTCAAGGATATTCTACGATGACAGGATGTTATATTTCAACATGCTGATAAAAAAGTGAGCTGTTCTTTTGAACTGAGACTAAATGTTTTCAACAGGAGACTTGAGATAACTCTTTCTTAATCTTTCTTGCAGGGAGTAGAGGAAAAACTTATCCAGACATCAAGCGGAGGATTAAAATATTTTGCAGAGTACAAGTCAGGAAGACTGGAACACAAAATGGACCATCTCTCCTGCTTCGCTGGTATGTTTCATTTTTATCCCTTGTAGGCATAGCTAAAGGGGGATATTGTTGTTTGTCCCAAAATGGTACCTTTCATGCAAAATCAACTTTTTTTATCAATCTTTCTTAACTTTACACATACTTTGGATAAATATCTAGGATGCACGTCTCCCCTTTTCAGCATGGTGCAGGTTATAAAGAGTTTTAGCCCTTGACTTTGAGCCGTAAACTTTTCAAATTGAGAATTTCAGTTCCTGTCTTGTGAAATCATTTGCATATTCATTTGCTTCTTTAGAAGGTAAATTGTTCATCAAAAGGACATTGTTTGGGGATGTTGTGCTCTCATAGCACTCTTGCTATCTAGGACAAGCTGGCTACTTAAGTTCTCCCACTGGGATAGGGATAGAGTTACGCTATTCTTTCTATTTCCTGTTGATGAGTTGAGATTTAATTTCTCAAAGAGACATACAGTAATGATGTGACGATGTTTCAGGTGGAATGTTGGCTCTGGGTGCTGAAGACTCTCACGACAAGCAGAAATACATCAACCTTGGAGCTGAAATCAGCAGAACGTGCCATGAATCTTATGATAGAACAGGTATTGCCTACATCTGCCAACAAATGGGACATTTTCTTTGGTTTTCAATTCCTTCACCACAAATACCAATATGAATATAAATAACGCACTTCAAAGGATTACATTTTGTTTTAAGCAAACGGGTTTTCCAAAGTTGACAGATTATCATCGTATCTTTTTGTTTTAGATCAGTCATTGTATGTTTGATTTGGTGAAAATATTTTACTTGAAAACTTGATTTTTACCCCCATTGGACATCATGTCTGACAGTCTTTAAAAAAAAACGACAAATATATTTACAACCGGTGGTTTCCAGATAACAAGTATCCCCTTATAGAGGGAGATTCAATCTTGATATCTTAATAATCTAATGTTCAACAATATCAACATAATTATGAATGTAACAAACTTTATATCACATTTACTTACTCTTTATAATTTTCAATAAACGTCTTCCCACAGCAACGAAACTTGGCCCTGAGGCATTTAGGTTTGACAGTACAACGGAAGCCAAGGCAACACGACAGAATGAGAAGTACTACATCTTGCGTCCGGAGGTGATCGAGACCCACTTCTACATGTGGAGATTCACGAGGGACAAGAAGTACAGGGACTGGGCCTGGGAGGCAGCACAGGTTGGTTTCACGCTTATTTTGATTAATTGCTGAAAATAAGGAATTTTGATTAACCGAAGGTTTTTTCAAATCCATGTAATTTTAATTCATTGTTGGTCCTGGACATCATTAATTTGGTAAAATATGTATGTAACATTACAGCTGTGTGGGAAAAAACCTTGAAAGCCAGCCTTAAGGTGTTATATGAATTTAATAGCATTGTTGATGCTATAAGGTTACCTGCCCGGATCAGAAGTAACTATCTTTTTTGCTGTCAGTCAGACTTTATTTAATAAACAGATAACAGATTTTTTGTTTTTTTTTGTAATATCCATATCAAATTATGCAAACTGATGGATAATTTTTTATTTCTTTCTCAGGCTCTCGAAAAGTGGTGTCGAGTGGACGGAGGATTCACAGGGTTGCGGGACGTGTATCAAATTAATCCACCACAGGACGATGTACAGCAGAGTTTCTTCCTTGCAGAAACACTTAAATATCTCTACCTCATTTTCTCTGAGGATGACATACTTCCACTTA
The DNA here is from genome assembly GCA_921293015.1 of Phorcus lineatus. Classification (NCBI taxonomy): domain Eukaryota; kingdom Metazoa; phylum Mollusca; class Gastropoda; order Trochida; family Trochidae; genus Phorcus; species Phorcus lineatus. Next base: position 36,859,537 of record OV121085.1, read on the forward strand.
ATAGATGGGTATTAAATACAGAGGCTCACCCATTGCCAGTATTGACTTAAAATCTTAGAATACTAATAACTCTTTTATTTTACATTTGTCTCTTTTATTAGTATCCTTTATTTGAAATAGCAAAAAAAATAATGAACAAATAAATGACTGGTTGGGTTTCAAAAGGGGGTTTTAAGTTTTGAAGAAAAAAAATTTGTGGTGTAAAAAGCAAGCTTTGAAACCTTTAAAAAAATTTCCAACTTTGATATGTTTTTAGTTATGTCATATTGTTATACTTTCTTATTCACTTATTTGAATTAATGTTAATCATTTCTTTGGTCATTCAATTATTTTTTGTAAGCGCATAACCAAAGTTAATTAGTGAAGCAGATAGGTTGTGATATTATCATATATATTTCTTGATGAAAAGGGATAACACTGATAGGGAAACCAAGTGAAATTTGAAATTTTTTAATCACAAAATGAATTAACTAAATGTTGAAGATACCCTTAAAATCTAATTTGTCTTGGTGAAAAGGGATTAGTGTATGACTTTGAATATTATGTTCATATTTAGTGCTGTGTTCCCATTTCTTTTAAGGCATTTGTAACAATGAAAGCACTGTGATAAATCAGTGGGAATGTCCAATTTATTATCATTTATTGTCTTCATATGAAATTTTACTTTTAATATGCTTAAATCTTACTAATCTACAAACAAAACACCAAATAACTATCAATCCCTCACTGCCTAGTTCTTTGGTTATTGTTTGTTCTGTATGAAGATTTATGAGTGTAGCGTAGTGCTTCCCCATATGCCTTGCTCAATATTTCTATGATTCTCTTTTCATACTTTTAACTAACAATTCATTTTTAACAACACGTTTATTTAATAATATTATTTTCTAAACAAATAAGATATTGGGATATTAATCCAAATCTATGATTTCAGTGCAATTATTTTGTACTCAAAGAATTAAAACAAGAAAAGTAAATACAAGAAAACATGACGGCAGTCTATTGTCAACCTATCATTAGGAACGAGTTACTCATTTGTTCATGTTTCAAAGTTCTTTATAGAATTTCAAAGTAATTTAGTTAGATTTATTTTTCATCCTTGCTCGTGATGAAATTCTTGTTAATCATTTTGGATGATGTGAATGGCAACGTGTACATATTTCTTGAAAGCAAGATGAATGAGAGAATTTATTTATCACAGTAGTTACGAGAATATTTGTTGCACATTTTGATATCATCAAGACATAATGAGATAAGATTCTCATCCTGTTTAATTAATAATGATCAAAATGATTCTAATTTTAAACTTCATCCAAAGAGGAATTAACTCTCAAGTAAGAAAAATTTATATCTTTTATTGTCTATTTGTCATAACAGAAGCAAGTAAAACTTTGCAAGGAGAGAATCTTTCCCCATTATGTCTATATTCTACCTATAGTTAATAACATATGTATATATTTGCAACCTATAATAAATAGTACATAATATATCCCAATGACCATGTGATATTCACTGACAACTGTCAGTTGAGTTATCAATTTTGCTATTCATATGCAAACCATCTTATCAGGAAGTGGTAGTCAACTTAAGTGTTATAGTAGTGTTTCCCATTAGCTTTATACTCATCTAGTCTCACATGGTATCCACATTTCTTTGTTAAGTGAATTATGAAACAATTACCTGTCCTTCGATTACTGTTACATTAATTACACTCATGACTTCTCTCTTGGCATTGATTTGTGGAATGACTATATAAACTGGACAGAATGAGGTAGTCACATTGTAACTTTCATGATTGATATTTTATCAGGTGTTAATGAAGGAATGAGTTGGTGTTTTTAATTTCAAAATATTTGTATACCCCAAACTATTTTGGTTCAGCATATATACTCAGTATGTGTACTCTGACTACTTTCAAACACTTTGTTTGCCTTCTACTTTACAGGCTCAGTTTGCACACGGCAAGGAGGGGGTTAACTCCAGCCAATCTCATAACTGACATGATTTCAATAGTACGCGAATTTGTCAAATGCTTCTTTAACTATAACATTATAAAGCCTTTTCAAGGCTGTAATTAAACTAGGTTTTGTTTTAAAGAAAAGGTAAATTTCTATCTGTCAGTTTGATTTGATTGTTTTTCCCTTCTGATTCTTAACCTGGCTAAAGATTTATCCATATATACAATTAGCTAAAAGCATATATATATATATATTAAGGGTGCACGGTATTATCGGTATATTGCAATACAGGAACACCACGATACATACCGGTACAGTCTTCTGAAAATATCCAATATATCGGAGGTTTTAGAATTAACAATTTCCTTGTCAAATTGCAGAAAAACGTAACAAAAACACCCTATAATTTTACTGAAAGTTGCAAACAGAGTGTGAACTTGCAAAGTGAAAATAGCACCGACATGTTAATAGTATGAAACCAGTCACTTGATTACCTTTCTTTACAAACGACGTCCAGCTGAGCATTGATTACTGTTATAATAGCTGATATTAAGTCAAGAGATCATAGAAAAACTAAAATATGAAAAGTACCAATATATTGCAATACGCTTTTCTGTATCGCAATATATTGCGATATGGAAATGAGGACCGATACCCATCCTTGATATATCATGCATGATTAAGTCAAATTTTTCAGGTAATGGTTTTATGATGAAATGATTACTTCTTGTATATAGGGTAGAGTTGCTTAAATTTGTCAACCCAGCTTGAGGAATGTGGACAGTTGAGCAAAATCTAGTCTATGAATACCGGTATTTCATTTGTATTGTAGACATCACTTTTCTTCATTTTGTTCTTTTACAGACATTTCCAGTGTCCATCCTGTCTACCTAATAGACAGAATATACCTAAAATAATTTTTTGTTCACCGTCATGTCTCATTCTCTTAAGTGAATATTAAGTTATTAATGTTTTTCTGAGACTGATAAACAAGAATTCTCAAAAACCCTCAAATCTTGCAAACAATGTTGTAGTCTCAAGGAGCTCCATGCTATGTTTTCTAATCAGTCTGTCTTTTGTATCTCAAATTCATCTTGGAACTGTTTGTCCTTTTTGAAATCTATTTCTTGATAGATGTGAAAATAAATGTCAAAAACACAAGTCCTTGGGACCAACTCTTGCTTACAAGAAAACTTAAGGCAAGCTATCAATGTCTTACTTTATTCTACATTCCATTGTCTTTTCTCTATACTAAATGGCAGGTTATCTTAACCAGCAAAGTTTCTGCTTCATTTGGTCAAGGGATCATAAAAAGGATTTATTTTCTTCTTTTCTTCTACGAAATTAAAAAAAGCAATTCAGATCCTTTACCTTTTGACTGAAAGTAATTTTTATCTACTTTTTAATGTTTATTTGATAATAATCAAAATGTTGCCAAAGCAAATAATACTATTGTCACAAGCCAGTCTGCCAAAGTGTTAACTATATATGCAATAGATTAGAACCATAAGGCTTAAAATGTGTTAATGTAAAATGTATTTAAAATTGAACACTAGATTTTTTTTAGACTTTTATACGATAGACATATATATAGTTAAGAAAATGATTCATTTATCTTTGAAGTCAGTGATTGGTGGTGATTTTAGTTACTTAAGGGATTCATAGCTATATTTTATATCCCCAATATATCCTCTATCAAAAGTTTTAACTGTTTGTAAATAGACCACATAAATATTTGGAATCTTGTCATGTTTTCAATATCATCTACCACAACGCTGAGAATTAAAATTATTAAAATATGTTAAATATATTTCAAAAGAAAGAACATGAACAACTTTTGTGAAATCTTTAAAATTTGTCATTCCTAGGGGATATTGGCACATCATATACATGAGAGTTGCAAGTACCTTAACCATTGTAAAGCTTAGCATAAGGTCTGCCTTAGTCATTCAACCAGCAGTTGAATTATTGCCCCCTCAGCTGCACAGTAACCTGTCCCATGAACATTATTTGCTTCACCTCATGTGCCAAAGGGATGTTCATAATTTTGCTCTAGAATGACTTCACTTCTGTGTTGTGTTTCTTGGTTTGATCTATCATGTCAGCTAGTTAGAGGGTTAATTTATGAAGATGATAATCTGTGGTTAGTTAGGATCTTGTTTGTCAAGCTGATCATGATAATCAGCAGTTGTTCAATCCTGCTATGTTCATCCATTCTCAAAATTCCTATTTTTGTGTTCAAGATACCAGCATTTCAGTTGCTCTTTATACATCTGTTATTGATAAATATTTTGACCACTGTGTAATACAAATGCATGCCAAATGATTTCCCCTTAATGATCATAACATTCAATATTATTTCGCACCTGCAAATTGCATAGATGTGACAATCACCCATCCTGCTCCATCAGGGTATTTATATCCGTTAAGATATTGTCAATCCTTGATGTGACATCCTCTGTCCCCAAGGGCTTAATTTTCCAATACTCTGTGACAAATCGCCCTTGGGAATTTTCATGCTGAAATATTTTACCCTTGAGTCTTGTTTTAAAACAGTAACCAAATGAAACAGCTTGATGTAAGACGTATTTTACATGTTTGGCACTGAGACTAAAACAGCCCTTTCAGCGCTTGCTTAGTAATTTAAGATTTAAAGAAAACCTCCGTTCTAATTGGCTGTGTACACAAAAATGTGAGCTGAGATCTTGAATGTCAAGCCAATAGAAAACAAAAGTATGTTCAAACATATCTTAGATCTTAAAAGTAGCTCAAAGGTGCAATTGAGGTAGCAGTTGGCTTACTGAAATCAAGGGTAGGTACTGTAATTTAGTACAGATTTCTAATGAAAAGTTCTAGGGGTGTTCTGTGAAGAACATCAGAGCATAAAGCCCTGGGTGACCAAGGATACTGATGATGATGCTGTTGAGCATCTGCTTGCTTTCTTTAGTTTTGAGTAACCAGCCAATAGATAAGTGACCCTGACTGAGCAGGAGTGCAATCACCATGAAGTTGTTAAGTAGTTAGTCTAGATCCTAACCATTTTAGTTTTTACTTCTACATCTGATCATGGGCAAATAAGGTTATTGGCCTCAAATGAGTGTATATTCAGCTTTTATTCAACTTTACCATTATTTATGTAAGCACATATCATGTTATTTAATCTTCAAATTTGTATCACATGTTATTTGTTTTAATCATTTTTGTCATGAAGTCGAACTAATTTTGTTCTTTGAATTTGTTTGTCAAGCATTTTCTATATTCATCTTTGAAATTGCAATATCTACAGCTAGATATTCATTAACTTGAAACACAATTTTCTTATTCTGGCACAAATTCAATTTATCTTATATATACATGTAGTTCAAAACTTGATACATGTTGCATCTTAGTAAATAGTTTAACTCTATATTTATGGCACTTGTGTTTTTTAAAGTTATTTTTCTCTTTTTTTTCATTGCATGTTATGTGTGTTTTCTCTGAATGTAAAATTATGGTTATATATTCTATATATATTGGAGATGTTAAATTTCTGTGCATTTATTTCCTTTTGTTTTTTTTGTGTGTAATTTGATGTTCTTTGACATATGCATATCAAGTATTAATAATAGGCAAAATTAGGATATATACCAATTGGTTTTCATGGAATTTCATCCTTGATGACCCAGGCATTTTATTTCTACCCTCCATGTCCAGGTGGTAACAGGATTGGAACATAAGCCCCTGGGTCATCCAGCCTGAAACATTTCTTCTTTCTTGCAATGAACTTGTCTTCTTTCAGATGGTATTGGTGGTGTAAATGTGTAAATAGTGTACCCAGTTGTTAAATGATAAGACATTTAATCATCAATCAAATAAATCATTAAAAACGATTTTCTTTATCTTTTTCCTGAATTTATTCAGGTACATTAGAAGATTTCTCCTGATCCATTTCTGATCATTGCGTGTGGTCGACACTTAATATCAGTAAAGACACCTAACTCTATATGGTAATTTGCAATATGTATTTCCAGATGAAAGTTGTGTCTTTGACAAGCGTTAGATTGAACTGAGGACCGAACAGTGATTAAGTATTTACAGTATTTTAAAAGTCACAAACCGAGGGATCATTGATAACAAAGGGATCTTTGATGAATGAAAAAATGGGGGAGGATCCCCCCGCTTAGACGTACTTAAACATCGCCAGTATGTGGTCGAAAATCTGTTGAAACTGCTTCGCGGTCGACCTAAACGGATAATGATAATGCTCTTCAAGTGAAAACTGCCATTTGAGAAGACTAATGCAAAATTGTTTGCCAGTTAGCCCTTTATGTCAAAATTAGTCTAGGGTATGTGCAAAAAGTCATTCAGGACAGTGTCTGCACGATGGATTTCCCAGTTGCTCATACTTTTTCAGAAGCAGGAACGATCGAGCCACTTGCTTAAAACCTCTTTAGTAGACGTGCTAAGAAAACAAACAGAACGAATGATGAATTCATCACTATAATCCTGAGATTAAAGTCCATTCGATGCATTAGAAGACGTCGAGTCCCCATTCCAAAAGAAGGCACGACTTTGGCCATCTGCATCCATGTCATGCTAACAGCAAGAGCTTGTTATGACGGGTTTCCTGGTCACCACAATTAAAGGAACTGACTATGCTTAACTGCTGCAGAAGATGAGAAAAGCTTTCAGGCTAAAATATGTGAAACTTTTTTCTTCCTAACATATTTTTGTGGGAACATTTCTGATACTGAGTGCTCTAATTCAATAGTCTGACCCTTAACTGAGTATATTCAGTGTTAATGACACCCTGTGCATATTCTCTTATATAGAGGTGAGTTTGAGGCAGGGGGAACTTGTTTCGTCTCTTTGAGTTGAAGAGTTTGCTCTGGATGTTTCACTAAGGTTTCACATAATTACCTGCCTTATACATTTTTTCAGGTGTTAAATACGTCATCTACAATCAAGTCGCGAATAATCTACCTTAGATGCTTCATAATCTAAAATGTTAGTCCTCAACCTTAGAGACAAATGAGTAGGAAATACCTGATTAGCTACATAGCCAATAGCTCATTTTCCTGATGCTTTATAGTGTGTAATCTTCATTACTCTCTCCAAGCTTTAATCTACCTCAATCCCTTACAAATGACAAAGCTTCGGTAAAGATCCCAGTGTGCCTCGAGTATTTTGATAATGAATTCACAATCTTAGAGTAGCTAAAGCTGGCTGTGATGATTCTTAATAACGGACCCCGGGAGTTTTAACTAGATTCATGACTCATAAGACTTTCTAAGGAGGATTTTTTTCTTTTGCTTGATCGTATAATGTACTGAATCACTGGCCCAATTTCATTTTTCTCAAGTTTGGGTCAACGTCGTTCCTAAATTGACTGTACAAAGCTTTTATTTGCAACCTTGTTAACAACAAAAGCGTGTTTCAACAGCTTTTATATTCGGGCAATGCTGTACCACGTCAAGTGACATAGAAATATAGTGGTAAATGTTTGGGTTTGTTGGTTGAGGTTGAAATTTTTTTTTGTACAGTTTACATTCTCGATTTGCTTTAATATTTGATTTATGATTCATTTGTATATTAGATTCTTTTATAAGCTATCCTCGCTAGAAATGAATTGAACGCATTTTGAATATATATAATATATTCTTAATAATCTAAAAAATCTTACGTACTGTTTTCATAGACATTTATATATATATTAAAATATATATATAAAAAAAATATATATATATAAAATTTAAACCTCAAATTTGGACAAATACAAGTTTATTAGACCATTTACACAAGATTTCAGTTTCATTGATCCAACTGATATATACTGAGTTTTAAATGCAAACATTTTACGAACGCTTCTCCATGCGGTAGAGGAAGTAGGCCGTTCAGATAAATTTTGTATTTTGACGTGGTGTATTTCAAGCTCAATATCGCTTTCATTCTTTAGTAGCAAACTTTATCACGATATTGCCCAGATAGGTAAACGAGGTGTACAAATATTATCAGTTATGACTGAAATTTTTATTCTCCTCTTTGCCGATGACGTTATTCTCTTTCAGATACTGCTATCGTTCTATGAACTCAGCTATGAACTGTATAAAATTGTTTCGGACCGGAAGTCACGTGCCAAAAGGCCCTTATCATAGTGTCAGTTTACCATAACTTTGATATTTTATATCCGAAAATATATCGTTATCGTATGATTAACAAGTCCAACCTATAACAATGTTTGGGCTTATAGTTTTGGATTGCAATGTCATGAATAAATCGAGAAACTATACATCTTCTGGCGCATGTTAAAACTACAAAACATTTTTATGAAATGATGAAAAATATATGGGTAAGATAAAATTGACGAATCATATTAAATCATGTATTTTCTCATGGGTTTATATTTGTTTGGTTACAGGAATCTCATCTTTTGAAAAATCTGTTGATATGTTTTATCAAGATTGGCATTCTGATCTTAACAATAGTATAAGATATCAATGCATTACATATTCGTAGTGCCAATGGGTCTCTTCATTTCTTTCATTTTCTTTTTGCGTGAATGCTTGATAGTATTTGTCAAACTGTGAACTTTAAGAAACAAAAATTTGACATAACTAATAATGTTTAAACGAAGTGTGAATAATCATGTATTGATGTCACGTGTGTATAACAAGCATTTCCTATATCGATTTGTTTCTACAAAAACGCATCGATCGTCAATACTCTCCCTTAGAAATTATCATCCGAATTGTAACTTTTGTTTTATAATGTCAGTAAATATCTTTATCTACTCCTTGTAACCTTAACTAGTTTCTACCATTTATAAATTAATAGACCGGGACCCTGAAGTGAAATGAACTTATTTGACGAAGGGGTTATGACGTTAAAATAATAATTCATTAACGAAAACGATGGTGATGTTTTCCAAAAGTCGTGAAACTTAATTTAATTTTAACTAACGTCGATCGATTCACAGTAATCATTTTTGTGAAAATGTTCACTTTATATAACACAAATATAAAGAATACGTACAAGGTCGATCAGTCCTCGCACAACGTCAGTCCTCATCACGAGGCGATACAATCGTCAAGAACAAACAACGAAACATCACACATTTTTCTCTGTTATGAAATCCTTTCCTTACTTTATTGAAAGGAAACTTTAGAATATTTTTCCCATGTCCATGTCAGCTCATTTTTAAAATGTTTAGAAATGAAAGCTGTCTGCTCTGTAATAATGTGACATGCTGTTTATGTTTGTATCAAATTATTATATGTCAATAATTTAAAACGTTTATGTAAAGTGTCACATGTCATGTCAGTTTTGAGGGTAATAAAATTTTATATTTTCTAATCATATATTAAAGATTGGCATATTCATTCGGAAAACCCATCGAACGAAAACAATCAGATACGACGTTCCGAATGAAAGTACGATGTTTTTCAGAGTTACCGGCCTTGGGTTAATCTTGCGGCCATGATTTTGCTTGCAGTCAACAACATGAGGTTGATAAAAACAATGCTATGGTTTGATGGTTCATAACGGTAATAAAACAGGTATTGCTTATATTATAATACAATTAATTTACTGCAATATGCAAGTGATAAATACAGCAATAAATCTAATATCTGTTCTGAAAATAAAATCAAAGATGACACTCATTGAGGAAGACCTTAGTCGTGAAAATAAGAAACGATTCATAGCTTTGATGCAGTGATCCGCTTGTCATCACATCTAGATTACCAAAGCCATAACCTTAGCTATAAACTTTTTTTCATTTATGAGTTATTAGCTATTGTCAATACTGTTTCTGATCTTGTTTTTTCATGTGTATAAAACTTAACAGTAAAGTATGACTAATGTTTACAATTAAAATTGTTAAAGAGTTTTCATGTTTTTCTTTCATTTAAGTTTTTATTTGACAAAAATAAATTTTTTGATTCACTCACTAAATGTCTATGAAAACAGTACGTAAGTAGCTCAGATTGTCACAGACATTTGAGGTTTTGATAAGACACATACAGATGACAAACTGTAACATTTATCCCTAAATCACGGTGCGATTAGAGTACCTCTTATCATCAATTGATTATTCAATAGTCATGTATAGTTATTAAGTAAGTTTCGTCGCTAATGGCTGAAATATTGCCCAAGTGGCGTTAAAAACAATAACTCACTCACTCACTATTAAGTAAGTACTTAATAATAATAATAACCAAGCCTTCATTACAACAACAATGTTTGTAGGTGAAGATGAGTAACCCCCTACCACCCCTCGATGCAATCCCCTTGCCAGGAGAAGCTAAATCTGATTCTCAAAATGAGAAAAAGAAGCCTAAACTTCGACATATACAGGACACAAATCAACCTTCTAGCATTATAGTAACTAAAGTAGTCACGACAAAACCTTCGTCCAAAGATCCAGCCAGTAAGCTAAAAGCTATTGTAGAAAAGAAGAAGAACTTGCCGACTGTCTCAAATACAACAAACTCATGCAAATCACCTGTAAACATAAATATGAATTCAGGGCCGAGTGTCACAAATGCATCACATCCCAAAAACCAGCCTGTGCCTGCCTCTCAGACTATTGTCGATGAACTCTTCAAGGATTTTCTAGCAGCAAAACAGAAAGAAGAGCAAACAAATGTAAAAAGAAAAGATCCTGATATTGCCAATTCCATGGAAGAGATGAGTAAACTTTTGGATGAAGAGATAAATTTGATAAATTCGAACCAAAAAAAAGTTTCAGAGAAAAAGGGGAGGTGGGATATTGATGTGAAGAAAGATGAAGTGAAAAAGAAGGGAAGATGGGATAGTGAACATAAAAAAACTGTAGATCATCCTGGGGAAAAAGACATTTCTCATACTGAAACCAAAGAAAGTTCTGAAGGAGGAGAAAGTGTTGATGATATTGGGGAGAATGGTAAGAAAGCCCTTGTCAAACTTGGACTGAAATTGGAAATAAGTAAAGAGAGTATCAGCTGGATAAACTCTGGTGAAGTCATGGACCAGAAGAAGAAAGTTGTGCTCGAAGAAGGTTGGTATTTATTTTACCTAACATATGAGTTGTAATGTTACATATATTTTATGATAACATACATATCATGATATCTCAAAATGAAATAATTATTTGTCATGTATGTCATAATAACCTATCTCAAGTTTATCCTTTAATATATATTAATGTTTGGTTAACACCTTGATTTTTTAAATAAGCACTTCCAAAGATAAGTAAGTTGAAGTTTGTTTCTGTAATGTTTTCTGTTTTTATGTTGAAAGTTTTCATGCTATTGTCCAGGTGAAGTTCTCTCTTCATCAACTGACGAGAACAGTGAGGAATCAGATGAAAGTGATAAAGATGAAGAACTGATGGAGACTGGATCTCTATCAAACTCTGACCGAGAGAAATCAAAATCCAAGAAGAAGAAGAAGCACAAACATAAACATAAGAAAAAGAAAAAACACAAAAGTGGGAAAAGTGATCGTAAATCTAAAGACAAAAGCTCAAAAGATGACAAAGAGAGTAAGAAGGAATCAAAGGATGGAAAGAAGAAAGATAAGGATGAAAAAAAAGACAGAAAGAAGGAGGATCACAAATCAAAAAGTGCAGAAAAAAGAAGACGGACAAGGTCAAGGTATTCTTTATTTTGCATTGTTTGTGTCCTTTTATTGATTCTGCACAATAGTCATTAAGTCCTAATTATAAACAACCATCTCTGTGAATAACATAGCATTTTTATAAAATAATTCAATGAATGTAAATTAAAGATTGCAAGTTTTGGAATCTTTTCAGGTCCAAATCACCAAAGAAAAGGAAAACACATTCCAGATCAAGAAGCAAAGAGCGACATAGGTAGGAAGGATATTTTAACAAGTATAGATTAACAACTGCAATCTTTTTACCTGTCTGGCAGTTTCACTTATTTGATTCTGTTAAGAGAAATGTTGCATCCTAACTAAATGGTTTGCCTTTATATTAAGTGGGAGGATTTTTTATCAAGGCCCCTGTTCTCCATGTTTGGAAGTATTAAGTGCGTGATTATCAACAGTTTGGAAAGTTTGAACCAATGAACACAATGCGTTGTGACAATGATGTTGAATTATTTCTTCTTGCTATAATACTTAGCTCTACAACAGGAGATGAAAATTCTTTAAAGCCAGTGTACAAAAACTTTTTTTTTAAGAGATACTTCTTGATTGTCATCAAATTCATGGTTTTTGCTTTGACATCACATTTTTATGCAAAAATACCAAATACATGACAATTATTAGTTCACCAAGCCGTAAACACTCATACAATTAACAGGAATACAAGTCATTAACTTTTCAAACAGTATCTACTAAATTTCTAATACTTACCCCACTTCTGGGATATAAGAAGTGGGATAAAAAAAACTTAAGTATCTATAATATTAAGATTTTAATAATTTTTTAATACATACCCCACTTCTTATATCCCAGAGGTGGGTTAAGTATTTTTTAGAAATCTAAAATATTTAGATTTTAATAAAATTGTCTTTGACTATGTTGACTATATCTCTTAAATTACATTTGAATAAATGAAACACATCATTGTCCTGTTTTTGATTAAAATCTCAAGTTTATGCTTTTATAGTGAACATCTGCAAAATTGTACTTTTCAGTAACTATCACTACTTATTTATAAAATGACATCATTCATAAAGTTTGTGAAGTGTGACTCCAACAAATTAAGAAGTGCCTTTTTAATCTCTCCTGGCCAGTAGCTGTATAAGGCCTTTGTGCTAAGCAATCACCTGGGTCTGTCCTTTACTGCTCTCCTTATATTTCACCCTTAATTACCATCAACTTTATGGACACATTCATATTTCCAGGTTCAGTGAATGGGATGCTAGGAACTACCGAAGGTCAAGAAGCAGGTCAAGGTCACAGGAACGGCTCAGAGGAGATCGAGACGAGAGATATCGGGAACAGGATGAAAGATATAGGCACAGGGACAGGGATCGAGGTTCAGATGGGGACAGAGCGAAGGAGCGAGAGAGACATGGCGCTAGATCGAAGGAAACTGAGAGGGATCTACGTGTCAAGATTGATAAATCAAAACTCAGGAAAATTGCAATGTGAGTTGAAGTTTTATTTGACTTGTATGCTTTGAACATACACCTTTTGTATTGGTTATGCAAATCAAAAGCTTACTGGCATATAAATTAGATTATTTCTAACCCAAGAAAATAATTTGATTTTAGATTTTGATAGTCACTTGATGCAGTCAGTGTGCAGAAATCAAATGGAGAAGTGAGTCCACTGTTGACATGCTTGTTGTACTTCTATTCCTTGGTTTGGATATTCAGTTAAAGCTCCAAGTCAGTCTGTTTCCTATGATAAATTAAAGTTATGTTCAGATAAGAGTTGAAAGATTGTGTTTAACCATGCAGAACTTAACGTGTGTGCTGTGTTCACAGAGCTAATGTGCTGGCTGCAGTGAAGGCAGGAGAACAGGGTTCAGACATGGATCTTGCAACACTGAAAGCTGGGGGCAAATCTGTGGAAGAACTTACAGGTAATGATGACGATCATAATATATATGTATATGATAATAAATGATGAGGGTGATGACGAGGCTAATAATAATTTCCACTTTGTAAATATTGTCCTGTGAACATTAGAAACTTTGTAAATATTGTCCTGTGTACATAAGAAATAACTACATTATTTTGTGCTTCTTGGCACCCAGTTGTTACAGTGAGAACCTGTTTCAGTGGTGTTCTTTCCTTTTATTGCTGAGTTCCAAGCAAGGAAGCATCTATCATTGTCTCTTTGTAGCAGGCACCTGAGAATCAAACCGCAACCCCTATGGTGTTATCTGGACACTCTACCAAAGTAGATATTGGCCATCAAGTTTTTCTTGAAAACAAAGGTGTTTAGAAAAATTGCAACTTTGTTAATTAACATTAGAAGAAGGATCAGTTATATACCTTTAAATGTTTAACATGTATGTCCTAATAAGCATAAATTTGAGGAGCTAAATTTCAAAGATATGCAGATTGAATGTTTTATTTTCCAGATTTCTGTAAGAAGATCTCAGAAAAAGAGCGCGATTACAGCGACAGTGACAGTGATAGTGACTATGGACAGCACCCGGATGTGGAGGATTTAGAGGGACCCTTTATCAACCATCCCTTCAAACTGCGCGACCCTTCTACACTGCCAAATATTATCATGAATATTAGGGTGAGTATGTTCTTGATAGACTTTATATTTTGAAAAACAATTACCTGTAATTGACAACTTCTGTAATCTCTGATGTGATGAAGGAGAACAAGTTATATGGATGGTCAACTTCTTTATTGCATTATGTACACACATTAGAAGTTGACTATCCATAGAAATTGTGTGCCTTATATTCTATAATGAATTGAATATCAAAGGGGTTTAACCACAAGGAAAATCTGTTTTGATCTTATGCAACAGACCAAAAACAATTCAGGTCTGTTACATTCAGAGCACATTGACTGTCAAACTTTCCTTTGTTGGTACTGGAAGATATCTATGAAACACTGTTGAGAAGATAACTTAAAAAACTCTTGACTATATGTATAAACTCCCTTTATATGTTTTGCAGAGTAATTAAGTTTCCATGGCAAGTAAGAATGATACTTGACTTATTAACTGGAATGAATTTGTTTTTTGAATTACTAATTAAAAGAAAATATGAGTGGAGAGGTATCTTACAAGGATGAATGTATTTTGGCCAGTGCCTTCAGAAATGGACTGGTCCAAATGGCAGGAACATGAATTTGGAAAAAATTCTGAAAAAAATTGGGAAAGGCAGGGGCCATGGGCCATATTGCACATTGGATGAAAAAATGGCCCATTCAAATCAGAAATTTTACCATTGCTACTATGAGGAATGGGTATTCAAAATGTTGGAAATGACTAAAAACCCTAAAAATGGCCGATTGTCCAGGGTGTCTTTCCCAATCCCTGCACTTTGACCGCTTGTGTGTAGATCCCTCAGTTGCTTTCTTAACTCTCACTACAAATGTATTATAGACATATTCAGAGTTAGCTCGACCTCCCTTTGGCTTTAGACTGTAAAAATGGTGAACCCCAAGGATGGACCCCCAAAAGGTGGCAGTGGTGGATTCAGAGATACGTTGACCAATATTATGCTTTGGACTGTAAAAAGGTTGGACCCCCCTCCCCCCTCTTTTCCCCCCGCTTTTAATGTTCCTTGCTGCGCCACTGAAACAGAAATATATATATAAAAACTATCATTTCAACTTTCAACTTTTCATTCCTTGTTTCCACCTTCAACAGAACTCCAAGCAGCTGCCTGTGTTGACACCACAAGCTAAGGCAACACAGTCTGCCACACTTCGACTACAGTTCCCAGTGTCGAGTGGCAGTCAGCATCGCATTAAGGAGAATGAGTGGGTCCCAGTGGAGAAGACGACAACACCGCCTGCACCTTCGATTCCTGCAGTAACTACAGCTGCAGCTGCAACACCACCTGCAGAGGTCACACCAGCAGTGACAGCTCCAGCTGTTAGTACTGCTGCTGCTACAACTACCGCTGCTGAGGCTGCAGCAGCCATTGCAACAGGAGGCTCAACACCAACAGTTCCTCCAGAGGATAAAGTGTTCCCTGATCCACCGCCTATGGTAAGCATAGTTGATTATATTTCATTGTTCTTGTAAGTGATATTAACTGACACAGTTTTGTTTTAGGTGTTGAAGTAGTGTCCCTTGTCAATCATGAGGGTGAAAAATAATCAAGTCATTGACTAAATGCAGGTTTCTTTTAAGTCTCACAACTTTGTATGAAAATGATGCCTTTAAGGTTTTTTTCTTTCATTATTTTTATCATTCAGGCAAATAATTGACTTTTTATCCCCTGCAACCATAAAGTTTTGAAAAGTTTTGTCATGGAAATATGTAATGATATGTCATTAGAACTGTTTTGAGATTTTCTTAAGATAAAATTATGATCTTGGGGAGAAAGTGATGAAAATAAGAAAATTGTTAACAAATCCTGTCCAGCTCATAACTTCTTAAGTAACTTTAAAGTATCTGATTTTGATTAAATGTGGTATGAACCTACATAATTTTTTTTTTTTGGTGGTTCAAGTGATTGCTTAAATGTCTTCACCTAATTAGAAGCCCTTAAACAGTATGATATGGAGATGAAGATATAGCTCGACCATGTCAGCTTCTTGTTGATAAATAGAGAATCTCACCCAAGTGTCTTCTGATATCAAATATATCAACACGAGTTGATGAAAGTTACAAATATCGGAGGCTTGCCGAGGATATTTTTACTTTTATCAACGAGTGTTGATATATTTGATATCAGAAGACACGAGGGTGAGATTCTATTTATCATCCAAAATCATTTTTCATTACATTTGAAGGACAAATGAACATTACTGAACACCATGCTGCCCTAAGACTCCAAATGCAGTGATGTCATAGCATTGTGACGTCGTGGTGTTTATGATGTCACAGCATTGTGATGTCATTACTTGATGATGTAAAACAACTGTGATGTCATTTACTTGACATCAGAGGGGCATTGTTCAAAATCTACTGCCAAAAAGATATCTCCTAGGAGATATCGCTTGATCTTCCACAAGCGATATCTCCTGTGGAACACAGTTTTGGATGATAATTTTTTAGAGTTACAAAGTAAAATTTAGCAATTCATGGACCAAAGAATTGACATACTAACTTCTACTAATGAAATAAATATTTAATCCCACCAAAATGGATAGAGCGCCCCCCTTTTATATTTCAAATATACCTTCCATTATCCCATACCCAAATCAAGAATTGATGATTGAGATATCAGGACATTGCCCATTGCACATAGAATTTCAAATGTCTCATGTTTTCTTCAGCCCATTGACATAGGAGCTATTGTCTCTGAGAGACTCTCTCTAGTCCGCAAGCTGTCGGAGAACCCGTACGATGTTCAGGCTCTCAGTTCTCTGTACAAGTCTCAGGAAAAGGTAAGACACTGTGATTATGTGAAAAATTACTCTGAAAAGATGTTCAAAATTCAAAATGATGATCTTAATTTGGTACAATGAAGAAATCTAATGGTAAGCTTTACAGATACAAAGGCTGGAAAAGTGCTTCACTAAAACTAGTTTTGGGAAATGATACCTGTAAATATGATAATCAAGGTTGCATATTGCTGAATGGTTTGTTGTAGTGATCAGAGCATGGTGAGGTTTCACTGCCATGTTCATGATTAATGATACAAAATCCTATTGGTGATCGAAACTGACAGTAGATATATTAATGTTGCCATGTTATGTATTGTTGACCTTTAAACTGCAAAAAAATAATGAAAAAAAATAATATCCTATGTCAAATGTTAGCCATGCTTTGCAATGTAATTGATCAATTTTGTTTTGAAACCTTAGAAATTTCATATAACATGTATTATTAAATTTCCTCGCAAGACAAAGTCACACCAGTTCATCACTTGCTAATTCCTTGCAGGTGTTGTTAGTAAATGTTAATAATTGATGGTGACTTGCCAAAGTTATGCATTGCAAGGGAAGTTACTGGTGCATACCACATTGACTGTATCAATTTGAATTTCTGCCTTATAACACTATAACCAGAATGTACCTCTGTTTGCTTCAGTCAAGCCAGTGGGCACAGTCCAAGTTTCTCCCTGGTCACTTCACAGGGAGTACGGGAGTACAAACTCTCTCGCAACAGGAGCTGGCCGGTCCAGACAAGAGAAACCAGGCGTGGTTGAAGAAGGTATTCCAGCATGTACATCACCTAGATCATGTAGGATTCAGTACTGACTTTGCTATGAATATTAGGTGTTTCTTTACTCTTTTCCAAGGTTTTCTTAGAGATCTCTTTGTTACTGGAACAGTAGGTGTGTATGTGGAGTAGAGTCTCTGCTTAATGTAAGGCAAGTGGAATTGCATGAAAGGTTAGATGAAAATATTGTTTAAGAAGTTTTAAGATTTTGTATTTTTGATACATGTAAGATTCATTTTGATATTGAAGTTACTTAATAGATTTGATACTATGTTTTATACAAATATAGATATAAATGTCGGGGGGAAATCAGAGAAATTAAAGACATTCTCACTTATCAAACAAGAAAATTGTGATAACGTTATGATTTTAAACAAAGAAATCAGTCCAATATGTTCTAGAGTAGTAAATAAAAAGACCAAGTGTGAAATTAACTGGAGTAGAAAAAGGTAATAACTTTTATCATGAATAAAATCATTTATAACTGATATTCTTTTGTTTTTGTTACCTCTTTAAAAAATTGTTTTTTAAGAAAATAAAACGTATTTTACATGTTTTAATTTTATAGTTTTAAACATTAAGAAACTCCAACTAGGTTATTACTAAATTATTGCTGGCAATATTGGATAATTATCATGGTATAAATAGTTATAAGTAGGTTCATAGCAAAGTCAGTACTCCGCGGCCATGACAGTCGCCAAATGCTTCCAAGTGTCTCATTTCAGGTTTGCGTCTCTTCAATGTCTTTGAGTCCGGAGGATGGTCCACCACAGTCTCATAACATGTTTCTTTGTCCCCTGCATCGGGTGACGGGTAGAGACATATTATGAGGCTGTTATTACTTCTTATATTACACATGACTTCCCATTTTGCTCAACTTCTTACTGAGTATATTCCCCTCTTGCTTGAAATATAGCCAAAGCTAAACAAATTCTGATTCACATATTCTTTTATTTTTTTCTTACAAATAATGATATGATGAAGGTTTAAGAATTTGGTTTTCTTTATTTTTTGTGCCCCTCAAGAACATTATCTGGTATAAAGATATGTACCTAATTATATACTCTCTTGAGTAAGGTTAGTGTGCCATTATCAAGGGTAACCTTGCCTGATTCACTAGTCCCTCCAATTGCTTTTTGTGCAGTGTTCAGTTTAATGGTATTATTGTCTCTTTCCTTGCTATAATAGCTGCTTTTATATGACTGAAAGAAGAAATCATGTCACTTTTCCTCGTCTAACTGTTAATAGCTCTCATGTGCATCCTCTCGCATTCAGCAATTGGATACTAAAATGTTCATGAAAGTAAGGGAGAAGACTAGTTTTTATACAATCATCACCTCCTCGTTTCAATATCACTCACTTTTAGTTCACTTTGAGCTTTTAGAGCAATGACTTGAAAACAAGAATGATCTTCTATAACCATCATCCAGTTCTGAATTCTTTTAGCAACCCTCTTTTTCTTGGTCACTGATTTTGTTCTTATGGGAGGTCATGTTGTGATTATCAAATTACACAAAAAACCCATAACACAAAGGTTTTACCAAGTCTGTATGAACGCAGCATATAAATCTAAACCATACATTTTGGGTACCATTCAATAATTGTTGTTCATCCATTTTGTGTATGCTGCATTCATCCAGCCTCATCAGAACTCTGGTACAAGATTCCATCTGTTAAAATAGTTTGATGTAGGGAGGATGTAATGTCTCCCTTTATCAAATCTTGTTGTTTTCTCTTCTCTTTCTCACATAGCTGCTGGTCTTGTTCAGAATTTCTCTCAGTATCTTTGGAAGAATGGGAGACTCGATTTATAATTGATATTGATATATATGCAATACTGTATTGGAGTAATTGTTCAAGAATTAATTTTGACAATGATTATAGAATATTAAATGTTGGCATTGTTATTTATTTTAGCTGATAATTGATATTTGCACCTGACTTAGTCTCTAGGTGTTAATACCTGCACTTTTGCTTAGTAAGTTGTCGTCTGATCAAAAAAAAGTAGAGCTGCTGAATTTATTCATGAAACTGACATTCTTGCTTATACAAGGGACTGTATCATGCCAATCTCATCTTTTCAAGACTAGTAGTTATGGATGAGGTGTAAGGGAGACAACTGTGGTTGAGCAGGTGGGAACTTGTTGCAGGGTTATGTGAAAGAAAGAGCGAGGAGTTTAGGTTGACGTTGATTGTAGTGCTGATACTGCACTGAGACATTCTGCACCAGGAAACCTAGGACGTGGTAAGTACTCACTGTGCGTAACACCCAGTTACGATAGGAGTAGACTCTCTCACCTAAGATTTAGAAATAGGATACTATAGGAGTAGAAATTGTTCAGTGAAAGTTTAAGCAGTTCTCTGAAAGATTTTATTCAAGTGTCATCAGAATTTTTTTCTAGTATGATAACTGGACCCCTATTTTTTGTGACTAATTTTGTTTACTTTTTCAGTTGCACTCATCAGATCAAAACTTTACAAATCAGATTCATGTTATGTGATTGTGAATTTTAAGATTCAACCTCCATAAGATTTATTGAATGACATATCTATGTTTCCTGATCTTTCATTTATATCTACCAATGACTTCAAAAGAAAATCTAATACATGTTTCCCTTTTTCTTTGATTGTAGCTGAAAGTCACTTAACGTATTATATAATTTGTTTATTTAAATGTATAAACCTTGTTACACTCAGTCGGATATCTTGCTTTACTTTACTTTAACTGGGTGTTAGCACTGTGAGTTTTGAAGGGAAACAAACGACGTGTGTTTATTTGGTATTGCTTTGTATGTTCCTTATCTTCTTTAGGTGTATTTATACAGTTCACAACGTAATGTTAGTTGGAAATATTGGAAATATTCAAATCTGAGTAATAACAAAACATTATGCATTGATTTTATAAGCATTGTTTAAAAAATAAATGACACATTTTCAGTTGGTACAATTGACTGAAATATGATTGCCATACCCTTTCTGTTGACATTTGGATCATTTTCCTTAGTTTGCATTAACTGTTAAATAATATTCAAGGTTTGACTTAAAAGAATTTTTAAAAATTGACTGATAAAAAAATTGCTTATAAAAAAATTCTAATGTCTAAATAAGATTTCCATTTTATGCACTTGATCTCTCAAACTAATTAATAAATTATCTTCCTTAGTTACTGGAGTTACCTCCCTTGCCTATTGTTGCCAGGACCAGCTGCGACGTGCTGCACCAGTGCAGGGTGGTATCGGGATGTGGCTGCTGCAGAAGATGGGATGGAGACAAGGGGAGGGGCTCGGTAAAAACAACGAAGGGTCCAAGGAACCGCTAATGTTAGACTTCAAGATCGATAGAAAAGGTCAGTATAAAATTGAATTTGCTTTTCATCATCGGAATAAAAAATTTCTTTCATCAAGGAAAGATAATTTTCAGAAACATTGCTACAATCACCTCACATGGACAGAATAACATTCACTTCTCTGAAATATTTACTGAAGTAGTTGGTCTCATGTGCAAGTGCTACGGTTACTCAATAAATTCTAACAACTTTATGAAATGGTTTGATGAATGTAACAATCAGTTTCATTTTCTTTGTGACTACCATCAATGTAAATGGATCACTTATTGATGTTTCTTTGCTATCTGCTATAAAGGTAATTACTGAAGCATTTTCATGGCCTCAGTCGAATATGTTTTAATGTCTTTGAATACTTTTT
Source organism: Phorcus lineatus (assembly GCA_921293015.1). Classification (NCBI taxonomy): domain Eukaryota; kingdom Metazoa; phylum Mollusca; class Gastropoda; order Trochida; family Trochidae; genus Phorcus; species Phorcus lineatus. The sequence continues at coordinate 36,880,943 of OV121085.1, forward strand.
ATTCACACCAGGTTTAACATCTGAAGGAGAGAGTTCTCGCAAAGGTGCCCCAGCACCTCGCCTCAAGGACTTGTCAGGTGATGTCCCGTCTAACAATAGATTAAATATCTCTTTTGGTCTTATCCCACAAGGGGCTGGGCAACTTTGTGTGCAGTAGAGAACTGTTCTATATGGGGTTTTCAGCGTAGAAACTATGGTTCGCTAGTTCCAGCAGATGCTCACAGGTTTCCCTGCAATTCATTGCCACATTAGTGTTGTTGGCTTTCTCCCTGAAATGATACTTACTGATGTAAGTGAAATACTTTTGAAACTGGCATTAAACCCCAAATTACCTCACTTCACCTTTTAGTCTTCATAAAGCCTTCAGGAGATTGTCATACTAATGTGCAGTGCAAATAACTATCTCATTTGTTAATCATATTTTACACCAAAATTCTATTTTGCTTTGCATTAAGATGCAATTACTTATCATGAATTCATTTTCAAGAACATGATGAAGTTTGACATAAAGGGATTTGAGGTCTTCATGTGACTTGATTTACATGTCTTTGTAGGGCTTTTGAAGGGATATGCATAAGAAAACAAGAATATTTGATAGAAACTCAATCGTTGAAATTAGCAATGTTTAGGAATTTATGCTTACATAATTCCAACTGATGTATGACCTGAAAAGTGTGCCCTGGAATGCCTTTCATTATTTCTTGTTTATTTCTTTATAAGTTGTTATCCAGGGTGCCGTTTCACTAAACGTTCGTAACTAAGAACGTTCGTAAGCACTTACGACCGATATTACGAATTTGTCATAAAAAGATAAGAGCGTTTCACTAAACGTTCGTAAACCGATCGTAAAATAATCAAAGTTACGATGAAATCGTAACAAAAAGTGGAACTCTTTTATAGGTGAAGGTAAAAAGATAAATGCGAATTATGAAGCAGGTGCGCGAAAACGTATGAAGGACTGACCTGTATGGGGGTTTTCAAATTCAATCGAAATGTTTATTATCTTTAAATTTTATTTGATCGAATGTCCTTGTAATAGTGAATGTCGGGAATATCGCGTTCATTACGTTGCATATGCATTTTATCGCAATGGATCATGTTTGAAAATGTTAAAATCCCTCTCATTTAAGGTCCATATTAGTTGATTTTTTACAAGTCACAACAAACTTCTCAATGTTTACACTAAACAATTTCTATCAAAGGGTCAAGGACAAATTCCAGGGAATCCCTAATGACGTCATGGTCTGGGATTTCTATTCCCAGTGCTCAAAATTAAACGGCGTCCAAGTGCATATATGTCTTACACATACATGTTCAAGAAAGCGTTTCGGTTGATACAAATCATCATCATCTTCCTTGACAGGGGCAAACCCTTAGACTGTTCTTTGCACTGATTAATTTATTAATTCTAACTTTGCCATTATTTTTGGTCAATTAAATATGTTGCCCATCCAAGTTAAATATGACCTGAGGATCTAATGCCGATGGAGGTCAAAAAACCCAAACACCGTCCCAAGATTTTGAATGTGTAAAGCCTGAAAAGTGAATTCAAAAGGTCTGAGTACAGTTGGGAAGGGAAAACCCCCTTCTAGTCCCACCAAAACCACCAGTGTTCGGATGAAAACACAACGTAATGTAAATTCATTCATGGATTCATGGACGGCTACCAGTGTTTAAAAGAACGCCGGTAAATACGGAAAGGTGAGTGAAAATAAATTGTGAATGTGAAAGAATTTATTTTCGAGAAAACAAAAATCCTAGTATAAGAATTAATATATTTACTCCATATGATATAAACAGTATCTAATAAAGTAAATTTCGATAGTTATTGTGAAATTAATTGAATATTTATGTGATTCATAAAAAAAAATATGCATATTTGTGTAGGACCTTTGAAAATTAAGAGTCCCTTTTTCTTTATGATGATTGATTGAAAACCTTCTAACAAAAGGGAATCCGTTTTTAAAAAAGGCTGCCATAAAGTAAAAAAGCTCACAAATATATTTCTCCCCAATTGAATTCCAACATCATGAATAATATTTACAAGTGATAACGAACTTTGTTTATTTATTCCTATATTAATTTCCAAATGTCATGTAGATTGATATATTAGATAATGTATTTTTTTAGACATCTAACTTAATTCATCGATCATATTTGTCAATATTGTTTCAAAATATGATAATGAAATGAATTACAAGTCTGATTAGATTTTAATGACATATGAGTTTCTGTTAGAAATTTTTCAAGTCCTTTGAAACTTTAAGGTAAATCAGTGTTATGTATTTAGTTCAAATTAGCATCACTTCTTATTAGGGATGAAAACAATGACTTACATTGTGCCTTATTGTGTGTTTTCAGTGCACACAGTCCAGCTCAAGGGAATTTGCACTGTTGGAATAAGACACATTGGGGAGCTTTGGTGAAGCCAGAAATATGAAAAGACTGTTAAAAGGACAATGATTTGTTGTTAATGTGATTTGAACTGATTTTTGCCGTGTTGAGCCTGAAGGACTATAATGGCTGAGTTTAATATTAGTTTATATCATAATAAATTTTTATTTTTTGTAATATATTGTAATAACTTTTACAGGGCATGAGTTGCTACATTTCAAAATCATCCTAAATCTACTGTAAATAATTCAATAAAATAGATTTCAAGTCACCAATTAGAAATGTCAATAATTTCCTTTGTCAGGGTGATGATATAAAGTTTTTGTTGTGTATAATAATTTCTCAATAAAAAAACCAATTTGATAAATACAATAGATTTTTAAATATAAAGATACAACCTTTTTATTTATTATTATAATGACTAACTGCTGCATTACTGTCTTCCAGTTTAACATACGACCTCAAAACACAGGAATGTAATGGATAGCTCATATCATATGAAAATATATATTAAAATATTCTTATGTGATCATTTAAATCAACTATATTATTATCAATTCCCTGTGCTTGAATCAAAATATGACAATTTAGGAATAATTGATTTATGTAATAATAAATTATTGACTATATAGCATACTTTTGATAATAAAATATATTTGGATTTAACTTATTTATTTGAAAATAAATCAAAAGCATTTATTTCCAGTCAATATGATTATATTTTTTTATTTATTTACAAATGTAAATTTAGTTATCAAGAAAATAATAAGCTTTTAAAAACAAACCAGTTTTTTTTTTAATTTCCTGAAGATTATATATAAACAATATGAACGGTTCAGCCCTATTTGTGGCTCTTCATCCAACCCGAGTTGGCCTTCTGATAAACAAGCTGAATTGTATCATTGAGGGCCTGTACGTCTTGATTTGACAATGTCAAGGTTGTTAACTTTACTCGAAATCAGTTATGTCCTTTGAATAATGTAAGTGAGGTCTTTAAATTAGGCCTTTATCATCTACGTGAAACCTTGCATATTTGCTTACTAGTGAATACGCAGACGGCCGCCTGATCGCTTCGGCTTTAGGGCATGCGATTGCACGGCACAATACCGGTGACATCGGTTGAAACTCTGCTTGCTCGTGAATGTTCTCGGTGATATATATATGTTGCTTGAATAGACTGACAGAGGGAAAATTAAAGCTGTATCGTTGAGAAACGGTATTTAGTGTATGAACTGTCACTCGACTGACGCCATCTTTGTTACATTTACGAACGAAATATCAAGTTGCGACACCTCCTTAGCTGTCGTAATATTTGACGTAACTTACGAATATTTCATGCTACGAATCTTTAGTGAAACGCTTACGATAAAGTTCGTAACGCTAAGATCGATTTTACGAAATTCGTAAGCTTACGAACGTTTAGTGAAACGGGGCCCAGAAAAGTAATGTTTTGCATGATTAACATTGATGACCGAGCTTGAATGCAAGGCAATCGTTCCTTTCAAGTCTCTATCAAATCTCATTGACAGCAAATCAAACTTAGCACTCCCTCCTCACTATTCATTGTACTGATAGTGACCTTGTATAGAAATTCTTTTGTCACCTTCCACAAATTTAAAGAACAAGGCCTGCTAAAAATATTAAACAGACTTGCTAGCCAATGCTGAAGTGCAAAGGTCACCTCAGACAAACCCAAATGAGCAATCAATAGATAAAACTGAAAGGTTTGGGCAGATTTTAATGATAGTTTTCTCTATCCTTCATCTTTCTCTTTGCAGGCAAACACCCAGTATCTGCTCTCACTGAGCTGTGCAATAAGCGCAGATGGGGTCCTCCAAACTTTATCACAGTCGCAGAGTCAGGGCCCGATCACAAGAAAAACTTTCTCTTCAAGGTAAGTTATTGGTTTGTCCAAGACTGTCCACAATGATTTTATCAGCGCCTGAAATTACTGTAGGTCGGCTTTTTTGCTATTTACCAATAAGAATCAGTTAGGTTCCATTCAAATGAGAAGTCGATTTAACAATATTCAATTGATCTATTCCACTATATTCTTTGGTATGTTTTTTCTGGGCATCAAAAACCCTTTCTGCAGAGATAACTGTTATACACAAAATTCTGTGCTACGCTTTATTCTTAATTCAATGCTTGTCAGTGATTGTTCACTGACTATGGCAGAATGCAAGACAGTTCAACTGTTTAAGTTTTGAATACAATAATTGTAGCCAGTGATGAACAAAATGTTCTAGAAAGTTGTAATACACCCTTTTATCAACTTGAATTTGTGAAATAAACAGTTTGTAAGTCTTCCTCCCCCAAAGAAGACTTCAGCAAACATTTCTGCCCATGTTACCTCTTTTACAAGTGGCCCTTTATTGCGATTCTTTCTAAATCTCTGCATGAAAATTTGCAAAACGGGTATATCATTCATATTTCTCACACATTAAATACTGTTTAACACTTCGCAATGACTGTTTTGAACTCAATATGAGTTTAATGCAAATGAAAAGGAACTTCATTCTTGTCAGTGGTTTGGGGAAAACAAAATGCTTAATAAGAAACAACATCTCTTTTTTACAATTACTTTTAATTGCAACCAGTCAGGACTCCGAGTAAAAGTAACTGAGCAGATGTGGGAAAAAATGTCTCGAGTGACCTCTGTTGAAAGAAATTGTTAATGAGGTGATTATGATAAGATACATTTTCACTCTGCTGTTATTTCCTCCCCAGGTTGTGGTGAACGGTGTTGAGTACCAACCATCCACTGCCAGTGCCAACAAGAAGCTCGCTAAAGCCCAGGCTGCCTCAATATGTCTGCAGGAAATGGGGCTTATACCAAGGGAGTGAATAAATCGATCTCATCTATAATGTTTCAAACTTTGAAGGGCCTCATACCATGTTCGATGCCATAAGTTACCTGATAAATATATAGGTTATTTCTAAGCTTGAAGAATGGTGATAACAGCTCTCCTTGCATTGGTACTAGTGCCCACGATGATATTCTCTCGATAGCATAATTTAAAACCGTACCTAAGTACCTAATCTCATTACTTTGTTCACTGGCAAATTGTACTTATGTAATAAGTTTGGAACCTGTTGTCTCGTATTTCAAACTTTTCACCAAGTCCTATTCAATACAACTGAGTTTGCCTGTAGCAATAGCTTAAAATAATTTCATGAATTTGATCTAGAGATTGTTAGACCATTGTGCAACCTTCTTGCATTGCGACGACATGCTGGTTGACAAAATTTAGCAGTTTATAAGTTTAGGCTCTTTTATTGAAATATTTCTGTATTTATCAGTTAGACTAATTTTTTCTGACTTCAAAACATGGATATCATGACTACAGATATTGAACTTTTGACATGTTCGAATAAGACTTTTTTTCTTGTGTCAAGAAACTAACCATGAAAGGTTACATGAAAGTGACATAAATCTGAAAAGTGAAAGGAACTTTTTTTCTTTTTAAATGTTTAGTTTCAATGTCAATGAGGTAAATGTATTGAATATTCCATATTCAAAGAGGTTGAATGAAAGGGGGATTATCTTATTAAAAAATGATCTACCTTTATGCAAATGAGGCATGTACAAGATTGCTTTTGGATTTTCAAGTGTGAGAATGTTAAGTGATATGAATGTGTATTTGTTAGACACATGAGTGTATTCGTAATGCTTAAAAGAGTTCTACTGCATTTACATATTCTGTTACTGAATGAAGATAGTTTCTAACCAGCATTTGCTCACTGATTGTTGCTCTCATGTAGGAATTGCCAGGAATAAATTTAGCCAAAAATACTGTGAAAGGTATGATTCAGGGCAAGCTGATTTTGAAGATGCAGTTTTTAGCAAAATCTTTTGCTAAGTTGAAATGAATAACTTTATGTAATTATCGATTAAATTCTCATTATTATATTATGTTTTGGTTCTTAGTTTGTGTCAACAATTTAATCCAACAGGTTTTAGAATCCATGCCGACAGAATAACTTGGTAAGAATCAAGTGTTATTGGCTGTTATGTTTGATCTTTTTTAGATTTTAAATGTAACATGTATAACATGTAGTTTTGATTTGGCTGCATACTTGAATAAATCATCGTAACTAAACCTTTTGTTGGTTTCCCATTCATGTTCAACAGAGAGGGATATCTTTATGTCTATCATGATTAGCAAAACAGTCCATTTGAAGCATATTGCTAAAGTTCCTACTTTGATGATTTTTAGGGTAAATACAAAAACAGGATTAGACATGGAAATTAGTAAAACGAAAATATGGTACAGAGAATTTATTTTTGATCATGTTCAAATATATAATTTACAGTATAACCAATATACAAAAATGCCTTTTACATCAGATTCATTACACCAAATTCACATGAAACACTACACACAGTGTAGAGATCAACATAATCAATATAACAAAAAGCAAGTGCTTTTAAAACTATTCATTCTTCAAATTATTTGATATTTACAACCATTAAATGAGGTGATATGTTGGCAAAAGAAGTTACAGTAAGACCTGTATGTACCTATTGTAGCTTTGATACAATATACAAATGGGTTTGTAAATTCATTGTTCATGTAGAATATTAGTTAATAAATAGAGGATATTTGACATTTCTCGTCGAATACCATGGATATCTCATCGAGTGAAGTAGAAATTTATATTTTCACGAGTGGCGTAGCCACGAGTGTAAATATATGAATTTCTACTTCACGAGATGAGATATTCATGGTATTCAACGAGAAATGTCAAATGTTCTATTTATTATGTTTCCCAAAACCCCGTAAATGACCCTAACTATATGAATGGAGAAGCTAAAACGCTTCGCTAACGCGGCGGTTGCATGACGTCATTCAATTGTTTCATGACGTCATATGATTGTTGCATCATTTCACTGAGTAGAATACCATTTTTATTTCACTCAGTGAAAATACGGGTTTTATTTTCACCGATAAATGGCATATTTCACCATTCGAAATATAATAAATGACTAGATTTGTCCCAAACAAAGGATCTAAATGTAACACTTTACCAACTAACTCATTCCTTATTTCAGAAAATGTACGTCAAAGTTGTAAGATATACTTGTGGATGCTCATCACAACATTATACTAAGGATTTAGTAGGACAAATTGCTACAGCTGTTTGTAGCATTGTAAGAAAATCTCAAATCAGTCCAATTATAATAAAAACAAATTAAAATAGGAAAAGGAACGAAATGAAAACAAAGTAACTGTCATACAAGATAAAGCTTATATTTACAATAACATACTTCAAACACACTTTCACACGTTACACGTGCTTTGATATATTTCAAATTGAAAACAACTTACATTGATCTTAAATATACAAAATCAGGACCTTTGAATTGTCTTACATATTTAAGTCAAGTTTTGAATTTATAAGTGAATAGATACTGCAAGAAAAAATTACTACAAAAGATTATTATTATTTGTTGATCAACATACTTTAGCAGACAATGTCTATATATAAAGGATAGTCAAGTCGAGTTTCCTCTTACACTGTTGAAAATTCAGTAACGCTAAGTTAGGCTATAGGTCTTCGATTATTCAATTTGTAAAAATTTGACCTGAAATCATTCACTCCTCTTTCACACAGGCAAGCATATGTACATTCACACACGAGTTTACATTGCTTCAACAACCTGACTTGCGTACTTCACATTGAACTATAAATCCTTGAGAGCTGCAAGTTGTTTCTCTATTTCATCGTCAGCATTCTTTGAAGACTCTCCCAGTTTGCCTCCGTGTGCAGAGGGGGCATTGACCATCTGTTTACAGAGAGAAGTAATGAATAATTGACAAATACAATCTTCAACGCGAGTTTTGTAAGAATTAATTGTCATGAAATTAAAATAGACATGTTGTTTGAGTCACATATATCAAATGTTGTCAATGGTGTTAATTGGTATCTTTGTAATTATCGAAGAAAATAAAAATATTTATGAAACTCTCTTGTGTCGTTTATACAGAAAAAAATTCAATTTAATGTTTAAAATTAGGATTGAAATCTTATTCAGCCTGTTTAGCTTAGAGTTACATATCAATTGTCTTGACAACACCTGGAAAGAAGTATGGCAACACCAAGTTTTTCATGATTTCTTTTTAAGTAGTCCAACCAATTTGAACTCATTGGAGTTTCCCAGTTACATAAGAGCTCTTTTAAAAGATTATTTACAAAAACAAATTGAACCAATGGCCTCACAGACAGCTCAGCACTTTGTTAAGTGAGAGGGGACATTTTGTGCTCGTGGGAATTACATCATATACGGTTCTGACTTTCCTGTTTTTGTGTCTTCGGTCATCAATATAAGTAACTAATGTTGAATTCAATCTCCACTCATTGCTCATTGTTGCTACACTAAAAGTTTTTTAATATGAAATTTTGCTGTTTTATAAGGATTATGTTCAAGATTGTTTTTCAAATGATAAACTGAGTAATAATTGAAGTGTTTATTGGTTTCCTTACTCAAGACATGGTTTAACTTGAAACAAAAACTTTATTATGAATGAGTTCCTTATCAATTGAATGTCAATAGTTTTTATCATGAGAGTCATTGAAAATACAGGTGTTGCAATACTTTTTTTCCCAGGTGTTAAGATTAAAATTATATTCACTCAAGTTTGGTATTGAGATAAATTCAAAGTAAAAATGAATGATAACAAATCTGAGTGACAAATCGCTGAAAACCCCTCTCCATCATGAACACTGAAACAGAACGTACCTTGCCGGATATTTCAATGCCGATCTCGTCAAGGACCTGGTTAACAATTGCGTCTTCCTCCTCCTCGTCTCCCGATTCTCCCAGGATATCATCCAGTGTGTCGCTGACTGCAGAAATGAAGTAACATTGATTTATTTGGGATCACACTTTCTGAAATTTACGAATTACTTTAAGCAGTGTTTCTGCTGCCATTTTTAACAGCCCGTCATCATGTCTGATAGCTTTAGCAAAATTTGGAATTTTACATTTTTTTCTGGTACATAAAATCTAATTTGTAAATAAAACTTTTCTTTTCCATCATCACTTGGGCCTTAGGGTACTAATTTTCTCTCCTAATAAGGTTGAAAGATTTGTCTGCTTTTCTCATTTCTTTTGAAAGTTTAAACATGTTTGCAATTGGAATTGATTGCAAATTGGCATTAATTTCCATAAGTTAACGCAATCATTTTCACCATGAACAGTAATTTCAGCTTAACTTATTCAATAAGTACGTTTTTGATTTGGAATTGGTCAGATAATAGCATAAATTTCCATAGACAGTTAACGTAATAATTGGCACAGAGAACAATAAATTCAGCCTAACGTAACAAAATCTTGCTCACTTTTAATAACATTGTGGGGTTTTACAAACATGACAGATTATCACTACATTGTTTTGTTTTAGACCACTCATTGTTAGACATTCTCTCCCCACAGAGTTATATGTAAATATCTGAGGCGTTTTGAATGTTCAATAAGACTTCTACATTTCTTGTATTAAGACAGAGGTTGTGTTGGAATTTGTGATGGAGCTACCTCTGTTGGGAGGGAATGATTGTTAGACTGATTTGGTGAAATTATCTTAGTTGAAAACTTTATTTTTTATCGGACATCAAGTCAGCAATATTATCAGAAAACGGACAGTAATATTTTTCACCAGACTATGACCAGAAGTCCCTTCCAACAATTATTGACAATGATCTAACTAACAGCTTATCCACTTGACTACGAGGCCTTGATATTTTTTTACATTTTTACACTCTAAGAGATGTACATGAAGGGGGTAGCCAGATTGCTTTTCTAATAATGGCCATCTCATCATGTCATTCAATCATTGTCAATAGTGATGTCAACAATGAAAGCATATGATTCACCAAGTGGAATCTGAGTGAAAATATAGATGTTATTTTATCTGATATATATATGTCATATTTCACCACTGAAACTAACAATATTTTATCTCACTATAAACTTACTCATTTCTTCGGACATCTCCATCTTAGTAGATTCCTTCGAGAACTCTTGCATTGTCTTCATAGTCTTCTGAGGATCCATCACCTTGTTCATCTGGGTCATTGTCTACACACAGAGAGAAATTTTCTTATTACTTATTTTACAGGGCCTTAAGAACATTACATACATAACATTAAATTGGAACTGCTTGAATAATACAGGATTCTAAATGATCTTCCATTCTTATACTACTTTGATTAACAAGGATAATTATCTTTTATTCAGTGAGTCAATACAAGTTTGATACCAAATCTATCAAATCATATTGTATGTAAGAAAGTTTGTATTCTTTTTACTACTCGCAGGCCTACATTTATCAAGTCAAATTGCAGAAAACAATCTGAAGCATGTGAAGCAATTTCTGCCAGTCTGCTATATATCTGGTATATAACATAGTGACAACTGCATATTATTGTGACATCACAACATGCCACGCTATAAAACCAATTAAAGACTGCAGTATAAATAGCAATACCTTACAAGGGCAATAATACTGTTTGTTATTCGGATGCAGATGATGCGTAAGATATGGCCATTGGATGTGAACAGAATGAGGTGTTAATTTGATCTAATAAAAATTAAAGAATGGTGTGAAGGAATACATTTAAAATTGATTTTAACTAATCAGAAAACTGTTAATATTCAAGCAATATTTACCTTTGTTGTAGTTCCCATGGCACTTGCCATCTTCATATTTGAGTTCATCAACTATGAAAAAGAAATATAGAAAACTATAAGGATTTGTTGCATCAAAAGATGCCTGAATATAATCCACCAGGTAGTAGCAAATAAATTAAATCAAATTCAGACAAGTCCAGCACATATGGAAAAGCTGAGTAGATTTATCATTCTCAATAACTTGTCCACTTTCATTAAATCTAGATTCCTTACAGATTACATTTTCAATGTCATTGTTCAATTGAAGCCTGGAAATGAGCAAATTTCTTTAATTTATCTATGACATTTGGGTTCAGTAAATGCCAATATATATTAATACCTTCTGCTGGTTCCCGATTGATTGGATCTTGGAGCCCATTGAGTATGATTTTGTTTTCTGTTTCCGTAACTGCAGAAGTTGTTTGGCTAATATGGTTGCTGCCTGAAAGTTGCAGTCTTAAAATTAGTAAGAAATACTAATTAATAGGAAAAACTAAGTGATATTATACACTGTATTTCACCAAAGAAGTGAAAAGGTGGAGGTATTTTCACTTAGACAATCAGCTTTCTACTCCATTATATTCATCACAAGAGAAAAAATCAGCATTCTAGTGCTCTAAATCATAAGCGGAAATTTGCTTAAACTTTACAAACAAGCTGATTTAAGATAAAATACAAATTTTGCTTGATGAATTATCCAACTTTTTTATTTTCAAAATTATTGCTATGTTGGCGAGATGATTTCTATTCCGTCTTTTATAGCATTACCATGAATACAAGAGTTAATATATCTTAAATAATCTTTAATAAAATTTTATACGCCATTACCCAGAGACATTTTAATTCAAACTGATTCCGTTCAAGAACCTTCCGGAGTTTTTTTTAAAAAAAAAAACATTTTGAAAAAAGTTCCAAATATTACCTGTTTATTTCCTTGTTTTGCTGCTTTCTTTATTTCCATTTCCTAAAAAAAGACTATGAATATTACCGACACAAAAATCTTTATAATTTTATTACCATTGTTTAAAATTTCTAATGAGATTTACAAAATCTGATTTTTTAAAAAGGAATACAAATAACATAAATACCAGTTTCTTTTCTTCTTTCTCCAGTGATCCTCTGTCTCTGGCAATATCTCTCTGTTGTTTACGAAGTACTCGATCATTTTGACGAATTTGCTCTGTGAATAGATGTGACAGGTAATTTTAGAATTGTTTCATTGTTACAATGTATTACTTCACAGACACATTCCAACAGTTAGTAAAACTACAAATGATAATAGCCTCTTATTCAATTTATGGATGACATATTGTTTTCATTTTGTTTAAATAATGTTTTCTTCATAGCCTAATGGCACTATCAGATTTCAGTCAAGAGGCTCTACCTGCAACCCCTATTGGATTAGACTATTATGAAAATATATAAAATACAGCTAAATTTTTTTCCTTACAGATTGTTTGCGTATTCTAACCTAGATAACACAACATACTAAGAAATAAGTTGATTAAGCATCATTTATGATATATACAATTAAGGTGTTTAAAAAGGTACCATTGAATTCAATTTGACAAACAAAAGATTTCGCCTACAAACGTCGAAAAAAAATATTAAAAACATAAGTTTGGTAGTTAGAATCGATTATGAGTTCCATTCTCCATTTAGACGAAAAACCCACGACTAATATGTTTATGAAAGAGGCACACTGATAACAATGAAAATATTGTTTGTAATTATGAATTCAACCTGGAAGTTGACAGTGAATCAACTGGAGTGTGTGTGGTGTGGAGATTCAAATTTGGTAAGTTATAAAACCATTTTAAGAAACACTATGGTAACAATCCGCGAAATACTTACGTTCTACGGTTGGTTTTTTCTTAAAGAAATCCATTCCACTTCTTAATGTTAACAAATTTAGTCTGAATTGAAATATAAACACAAAAGTTCATGTGACGGTGACAATCCGGATGTTTCTCAATCGCTCTATCAAAACGCCACCTATCCAACTCAAGGGAGGTAACTCTAATCAAAAATAAAAGGGGAAAATGTACTGAATAAAGAAGGAATGTTTTTCCGGTTCAAGTCTCAAAAAATTTTTTCGAAGAGGTCATTAATTTTACGCTAATATCAAAGTTCCATGCAATCATAGTATTTCATATAAGTTACTGCTACTCTATTCAGATTGCAGAAAGCTGAAACCTTGTGTTCATACTAATTATCAGTGCTGCTACGTCTCACCTCGAATTAAGCTTACATGCTTCTTTTGTTTTTCACCACTTAAATTAAGTGTTCACAATCAAAAATAGCACAATAAGCCATACTGTGAAAATTCAGACATTTCTACAAAAGATCAATTGTTCAAACCCTTTGGACCTTTCGGGGTAAATAAACGGACCTTAAGTATCTCTTGGACTATTTGCTGATGCGGATTCTAATTTATTACATTATTATAAAGGGCCACATGAACCGCATCCTAAAATATCTTTTCTTCTTCATCTTCAGAAGCAAGAGGCCTAGACACATAAAACCTTGTGTACAGACTCATTATCATTCATATTGACCAATGCATGTGGAGTCTTTACTTTAAACAAATATATTGTTCCTATCGGGTTTTTTAAAATTTCATATGTGTTTAATATTTTCTATGATTTTGATGAAAGGCTATGTAATATATTTCTATCCGCAGAGTTAACATAAATCTTTCAAGTAATGTGTATGCAAGTATGCATGCTGTTAGCTTGTTACGTGAATTTTAAAGAAGAAAGTTATAGTGAACAACACCATACGGTGAGAGTGTTTCAAGAAATTACAGTTTGAAATATGATTTTCCTCTCTAACGTTAACCTTATAGAATCCGAATATCATTCTTCCAAAAAAAATGTTTTGGGAAAAGAAAATTCATAAGATTATAACAGCCTTGATCAGAGTAGATAAAAATGAGAAGTCCATTTGTGATATTCGAATACGTTTTTAATGATCCAAACTGTAACTTTTGTAACAGCAATATTTGTCTGGATAACAGATTCTTTAATGTGATGTTAGTGGCACTAGATATGTAAGAGAACATGTCTCTGCTGACTACTTTATCATGTGATTTCTAAAAAGAGGTTTTACACGATTTTTGAAGTACTAAGAGGTAACTTATAGGACAGATTATTTTTAGATGTAAGATTCTTCGATAGATGTTCTTAAGGATCTGACCAACTTATATCGGTCAACTGACTACTTGCACTTGCCAAAGCATTATCCTTTAGGCTACATTAGGATTATACACCTTGGATTAATGAAATAAATACTCCGTTCGTTGACCTAGAAATAACAAGTAACATTTAAGGTATAGTTTATCGTTTATGTTATTGATGTTCAACTTATTTTTTTTACAAGAATGCTAGCGACGTTTAGGTACACGTTATTGTTACCGCTGTTCTACTACAACTATGAAAAGCCTGTATGTTTTAAGTTAAACTTGAGCATAGTTCTTGCACCTGAGAAATACATTCTTTATGACCCGCAGCAGGTATAACCTGTAAGTTAGTTGAAATGGCACTATTTGAATGCGCATATTCCCATGTGCCACAACTTGTGTCTCAGTGTGGTCCAAGGATTTAACGCTGCGAATGCTTTCCCTTTCAGCTATGAATGGGATCAACATCCGTATCAAACCGCAACCTTTGTTGCTGAACTTATCACATCACATTCAATCATGAGGATTTTTATAAATTTCTTGGGAAAATTGATGACAAAATAACAAAAGTTTATGTGATTTGATTTCATATTTATTTCAAAAAAATAAATTGATAAGTTTCATAGGTAACAGAAGCAGTTCATCATAAATACAGCATGTCAATAAAAGGCATTAACAATGCACATAATACACATTTGAATATTCACAATAGAGTGAATGAACAGCACAATCATGCGTGAGTATTAACTCAGATTGAAAACAACAAAACATGGTGTAAATCTTTGATAAGAATATTCTTTCTCTATGCTTTCAGCCATTCAATCATGTATTAATCAAACAAATAAACAATATCGAAAATAGATCTGCGTGTCAAAAACTTCCAGATTAATGTCATAATATTGTAAAATTCCCTGTCACATTCAGAATACAATCCACGAAGAAACGCCATTTAAATTTTGATGCCTCGATGTAAGTTGAATGTGGCTTGATTTTATTCATTGCATACCCTATTAGCAATACATTTAATCACATCTCACGTGATAAAATATTTTCTATACACCATCCTGTAACAACATGAATGTTTCTGAAAATTTCAAAAACCATGAACCATATTCTTTTCAACGTCACTCTGCAGTATATCGACGTCAATGGCGACGAAGTCTGGGCACATGGAACTCTTCCTCTGACAATGAAAGCACCTGAGTAAGTGTCCGATATAGGACCGAGGAATGTCTCTTATTCTAATAATCTTCAACCTAATTCACCTCGTGTTAAAGAAAGGACACTTTTTCGAGACCTTGTTCTTTCGTTTCTTCATAGCTTCTGCAACAGCTCTGTGGAACACATCAGCAACAGCCTCATCCGTCTTGGCAGAACATTCGATGTAGTCCACAGCCCCTATCCTATACGCCATTTCCCTCCCCTGTTGATGCCTTGTATATTTGGACTTATATTTCTCAGACTCCTCGGATGTAAGTTCCGGCCTCAGGTCTTTCTTAGTTCCGACCAATACAATTGGAACATTTCCGCAAAAATGGCGGACTTCCGGTGCCCAGTTGTAGGAGACGTTCTCGAGAGAGTCAGGGTTGTTGACTGAGAAGACAATGAGGACGATGTCTGTGTCGGGGTAGGAGAAAGGTCGTAGTCGGTCGTAGTCTTCCTGGCCTGCAGTGTCGTACAGGACGACATCAACCTGAAATAATGATTTAAAAATATGTAATTAAATGTGTGACTGAGCTACTGAATAGTGCCGTTTTGGCAATGTATGTAATTTAAGAAAAAGTAGGAATTTTTTAAAAAATCGTTGGAACATATCTAAAGTAGAAAAATCAGCAATAAGAATGAACAATTTCAAAACCTCATCCACACTTTCCGGACATATGAGGAAATCCAATCTCATCTTTCTAATTTTATCAGTTTGTTTATGTTTAATACAGAGATTCAATCTTATATAAAACACTTTAAAAAAGATATTTCTTCTCATAAAAGTAATATTGTAAAATTCTTAAAACAAAATCATATGAGAAACGAACCTCCTTCTTCTGGTGCTGTACCCTCGTCACATCCACCTCGAACACTGTAGGCAGGTAGGTATTCTCATCGAACTCGTCTTTGGAGAAGCGGTTCAGTAGACACGTTTTACCACACTCCCCGTCACCAACGATCACCAGTTTTTTTCTGATGACGCCCCCATCCTCATTTTCGAAAGATTCTAAAAACGTAATTGTAATACATGAGGTTAAAATATTATGACATCTTTTTAATTTTTATATGATGACTTATTTTTATTAGAGTAATATATATAATATTTGGATATTTAATGAAATACAAATCATAGATAAACATAATCTTCATCAATGAAGACAATAATATATATTTTTTTAAAGTTTCTCAAATAAGGCAAATATTTTCAATATAATCTTAAAATGTATTTACGATGATTTAACATCTTAATAACCGCTTACACAAAGTAATAGTTCTGTTAAGTTCAACTAGATATAACAAGTTCGTTTCATATTTATATGATCAAGAATGGGTACATGTGTACATATTTCATAAGAATAAAGTACATACCTTGTCTTTGCACGCAACAAAACATATTTAAGCTAGTTATGTGGCACTAGATTGTATTCTCTGCTCAATCGCTGGAAAGTATATGACTCAATGAACTTCCTTGCCGAACACATATACACAAGCAATGAATCTAAAATTAGCCTTACACTCTGGTTGGTTGGTATTTTTAATATCTATTTTTAGAATGAATGCGAGCTGGCAAACCCTTATGATTGCGTTTATCACATGAAATATCCGTGATTCGATTTGTTGATTTGTTAAATTCGTATCTCTGAGTGCCTATATTTAGACTACAAATAGTCATTAGTATTTCCGTAGCGGATCATTTGTTGCGTCATATGGTAAGTTATCTACTCGATCCGGATTAATCAAATATAACTGATTGTTGATCGATTGTTACCAGGGGTACTCGCTTGTACAGTATAGTTTCAAACTATATGCAAACTAGAAATGTTAAAGAAATGGAATCCCTAGCCAAATACTGCTTTGAAGCATTTAAAGCCCGTTGTAGCTTCTTCTCTTTCAGTACATCCTCGCCATCCTGTTCGTGTTGTAAGAAGATGTATTTGTAATGGAGGGGCCAAATTTGCTTGTGCTTATGAAGGTATCTGTCTTTCTATTTTCGGAATAATCTCACTTTATAATAACGTTTAAAATGTATTCAGGTTGAAGTAGTCAATTTATTGTTTTATTTAAAATATTTCAAATATATTTACATCTTTACAAAAATAACCAGGTGTCATGTTTGAAGATGATCTTCAAATGTATGAAGTTCATGCAAAAAAAATATCATATATCCTCCTGTTACTTTGAAATTTAAGAAACTCCGGCTCACTGATACAAGAATAAAATGTATCATATAAGAGGTACTCCATAAATAACTGTATAAGACGTAGTGACAATATCAAGTTTAATTTTGTCATTGAAATTTTGTTTATCTTTAATATCTTTTATTTCAATTGTCTTCGAATTGCGAATCCATTCTGGTAAAGGATACACATGAATAGTCAGGCCCGTAGCACCAAATAGCTCAGTGAGGGGGGGGGGGGGGGGGGGGGGGGGGGGGTAGTCTATTTAACTACTTGTAGCATGCAATCAAAAAAAGTTGTTTTTTTCCCTAAAATTAGTGGGGGCCGAGCCCCCCCAGGCCCCCCCCGCTTGCTACGGGCCTGATAGTTACATGTAAGCATTATCACAAAATGTATATGTACGCATGACGGTGCGCAGTATAAGCATTGCGTCGTTCTAGAAGAGAACTTACAGTAACGTACACGTGGATGATAAAACATAACAAGGGTAGACTGATATAAAGTCTTGTTTATATAGTAAATCACCCTATATGATTACTCTTAAAAATGGGTTTACCCGGTGAATAAATTAGTATTTAGATAAATGCGATGCTTCAGTTATGACCGTACAGATTATGAACAAGGAAGACATAAACAACTGTTTTGACGCAGAATTTAGGACGTACTCGTGTTTTTATTTTTAATATTTCAAGCACCACTTTGTATGAGAGTTTGCGGAAACGTCCATTAAACGTTCTCGGGGAAACACAGTTCTGACGTGTGATACAGGCACTCGTGATTGATATTTTACGAGAGCTTCTAATACTTTAAGTTGAGGCACGTGCCTTCTCAAAATATCTCAATTTTACGCGTTATACATAATGTGTCACTATTTATAGTAATTCCTCCGGGTGACTGATGAGTAGAAATAGGTTAAATTTCTTTAGTAAAATTGTTAATTTTCTTTAGTAAAATTGTGAATTTGAAATTCATTTATGAATTGAAACATTGATAGAGATTATTGTATTGTCAAAATGTTTTATCTTAACAGTGATAACTACCATAAGCGGGAAGGATAACATATTTCTATAGTTAGAATCATTGAAATAATAAACACGTTCGCTTGATGTATAACAATATTATAATCATGTGGATGAAAATAATCCTGATGTTTTTTATTAAATTTTCTATTTGCGTTTATGATATTCATTTGGATTTCTATACGTAGAGACAAGAAATATCATAAGAAATTATTCTTCTTTGATTAAGATTAGTAAGCCCTTTCTAAATTAACAATTGTAAATCTCATTTATTCATTATTACTCGATGAAAATAATATTTCTATGTTATTGGTATCAAACTCGTTTAAATCAAAGAGTTTCGAACTTTGGCGATGCAATGTGTTAAATGTGTCTTTAATCTAAAAGCATTGCTCATTTATGCATGATTACTCAACACATGACATTTAGTTCTTGATCTAATTCTACTTTTTGGAATGGTCGTGCAGTATTTTAATTTTTCCCCACGTGTTACGTTTGAGCCAGAGTAGAAAATAACAGTGTTGTCATTAAACGTCGTGTCACATAAACATATCGTGTGTTTTTAGGGTTTGGAGTCACGGATGTTTGTATAGACAGCCAGGCCCTTTATATACTGACTTTTATTTCATTTTTCATTGGTTAAGTTGCGGTTCCCGGGCATAGGCAATTATTATTGAATAATAGCCCGTTAAACCATCGTTTGCCATCCTTTAATCTCTTATATCGCTTCATAGATTTAGGCTATCATGAAAATACAAAGGATTTTATAATTGCATTTCTTCAACATAGGCTTCATTGCTACGGAAATATCACTCAAGTGGACAGGGTAATCGTTTCCTGTTTCGCTCAACCTATCCTCTCATACTTTCATTTCTACTTTTATTGTATAATCTTCAATGTAGAAGATTGAGATTTATCTTCTTATTTGAAAAACTATTTTCCGCTACCTTTTCATTATTTTCCCCTGACACATTAATATTTTTCCCTTTTTTCTTTTCGTTTTCTTCATTTTTTATCCATGTTCTATCACTTCTTTCTTTTTTGTTCTCTTTTATTATTCACCAGTCGTCTTTTCAGTGAGTGGCTCATTTCATCGTGTCCTTTTTTGTTTTCTATAGTTCTCAAATGTCTATCATCATATACAAAAAGTCAAGTATATTCGACCATTTTGCCTTAATTGAAATATGACAAATTATTTGGTTGAATTTTACAAATAAAACACATATACATATATGTAGTTTGAAAAGAGGTACAATTGCACCATTCAATAATTGCATCATGAAATAACTTATATCAAATGTTGTTTTACCCAGTTTGTCTTCTCAAAATTTAAATGTTTGTGTTCCATCAGTTTCAATAAACGACATGATTTAATTAAGACAACATTGTTAACATAAACTAAATGATATAATTAGGATACATATGACATCGAACAATACCAAAAAATTAGGTAAGTAATTAAAGTTACATGAACAATAACAATACGACATGCTTGTAAAAGAATATATATATATATAAAGTTGCTTTTTCTGTTTTAAAGACAATAATTTAGACATAGTTATAAAAATATATGAAATGTTTTATTACTCAATAAAGTAAATATAAAATAATGAATTATGATTCACAGAATTTATGGAAAACATTAAATGGACTTAAATTGAGTTTAAAGAATAGGCGTGTCACAGTTTAGCATTTTATTGTCCCTTTTCCCCAGCTCTATAAGCAACTAACCGACCCATAAATTTACCCGACCGTCATATGACATTATCCAACACGAGCAGTGAAATAACAACCACGCCCAAGCACATGCCGTCTCTCTTCGACACATTCAGAGTTATGTCCCTTTGATAGATAACTACGATTTCAAGTCTTTACTATCTTTAACCAAAACTGTATTCAATAATAGGTCTTGCATACTTATATCTGATTTTCGTAACCCGGAGAGTCAGTATAGGTATTTCAAAATTCGAGAAAGCAAATGAGTAAAATATATATTTAATCATTCTAGGTGAGGTTGCTTGCCTGAACTATAAATAAGTGGGTCAGCAACGACCAATCAACGACGAGGCTATTTTAGGCAAGGGCGGTGTCATTATATTAGAGACGAATAACACCAGAATGGCAGTATGTATGAAAGAAGTGCGTCAACTTACCGGGGGAAGTACTTAACAGGAATTTACAAAATGGGAAGCATGTTTAGATGTGTGAAGCCAAATGGTAAGTTGCTTTTTGTGGTTTTATATAGTAGCCTATGTGTTAATACAATGTAAATATAATATGAAATTATTATTAATACTATCAACAGTTAGAGCTGCGATGTTGCTGACATATAAATATTTATCATTTTCTATCTCATATGTAATTAATTCTTTATCATATCTTTAAATAAAGATGCAATAAACTTAAATGGTCTTTTTAATGATTGTTTATGAAGACATGTCCCCATTGAAAATTGGTAAATATTTAACTTTTTATGAAAATTATTCATTTATGGTCATCATTGCTTTGTCTTTAGAGTCTTTTTTAATGTCTGTACTTTATCATTTATCATTGGTAAGGCATGCACTCTTGGTCTTCTTGAGGATTCTACTACAAGGCTAGAGACATTAATATCTTCAATACCCACGTGTGGTCAACAAAACAATTCAATAGCTTTTAACAACGCTGTTATAACACAGAACAATCACATTGATTACAGACAATCTATTCGTTATTGCTATTGATAACGAGTCAAAGTCTAATATTTCCTATTTCAATATCCTTTAACTAAATACCGTCCTATAACTTCAGCCCCAAGCTTGAACGTACTCATTGCACGGTGAACGCCCAAATCACCGCATTCACTGCTAACGCTTGCAGGACTAATGAAACTCTCACACTTTGGATAACATAAGGTAATTAGATTGAGTGATATAAAAAGTCAATTCTCTCCCCTCCAAAAGAAAAAGATTCAGAAGGCAAACATAAAACAATGTCCTACCTTAAAGCTCTTTCTTTGTGATGGTAACGCCATAATGATATATTATGCTGACAGAACTTGGATGTAATCTGTTACGGTCCGTACACCTAGTCTGTAAAGGCATTATTTTATCTTTCATCTCCCCTTCTTTACTTCCCCTCGCACCACGCCCTACCGTCAGTTCTAAATACATGATATTCTTCATAAAACACTGTCAAATATAGAGGGGTAAATAGAGGTTTTTTATTGGTTATCACAACATCGGTGGTACATGAGCTTGAATATATATACATTTATACTAAGAATACATATATATAGAATTGCAAACATGGAAATAAATTGATAGAAATATGTGTTTTAGGCAGACGCCGTGTTCCCGTGGGCTATCATATCAAAAGGCATGATATGCACAATTGTTATCTTCAATACCACGGATTTTGGGGACGTCAAGAGAGGTCTCAGGGGCAGTAGAACCTATTTAAAAAATAATTTATCTTCATATATCTCCCAAAAAGTTATTAGTTTGTGCCAAGTGTATTATCAAAAAATCACACTACTCAAACAAATTTTTCGTAGTCGCAGAAAAAATAATCAAGTATCAAATAACACCTTTTTACTCAATCGAGTAAGGGAAATTGATTCACATAGCTAACCCCCCACAGAGGTCGGCTGCATTATATACCTGCTACTGTCACCTATACAGTGAACGCCCTAATGATAAATACAAGCATTTTACGGAGCAACAGCTTGGCCGTTTGTGTATTATTGTCATAGGAACGCCCCGTTGACAAAACTTGAAGTGTTTTATAGTCACTGAAAAAGAAAGTGTCTAAATATTATGGTTGCGGGATTAACTTAGTCTAACGTAAAACAGGGAGTGATTAACACTGTTGCTCCCCAAAACAAATATAGTAAATGGAGCTGCGAGACCAAGTAATAATGAAAATCGCAGCCTTGTCTTTTTTTATGGGGGGGGGGGGGGGGGGGGGGGGGGGGTGTTAGTCGTAAGGTGTGATTTGGTAAGTCTTTTATACTTTATATTTCTTGATTTTTAATGTGGCTTTCGTAAGAGCTAAAATACGTGATGATTTGAGAAAAGTTAAAATTGCCTCCCTTAACTCGCGTATTTACGTCTCAAATGCCAAAATTATTACAATTTCTTCAATGATAATAGGAAAACGGCCCTCTGAATGTTAAAAATTCGAAATATCCAATTAACGTGTAAATTACTTAGTTAATACTATCAACCGACGTTTGTCTTTGCGTCTGCCGTTACAAAGTTTTCAAAATTACGTTTGAGTCTTTGGCCAGTCCGGTTTTCGATCACCAATCACGACTTTCACCCGTTTTTGTAACTCTTCTGAACTGATAAGCATTAGGATTCTGATATTCTGAAACAAGCAATACTTCTCGATAAAATAACGCTATTTATCAAGTTTCACATATTTGACTCCAACAACATACTCTGTGGCCCTTTGAATTAGCCAACTGTCTGAATAAGAGGCAATAAGGAAAAGTATTGGCTAAATAAAACCCGTTTGTTGATGTTTTGAGACGGACCACAAACGTACTCTGTTTTGGGAAGAAGATGTTTGATTAAGAAATCTTTTGTTCTGAACATTGCAGGCTACGACGGCGAGAGACTGGTGTTGCGGAAGAAGCTGGTGGTTGTGGGGGACGGGGAGTGCGGAAAGACGAGTCTTCTGTACAGGTTTAACAAGGGCGAGTTCTTCACTAGCGGCTATCTGCCCACCGTCTTCGATAGTGACGTCACAGAGGTCCTGCATAAAGGGAAATCGGTAAGAATCCTTTAAATGGCTGATTTAGATGTACACCGGATAGAGAAAGACCGTCTTTCTTGCTTATGGTCATTTCCCTCCACATGGCTTTACGTTGCTTCAATCTCTTTCACTGGCTTATTTAAACCTTGCTGCCAACCCACCGAAATTCGTGTTTTCAGTGAAGCGCCCTCTTCGGCCATACGTTACATTTCTCTTATTATTTCCCTATCCACTGTCCACTTTCGAGATCCGTCGCAGCAGCCTGGATGAGAAGCACGGAATAGTTTGGGGAAATGCGGCAAGGCCTATCTTAGGAAGTCACTGGGACTGGCTCAAGTATTAGCCATGCGTAAGAGGTGGCTTGTGTATGGTGGGCTGTACCAAACGCTTGTGAATGATAGCATATGTGTAATTCGTTGTGAGAACAAGGCGTTCTGTCCCTTGTTTTTTGTTTGTTGTAAACATACGTTTACAATTCCTTTTGTAAATGTGACAATGATTCGTCATATATTTGTTCAAAGTTGTTCTCAATAGTGTCTATAACTGATAATTCTGAAATTTCATCAGGAGTGCGTCAACTCGATATTTTGGTGTTATGTTAAGACGGACCTGATGGCTGAGTATTTCAATCTTCAGTAGCCTTGTAAATTGTTTGAGTTTTTTACCAATCAAGTTGTCTCCGAATACACAACTTGCAAAACCAAGAAAGTACATTTTTTACAAGGCAAACCAAAGCAAAAACCTTTTCATTCAATGGTTTAATTAAAACGTTCCATACCTTTATTTCATGTAAGTAATAAAGGTTATAACTAAGACTTTAAAAACTTGACTTAAAATAAATGAAACACTTCACGCACTACCAAAGTCATATATCACGAACAGTTTGAAGAACGCCCAAAATACAAAAATGTATAAAAGAAACTAGAACATATCGTGCAAAGCGAACAAGCCACCCAAACTTGTTTCACAGAATATGTTAATTTTACAAATTATGGGTAAAAGCTTGAAATATGAAGAGATTAAGCTTAACAATATACAGGGTGTAACCTAGATCAGTATTCAGTGTTATCATCTGAGTGGAGATGAGACTAGATACCGTCACTCTCCCGTGCACTTGGATAATAAACTGTACACGTACACACATTCTAGAAAATATGAGGGTTGGGCTTTACGTGGATAATAAAGCTCGTCGTCAGCAAAAATTATTGGAAAGAAAATGAAATAATGAACTGAAAAGACATTAAAGGCAATGATGAAGACAATGAACACACGAATATCTATTAAAATGAATGCATATATGCTACAATCCCAACTCCAAAGAAGTGACTCATTAACGCTTGAAAGAGTATAATGGCTATATCGAATGATAGACGGCGTGCTTGAGTTTCCTTTGTTAATGTTTCGGACACGCCCGCGTATGACGGAAATGCTTACACTGTGGCTTTTCTGTTAGTGCTAAGCAAGATCGATCTGTTTAACAAAGGATGTAGTTCGATTGATTCACATCCGTCCGTTACGTAACTAATTAAAATGCCTGAAAAATTACATTGAGCACGTACATAGAGGTTTCGTTAAAAAAGGTTTATATGTGATTGTTGTAATGTCTGCTACAACATAGTAAATATTTAATTTTGAAAGTTTATCTGAATTTTTATGCTATGAGATCGATTAAGGCTTGTCCAAAATTTTGCCTCACGCCATTAATGTAATAATAGTTTGAAAACTGCTATTTGAAATGATTAACTTTATTCTGTGCAAACAAAAGCAACACTTCTTCATATAACGTACATGTGTAAACGGTAACTGTTTGATTGTCTCCTAATGGTTGATGTGTCGCAATGAGCTAATTACTACTCAATTCTAGGACTATACGGCTGATACATTTGTCACTTTGTTTCAACCCAGTATTGAACCAATGAGCCCACATACTTGAAACATAGACGACGGTAATGGTAGTGGTGATTTTGTTGATGATGATGATAATGATGATGGTATTATCATATGATGAGTGCGTTCTCCCGGTATTTTAGAAGATACTTGTAATAGAGATGATGATGATGCTTAGTATCATCAATGTGATTCTATGATGTATGTGATTGTGATTATTTACATTGACATGACATTCATCCCTTTTTTTGGCTCCAGGTCGAGCTTCGGCTTCACGACACTGCAGGACAGGAAGACTACGATCGTCTGCGTCCAATCAGTTATCCAGACAGTGACGTCATTCTCGTCTGCTTCTCTGTGGACAACCCAGACAGTCTCCAGAACGTTGAACACACGTGGGCGCCGGAAGTCCGCAATTTTTGCATGAACGTGCCAATTTTGCTGGTCGGCAACAAATCTGACCTGAGGGACGACTACGAAAATGCCAACATCTCATGTATAAAGCAAGGTCCAGTGAAATATCGGGAAGGTCTCGCCATGGCAACGAGAATAGGAGCTCTGGGTTACTACGAATGTTCCTCAAAGACGGAAGAAGGGGTGAAGGATGTGTTTGACAATGCCATTGCAGCTGCCTTGACGGCAAGAAAGTCCAAGAAGCTGTTCAGGAAATTCAGGAAACGCTGAAATTAGAATTATGGTGGGTGAGGATTTTAATCTGATGGGCGGGAATTTCGTTGCCCATAAATCAACGCTTCCTTTGAGACTAGCGTCTGTGCTTTCCTGTCGATGTGTTGATCGAGATGAAGAAGTAAACAGTGGACGAAGCACTATGGCAACATGGTGCTTGAGTGATGTAGTGTGATGCGCTACGGCTTCATTAACTGGTGGCATTGTTCATTCAGACGGAACACTCTTATTCCATTTATGATCTCATAACGTGTCACCTGTCTCAGAACCTCGCATTTACACATTTGTATATAATACATCATTACTATCATTTTATTTCATAACCTTAATTTACTCAAAATCAAAATGTTTGTGCAAGTGTTGAACCAGCTCAAGAGAAGAACTAACCAAGAGAAGTGGAGGGGACGTTGGATACTAACTCGCATGTTAAGTGTGTACTGTGTGTGTGCAATTGTGTATTAACTTATTGCAAATCGCTTCTTGGTTCCATTATTCCCATGTCATATATTTGCAATGTTCATTAAAATCATCAGAATGTAATTCAGGAGATTGTTATTGATTTTATGCAAACATTACCTATCATAAAAGGTTACAGAGGTATGACTTTAATTTCAACTTTTGCATCTAATTAGAGAATATCAGTAAGACTCGTTCTTGCATCTTCCCCTGCTTGACTTTTAATTGCACCAGTCTCTATCACTGGCTAATTTAAACCTTGCTGCCAACCAGACAAAATTCGTGTTTTAAGTGCAGCATCCTCTTCGGCGACGAGTTATATATCTTATGATATCCCTTGTGACTATCAAGTTCCGTCTCAGCATCCTGGGCGAGAAGTACAGAAAAGTTTTGGAAGTGCAGCAAGGCGTATCTTAGAAAGTCAATGTTGCTGGCGCAAGTATTGGCCATGCGTGGGAAGATGACGTTCTTGTTGTGGTTAAGCTGTGTTTGGTTGACATTAAATCTCAGATCGAACCTATTCCACTAGTACTTCGCTGCTTTTCTAAAATGAGTTCTACTTCCTAGGGCGTTGTCAGGTGAATGTGCACCCAGTCCAAACAGCAAAGATGCTAGCAGCCACCAGGTCGAGTTGATATTTAAAATTCGTTTTTGATATTCATTTCATTTATACAGTTCTTGTCACTGAAAAATTCATAAGGCTAATTGAGACTTGTCGATCTTAACTCCTTTATGATACACCTTTCCGGAATAATAGAACACGCTGATAAAATCAAATGCTTATGAGCATACTCATTGTTAAATGAAACATGATTCATGTAAATACACAGGCAGATGATACTCAATGAGTAAAAATGCAATTACATGGATAAGTAATGACTTCTTTTCTCGCCATTACTTTTGTGACAGAAGCAGTAAAATAATTTAAAATTTTGTATGTTCAGTATATTCACTCTTACATCAAATAGACTCCGAAACTTAATCAAAGATATTTTGTCGTAAAAGAAATCAATAATGCAACTAGGGTACTTGTATTAAGTCCATTGATTAGAAAAGGGCGTTGTCGAGTATCACTGTTGACGCGATACAATAGACAGGACTTCCGCAATCGATAGGAAAGATAACATCGGCCTCTTTTCATTATCAAGCCACGGATCGCATTAGTCTCCTGTGATTTTAAAAGTTTATGGTCTGGAATCGATCCAAGTTTCAAAGGTCGCTTGCACTACACCACGTATAATACGAACGTTCTTTACATAACTATATGAATGCGTTACATATAACTGACAGTGATACTTACAAAAGAAATTGGTGGCAAGAAAACAGATTACACGGTACCATTCAACAGAACGGTACGATACGGTACATTACGGAATTCCACTCACTTAATGAGACACTCTATGTTTTTCGTGTCATAGTTTGGCTTTGAACCGAACCTTGATACCAAATTAGGTGATTCTCAGTAACTCTTTTGACCTGGGTTATGTTTAAATCATGTACAAATAACATATGTGTATTATGTGGAATGTCCCCTTGAATTTCGTCTCCACAAAACATACCTTCATAGAACTGTCCTTTTAACTAAATTCAAAACATCTTATGTACTCATTTCCAAATACCAAATAAATGATAGTTACTAGTTTTAAATGAAGATCGAAATCCTGCCTTATTGCTGTGCAGGTGCCGACATCACGCGTCGATTTTACATTAATACTATATATATAACCTATCAAACACTGTCAACCCTAACTGTTCTTCTTTCTACTTTAGATAAGTTTTTTCAAAATTACGTTTGACTACTTGTTGGGAGTCTTTGTCCTGTTTTTCGATCAAATCGCAATATTTTAGCTACATTTTGTCACTGTATGTAACTGATAAACTTTCTAACGAAATTTTTCAGCAAAAGTAGCGATTACCATTATACATACCATTTGTAAAAAAAGTTAGTCCCATGTGACTGAAACAACTCATGGAGTGTTTCTTAAATGATAAAAAGAAGATGATTCAACACAGAAGACAGAAAAATTTTATTCTTATAATACACCATAAACGGAAAATGCATTTTTAAAAAGGCATATAGTATGACGTCAACGCTCCTAGGCGTACAGCTATGCATTGTGTGGAAGGGCGTGTGCTCGGTAACACAGCAGTCAGGTAAATAGAATTCTTGTCTGCCTCCAAGCGTAGTGTGCTGGGTAAATGAACGAGTGTGTTCAGGCAGCGTAACAGTTGGTTCACGCCCATGCCACAATCACAGTGCATGAAAGACTTCAACCATGCACTATAATATAAATGCAAAACCAAACAAAACCTCTTTGACTTGGTGTAAATCTTGTAGACATAGTCTTGATAAAAACATAGAGGAGAAAGGGCAAATCCGGCTTAAAACCTTGTTACACATTTTAATAATGACAATTTTTTGACAATCTGAGATTGTCACTTGTTATGAGAACGCCCCGAACAAAATCGTAAAGAGTGGCATTCATAAAACCAATTCGGTGAATGGCGAGTAATGATTTTTTATTTATTAACGTTTAGGTTTCATATGCCGTTACACCCGATTTAACTTACTTTCCTAAAACTTAATTTTACATTTGAACTTATTGCATCTCTCAAAATTCTTAGTGGTGTTCAACGAATACTTCTTTCGGTCGAACCAGTAGTCTTAATTGGCACGTCCGTATTAAGTCTAATGAAATCTAATTCATATAGGTAACTTTGGCCGGTGGTCGAACGTACTCAACGATCTGTTATAGTCACCAACCGAGTTGGAGGTGTGCATGAATTGGAACACCTAGGCACGTGCGAATTGTGTTTCAATTCATGCACGCCGACAACGAGGTTGGTAACTGACTTACCATTCAACCATTAAAATCAAACACATTTTAAAAACATATATTAAGCACATGTTAAAATATTAGAGGTACTTTTGTTGGTATCATGGGTACAATATTAATGGCGCTTCCAGGTGAAGAAACGGTGCTCAAATGCGATAGGTGACAGAAGCCTGAGGAAATCGTCCCGCACGTGCAGCATGCTGAAATATACATGCTTCATAACAGAAAGTATAACCAGTGTAAACATCACCAGAGTAACCACAAAAAACTAAATGTCAAAATTTTAATTAGTAGATGTTTACCACCGTAGGCATTTAAGATTTACAAAATTAACCATGTATAACTCAATCCTATCACTTAAAAAGATCTAAATCATTTGGTAATTTTAATGTCCTCTCTTTGTCAGCTGGTTTCATTGGTCTAGTGGTTAGCTCACTGGACAAGAATTAGGAAGTATTGATTTCGATCCCAGGTTTCGACCAAAACATTTATAAACTCTCCAGTTCTTAAATACAAGTTATTTTACGAATCAGTATGAAACACATATTTCAAACTTGTTCAAAGGTGAGTAAGTGAGTTGACCACCTGAGCGCGAGCTAAACACGGTGATCAACTTAGTTACCGACCGAACAATAGAGTTGAATGGTAAAGATTGATTGGCATAACATATGCCAGAACTAGAACAGTTATCTTGTCTAAATACTAAAAGTTAACAGACATGAAATCAGACTGTGTTCCTTTCTATTGATGCTGTTTAAATTTTGTTGTTAACTAACGGTTTGCCAGTACATCACCTGCAAAAATAACTTCTGCAACATGTTTATCCAAAATGGTAATGATAAAATTACTTAGGTAACATATATTTAAGCTCTGCTTTTTAAATATGACTTTGGACAATTTTGCTATCCCTAACATTGGTTACATTCATGCATTTGTCGAAAAAAACAATCTCAATAACTCATTAATTCTCAAACATTTGCCTTCAAATATCCATTTTTACACCTTTATTTTCAATAACTTCCACAAAGTAATCCTTACTATAATCCGAGATATATTCTAATGTCTGTCATGCTCATTATTGAGAAGATATTCAGGCATGACATACATTCAGTACAAATTGCAGTGTAGCCAATTAGCACGAATAACCAACTTCCATATGGAGAACATTAGATGGATGCAAAGTGAGATGTACAATAAAAACTGACTGACTGAGATACATGTTATGCATATTTAAAAAAAATTAAATTCCCCTCTTAGATCACAGTCGTCATCAGACAGTTTCAATGTCATTAATAGGGTCATTTTCTTCGTCCTTGACGTCACAGGTTCTTTTAACCCCGGAAGTGAAGAAGTGGGTCATGGTTCCCGCAGCGATACAGTCTCCGTACACGTTCGGGATTATTCGGAGTCTTCCGCTGAAATACGAATGTGAACAAATCATTTTAGATATATGCATGTTTTTATCAAGTAAAAACAAATTTATTAGATTATTACTTATATTGTAGGACACTTTTTCAAAGGCACCATATCCTAATAAAGATATGCAAGTATATACATGCCTATCTTTATAAACTATAAACAAGTTGTGTGACACGGTAAGGTCTGTTTTATGACCGGAAATGATAAATTTTCCCTAGTCAAATTCTTAGATTTATTCCGGTTTCAATTACTGATCATTGAGCAACCCGAATGTGACTCTCCAACCGCTATCTGAACATTTCATTAATTTTGTTCAAGTTTCCCAATTCAATATTGGTGTATGCAAAATATATTTTCTTCAGGGTAAAACACCTCAATACTGAACCCGATTAGAACAGGTGTAAGGTATCAAACGAAAATTTAGTTCGGTCTCCAAGTGAAGACCTTTTCATCATTTAATGAATGGAGTCGTTCCAATTGAAGTTCCTTTCAGAAAACGAGTTACCGTGACATTAATATGATATAAAGATTGTTTCGAGAACTAATATTTACGGGGTGTAGACTTTACTCACAGAAAATCGTCAATGGCAAGAAAGATCAAAATGTCGTCGTTCGGAAGTGACATCACCGACAGTGTCATCAGCAGCACCACGACCCCGGCGTTGGGTATCCCTGCAGCCCCGATACTGCCCAGCACTGCACACAGACTATACGAGATTTGTATCACTTTAATTTTTAATAATAACACCTTTTCAAAACTATTAAACGTTTGTCAAATTAAAAAAACAGTTTCTAAACAAAGTGATCTAATGTAGGACGGGATAGTCAGCAAAGGGTTTATCACTTGATAGTAGCAAAGCACGACACACTTTCTGATATTGACTATAGTAGTCAAGCGAAATCATTCTTGAATTTTATCAGAAAATTTATAGCAAGTTCTAAAATTGGACAGGCTTCTTTATGGATATTTTCGCCAAAATTCAATTATCTTTAAATAGGAAGAGAGACAATTTCTTGGACTTGCATTCGATGAAGTAACTTCTTATTCAAAGGTAAACTTCCTTAATCGAAACATTGCCTAAAATATTAGGCTAATCCAATGAAACTGTTTTTAATTCGCATTGTCTTAATTCAAGAGAAACAATCAAAGACATTTATGAAAAGTGTCAAAAGTGATTAGGTTAAAGAACGTAAATTTTTAAAAACTCGTAAGTTGGTCCTAACTACATTTTCTCCCAACAGAGGTATAGCTCCGTCATAAATTCCTATACAACATCTGTCTTAATACTAAGGTTTCTCGGCCTATCGTCACTTCCCCCTAGCGCGACAATATTGCAACTTAAACAACCTGGCTATTTTTCAGCCAATGGAAACAACGATTGCATTAATAACATATTTGTTGTCACACAGGCCTTTGAATGAAATAGTCGCAAAATGCGGCGTTTGTGTTTTGTAAAAGACGACTCAAAATGCAAGGTGCACATTCGAATAAAATTTAGCTGTTGGAAAGCTTACAGAAATAACCTGGGCGATTTTAATGATTGCTTTTGAAACGGCGTCGCTGATTGCACAACTAACTTTGATTGCATCCAATAAGCGTTCTACATTTCGTGACCAAGAAACCTTCGAATTAAGACAGAGGTTGTATAGGAATTTATGACGGAGCTACCTCTGCTAGGATAGAACTGCTGTTATTGAAAACATTACAGCTGATAACATACCACAGGAGGATACCCTCAGGAAACGTGACGGTTATATTGTTCATCTGGGCTATAAATATGGAAGAGATGACAAGAAAAATGGCGGTGCCGTCCATGTTGATTGTGGCACCAATAGGCAGGACGAATCTTGTCACTGCTTTGTCTAATTTCAACTTCTCCTCGCAGCATCGTATCGTCACAGGCAATGTAGCAGAGCTATGGAATAATGGAAAACGTTTTGAGAAGTAGGAGAGTACTCTAGGGATGATACATTCCTAACTCATTAGCTTTCCCATACCAATATAACCAACTTATAGAACGCTACTCACACAATCCAGTCAATCAATCAACTTTAATTCAGTACTCACAGGCCTTTACTAAATGATGCAAATTACAAAAATGTTTAAAAAATATTTTTTACATGTAGTACTATTGTATTTCCTTCTTTTAATCATATCATTGAGGTGTTCAGCTGTTTAACATCTCCTAATCATCCGTTATTTCTTGTTTTTAACTTAAGACAAATGTTTTATAGTTAATATGTGGATGTTTGTTTTCACCGAGTGAGAGTCGAAAGTATGACAGTGATGTAGCTAGGGTAGATGAAAGACCATCACCAGGAAATGAGGTTTAACTCAAGGGCAAAGTCCAATTCAAAAGCATTAGAATGTAGGAAACAATTTTGAAAACTTTGCTTCATATTTAATATTTAAGGGCATGATATTGAAAACTGAACGCATACATTTCAAAGCATTTTACCATGCTAACGATAAGAAAACTTTCATTGATATATTCAGTCACTTGTAATGAACACTTGACTTTTATTGTTTTGACAGTCACTTTTATTACAACATCATACGACCTTCAACACCAGTCGATGAAGAATATTTTATGAGCGCTTCCGTTTCTACCAAACTAACTTTTTGAGATTAGCTTGAAATAATCTTAGGATCGAATCAGATCTACAACCCGTCCTTCCGAAAATTACATTTGGAGCAGCTTTCGGGTTGCTGAAACTTTGGGCTACATGAAGTAGAAGATTTTCCAGAATGAACCTAATAAACACTCATCCACTTTGCTTAGAATATAAGCGTATATATAGTATGACGTGTACACATTTATATATATATATATATATATATATATATATATATAGAGAGAGAGAGAGAGAGAGAGAGAGAGAGAGAGAGAGAGAGAGAGAGAGAGAGAAGGAAATATTATGCAAGGAGGGTCTTCATGACTGATTACATCAAATAAGGAACATGCATTAAAAACCTTGAAACACCATTAAAGGGACACTCCTTGTATTTCTTGATATTGTATTTGACTTTAAATATGCCACAGGGGCTAATATGAATTTAAATCATATTCATACGCAAATTTCAAATATATGAAGACAACAGCAGGAGCCTCATATAAAGATTGCCTCAAATTTTATATAATATGTTCCAAAAATGACATCTAACTAAAAGGTTTCGCTTCGGACGCAGTACAATTTACGGATTGGTTCAAAATCGTGACTATATACCTTTATCGTGCATATTTACCCAACCGATTAGCTTATACAGGATTCTTTTCATCAACAGTCAATCCTTATCGATAAAATGACATCATGGTAAGGTTACACGTATAAGACTCAATTAAGTGTTTAACAACACATGGAGAGTCCTTATAAGGGAAATACTTAGTAGTACACGAATGAGGCGACAAGAGAAATCCTTGGGGTATGTACAGGACGGACAGCAGACCAGTTAGAACTTATTAGAAGGACAGAAACTATTTATCACGTATTTCAAGATTAAAGTACCTAGATGCAGTCCCAGCCGCCGTGACAAGGGCCTGTTTTGCTCCCTTGGCTATTCTGATGGGGTTTTGTCGTGTGAGGATCAGATATACACACGGAAGCACAATGCATGTGTGTACACCAAGAGCCACTATGTATGTTCCCAGATAGGCACCAAGTCTGTGTACAAGACTTCCGAGATCGCGTATCTTCATCAGGCGGGACGTCAGAAGAAACAGAATTCCAATTGGTGAGTACCTGCGTGAAGTCGTTGTATTATTGGTTGGAGGCCCCAACGGCCTCCAACCATCTTAACAGCTAAAATGCTCTCTATATTACAGTTGGAATTTTCAAAGGAACTTTCAACCAATCATATTTAGCCTCTTTGTATTTCGGCAATATCGTAAACCAATGAACACATCTGTATCAAATTTAGAACCACGTGACCATGTGGGTATTCCGAAATAATTGGCAACCTTTAATACGGAAAACGATTGTCTCTGCAAATCTCAAAATTTAAAGGGAACAGTGGTGTTTAAGAATAAAAAAGACAGTACAATTCTTCATGACCGCACGTGTACTAAATAAGACGCGTAATTGTCGCATGAAAGGTTAGAAAACTCTATTCCATGTTAGTAAAAACCCCTCCTTTACAACGGCACACGCGAGAAACAAGCGGCTACAAGTTGATAAGAGAAAAACTTATAAAGGCGAGTCAATTTGTGGGATATCGCTTCGTGACAGACAAAGATAGAGGTAGTGAACTAAGCTTTAGACTTTAATTTAATATATCTTGTAATGGCAATCTTTGAGAGTTGAGAAACAATTAGTGATACATATGGATTTATGAATTTTCAAAAGAGTCGAACACTTTGTGCGGTGCTGGACGCTATCAATTGTGACCTATCTTCTAAAAATAGATCTATTTCCAAGGGATAAATTGGTGACTGTTGTTTAAAACAGAACTGTATAGATCTGTTTATAACTGCAAGTATATATATAGTATAAATAGTATATAGTATAAATAGTTGATGCTATGAACAAATAATTGTATAACTTTTTCTAAATAAAAGATAAAATGAAGGTCTTTTTTTCTATTAATGGCCTTAATCTACTTATTTGGGGTAATGAAAATCCTATCCTATTTGTACCCTATGATTTCGCAGTATTTCCTAGCCTGACAAGGGTGCCTCCAACTTAGCCTTTTTAAAAGCTTTTCTTGTTTGTTAAGTATGGGAAATGAGGGATCACTTTTTTAATTTTTATGTTAAACACGATTTTGTCATGGTGAGTGTAGTTTTGTGAAGAGTTTTCGGGACTGTGAGACCTGCGTATCTGGGACGTAAATAATTGACGGAATATATGTTCAAATAACATTTTTTTAAATGGATATATTTCAAGTGATAAATGATTATTATCATAAATACATACAAATATGTACCATTAAAGGTTTGGTATGATCTGCTAATGCCACAATAAAGGTTATTCATTCTGATGATTTTAACCAATAAATTTTAAAATGAAAGCGACGTACTGATATCTTTAGTTTTTCCAGTTTTTGTAAATACAACACCATTGGTAGAATAATCTTATGATATAGCGTGATGTTTAATAGATTTTCATTCGAGTAGTATATACCTGCAGAGCATTGCTGTGAATCGTGCTGATATATTTTCTTTATGCTTTTATGTGATCTATGATAAGGACATGTATGGACTATAAGCGCCGAGCATACCAACTGGTATACAAAGACATAGGATAGATCGCAGTAAGATGAGATTTTCTTGTACTGCCAGCGATGTGTGTAATATACAATAATATATCAGTTGGAATGCTTTTTAATGTGTTTTATCAGAGGCTAATTCATGCCAGTGTGATATAAATTGTTTGTATATTTTGATATTCAAAGGATTTCTTCTAAATTCACTGTAAGGCATAAAATCATGAGTGCTATTTCATAAATCACGTTTAAGGAACTTCAAGTGGACTTTTGCTAAGATTTTTGAAATCCCATGTCTTCACATCTACATGTACTTTTAACAGACTTTGGAAGACACTGTTGGGGAAGACCACATGGAAATAAACTGAAAACCGTACAACTTTTATCATATTTCGAAAATTGCAAAAGAGTGCTTTTAGGATTTAAGGATTTGTTTAAAACCTACCAGATGATAAGTCTGACAATCTTCAGAGCTATTGTGTTCAGGGCGTTGAAGAAGTTACGCATTTCCTTCCCTTCTTCTCCGATTTGACCAAGAACAACTCCAAATATCGCACAGAAGAAAAGTAAACCTTTAAATACAAAACGTATTTCAATCGCAATACATTTATCTACATGGAATGATAGCGAGCAAGGGCCTGCAGGCGTAAATTCATTCAACCTTCGAGCCAGGCCGATACCATCTCAACATCATTCTAATCGCACATGTAGTGAAATCTTTTGAAAGGTTTTGTAATGTTAATGTCACACTATTCTCTAAAACATTGGTTCATGTCTTAATTAATATTCGAAACTCACAGAAAGAACGCGTCGCGTGAAAACGCCTATTGTTATGTTAACATTGTATACCGATCTCACTGTTGTAAGACAAGGAACTGATTTCAGAAGTTTTATTCTCAATTCATAATCAAACGATAGATAATGGCTTCTTACCTAAAGTATTTGTTCCGGAGCTGTATTCCAACTTTCGCACAAATGCCACATTGCTTTCTCTCAAAGTTGTGTTGACCTCATTCTCCGCTGCTAATGACTCTGTACTATTGGTAACGCTGTCCTGGAGCTCGTCATCAGCTTTGACGTAAAATGTTCCAATTTTCTCAAAAGTTCCTTGAATCAAATTTTCCGGGAAAAGATTTCTGTCAAAAGAATGAATTGTTCAATTCCTGATACTGATCAAATCTAGCTCCCAGTAAGGCCTAACTCATAGAGTTTCATCCCTAGCCTAAGTTATCTTGACTAGTGCGAGATGTGCCCTGCAGGGAGAATTGAAATAAAGTGCAGAAGAAAAATTGGTGAGACTTATGTTTTATTGTATCATATCAAAAAGAAAATACGTCCTGTGAGAATCTATCGAAACATATTTTGTCTCTCTGAAGTAATACACGTCTTGTACCGTTGGAACAAACTGGAAAGAAATATCCTCTTCGCGAATCCTAATATCTCCCGATTACGTTCCCTGGATATTACACACATTGCTAAAAGATAAGAAAACTCTCATATAAAAATCAATTAGCAGTACGTACGCTGATGGAAGTAGCCTACTAATAGTCAACACGTTTAGAATATCAATGTGTAACATGCCGGTAGCGATACGAGGTAATGCAGTGAAGGAAATCATGGAATATTAGGAGCCTCGAAGATATACTCTGACTTAGCACGAAGCTTTCCAATACGAATCGATTGTGACTGACATACCTTATCAAGTCTAGGATAACATCTCCCGGCAACACGTTCTTGGATAAACGTGTTGGAGTTGCTGAACTATTCGTGGACTCCTTGTCTGTCAGATGCCCTGGACGGATGGCTAGCACCAGTGAGAGACCGATTGTGGTTGCAATAACTGTTGTTGCAAGATAGAACACTAGTGTTGCTGCTCCGAGTTTCCCTGCTGACTTGTTATCGATATTTGACAGTCCTGGTGTTCACATAAAAGTATTGAATTACTTGAAGTTAAAAACCCAAAATGAATTCTTATGACATAGCTAATCGTAAAATTACAATGCATTTGCTTTCAATAATTTTTGAACAGTTGTAAGGGCAGTTTTTTTTAATCTTTAGGTTTGTTGATGACTGCTGGAGTTAATACATGATCATGAATTGATATTTAAAAATTGTAAAGAAATAGCCTGTTCTCTGTTTTGAAATAAATAAAAAGTATAATTTCCGGCCCATAACTAAAAAAAATTATTTTTTAAAAATACACACCAAGAAAGTTGAAAATCAACGATAAGTTATACATAGATAATGTGCTTTTCTTAAACTTAATATTTAAGTATCATGGTTTTCCTTAAATAGAAAGAGTACTTTAAAGACGTTGAAGTCCTATCGTATTTAGTAGAGTGTTTAATAATTAGAGTGTTAAAAATTATTGCAACGTTTTTTTTCCCCAAAAATTAACTCTCAAATTAATCATTGTGAGTTCCTTTACCTGTGATCAAGCTAGCGACGATGATGGGGATGATCATCATTTTCAACATTCGCATCAGGATTTCCCCTGGGAATCCAACAAAATAAATGGTTTCCGGAGAGGGCTCCAATAGCCGTAAAGTGAGTCCAAACGTTATCCCCAGCACGACTGCAATGGTTGTAGCGATGAACAAAACGTTTCGTTCTAGACATCGCTTCATCGTAGAACACAGCTGCAACAAGAACATTGACAAGCAAAAGATGTCATATGTCAAATCAACCTTCCCAATCCAAGCGAAAAGATTTCATTCTTATTGCCACTCCGATGCCCATCCTGCAAACCCAATGAATAAGTAGTCGAAAACACGGAAAAAGTTATTATAAACACACATACGCACAAACTTCATCTCGCATATATCGTAACTTAGAGGTTTCCAACCTTCCTTATACTGAATTTCAGAACTATCCATGGATCCCTGGGTGCAACCAACGCAATGCATAATAAATATAACAGTTTTGAGGGGTTTTCCCCCCACAATAATAATAGCAACTGTGATGTAAATGAAGTACCTTTGAAAGCGGCGTTAAACCCCATTTCACCTTACCCAAACTTTCCATTCATTTTTTCAAAAACGCCGTTGCAAAAATGATGTACATCGGGTGGGTGAGGTGTTTTATACCAGGGAAACTAAAAAGTTTGTAGAATAGAAACAAGATCAAAGCATCTCTTTTTGCATTTTATTTTCAACTGACTCGCTACTGCTATCAATACATTAGGACCATCGATGTTCAAGCTTCATTTGGTGTGCGGAGAACTCCATATCTTTGATCTTAAGAAATGTTTCCACGGCAGCAATCAGACTGTTGTTATCAGCAAAAGTAAATAAATGGTTCTTCAGAATGGGATAGAGTGGATATGGAAAAACTTCAAAGCCACATTAGGCTGGCAGTGACAGCAACATACGCTCTGTTGATTGGAGCATTGACTTGAAGGAGCAGCACTCCTGAACTGAGATTTCCTCGCCGCTTGGCCTTTGATGGCTCAATTCATTAGCATAATATGTCCCTTTGATAGTTTAGCCCTTTTCCAAGTAATTTATCATAACGAATCTCTGGCTATTCCAAACAACCGAGGCCATCACCTTTCCAGCAGATGGAACTTGCTTGAACATTTTAGGGTTGAGAATTGTCATGCTTCCAGTGTTTACTTTGGTTTTTAGTTTCAGGGTCAAAGTGATTTAACCATGTCTTATCCTGGATCACTAATCGCTGTAGGAAATTATCCAACTCATTTGAATCGAGCCAAAACATCCTTTGAAACATCCAAGCGATTCTGTATCGGGTCACCTGTTGACATTCTTGGCACTCATCTGGCAGAGAGCTGATGTGCAGAAAATCTGTCAGCATTGTATAAAACTAATGACCAGTGTCTCAGATTTGTGTTGAATGGTCACACGTCTATCTGCAAATACCTCATATTGGCTATAACATAATGTTTTTTTAATTATTCAGAATTAAAAGTGACCTGAAATCAGACATGTGTTAGTCGTTTTTCTGAGAAACAGTTATACTTCAAACCGAACATAGTCAAAGAACTTATTATGTAACGAAGGTGTGGGGGGGAAGAGGGGGGGGGGGGGGGGGGGGGGTTAGTTAAATAGAGTGAGTTGTGTGTCTGAGAACTTGTGAATTAACGTAGAGGAAAGTAAAATAGAGTTGTGGTGTCTTGTCTCAATAATACAGTACACAAGTCTCCGTTGCGAACTTTAAAATCTTAATAACTTAGTATAGCATTATATTTTAACCTTCTTTCAATCTTTATATAAAGACGTATATTTCGGTTTTCTGTTTATTTAGCTTAACGGAAAAGAACTAAATATTAATATTAATATACTAAATGTTGAGAAATACCTTCTGTCCTTCCTCGGAAAGTGTAATTGTGTAGTCGAAGTTTGTATTACGTGCATCCGGGCGTATGTGTTAGAAACGATAATTGTCTGGCTCTACGTTCTGTTGCATCTAGAATAAATTGTACCCGAAAGTGGGGCGAAGTGAACGAAGCATTCGATCACATTATGCTGACACGTTTTTTAATTTGCTTTCATATTCGGTTCATGAATGTTTAGAACATGAAGATCGGATTGGATTTTATAATTTTCTGATATGAATATTAATGATATACTTTCCATTTCATTAGATATCAATAGCTTTTGCAATTAACAGTCTCATTAACTGTCTCATTTACTGTCTCAAATCCTTTCGCTTGCAAGAGATTTGCTGTGAAATAAGCAATGGAAATGGAACAACAAGCTTTTACTCTGAATGGAGCAACAATCTTTCTGTGAAATAAACAATAAAAAGGTAGACCAACAAAACATTATTATGAATTACTTGTATGCGTGGTTCATTGTAGGTTGGACTTCGTCTCGTTAAAAGTACTTCTTTTTATGAATTTTGACGATAGTTCTGTATACAATGCCATTAGAATTTTGATTATACACCGAGAAAGACTGTTTATAAATGAAAAAAAATATTACATATGGGATGATCTATTGTCCGAGTCCCCCGAGGGATTCATTCTCCATTTTTTACAAGTGGTACAGTCGCTAGAACAACTGAATAGTTGTCACCTGAAAGCTGTGCAATCAGCGACCTAGCTTTAACTGATCGTTTGAGCAGTTCCCATAACTGTTGAGAAATCTGAAGTTCCGCTTCCTGTACGCGCACAGTATCTTACAAGAGAGGAGGTCAGTCAGAGAAGAAAAAGAGGAGGTATCCGTGTGTTTTCATCGCCAGGAGGGTTAGAAACAACAAGACTAGTCTGGCTTGTAACAGAGATCACGTGGGAACATGTGAGCTCAGTAGCCTGTGTCAGGAGAAATTCCATGAAATGCAACTTAACTAAGAGCGCCATGCAATTTATTGTTTCCGAAAGTGAAAACCGAAACAGGAAACTATCACTAGACTTCATATGCTGAATATACAATATATAGGAAATATTATACTGACCTTCTAAATGTAGGCACTTATACTTGGGACTGAGAATAAGCAATGGGCTATTGAAATATCAGTGATGCATTTGAATTAACAACATCAAGATTTAGAAAGAAAGATATTTAAATATTTACATATTCATTGTATGTGGACGAACATAGAATTTTGAATATTTCATGAATAATTAGCATTTTCAATATAAATGATGTTAAATAAGAAGCATATCAAACATCATTGGTATTCATATTCATTATAATATGAAATACTATCACTAAACATATTATTTTTTATTTTATTTATTATTATGTATATATTATTTATTATCATGCTTTAGCGATGTATGAGTTATTTACACTACTGCTGTGTGTATATACACCATATAGTATGTATATTCAATCAAAACAAATATGGAAAATAATGGAAGTTATATTATGTTTAGAGAATATGATTCTGGTATAAATGAACAAGTTAAAATACTATTTGTTGCAAATGCGTCACATAAAAAGAGTCACCCCTCACTAACATCACAATGAACTACAATATGTTTATAAAACATTATTATGCTATCAATTAATAAATTATGATACTCATTTGCAGTTGTGTAACGATTATGTTTTTGCATCGTCTACTACACGGCACGAGCGCATCGATTCAAAATTTATTTCGATAATGTATCTGGATATTTGTTATCGTTAGGGTCCTAGATACATTGATGTATCGCCATAAGAGACAACATATCATGTAAAACTTAGATAATTTGTTTCAAACAAATTACTATTTAAGCTGACAGAGTTTTTATGATATTTTAGGGATTACGATAATTAAAAAAATAAAAGATATATACTGTTTGTGATATTTTATTTGAAATTTCAGTCCGACTGATTATGTGATTACCAGTCATGATATTCTTCTTTCATAAACTGAAGAGAATCAGGATACGTTTTGTATCGCAACCATGGTACCATGATGATAATAGTCTCGCAGGTTCGTTGGCAATGCTTCCATGATATACTGTCTCTCCTAATAATACTGGAATCGGAATATATCGTCTCGATACGATACCCAAGTCTACTAACTCGTTGTAAAAACATCACATCATGAACATAATCACTAACTAATTTTACGATGAAAAGCATGATTTCTATCTAACAAGTTTCTGATACATATGAGTAAGTTAATCACTAATACATTTTATTTGCATTATATTGAATGTATAATTACTTAATGAAATCAAGAAAAATATGTATGATTAAAAGAATCGATTGGCACCAGTCTGAATATGTCATGGTGTAACATGATATCTATGACAAAGCTCGGTCATGAAAATCCACAATATGTGGGAATTGGTGGTATATGAAATAATGATAACAATACTCAAGATTTACTAAAATGATAATATTATAAAATATAATGAACAACAGGAATTACAAGCATACCAAGGTTATACATAAGTGAGAATTCAATATAATAAACTACATAATTGTTTTTCTCATATACTTGTATTATCAGAACAATGAATGATCATATGTTTGTATGTCATATTGACATAAGTAATGTGAATAAGCCAAACTACAAGTTTGTTAATGACTATGGTAATATGAATTCGCTTTTGCTTTTGCTGGCAACATATTTGCTGATTTAGGTATAAGCATTTGACGATATGTAAACGTCATCTATTCCTTTTTTCTATATATACACAGTAAATATAATGCTGAAGACACATATAACTATATATTTTTAATCCCATCAGGAATATTTTTCAAACATCACCTCATTTGAAATGAATTGATAAGCAAACATGTATATTTGAAAGCAATATTATATGTAACCACTTCAGATATATATAAAAATATATCTCTATAACCTTATTTAAAAATATTGAAGAATAAAAAGACCTGAAATAAAGAAAAACTTTTGAAAAAGAAATAGGTTACCTTGAAATAGAAATAGATTCTCAAATTGATAGTCTAAAATCAAGTTTGCAAGACAAATTGAAAGATATGAAAATAAAGAATTAGAAACTATTGATAAAAAGGAAATCGATGGTATTGTGCTCTGTTCTAATTCTAAATGTAAAGAAGAAGGGGGAAAACAACCAAATGATTTCTGTCACTAGAAAATAAACGAAATGAAACACATTCCAAAGAGAAATCTAATACATGAAACAAGATCATTTAATCATAACTTATATCTATGAAATCATAATCTCTAAGATGAACTGTATCTACTTCCAAGAAACAGAAAGAATTCAAACGCGAGACTTGATCAAGATGACGAGGTTGATGATAATGAAAGGTCAAGTCCGTGTAGTAACGGGGAAGAAAGAAGTAAGATGAAAAACCCCGTTAGCAAAACTGATGGAACTGATTAAAAACAAACAATTGCTGGCAGCTTCCTGAAGGACAATTACAGATAACCACCTGGGAGGCAGACATTTGCTCCTGGAAGAAATAAGATAGGCACAAGAAGCCCCTGTCTCATTGCTGGAGGTGTGAACGTAGTGAACGGTTTAAAGCTGGACGTCGTGTTCGTCACCAAGATTACAGAGCCAGTGGCTTTGAAAGAGTGAAAACGATTTGTTTATTAACCGATTTTAAAACTGAATAGAGCAATGAAAATGTTTATAATAAACAGTTGTCAGATGTGGTACGCCGTCAGAAATGTTCCTGTCACGATGTTGAGGAACACTGGAAAACTCCTTATCAAAACCCTGGCTATGTCTTTATTCAGTAAGACTCACTGTTTCCGGGTACTATCTCTTATAAACAATTACATAATATTCATGCATATTCCACACAACTAAAATACAAATCGATCAGGAAAACGACAGAATAAATAACTCAATGAAGATTGGATCAAAATTTTAGTTACGTTTTTTTATCGTGAACCGGATGAATGT
The DNA here is from genome assembly GCA_921293015.1 of Phorcus lineatus. Classification (NCBI taxonomy): domain Eukaryota; kingdom Metazoa; phylum Mollusca; class Gastropoda; order Trochida; family Trochidae; genus Phorcus; species Phorcus lineatus. The sequence continues at coordinate 36,925,122 of OV121085.1, forward strand.
CACTAACAAAATTTTATTATTTAGAAACCTTATCTTTAAATATGCATATATAAACTGAACACCAAAAGAATGATACACCTTATTAAAGTTGAATATCCAAGTTATGTCCTCAGAGGAACTTGTGATTATATTAAATCTATGGTGAAAATAACAATGTTAATTGCGAACTGAGGACTTAAGGATTAAACATTTTGCAGCAAAAGCTCGGTTGCTTTACCGAACCTAATTTTACAAGTTTTAATGTTAGCAATGTTTCATAATCGCACCATTGGCCTTAGGGTCACTCATATGAATACATATTTTACTCCTTTTTATTGAATCATTTTATGCTTTACACGTTCATAAACATGTTTAGTTGAATTAAGATTATTTATTTTAAGTTTCCCTAAGACTGTTTAAACAATATTTGGGGGGTTTTTTTCTCATTAGAATTGCTTGTAAATAATCAGCTAATAACGAAAACTAAAGGATATCCAGGTCCGTCCCTTTCAGGTATAAATATTGATTTAATATTACACTTGTTTTGAGCACAGCCGCCAGACTCAATATCATGTAAGCAAATGTACATGTATCTGTATAACATCAACAAGGTCTGACACTGTCGTGTCTGCAAATTGGGATCTGTCTACGAAGTTTACAGAGGGTAACCGGGCCAGGAAACCATTTCCGGTCCTATTGCAGACACGAATCTGTGAATATGGGTTTTGAGGGCAAATGAACAAGGCGCTGTGCGTTTACTAATTTTACAACAATATAAAATGAACTATGTGCATGGATGGAATATCCAAACATTTACAAATTATTTACGATAGGGCTTTTCGACATCTTTCAGCTTTCATTTTTTCCGCAATCAGAGTCAAACCAACTTTTAGAATATCTTTTGGATTGATTTACCATTTTTGTCATACATGAAGCTGTAGTACAGATTGCTTCTGTCATATATAGGTTATACTATCATTTATACTAATCAGAGAACAATCAACAGATTTATCTAACAATTCTTGAACTTTCTCTGATAACTTTTTCCCCCTGAACTGGCCTGACTGGTCATTATCCCAAATAAACTTGTATGTATTTTCGGAATTTTAGGTATATGTATCAGCTTTCCTTTAATGATTTGATTTTACTCGTAGTGTGATCGGGAAATGGTTTGATTCTACACATTCTATACAGAACTCATTTACATAATCAATAATATATCTGACGAGGTAACATAGTCAATAACACGTGTAACGTTCTGACCTATGTAAGCAAAATCTCCAACTCGTGCATCACTGCCACAACGACCGTTGATACTATGAATATTAAAGATTGACCACATGTCAAGAAGTGTCGTACCAAAACTGCTTAGAACCTTGTCGACAGAGAAACGTTTAAACTGGAAGTAGTCGATGAGAAGGTCCCAGTGCAAATGATTATTGTATTCAAATAAATCGTCTCCGGCACACAAGATGTAATAGTCTGATTCAGTAGATATAATTGATAATAAATTCTCTTGAAACAAGGTAACTCCATTCTTACATAGTGGAGAGTATTTATCATACCAAGTGGACGCCTCCGGTTGTATGTAAGCGCAAAAGTATAAAACATTCTTATCTAGACCGAAAAATGCATAATCAAACATGATAAATATAGGGTTTTCTGTTACTTTGGACCATTTCATAAAATCAGGAAACTGTTTCCTTATCAATACTAAGATACCTCCGGGGGCTCTCCCCTTGTTAGATATTTTTTTAGCATTTTTTCTCGATTGACTTAAAACTACTGAATAATTATATTCTCAATATCAAACCCGTCTGACCAATTTTCAGTTTCACCAATGATATCAATGATTGACATATTAAACAAAACAAGCGTCCGTAAGGTTTTCAACAATACCTGAAATATTACATCTTCGTTATTGTCGGTGTAAGTCCACCGTTGTTTGTTGATGATGGACTCACATGGTCCTGGCCCTGGCCACTTCCCTAGCGTGTGTGATCCCTACTGCCTGGGCGTGAAGACGATCTCAAGGTTTGTCTCTATTGGGTACATGTTTGACCATCTTAGGAGACAGCCAACCATTACCACAACCATAAATCTTATTAGTACACTCATAGATCAATATACAGCATCCCCAATGTCTTCAGCCGCGATGTATTCTATGTTCGTCACACTGTGAAACGTTTATTCAGAGCATTAGAGGTATTAGTAAGAGCAATCAGGCACTTTTTCAGGAAACCGTATATGTAAAAAATGTTTAGTCTCATAATTATTATGTAAGTTTACGCTTGCATTAAGCTCTGTTCAATACTCTGGATATTATATATTTCGTTGGAATCGTTTAATATAAAATTGCTAAACTATTCGCCCTTAACATTTTACATCACTTTATCAATAGATGCATTTGATAATGTCTGAAACCACCCAGAATCATTTGGTACGATTTCCCTCCTCCCGTAATGCTGCTGATGTAATACTGTCATGTGTCAAAGTTTCAAGTGAATGATGATAGGGAAACATCATATTTTATGTGCAATTCGGCCTGAGTGAACTGAAAAGTCATGAATGCTAAAACGTTAATTCTTGTCGCAGTTTTTACTTTGAATACAAAGACTAGTTCATGTAAGTACAATCATTCTGTTGGTGTGTAAACATGTCGATGTTCATTTTGATATTTTATATTTTGTTTTGTTAGGATACCTTCGTCACTGTATTCAATGAACACCAAATTTAAGGGATGACTTCATCTTTTAAAATATGTATATAAATGGAATCAGTTTCGTGAATTAACTAGTGGATATAAAACTTCTTTGCTCTTAAGACAACACCTTTTCTTATGAATGTTCCATATTGACAATCTTTTTAACATATCTAAACTTAAATACTTGCTGTGGGATATTAATCTATAATGCTGATTTGAATCATTATAAATTTGAATTAATTGATTAATGTCTGTTGTACAGTTTTGTTCCTTGTTATGCAAAAGACCTTTATAACGATCAGCTATAAATGTGACAACTGTAAGTATAAAAAGGATTAAAAAAATTGGAAAAATAACACTTAATTGTAATTGATAATAAATACTATTGACAATAGTTTCGACATTTGATTGGCTATTTTTAAAATTACATTAAATAATCAATGGGAAAACGAATTCGCAATTCAAACTGACGGTGCTGCTATCCAAAATCTTACCTATATACTTCTTGCTCATTCCTTTTTTCTTCTTCATGCGAAACTTCCATGTTTATTTGCAATCATTACCCTTAAGTACAATATTTGGACCTTGAGTATAGGGATGTATGTCACAAGCTTAACAGGTTGAAATACATAATTCTTATTTCTTCTAGATTCGACATTAGCAATTTATAATTTGTTAGTTTTAGAGTTAGAACTTTATTTAACGATCCACCAATGCATGTGCATTTTCTATATAACTTGAGCCAGTCAGTTATTTCCAAACGATAACGATTGTTCTTGAAGTCACAAAGATGTTCAGAGATAAACTCCCAGCATTATTATAATTAAGAACACGTGATCGGAACATCAGTAGGAGATAGGATAAAAGATTACAAGGCAATATATATCTAACATGGTGTTTTAGAAAGTGCATGAGATCTTTTGCACGACAATGACACTAATAACACCAAACACGTTAATTCATCCCTTTGCACAGATGTTCAGAGTTTTAGAAATGCACTGTGGGTCACGCAGTGATCTATCTGATTCGTCCCTTATCTCTTCCAACGGGACACCAAACTCTGTTGGGATACATAAGATCTACAGTTCGCATTCAACCACTGATCTAAATATACACATTTTAGTTGTGTAGGAAAAGGAAATGTGAGCGAATCGCTAGATCTTATTTCAAAATGATTACATTTTACATTTTATGAATATTTTTTTCTTTGATAACAAGACCTAGCAAGAGTTCAGTTGGAAATGGTGTCACAGATATAAACAGTAGTAGAATTTTATGCCTGACAACTGCTTATTTAGCGAATTAGCATTGATTTGCAGCTTTTGCATGTGCTAGAAGAAAAGACACCCATAAGGTTTATTGTTTTGACGAGTATCGTCATATTGTCAAAGTAAACTTGCTAAAACTTTAAAACTGATGACAATCGTGGAAGTACCACACGCATCATCGTTCATTGTTCCAGGGTCCAAGTATGAAATGTGTGGAAATACCTAAAGGGAGGTAACTCCACCATTCTACATCAGCACGTCTTCACAAAAGCACTCCAACTGTTCTTGTGACATCTATTCCAAAGATCAGACAATGCTTCTACTATTTGTTACTTTGGGTTCTCACCTGGGGAATTTATTCACGATCGGAAATTTGACATACAAAGAGAATTTCATAGGAGGTCGAGATGCCCTAGTACTTGACAGGGAGTTAGGTTCTTGGTCCAACGTTTCGGTTGCCTTGGTAATAAACAAACAGAAGACATCATTGGACATCTGGGTTAAAGGTAACCTTTTAAAATTGATTCCACGTCAATTACAGACAACAGGGAAGTACTGGTTTCATACAAATGCACGTTTTCAGAACAAAATTAATTGCTATTTCGCATATTGGCCTAAAAGTATCGCTTTTAATTTCAAAACCCTTCTAAATATTTGAAAAGAAATGTCACTGTGGGATGCATGTTGCAGAAATAACAATATGATTGACATAAAAATGTTCTTTATTAAAGGTCTTCATAGATCAGGTATTAATATACGTCTCATATTTTTACTGTTGCTTAAGGAAACAATAAATGATCCGTTCGGCAGCTTTTACAATGTATACCAGTGAGTATGTTTGCTGTTGCTTGTGTATATTTTCAGTCACGGCCAAAATATATATTTTTGACACAAACCAGGGTACAGAGTTGAGAAAAATTATTTTTATCTACTTAACCCGAGGTAACATATGATTTCGATCAGTATGAAAAGGTTGTTTTTATATGTACAAGTGTCTATCTAGGCTTGTTAGAAGCGTTGAATTGAGAGAATTGTTGTGTGTTGTTACTGCTAATAAGTTAATCAACTGGACATAAGTCAAATAAGATGAGTAGGTGAGAGGGAAGAATTAAATTACAGTGTAATATTGTTGTTTTACAGCTGACAGTTTACTTAACTAATTGTTTTGTTATCGTTAAATATGCTACTTAGCATGTCCCCCCGAAAAAAAGGCATTAGGTTTGTAAATACACATCAACGAAGTTTTTTTATATACTAACAATTGTCGAGTTATTTTGTGCTGACATACATGCACTAATGTAATATCTTCAGAGTACCAAATGATTCATATTGTTATTGCTTTATTGCTTGATTTAAACAGTATTTTATTTCCATAAAACATGTGTTTACAAAATTCAGAATATATATACAAAAAGGAAAACGGATTAGCAAACAGGCAACAAATGCCTATATAAATGCTTTTCCTGAAACAAACATAAAACGATTTAGATATGAAGTACATTGGTGGAAATATACATTTGCAATTATTCATACTAAAATCAAATTTATATTAAGCTTTGTCTACCTTACATTTGGTACAAATTTAAGGAAAGAGCTTTAAAAATCGTTTGGTATCATTTATGAAATGATAAACAGATATCATTAGGTATTCGTTAACACTCTGTGACAAAGATTTGTCGCCGTTAAGATAGATTTTAGTATATTGATACGAGTTACAAGGGAATATTCAAGCCCTGAGTTGGCACTAGTGGAACATATCTAAAATGTTGGGGAACCAGACTTTGATAATAGGAACTTTTGATTATTTTTACATTTGATACAATCAACCAAGTCGCCAAGTAGATAAACAAGATAATAGTTTGTTAAAACAACATGGGCTTATGGTGTCTCCATATGTTGTTGTAGCCTAACACTACCTACGGTGGGCAAATTGGCGGGTGTCTTACCTTTTTGTCGACCCTGAAAAAATCCTTTGAAGTGTTATGTTGTTTTTGGGTTGTTGTTACAAGGGATTAACGTCGGGGAGACACTAAAAGTTGAACTCATGTGCGAATAGTGATCACCAATTTATATGTGAAATGTGTTCACCCTGTTTATATATACCTGCTCACTTAATAATTAGCGAGTTCACTCAATACAACTTATTAATCCAACCATAAAACACATATAGGCTAGAAGACTTTGAATGTCCATCATGGCAAATGCACAGATAGATCACTACTTTCCTCCGACTTCTAGTGGTGGCAGATATCTATGTATGGACGGTTATATGTATAGGTTAAGCAAAAGAAAGGCGGGCGATTGAATTTCCTGGCAATGTCAAAAAGCTGACTGCAGTTCGACAGTCTCTATGACCAACGATCTCATTTCGAAGCGTCCGTCACCACACAACCATGAAGCTACTGAAATGAAAATTCAGGTTAGTATTAAAAAAATATAAATGTTTTTTATATCATAAAATTTAAACAAAACCGGCTTCAGGAATAAAAAATGTCGAATGTAACGCTGTAACTGTACATATATGTATTTTACATGAAAATTATTGTGTATAAATGGTATACTTAAATAAAATGTGAATATTTGATGTTATAGGTGCAGAAATGTCTCGAGCGGATGAAGTTAAAAGCCATGAAGACACTTAAACCAATGCCTGCTCTCTACAACGATGAACTTCTATCCCTGAGAGAAGGTCCATGGACAGAAGAAAACAAGTCCGTTCTGGAGTCTATGCCGTCCTTTGGCAGCGTGAAGAACCGACTGTATAAGGCCAGACGAACAACTTTTCCCCCGATCCCATCCAGACTTCAAGATATTGTTACACACTCAGTATGTGTGGAGGATGTATTATGTTCGTATGTAAATGATTGTTGGTGCTATATGTTATCAAATGTATATCCATAGAAGTGCTATATTCACTTTTATTCACTGTGCTATGTATCAAACTGAATAAAATTTGATTTTACTTCGTTTCTTTGTCGTTCCTGATTCCATTACAATTCAGAGACTGTAACAGCATGTTAATCCTATTGTTTAAGGCCAGTGATGCACATCATCCAGGTCCACAACATTTGCATTTTTGTTGTTACACGACCCCAAAGGTCGACGTTACGGTAATGAACCAATTGGCGCCCATTCATTCAGTATCAGGCTTTCGTTCTCTGTCATGTCAAGCTGTCACATTAACATATTCAGTCTATTCAGTGCTGGATTGTAACGATGGAGAGTACCTTAATTTCTGCGTATAGTAGTTTTTTGCATGGATTATTCATTTCTCTGTATCAGGTACGTTTTTTAAATATATATTTTTAAAAAAGCAATTCATCACTAGTATTGTAAAACTTGGATCTGTATTAGAGTAACTTCATATCTTTGATTGTTAATAGTTTATACCACCTTTTTGTAAAGAAATTAAGATACAAAGATGTCTCTGTAAAATGTGGAGTCGTTTGGTTTTTCTCTGTTAACAGCTGTTCGATCTATGCATGTATTGGTCGTTTGAAAAATGCTGAAAACTATTATCTAAATGTAAATCTATATATTGATCTGATTTTGTTATATCGCTTAACAAATGTGATTCAATCAGTAATCAAATGTGACTTTAAATAATTGTTTGATTAGTGTTGAATTGTTCGTACTCGATAACAGATGAACAGGACGTCCCATCTCAAGATGGGACGTCCTAACTTGGAATACCAAGATGGGGCGGATACGCAGTTGGGATGATACATTGACTCATGCTGAAATACATAACACTTCATCACCATAAAAGCCGGACAATTACCATTAAATAGGTTGACAGGGAAGCAGCTTAGGCTTGACTTAAATCATAAATATCATAACAAAATCACGAAACTTCTATTTTTCCACAATGACAAGTTCAAAAGTTTCAAAATCTCAACATTGTCTATAGACTGAACAATATTTGTTTTCAAATATGACATGATTATCTACAAATGCATCAAAATCATCCATCATCTAAGCATATTTTCTATACATACACGTAAATAGACATATTTTAATTCCTGCGTTTCTTTTGCAAACCTCTTGCGATGGTCAAAATTTACATATTTATCAATGTTGGACATTTTGTTTTGATGTTTTGTTTTAGGTGTGAAGACAGGAAATAATTCCAAAACGCCCGATCTGACCGAAAGTATAAGCAATGGTAGAACATATTTGTTTATTCAATGTAATGCAACATATACGAACTGTACATAAATGGACACTTCCATAGTTCGCGTCTTTGTCACACATCTTGCTGTGATGAGAAAATATAAAGCTATATACTGATCCTATACCTTCAGTGAAATTGCATAGAATGTAAGATACATTTCTTTAATTATATGTTTAACTCGTATTGAATAAATAAAGAACATTAATTGACTTCGTTCCAGATTCTACAAAATGGCATCCTCGGTTTACAGGCCTACACTTTGCAAGTGGATTCATTGCAGGCTGCTTTGCAATTGGCCTGACCGGTGCCTGTGTCTTGATGAGAAAAAGGTAATCTTAGTAACATGTCAATTACATTTTATCATAAATACAAATAACAGCATGTTCACTGATAATATTGATATTACAGAAAATGTTCACAAAAGAGCTCCGCAGTGACCTACACGAAAAATTCAGACAAAACCGGAACTGGTGACGATTCGCAGAGAAGCGCTAATGAGATCGTGAGACCAGGTCCCAGTCGACAAGACACTGCCGCTGACGAGAGTAAGGAAAAGAGAAAATGCACAAAAGTATCTGAAGAATGTTCCGATAAGAGTTTGGAAAGGAACGGTCCTGTTGTTGTTGACGTTGATAAAGTAGTTATTGTTGAGTTGTAGATCATTGCCAGAGTGGTCTTTTAAGTTGGACGAGGGGCGCATGCCATGGCATGATAATATGAGTCAAATGATTTTAATTGCCATATAAAGATGACAACTTTTTATTGCAAAAAAAACCCCATCTAGATCTTTCACCATGATATTATGACAAGATGTGTCATAGCTAAGTTAGTTTTGTCGAGGAGTCTACATACAGGGTCGTGAACTTGAACATTTTCAATTGGATTAGTAAGTTTATAACAAAATCGTCTTACACGTTCGTCATGCTGCGTTTTATACACATGTATATCTAATTACATCCGAAACTGGCTATTTAGCCTGAAGTCTTTTAGTCAGTTTAAAATTCGTTTCGACTTCACTTCTGTTATATGCAGGGTCAATCAAAATTTCTCATATAAAATACCCTAAATGTTGCAGTGAAATATTCTATGGGAAACTTATACCAGATATCCGGTTCATGTACGATATTTCATATTCAAGCTCCCTGTCGTTTTAGAAATGTTCATTTTGTACATATTCCCAAGCATACTCTTTTAGACACAAAAAACTTCCTTATTGATATCTAATTTAATTTAGTTACCAGATTTATGAGGATATGGTACCAACATTTTTAAAACACCACATGCTTTCTATTACCGTAGTTCAAACGCAGTCCTTTTCTGCATGGTTCTTACTCAAAATAGCCCTCTCCTGAGGAGAATTTAAGGAGTTGAATTTGAACAAATGCGTGATTCTTTTTATGACTCATTTCTTCTCATCGTTGCCGTCGTTTTTATTTATGGATAATTGATATGTAAGGATAAATTTTAATAATCTGTCGACAGTTTTCTTTATATTGTTGATTTTGTCAACATATTAAATTGCTTAAATACATTTATCCATTGCTTTTTCATACTAAACTGCCAGGCAAAAGATAGGTTTCACTAATGTTTCAAGTCTATAAAATAAAAACAAACTCAGATGTGAGAATTCTGCCTATTGGTTCATAAAAAAAGAAATCATTTTCCACTATTCAAAAGCATCCAAATATCGGCAAAGAATTTGCCCCAATTCACAAGGAAAGAGACAGAGAGGGGGGGGGGGGTCCCAATATTTAATAATAATAATAATGATAAATACACAAATGTGGAGTTGAAAGACAAGTCTGTCATCAGTAGCGAGTGTGACCACCCTGTGCATCAATGCAAGCAGATACACGCTTCTTCATTGATGTCGTCAGGCGTCGGCAGGGATTCTGTTCAATATGTTTAACAGGGCTTGCTCAAGTTCTGGTTGTTCGAAGGTGGCACCAGCCGTCTCAAATGGCGGTCAATATGATCCCAAAGGTGTTCAATGGGGTTTATATCTGTTAGCTGGCCATGGCAAAACAGTGACGTTGGCGTTCTCTAGGTAGTCCAACAATTCGGGCAGTGTGAGGTCTTGCTTCGTCGTGTTGCAATAACAATCTTCTTGGCTGTTGTTGGATGATAGGAATGACAATAGGTCAGTACCTCAACAATGTATCGCTGGCCAGTCAGATTCCCTCGCAGAACAATCAGCGGCATCGTCATTTGCCCTCAAATCCCTACCGACACCATGATGCCTCAGCCTCGATATGGGTGAACATCTCTAATGCAGTTTGGCCCAAGACGCTCGCTCCTTCGTTGATAAACTCAAACCCTGCCAACGTTCCTGAATAGGCAAAACCTTGTCTCGTCTGTAAACAGCACCCTCTCCCAGTCACGTCGCTGCCACCGGTGAACAGTACGTGTCCATCGTAATCTGCGTTGATGGTGTAAACGGGTCAAAGCCATTCCACAGAAGGGACCGTAGGCTCGTATACCAGACGAACGAAGTCGACAAAGTGTTGTTCTTGTGCTGATGAAATTACCAAGTGCTGTCGTCGTTGTTGATCTCGGCTCAACGAATCGGTTTCGTAGATGGATCTGCCTGATGTAGCGATCTTCGGCTGCAGTTGTTATCCTCTGTCTCCCCGATCTTGGTCTGTCCTGCATCTGGCCTGTGTTCTTGTAGGGTATTAACAGCCTTCTGATGGTGGTTTGGCTGCAGTTGAAGGTTCTTGCTTTTTGACGCTGGGAAGCCCCAAAAGTGGACATACCGATCTCTGGTCACGTTGCGCTTGCATATGTCTTGCCATACTTTTGGTGTTCTTTATGTAACTGAATGTCTGCTCTTTCCAACAAGGGTATTTATGCAACATTGCTGCACGTGCATCACAAATCATGCCTGAAAAACACGTTTTGCACGTGTGTGTGAATGCACAATTCCAGTGGCTGCGTTCGATGCGATGCGTTGGTCATTATCATTTCCTGCTTAGAATCGAACCCGTACCAGCCCTCTTAATGTCTTCATGAAAAAAAACAAATGTGTAACTTTTCTTTTGCCAAGCAGTTTATTAAAAACCTGCTATGTATTTTGATTTGTATTCCATTTTTTTATTGTAGTAAAGAACTTGCTTTCTATTTCAATTGCTGTAAAGTTGCTTTGCAATTTGATTGCTGTAAGGAAGTTACTATGTATGTTTTGAGTGATGTAAAGAATTGACTTTTTACGTTGATTACTGTGAAGATTTGTCTTTTTGTTTATTGCTTGAATAAAAGTTTGTGTATAGTTTGATTTCTTTAAAGAATTTGTCTAGTATTTTAACTGCTGTTAGGAACTTGTTTTGTATTTTGATTTATGTAAAGAACTTGTTTTGTATTTTGATTGCTCTATAAAAGTATGTTTGTACTAGGATTGCTACAAAGAACCTGCTATGTATTTTGATTTTGATTTAAACAAATTAATTGTAGTATAGAACTTGCTTTCTATTTCAAATGCTGATAAGAAGTTGCTTTGCATTTTGATTGCTGTAATGAAGGTACTTTGTACGTTGATTACTGAAAGATTTGTCTTTGTAATTCATTGCTTTAAAAAAGTTTGTTTGTATTTTTATTGCTTTAGACAACTTGCTTTGTATTTAATTGATGTTAGGAAATCTTTGTATCCAAACTGCCGTAAGGAACTTGTTTTGTATTTTGATTCCAGATCTTTTGTATTTTTGTATTTTGATTGCTCTATAGAATTCTGTTTGTACTTGGATTGCTATAAAGAACTTGCAATCTATTTGATTGCTCTAAACAAGTCGTTTTGTACTTGGTTTGATGTGAAGAACTTGCTTTGTATTTATGTTTCTGTACAGAACTGGCTTTATCTTTTTATTGATGTATAGAAATTGCTTTGTGTATTGATTTCTGGAAAGAACTTACGTTGTCTTTTGATTGCGGTAACAAGGTTTATTTGATTGCTTTGACGTGCCATTATACATGTACCTTAAATACGCAGGTAAATAACACTTATGTACATTTATTTTTGCTTTCACTAAATAAATATTCTCCCTGTCTTATGTGGATGTTAGATAACTTTATGAAAGTGCGCTAAACAAATAGACATGTAATATCATTTTTACAAAAACTATTCATTCAGATTAATTATTATAAGTACTGATCCACATGGGTCGTGTCAGGTAACTTTGTGATATAACTCCAGCATACCATTGAGAAAGCAAGTCAGGTATTGGTAAGAGTTGATAGTTTAGCGGGCCTCTGATGGCCTAAGAATGCTCTGTATGTATTTCAAGTCTGTGCTTTCGGAGCATGTTTGATAAGATATAGAAATTCTAAGTTGACGTCTTTCATTTCATGTCAAATTCAGTATCTATTTCTAATTATCATCAATAAATGATTCATGGCGAGTACACGACCGTTATTAAAAGTCGTAGGCCACTATCTAAAATGTTGATTCTACTTGAATATCCAAGTCATCTCGATGAAATAAAGAAAGGAAGAAGAGCCTGGGAGGAATGAAGATACAACAAGAACATTGGGCTCTTGACAGCGATAACTAGTATCTAACGAAGGGATGTACATTCATTCCGTGAGTTAAGGCAAATGTACTTGCTAAAATGACAATTTAACTCTACAATAGGGTTGATGGGTAGGACATATTTGTTACGGGAAAGTTAATTTCTATTAAACGTATGCAAGTATGGTATCTAACGTCACAGTGTTAAGAGATATAATCTGTATCAGAATATTAGCATTCTCTTTACCTTGATAATTAAATCTGTATAACCATGATTTGGAATGCAAAATTTACACATTTATCTGTAGAAATGTTTGTAAACTTACGGATACGATTTCCATATAAGAAAACATTAATACAGGCGGGAGTGAGTAATTTAGCCTTGACCAGCATGGTTTACTCTGCAATACTTTGTAAAATACAATGACAACTGTCAATTTTTATCAAAGATCCATATACATATCAACCTAACAACTTTCAAATGAATCTATAAATATAGTGACATCACCAAGACTCATCTCTTAACAATCCCTTCATACCTATAATCACGTGTTTATAACAACTCGTGAACGAAAAAATCAAATAAACATCATAAGGTTCTTCTTGAGGTGTTTTGGAACACGGGAAACATTCATTCATAACATAATAACTTAGTTTGAAAAATTAAAAATTTGATATTATGAATAAAATAAAGGTCCGGATTCCCCAAAATTAGCAGAGTAAACATCAAGGCTGAGGAATCTTCTTATAAAACTTGTTATTAATTTTTCTAAACCTTTGTGCTACTCTGAAAATTTGTTTACCATATATAATACAAAAACGACATAGAGTGTCAAGATCCCCCAAATTAGCATTCTTTGCGGTATATTTACCGAGCCCAAGGACATTTCTTATAAAACTTGTTTTATTGTTTCCAAAACTGTGCGGTAATCCGCACATTTCTGAGAAATATTTGACATAATGATGACGAAGAACATTGATATCGAACTGTGTCCCCGTGCTACAGCATACAGTCTTCATAACGTTGCTGCACGTCTCGTATGTTTTTGGGAGGGGACACATCTCCCTTGTTCTTGAGACTGTCACCTGTTGGTCAACGGAATCACTTTAAATTCTGAAAAAATGAAGAAGCCCCCTCTTTTCTGTCTGAACTCGTTGTACGATACATCTCTTCAAGAAATCTACTTGTCTAGTTGTTGTAAAGCAAAATACCACAAGCTATTATTACCAGTCTTTTACTCCATGCGACAACAACTCCATGGAACAAGCTACCACAGCCCCACTCTCGTGTCGTTCCTTAAATCTTTACAGATATTTTACATAAACTGCAATGCAAAGGTATTTTTTATTGTAACAGTTTTTAGATTGGTATTAATCCAAGTAATTTTTTCATATTTTCATAGTATACCTATAATTATTTCTTTAACAGGAATTTATTCAAACTGTTTTGACCTGTCTACATCCACACACGTTCTTAATTTTAAACAATAACATATAATTGCCTTTCTAAACAAGAACGAAAAAAATGAATATAGGACAGCTCATCTGCGATAAATAAAGGCATCAAATCGCCAACACTCTGGATAAATACAGGGGACCAAATAACAAAATACATGATAAGTAACGTCATCATTATTGCCGTCTTGTTTCTTTACAACAGCTTGCATTTAACTTCAGCTTGAGAAGGTTAAAGTTTTCTTCCTGTATGAACTTTCAAGTATCAGTTACCGTTTTCTGATCACTATTTCCCGTTTTCTTTGAATAGATTGACGTATTCAAAGATTTACTTGCTGAGACTTGCTATGATTATAAAATTTACCCCCGGAAGATATTTTTTTCATTTATTAAAGAACAGGTCCAGGTCAGATAGGACAACCATGAATTGCAACATTTATATACTTGCAGCAGCTTTAACTTTGTATTTACAGACTTGTTCATGTAAGTATGCTCTATTTCTGTATTTTATTTCAATTGTGCAACTGGTAGTTATTTCAGTCGTTCAAATCTGTAACATTAAAACATTATTGTCTATAGCATTATAAGTATCACTGTCCATAATGGATAAAAAATAGATTGATTTAAAACCAATGCATGATGTTATATCTTCTTTCCACACAAAGGTATCTCAAATAATATAGTCCCACGTTAAAGGCACTACATAACGTTTTCTTGGAAAAATAAATCCATCTCACGAAAATGAGATTAAATGTTACTTATGGCAAGGCAGTAGTTAATAATCAGTTCAACGATTTCTTTCTTTTCTTTCTTTGTGCAAACCTCTTTTGAGTTACACAAATCCATATACCTTATTTTAATGGTTAAAAGGTGGTAACGCTAAAATGGCCCCTTAAACTTTAAGCTTGATACGTTACATCCTATTTTACTACTATGAGATGAGATTATTTACCTGCTGAAGTAAATAGATTTTGTATGCACTTATATCTAATGGTATTTGGAGATTTGAACAAATGAAATCTGCAAAAACATGCAACAGTGCTTTAAAGACTGAGGCTAACCTCTCGCGTATTAAAAACTCAATGTCACAGAACTACGATGATATATTGTTTACGTCGTACGTCATCATCACAAGGAGGCTGATTTCCAAGTTATTCTCCATTAAATGAGCCGAGGCCTATCTTTATTATCTAATTATTTGATTTAGGTAGTCATCATTGTAGGTGACGACAGGTGCGTGCTCCACTATCACTTGAGCGAGGGACGAGAGATGGCTGTCAGCCTCACCATTACAGAGGTCCAACAGCTTCTTATGTCTTTAGAGATGACGTCAGCTTTTAATATCATTTGAAACACTATTTGTATAGTTTTCATTTTAAGGTGACGACGATTGCATTGTGTCAGATTCCTCGAATGAGGAATGGGATTGCGATAATTTCTGCTTCAGCAAAAAGGATGGGATATTAATCAATCATGCTTATTTGAATTCAATTGTTTTGAATAATTGATTAAAGTTTTTCCTTGTTATGAAAAGGACCTATGTTACCAGGTTCCAATGACTTTTTAGCGAATCATCAGTCAAAAGAAAATATTTTAAGTATTATTTTTATAACCATCATTTTAAGGTGACGACGATTGCATTGTGAGAAATCCCTCGGAGGATGAATCGGATGCTGTTAATGTCTGCTTCAAGAAAAACGAGGTCCAACTACTCACATGCTCGGGCAATAGAAGACTCGTCATAACGGATGTGGTACAACGAATAAAAAGGAAACGATGCTCTACCATTGAAGATTGTTGCAAAGTAAAAGATAGTGATTTGTTCGAAAAAACTCGTAACTGTAAAATAGCCAACCCAACATTAACGGCTTTTTTAATTGAAATAATAAGTAAATGTAACGGGGGAAAATTCTGTTATTTTCTGGAACCGAAGTCATCAATCTGGCCATTTATCGAGAAGGAAAAAAACCCAAATGCATCGCATTTGAAAATCAGCTATAAATGTGATAACTGTAAGTATAAAAGAATGTACTTTTCTTATTGTAATTATCATTAGCATACTATAGATGATAGTTAAAACATTCGATTGGTTAATTTTTAGATTATTTGAAACCATTCATTGGAAAACCATATTCGCATCTAGAACTGACAGTGCTGCGATCCAAAATCTGGCATATTCACTTCTAGCGAAACTTCCATATTTATCAAAAATCATTACTCTTAAGTAAAATATTTGGATCTTCAGTATGGGGGGTGTCACAAGCTAAACGGGTTGAAATACGAGTTCAAGACTCGGAACTTCAGAGTTAGAACAGTCTTTCTTTCGATGAAGCTTCAATGCATTAACATTTTCTGTATGACGTGATCCAGTCATACATTTTAAAGGATAATTCAAATAAACAATATATTGATGATAGTTTCCTATCAATCAATTTTCATGTATGTATTCAGTGGAAAAACCGTTTAAAACTCACGACGCTGATCCTGGCATAATAACATTTTGCTTCGTCCTCTTCTGCATGCAAAACTTCCATGGTTTTATCAAATCATACCCAAAAGTAAAACATTTAAAAGCATTACGATAACTTGCGATGTGTTTAGTCTCAATTATTGACAGTGATCAGAACATGAGTAGGATGTAGGATACAAGATGGCGAGGTAATGGATAAGTCACAGTTTTTTTGAATGGTGCATTGGGCTGTGAAGCCTATGTAGATTTGCATTTCCTCCGACTATGTCTCATGAAATGTGGATTCCCAAAAGTCTTACAGTCCAACATTCCCGTTATACATATAGTGCAGCCTAAAGTTGAAATGAAATCGATTTTTCTCCTAGTTCCTAAGCTCCAAAATTTATTATCAACCGCTCTAGACTGAGTAATCTTTAAGATCTCCGTCATTCACCCATTTGCACTGCTGTTCAGAGATTTGGAGTTCTAAGCAATCCATCTGATTCGTCCCATGACTCTTTCACCGGGACAGCAATCTCTGTTAAGCTATGTTAGTTCGCTTTCCACCACTGAAATTTTTTTCTTTGATAAAAAGACTTTGCAAGAGTTCAGTTTGAAATGGTTTTACAGCTATAAAAAGTCGTAGAATTTCATTACCTGACAACAGCTGATCAGGCGAAGCATTAATTTGCAGCTGTGCTAGAGGAAAAGCTACCCATAACGTTTAATATGTTGACTAATATCGTCAAATTTTCAAAGTAAACTTCTTCAGATAATAAAACTGACAAATAACCTTGGAAGTTTCACACACAAACTAATTCAATTTTCTAGGGCCCAGGTATGAAATGTGTGGAAATTACTTAAAGGAAGTAACTCCACCATTCTACGTTGCCACGTCTTCACAAAACCACTCCAACTGTTCATGTGACATCTATACCAAAGATCCGGCAAGGTTTTTTCTCTCTGTCATGGAGGTAACTTTGGGGTCTAACTTGGGAAATTCTTTCACAATTAAAAATTCGACATACAAAGAGACTTTCACAGGCGGTCGAGATGAGCTGCTACTGAACCGGAAGTTTGGTTCTTGGTTCAAGGTTATGGTTATCTTAGAGACAAACAAACAGAGAACAACAGCGGATGTCTTGGTAGAGGTTAAAGGTAGGGCTTTTAAATGGTCTGAAAGTCAGTCATAAGTCAAAAGAGTTTAAATGAATCCATTTTGTCAAAAACTGTTTTTATCTCCTTTCACCTTATGGCCTGAGAGGAAATGCTTTTTTAAAATTTTGATTTCAAGCCCTTTTGAATATTAGTACTTTGACAAGAAATGTACCTTTAGGGTGCATGTTCCAGAAATCAAATTCTATAAACTTGAGGACATGTGAATGTTCTCGATACTAGGTGATAAATTGGCCATAGTTTTGCAATTTATATAAACTTCATATTTTTAACTGTTGCAGTAGGGGACAGTGTGTTTCATATTCCGCATATTTGGGTTTTTTAAAATTGTACATCGGTAAAACGTCGTCCCTGCTCAGCAGCTTTCACATTGTATACCAGTGAGTTATATTGCTCAGGTTTGTTTTCATCTTTCAGGCCCTGCCAGAAATCTGCAAATAAAGTGTTACGGTATGATTTTATTTTTACTATGTCAAAATAATTGTTGTGAAAGGCAATTTCAAAACATGTTTAGAGATGATGTCTATATCGTTATTCAAAGAGAGACATTGTAGTTAATTAGCTCACAGTAACAATGATGTCATTATAACCTGAAGTATCAACAATAATCAAATACGAAATCACATGAAAGCAACTGGGGCTTGAATATAGAAACGTTAACCTAACGTTTTGTTGCTTGTATATACACGCTTTGATATTAAATTACACGATTTTTTACAAAGAAATCGACATGAATAGAATGAATAATACCATTCATCTTTCTTTGAGCATCTAAGCATTTTGCATTAACATATACGTACATGGACATATTCGGATAGCTGCATTTATTTTGCAAACCTTTTACGATGGTGCAAATTTGGATACTTATCAATGTAAAACATTTTGTTTTAATATTTTGTTTTAGGTGTGAAGGCGGGAAAAAATTCCAAGATACCAATAGTGACCGAAAGTGAAATCAAGGGTAGGACAAATTTGGTCATTAGACGTCCTTATCTTTGTTAAAATAGAAAACAATAACATGTTTTAGTGGAAAACATAGGAAAAATCAATGTTTCATACTTTACGTCCTCTTCATTGCAACAAAAGGTAATGTTATGCAATATACATGGACTGTACATAAATAGACACTTCCAATATCGCTGATTTCACCTTCGTTGAAAATTACCTTCTAGAATTATATGTTTAACAATTATTGAACAAATATAGAACATTAACTAACTTCGTTCTAGATTCTACAAAATACCATGGTCGATTTAAAGGCCTACTCTTTGCAAGTGGATTCTGCGCAGCCTGCTTTGCAATAGGCCTGACCGGTGCCTGCGTCGTGATGAGAAAAAGGTAAGCTTGGTTGCATGTAAATAATATTGTATCATATGTACAAATAACAGCATGTAAAGATTTTACTAATGCTATTACAGAAAATCATCACACAAGAGCTCCGCATTGACCTACAGGAAAAGTTCAGGGAAAACCGGAACTGGTGACGACTCGCAGAGAAGCGCTAATGAGATCATGAGATCAGGTCCCAGTCGACAAGACGCTGGCGCCGGCGAGAGTGATAAGAAAGATGAAGATGCAGAACATCTATATTCATTTCCTGTTCGTCCGTCGTCTGATAGACCTGTCTCGGCCCATCGAGGATCTGCAATCTCAGAGAAAGGTTCGCTCCATGTTGAGTGTGAAGAATCATCTTCGTGCCAGCAACACAAGGCGGAATCTGCTTATGACTTGGAGTCTTATCCAAAAGCACCACCCAGGACGAAGGGAAAGAGAAAATGCACGAAAGTACCTGGAGAATCTTCTGACAAAAGTTTGGAAAGGTGTGGTCCTGTTGTTCTTGACGTTGATAAAGTAGTTGTTGTTGAGTTGTAGATCATTGCCAGATTGGTCTTTTAAGACGTACAAGGGACACATGTCACAAACCATAATATTTATGACAAGATGTGTCATAGCTAAGTTAGTTTTGTAGAGGAGTCTACATTCATGGTCGTGAACTTGAACATTTTCAATTGGATCAGTAAGTTTATAAGAAAATTGTCTTACACGTACGTCATGCTGCGTTTTATACACATGTATATCTAATTACATCCGAAACTGGCTATTTAGCCTGAAGTCTTTTAGTCAGTTTAAAATTCATTTCGACTTCACTTCTGTTATATGCAGGGTCAATCAAAATTTCTCATATAAAGTATCATATTGATACCCTAAATGTAGCTAGTGAAATATTCTATGGGAAACTTATACCAGATATCCGGTTCATGTACGATATTTCATATTCAAGCTCCCTGTCGTTTTAGAAATGTTCATTTTGTATATATTCGCAAGCATACTCATTTACACACAAAAAACTTCCTTATTGATATCTAATTTAATTTAGTTACCAGATATTTGAGGAAATAGTAACACAAAACGAAATAACTTGTCACCATCTGCTTTCTATTTCCGTAGTTCAAACGCAGTCCTTTTCTGCATGGTTCTTACTCAAAATACCCCTCTCCTGAGGAGAATTTAGGAAGTTTAATTTGAACAATTGCGTGATTCTTTTTATGACTCATTTCTTCTCATCGTTGCCGTCGTTTTTATTTATGTATTATTGATATGTAAGGATAAATTTTAATAATCTGACGACAGTTTTATTTATATTGTTGATTTTGTCAACATATTGAATTGCTTACATACATTTATCTATTGGTTTTTCATACTAAACTGCCAGGCAAAAGATAGGTTTCACTAATGTTTCAAGTCTATGAAATAAAAACAAACTCAGATGTGAGAAATCTGCCTATTGGTTTATAAAAAAAGAAATCATTCTCCACTTTTCAAAAGCATCCAAATATCGACATAGAATTTGCCCCAATTCACAAGGAAAGAGACAGAAGGGGGTCCCAATATTTAATAATAATAATAATAATAATAATAATAATAAATACACAGATGTGGAGTTAAAAGACAAGTCTATCATCAGTAGCGAGTGTGGCCATCCTGTGCATCAATGCAAGCAAATACACGCTTCTTCATTGAGGTCGTCGGGCGGGATCCTGTTCCATACGTTTAACAGGGCTTGGTTGTTCGAAGGTGGCACCAGCCGTCACAAATGGCGGTCAATGTGATCCAAAAGGTGTTCAATGGGGTTTATATCTGGTTTGTTGGCTGGCCATGGCAAAACAGTGACGTTAGCATTCTCGAGGTAGTCCAACAATTCGAACAGTGTGAGGTCTTGCGTTGTCGTGATGCAATTACAATCTTCTTGGCTGTTGTTGCATGAGGAATGTCAATAGGTCAGTACATCAACAACGTATCGCTGGCCAGTCAGATTCCCTTGCAGATCAATCAGCTGCGTCGTCATTTGACCTCAAATCCCTACCGACACCATGATGCCTCCTCCTCGATACGGGTGAACAACTCTAATGCAGTTTGGCGCAAGACGCTCGCTCCTTCGTCAATAAACTTCGTCGAACAGTACGTGTCCATCGTAATCTGCGTTGATGGTGTAAACGGGTCACGTCAAAGCCATTCCACAGAAGGGACCGTAGGCTCGTAACCAGACGAACGAAGTCGACAAAGCGTTGTTCTTGTGCTGATAAAATTACCGAGTGCTGTCGTCGTTGTTGATCTCGGCTCAACAAATCGGTTTCGTAGATGGATCTGCCTGATGTAGCGATCTTCGGCTGCAGTTGTTATCCTCTGTCTTCCCGGTCTTGGTCAGTCCTGCATCTGGCCTGTGTGCTTGTAGGGTATTAACAGTCTTCTGTTGGTGGTTTGGCTGCAGTTGAAGGTTCTTGCTTTTTGACGCTGGGAAGCCCCAAAAGTGGACATACTGATCTCTGGTCACGTTGCGCTTGCATATGTCATGGCATACTTTTGGTGTTCTTTATGTAACTGAATGTCTGCTCTTTCCAACAAATCATGCCTGAAAAACACGTTTTCCACGTGTGTGTGAATGCACAATTCCAGTGGCTGCGTTCGATGCGATGCGTTTATCATTATCATTTTCTACTTAGAATCGAACCCGTACCAGCCCTCTTATTGTTTTCATGAGGAATATTTGTATCCAAACTGCCGTAAGGAACTTGTTTTGTATTTTGATTTCTGTAAAGATCTTTTGTATTTTTGCATTTTGATTGCTCTGTAGAATTATGTTTGTACTTGGATTGCTATAAAGAACTTGCAATCTATTTGATTGCTCGAAACAAGTCGTTTTGTACTTGGTTTGATGTGAAGAACTTGCTTTGTATTTATGTTTCTGTAAAAAACTGGCTTTATCTTTTTATTGCTGTATAGAAATTGCTTTGTCTTTTGATTTCTGGAAAGAACTTACGTTGTCTTTTGATTGCGGTAACAAGGTTCATTTGATTGCTTTGACGTGCCATTTTACATGTACCTTAAATACGCAGGTTAATAACAATATTATGTACATTTATTTTTGCTTTCACTAAATAAATGTTCTCCCTGTCTCATGTGGATGTTAGATAACTTTATGAAAGTGCGCTCAACAAATAGACATATAACATCATTTTTACAAAAACTATTAATTCAGACTTATTATTGTAAGTACTGATCCACATGGGTCGTGTCAGGTGACCTTTTCTGATATGACTCCAGAATATCATTGAGAAAGCAAGTCAGGTATCGGTAAGAGTTGATAGTTGAGCGGGCCTCTGATAGTTTGAATCTATGGAAGCTTAAGGGTCAGGGACCTTACCCCAATGGAGTAATACTCTGATCAGAAACACCACTTAGTACGAGTGATAGATTTGGTTTATTTTAATGAGATTGTGATGACATGCACTGCTTCGGAACATTCAATCCTGGCTAACCGAGAATGGAATGAGGACGGGGGGAAACTAGGATCCATTGACGTTGCTAAAAATAGTCTGTATGTATTCCAAGTCGGTGTTTTCGGAGCGTGATTGATAAGATATTGAAATTCTAAGTTGACGTCTTTCATTCATGTAAAGTCCAGTATCTATTTCTAATTATCATCAATAAATCATTCATGGCGAGTACACGACCGTTATTAAAAGTCGTAGGCCACTATTCAAGATATTGATTCTATTTGAATATCCAGGTCATCTCGATGAAATAAAGAAAGGAAGAAAAGCCTGGGAGGAATGAAGATACAACACGAACATTGGGCTCTTGACAGCAATAACTAGTATCTAACGAAGGGATGTACATTCATTCCGTGAGTTAAGGCAAATGTACTTGCTAAAATGACAATTTAACTCTACAATAGGGTCGATGGGCAGGACATATTTGTTACGGGGAAGTGAATTTCTATTAAATGTATGCAATTATGGTATTCAACGTCACAGTGTTAAGAGATAGAATCTGTATCAGAATATTAGCATTCTCTTTACCTTGATAATTAAATCTGTATAACCATGATTTGGAATGCGAAATTTACACACTTATCTGTACAATTTTTTGTAAACTTACGGATACTATTTCCATATAAGAAAACATTAATACAGGCGGGAGTGAGTAGTTTAGCCTTGACCGGCGTAGTTTACTCTGCAATACTTTGTAAAATACGATGACGACTGTCAATTTTTATCAAAGATCTATATACATATAAAACTAACAACTTTCAAATGAATCTATAAATATAGTGACATCACCAAGACCCATCTGTTAACAATCCCTTCATGCCTATAATCACTTGTTTATAACAACTCACGAACGTAAAAATCCAATAAATATCATAAGGATCATCTTAAGGTGTTACAGAACACGGGAACCATTCATTCATAACATAATAACTTAGTTTGAAAAATAAAAAAATTGATATTATGTATAAAACAAAAGTCCAGATTCCCTAAAATTAGCAGAGTAAACATCAAGGCTGAGGAATCTTCTTATAGAACTTGCTTGTACTTTTTCTAAAACTTTGTGGTACTCTGCAAATTTTTTTACCATATATAATACAAAAACGACAAAGAGTGTACCGAGCCCAAGGAAATTTCTTATATAACTTGTTTTATTGTTTCCAAAACTGTGCGGTAATCCGCAAATTTCTGAGACATATTTGACATAATGATGACTAAGAACATTGATATCGCACTGTGTCCCCGTGCTACAGCATACACAAGCAAAACTAGACATACAGGAATCCATGATTTAGCTGAAGCGAAATGGCTGTAAAGATTTATGGAAGGACACGAGAGTGGGGCTGAGGTAAGCTTGTTCATGGAGTTGCTGTCGCATGGAGTAAAAGATTTGTAGTAATAGCTTGTGGTATTTGGCTTTACAACAACTAGACAAGTAGATTTCTTGAAGTGATGTATCTTACAACGAGTTCAGACAGACAAGAAGAGGCTTCTTAATTTTTTCAGAATTTAAAGTGATTCCGTTGACCAGCAGGTGACAGTCTCAAGAACAAGGGAGATGTGTCCCCTCCCAAAAACATACGAGACGTGCAGCCACGTTATGAACACATTGAAATTTATTATTCAAGTTCATTGGTGATCTGAATATAAGACTGTTACAATAGTCTATTATATTTCAGATTAAGAGATATTTTACATAAACTGCAATACAAAGGTACTTTTTTTTTATTGTAACAGTTTCTAGATTGGTAATAATCTTAGTAATTTTTTCATATTTTGATAGTATTCCTACATTTCTTTAACAGGAATATATTCAAACTGGTTTGACCTGTCTACATCCACACATTCAAACAATAACATATAATTGCCTTTCTTGACATTCTCTGATAACTTATTTTCCCTGAACTGGCCTGACTGGTCATTATCCCAAATAAACTTGTATGTATCTTCGGAATTTTAGGTATATGTATCAACTTTCCATTAATGATTTGATTTTACTCGTAGTGTGATTGGAAGATGGTCTGATTCTACACGTGATTATATACAGGACTCATTTACATAATCAATAGTATATATGACGAGGTAACATAGTCAATCACACGTGTACTGCTCTGACCTATGTAAGTAAAATCTCCAATTCGTGCACCACTGCCACAACGACCGTTCATACAATGAATATCAAAGATTGAGCACCTGTCAAAAAGTGTCATACCAAAACTGCTTAGAACCTTGTCGGCAGAGAAATGTTTAAACTGGAAGTAGTCGATGAGAAGTCCCAGTACTAATGATTATTGTATTCAAATAAATCGTCTCCGGCACACAAGATGTAATAGTCTGATACAGTAGATATGATTGATGATAAATTCTCTTGAAACAAGGTAACTCCATTCTTAGATGGAGAGTATTTATCATATCAAGTGGACGCTTCAGGTTGTATGTAAGCGCAAGAGTATAAAGCATTCTTATCTAGACCGAAAAATGCATAATCAAACATGATAAATATAGGGTTTTCTGTTACTTTGGACCATTTCATAAAATCATGAAACTGTTTCCTTATCAATACTAAGATACCTCCGGGGGCTCTCCCCTTGTTAGATATTATTTTGCATTTTTTCTCGATTGACTTAAAACTACTGAATAATTATATTCTTAATATCAAACCCGTCTGACCAAATTTCACTTAAACCAATGATATCAATGATTGACATATTCAATAAAACAAGCGTCTGTAAGGTTTTGAACAAGATCTGAAATATTACAAAACTTTAGATTAAGAGTTATAGGGTCATCTTCGTTAACGTCAGTGTTAGTCCTTGCACCGTTGTTTGTTGATGATGGACTCACATGGTCCTGGCCCTGGCCACTTCCCTAGCGTGTGTGGTCCCTACTGCCTTGGCGTGAAGACGATCTCAAGGTTCGTCTCGTGTCTCTATTGGGCACATGTTTGACAATCTTAGGAGACAGCCAACCATAACCATAACCATAAATCTTATTGGAACACTCATACAACATCCCCAATATCATCAGACGCGATTTAATCTATGTTCGTCACACTGTGAAACGTTTATTCAGAGCATTAGAGGTATTAGTAAGAGCAATCAGGTACTTTTTCAGGAAACCGTATTTGTCAAAAATGTTTAGTCTCATAATTATTCTGTAAATTTACGCTTGCATTGAGATCTGTTCAATACTCTGGATATTGTTTATTTCGTTGGAATCTTTTAATATAAAATTGCCAAACTATTCGCCCTTAACATTTTACATCACTTTATCAATAGATGCATTTGATAATGTTTTAAACCACCCAGAGGCATTTAGTACTATTTCCCTCTTCCCGCAATACTGCTGTTGTAAAACCAACATGTGTCAAAGTTTCCGCTACATTGTAATTGTAATTTCCTTGAGATTTTATGCAACTCGTGTGAATGATGATGCGCTTTGGAATAGAGAAACATCATATGTTATGTGCAGTTCGGCCTGAGTGTACTGAAAAGTCATGAATGCTAAAACGTTAATACTTTTAGCAGTTTTTACTTTGAATACAAAGACTAGTTCATGTAAGTACAATCATTCTGTTGGTGTGTAAACATGTCGATGTTCATTTTGATATTTTTTATTTTGTTTTGTTTGGATACCTTCGTCACTTTATTCAATGAACACTAAATTAAGAGGATGACTTCTTCTTTTAGAATACGTAGCGTATATGGAATCAGTTTCGTTTATTAACTAGTGGATATACAACTTCTTTGCTCTTAAGACAACACCTTTTCTTATGAATGTTCCATATTGACAATCTTTTTAACATATCTAAACTTAAATGCTTGCTGTGGGATAATAACCTATAATGCTGATTTGAATCATTATAAATTTA
The DNA here is from genome assembly GCA_921293015.1 of Phorcus lineatus. Taxonomy (NCBI): domain Eukaryota; kingdom Metazoa; phylum Mollusca; class Gastropoda; order Trochida; family Trochidae; genus Phorcus; species Phorcus lineatus. Next base: position 36,951,528 of record OV121085.1, read on the forward strand.
TATTAATTGATTAATGTCTGTCGTACAGTTTTGTTCCCTGTTATGCAAAAGACTTTTACAACAATCGTTTTAAGGTGACGACGATTGCAATGTAACAAATCACTCGGATGAGGAATCGGATGCCTTCAATGTCTGCCTCAACAAAAGGGAGGTCCAACTACTCACATGCTCAGGCGATAAAAGACTCGTCATAACGGATGTGGTACAACGAATAAAAAGGAAACGATGCTCTACCACTGAAGATTGTTGCAAAGTGAAAGATAGTGATTTGTTCGAAAAAACTCGTAACTGTAAAATAGCCAACCCAACATTAACGGCTTTTTTAACTGAAATATTAAGTAAATGTAACGGGAAAAAATTCTGTTATTTTCTGGAACCGAAATCATCAATCTGGCCATTTATACACGACGGAAAAAACCCAAATGCATCGCATTTGAAAATCAGCTATAAATGTGATAACTGTAAGTATAAAAGAATGTACTTTTCTGATTGTAATTATCATTAGCATACTATAAATGATAGTTAAAACATTCGATTGGTTATTTTTTAGATTATTTGAAACCATTCATTGGAAAACCATATTCGCATTTAGAACTGACAGTGCTGCGTTCCACAATCTGGCATATTCACTTCTTGCGAAACTTACATGTTTATCAACAATCATTACTCTTAAGTAAAATATTTGGATCTTCAGTATGGGGGGTGTCACAAGCTAAACGGGTTGAAATACGAGTTCAAGACTCGGAACTTTTAGACTTCAGAGTTTGAACAGTCTTCCTTTCGATGAAGCTTCAATGCATTAACATTTTCTATATGACGTGAGCCAGTCATACATTTTAAAGGATAACTTAAATAAACAATATATTGATGATAGTTTCCTCAATCAATTGGTTTTTAAAAAAATTTCATGTGTGTATTCAGTGGAAAAACCGTTTAAAACTCACGACGCTGATATACAAATCCTGGCATAATAACATTTTGCTTCGTCCTCTTCTTCATGCAAAACGTCCATGTTTATCTCAAATCTTACCCAAAAGTAAAATAATTGGACCTTCCGAACTGAGGTGTCACAAGGGTTGAAGTACGATACTCTAATTACCTCTAGACTCAAACGTTAGACTTCAGAGTTTGAACATGGCTTAATAATCCTTCAATGTATTTACATTTTCTACATAGCTTGAGCAAGTCAATAACTTTTAAAGGATAACAACTGTTTTTGGATGTTCTGAGATAAACTCACAGCACTATGATAACCACTGATGAATGTTGCAAAGTAAAAGATAGTGACGTTTTCCAATATACTCGTAACTGCTTACAAGCAAATCCAACATTCATGACAATTGTAAATGAAATAATAAGTAAATGTATCGGAAGAAAGTTCTGTTATTTTCTGGAATCGAAATCATCAATCTGGCCATTTATACACGACGGAAAACATCCAAATGCATCGCATCTGAAGATCAGCTATAAATGTGACAACTGTAAGTATAAAAAGGATCAAATTTTGGGAAAAATAACACTTAATTGTAATTGATAATAAATACTATTGACAATAGTTTCGACATTTGATTGGCTATTTTTAAAATTACATTAAATAATCAATGGGAAAACGAATTCGCAATTAAAACTGACGGTGCTGCTATCCAAAATCTTACCTATATACTTCTTGCTCATTCCTTTTTCTTCTTTATGCGAAACTTCCATGTTTATTTGCAATCATTACCCTTAAGTACAATATTTGGACCTTGAGTATAGGGATGTATGTCACAAGCTTAACAGGTTGAAATACATAATTCTTATTTCTTCTAGATTCGACATTAGCAATTTATAATTTGTTAGTTCTAGAGTTAGAACATTGTTTAGCGATCCACCAATGCATTTACATTTTCTATATAACTTGAGCCAGTCATTTATTTCCAAACGATAACGATTTTTCTTGAAGTCACAAAGATGTTCAGAGGTAAACTCCCAGCATTATTATAATTAAGAACACGTGATCGGAACATCAGTAGGAGATAGGATAAAAGATTACAAGGCAATAGATATCTAACGTGGTGTTATAGAATGTGCATGATATCTTGTACACGACAATGACACAAATAACACTAAACACGTCAATTTATCCCTTTGCACAGATGTTTTAGAAATGCACTGTGGGTCACGTAGTGATCTATCTGATTCGTCCCTTATCTCTTCCAATGGGACACCAAACTCTGTTGGGATACATAAGATCTACAGTTCGCATTCAACCATTGATCTAAATATACACATTTTAGTTGTATAGGAAAAGGAAATGTGAGCGAATTGCTAGATCTTATTTCAAAATGATTACATTTTACATTTTATGAATATTTTTTTCTTTGATAACAAGACCTAGCAAGAGTTCAGTTTGAAATGGTGTCACAGATATAAACAGTAATAGAATTTTATGCCTGACCACTGCTTATTTAGCGAATTAGCATTGATTTGAAACTTTTGCATGCGCTACAAGAAAGGACACCCATAGGGTTTATTGTTTTGACGAGTATTGTCATATTGTCAAAGTAAACTTGCTAAAACTTTAAAACTGATGACAATCGTGGAAGTACCACACGCATCTTGTTCATTGTTCCAGGGTCCAGGTATGAAATGTGTGGAAATAACTCAAGGGAGGTAACTCCACCATTCTACATCAGCACGTCTTCACAAAAGCACTCCAACTGTTCTTGTGACATCTATTCCAAAGATCAGACAATGTTTCTACTGTTTGTTACTTTGGGTTCTCACCTGGGGAATTTATTCACGATCGGAAATTTGACATACAAAGAGAATTTCATAGGAGGTCGAGATGCCCTAGTACTTAACAGGAAGTTAGGTTCCTGGTCCAAAGTTTCGGTTGCCTTGGCAATAAACAAACAGAAGGCATCAGTGGTCATATTGGTGAAAGGTAACCTTTTAAAATTGATCCCACGTAAGTTACAGACAACAGAGAAGTACTGGTTTCATACAAATGCACGTTTTCAGAACAAAATTAATTGCTATTTCGCATATTGGCCTGAAAGTATCGCTTTTAATTTCAAAACCCTTCTAAATATTTGAAAAGAAATGTCACTGTGGGATGCATGTTGCAGAAGTAACAATATGATGGAAACAATAATGTTTTTTATTAAAGGTCTTCATAGATCAGGTATTAATATACGTCTCATATTTTTTACTGTTGCTTAAGAAAACAATAAATCGGTATAAATGATCCGTTCGGCAGCTTTTACAATGTATACCAGTGAGTATGTTTGCTTGTTTATATTTTCAGGCACGGCCAAAAAGGTGCAACTGAAATGTCATGGTTTGTCGATAATTTTTACTTTTCCTTAATATTTGCTGCAAAAGGCTGTATACGTACATGTATAAAGATAACTATTTACAGTTAGTATAAGAGACATTTTGTAGTTGTTTAAGTCACTTATGCCAAAAGTTTTCAATGGTGTCATTATATTCAGAGGTATCCCCCGTACCGTCTCAAGATGGGACGTCCCAACTTGGAATCCCAAAATGGGACACGTCCTATCTTAAGATGGGGCGGATACGCAGTTGGGATGATACATTGACTCATGCTGAAATATACAACACTTCATCATCATGAAAGCCGGACAATTACCCTTAAATAGGTTGACAGGGAAACAACTTATGCTTGACTAAAATCATAAATATCATAACAAAATCACGAAAATTCTTTTTTTCCACAATGACAAGTTTATTTTTCAAAATCTCAACATTGTCTATAGAATGAACAATATGTGTTTTCAAATATGACATGATTATTTACAAATGCACCAAATCATCAATCATCTAAGCATATTTTCTATATATACACGTAAATAGACATGTTCTAATTCCTGCGTTTCTTCTGCAAACCTCTTGCGATGGTCAAAATTTACATATTTATCAGTGTTGGACTTTTTTTTTTTGATGTTTTGTTTTAGGTGTGAAGACAGGAAATAATTCCAAAACGCCCCATCTGACCGAAAGTATCAGCAATGGTAGAACATATTTGTTTATTTCATGTAATGCAACATATATGAACTGTACATAAACACTTCCATAGTTCGCGTCTTTGTCACACATCTTGCTGTGATGAGAAAATATAAAGCTCTATACTGATCCTATACCTTCAGTGAAATTGTATAGAATGTGAGATACATTTCTTTAATTATATGTTTAATTATATGTATTGAATAAAAAAAGAACATTACTTGACTTCGTTCTAGATTCTACAAAATGCCATGGTCGATTTATAGGTCTACTCTTTGCAAGTGGATTCTGCGCAGCCTGCTTCGCAATAGGCCTGACCGGTGCCTGCGTCGTGATGAGAAAAAGGTAAGCTTGGTTGCATGTAAATGATATTTTGTCATATATACAAATAACAGCATGTACAGATTTTACTAATGCTATTACAGAAAATTGTCACACAAGAGCTCCGCACTGACCTACAGGAAAAGTTCAGAGAAAACCGGAACTGGTGACGATTCGCAGAGAAGCGCTAATGAGATCGTGAGACCAGGTCCCAGTCGAAAAGACACTGTCACTGACGAGAGTGATACGAAAGATGAAGATGCAGAACATATATATACGTTTCCTATTCGTCTGTCTACTGATGGATCTGTCTCTCTCTCTGCAATCTCAGAGAAAGGTTCACTTCATGTTGACTGCGAGGAATCATGTTCGTGCCAGCAGCAGCACAAGGCGGAATCTGATTACGATTTGGCTTGCTCTCCAAAAGCACCACCCAGGGCGAAGGGAAAGAGAAAATGCACGAAAGTACCTGAAGAATCTTCTGACAAGAGTTTGGAAAGGTACGGTCCTGTTGTTGTTGACGTTGATAAAGTTGTTGTTGTTGAGTTGTAGATCATTGTCCGAGTGATTTTTTAAGTTGGGCGATGGGCGCATGCCATGGCATGATGAAACGAGTCAAATGATTTTAATTGCCATTTAAAGATGACAACTTTTTATTACAACTTTTATTGCAAAAAAACCCATCTAGATCTTTCACCATGATATTATGACAAGATGTGTCATAGCTAAGTTAGTTTTGTCGAGGAGTCTACATACAGGGTCGTGAACTTGACCATTTTCAATTGGATATGTAAGTTTATAAGAAAATTGTCTTACACGTTCGTCATGCTGCGTTTTATACACATGTATATCTAATTACATCCGAAACTGGCTATTTTGCCTGAAGTCTTTTAGTCAGTTAAAATTCGTTTCTACTTCACTTCTGTTATATGCAGGGTCAATCAAAATTTCTTATATAAATTATCAACTCATATTGATACCGTAAATGAAGCTGGTGAAATATTCTATGGGAAACTTATACAAGATATCCGGTTCATGTACGATATTTCATATTCAAGCTCCCTGTCGTTTTAGAATTGTGCATTTTGTTTATATTCCCAAGCATACCCTTTGAGACACAAAAAACTTCCTTATTGTTATCTAATTTAATTAAGTTACAAGATATTTGAGGAAATGGTAACACAAACCGAAATAACTTGTCACTTCCTGCTTTCTATGTCCATATTTCAAACACAAACCTTTTCTGCATGGTTCGAACCCAAAATATCCCTCTCCCGAGGAGAATTTAGAAAGTTGAATTTGAATAATTGTGTGATTTATCTTATGACTCATTTCTTCTCATGGTTGCCGTTGTTTTTATTTATGGATAATTGATATGTAAGGATAAATTTTGATAATCTGACGACAGTTTTATTTATATTGTTGATTTTGTCAACATATTGAATTGCTTATATACATTTATCTATTGGTTTTTCATACTAAACTGCCAGGCAAAAGATAGGTTTCACTTATGTTTCAAGTCTATGAAATAAAAACAAACTCAGATGTGAGAAATCTGCCTATTGATTTATAAAAAAAGAAATCATTTTCCACTTTTTAAAAGCATCCAAATATCGACATAGAATTTGCCCCAATTCACAAGGAAAGAGACAGAAGGGGGTCCCAATATTTAATAATAATAATAATAATGATAATAATAATAAATACACAGATGTGGAGTTAAAAGACAGGTCTATCATCAGTAGCGAGTGTGGCCACCCTGTGCATCAATGCAAGCAAATACACGCTTCTTCATTGATGTCGTCAGGCGTCGGCAGGGATCCTGTTCAATACGTTTAACAGGGCTTGGTTGTTCGAAGGTGACACCAGCCGTCACAAATGGCGGTCAATGTGATCCAAAAGGTGTTCAATGGGGTTTATATCTGGTGTGTTGGCTGGCCATGGCAAAACAGTGACGTTGGCATTCTCGAGGTAGTCCAACAATTCGAGCAGTGTGAGGTCTTGCGTTGTCGTGTTGCAATTACAATCTTCTTGGCTGTTGTTGCATGAAGGAATGACAATATGTCAGTACCTCAACAATGTATCGCTGGCCAGTCAGATTCCCTTGGAGATCAATCAGCTGCGTCGTCATTTGACCTCAAATCCCTACCGACACCATGATGCCTCCTTCTCGATACGGGTGAACAACTCTAATGCAGTTTGGCGCAAGACGCTCGCTCCATCGTCGATAAACTCACACCCTGCCATCGTTCCTGAATAGGCAAAACCTTGTCTCGTCTGTAAACAGCACCCTCTCCCAGTCACTTCGCTGCAACCGTCGAACAGTACGTGTCCATCGTAATCTGCGTTGATGGTGTAAACGGGTCAAAGCCATTCCACAGAAGGGACCGTAGGCTCGTATACCAGACGAACGAAGTCGACAAAGTGTTGTTCTTTTGCTGATGAAATTACCGCTGTCGTCGTTGTTGATCTCGGCTCAACAAATCGGTTTCGTAGATGGATCTGCCTGATGTAGCGATCTTCGGCTGCAGTTGTTATCCTCTGTCTTCCCGGTCTTGGTCAGTCCTGCATCTGGCCTGTGTGCTTGTAGGGTATTAACAGCCTTCTGATGGTGGTTTGGCTGCAGTTGAAGGTTCTTGCCTTTTTGACGCTGGGAAGCCACAAAAGTGGACATACTGATCTCTGGTCACGTTGCGCTTGCATATGTCATGGCATACTTTTGGTGTTCTTTATGTAACTGAATGTCTGCTCTTTCCAACACGGGTATTTATGCAACATTGCTGCACGTGCATCACAAATCATGCCTGAAAAACACGTTTTGCACGTGTGTGTGAATACACAATTCCAGTGGCTGTGTTCGATGCGATGCGTTCGTCATTATCGTTTCCTACTTAGAATCGAACCTGTACCAGCCCTCTTAATGTTTTCGTGAAAAAAACCCAAATGTGTAACTTTTTTTTTGCCAGGGAGTTTATTGAGAACCTGCTATGTATTTTTATTTGTATTCCATTTTTATTGTAGTAAAGAACTTGCTTTCTATTTCAATTGCTGTAAAGATGCTTTGTAATTTGATTGCTGTAAGAAAGTCACTTTATATGTTTTGAGTGATGTAAAGAATTGACTTTTTACGTTACTTACTGTGAAGGTTTGTCTTTTTGTTTATTGCTTGAATAAAAGTTTGTGTATAGTTTGATTTCTTTAAATATTTCTTTCAATATTCTAACTACTGTTAGGAACTTGTTTTGTATTTTGATTTATGTAAAGAACTTGTTTTGTATTTTGATTGCTCTATAAAAGTCTGTTTGTACCAGGAATGTTATAAAGAACCTGCTATGTATTTTTTCATATTTTGATTTAACTTTTTTTAATGTAGTAAAGAACTTTCTTTCTATTTCTAATGCTGTTAAGAAGTTGCTTTGCATTTTGATTGTTGTAATGAAGGTACTTTGTACGTTGATAACTGAAAAATTTGTCTTTGTAATTCATTGCTTTAAAAAGTTTGTTTGTATTTTTATTGCTTAGACAAATTTCTTTGTATATAATTGATGTTAGGAATCTCTGTATCCAAACTGCCGTAAGGAACTTGTTTTGTATTTTGATTTCTGTAAAGATCTTTTGTATTTTTGGATTTTGATTGCTATATAGAATTCTGTTTGTACTAGGATTGCTATAAAGAACTTGCAATCTATTTGATTGCTCTAAACACGTCGTTTTGTACTTGGTTTCATGTGAAGAATTTGCTTTGTATTTATGTTTCTGTACATAACTGGCTTTATCTTTTAATTGCTATATAGAAATTGCTTTGTCTTTTGATTGTGGTAACAAGGTTTATTTGATTGCTTTGACGTGCTATTATACATGTACCTTAAATACGCAGGTTAATAACAAATATTATGTACATTTATTTTTGCTTTCACTAAATAAATGTTCTCCCTGTCTTATGTGGATGTTGGATAGCTTTATGAAAGTGCGCTCAACAAATAGACATATAATATCATTTTTACAAAAACTATTAATTCAGACTAATTATTATAAGTACTGTTCCACATGGGTCGTGTCAGGTGACCTTTGTGATATGACTCCAGCATATCATTGAGAAAGCAAGTCAGGTATCGGTAAGAGTTGATAGTTTAGCGGGCCTCTAGCGGGCGATGGTTTGAATTTATGGAAGCTTAAGGGTCAAGGACCTTACACCAATGGAGCAATACTCTGATCAGAAACACCACTTAGTACGAGTGATAGATTTGGTTTATTTTAATGAGATTGTGATGACATGCACTGCTTCGGAACATTCAATCCTGGCTAACCGAGGATGGAATGAGGACGGGGAAAACTATAGGATCCATCTAGTCTTTACGATGTAACCAAACTTCCTTCGGGATAATAAAGTCTTATCTTATCTTATCTTATCTTATATTATCATTGACGTTGCTAAGAATGGTCTGTATGTATTTTAAGTCGGTTTTTTTCAGAGCATTTTTTTAAAGGTATGGAAATTCTAAGTTGACGTCTTTCATTTCATGTTCCAGTATCTATTTCTAATTATCATCAATAAATGATTCATGGCGAGTACACAACCGTTATTAAAAGCCGTAGGCCACTATTTAAGATATTGATTCTACTTGAATATCCAGGTCATCTCGATGAAATAAGGAAAGGAAGAAGAGCCTGGGAGGAATGAAGATACAACACGAACATTGGGCTCTTGACAGCAATAACTAGTATCTAATGAGGGGATGTACATTCATTCCGTGAGTTAAGGCAAATGTACTTGCTAAAATGACAATTTAACTCTACAATAGGGTTGATGGCAGGACATATTTGTTACGGGGAAGTGAATTTCTATTAAACGTATGCAAGTATGGTATTTAACGCCACAGTGTTAAGAGATAGAATCTATATAAGAATATTAGCATTCTCTTTACCTTGATAATTAAATCTGTATTACCATGATTTGGAATGCGAAATTTACACATTTATCTGTAAAACTTTTTGTAAACTTACTGATACGTTTTCCATATAAAAAAAAACATGAATACAGGCCGGAGTGAGTAATTTAGCCTTGACCTGCGTGGTTTACTATGCAATACTTTGTAAAATACGATGACGACTGTCAATTTGTACCAAAGATCCATATAAATATCAACCTAACAACTTTCAAATGAATCTATAAATATAGTGACATCACCAAGACCCATCTCTTAACAATCCCTTCATACCTATAATCACTTGTTTATAACAACTCACGAACGTAAAAATCCAATAAATATAATAAGGTTCATCTTAAGGTGTTTTGGAACACGGGAAACATTCATCAATAACATAATAACTTTGTTTGAAAAATAAAAAAATTCATATTATGAATAAAACAAATGTCCAGATTCCCCAAAATTATCAGAGTAAACATCAAGGCTGAGGAATCTTCTTATAGAACTTGTTTGTACTTTTTCTAAAACTTTGTTTACCATATATAATACAAAAACGACAAAGAGTGTCATGATCCCCCCACATTAGCCTTCTTTGCGGTATATTTACCTAGCCCAAGGACATTTCTTATAAAAATTGTTTTATTGTTTACAAAACTGTGCGGTAATCCGCAAATTTCTGAGGACATATTTGACATATGAAGACTAAGTGACTAAGAACATTGATATCGCACTGTGTCCCCGGTGCTACAGCATACACAAGCAAAACTAGACATACAGGAATCCATGATTTAGCTGAAGCGAAATGGCTGTAAAGATTTATGGAAGGACACGAGAGTGGGGCTGAGGTAAGCTTGTTCATGGAGTTGCTGTCGCATGGAGTAAAAGATTTGTAGTAATAGCTTGTGGTATTTGGCTTTACAACAACTAGACAAGTAGATTTCTTGAAGTGATGTATCTTACAACGAGTTCATACAGACAAGAAGGGGCTTCTTCATTTTTTCAGAATTTAAAGTGATTCCGTTGACCAACAGGTGACAGTCTCAAGAACAAGGGAGATGTGTCCCCTCCCAAAAACATACGAGACGTGCAGCCACGTTATGAATACATTGAAATTTATGATTCAAGTTCTTTGGTGATCTGAATATAAGACCATTAAAATAGTCTATTATATTTCAGATTAAGAGATATTTTACATAAACTGCAATACAAAGGTATTTTTTATTGTAACAGTTTCTAGACACAGGCCCTCGGATCATTAAAAAAAAATATTAAAAATTAAAAACAAATTTTTTTAGAACACCCCCACCGAAGGCCTGTGAGTATACCTACATTTCTTTAACAGGAATATATTCAAACTGTTTTGACCTGTCTACATCCACACTCGTTCTTAATTCAAACAATAACATATAATTGCCTTTCTAAACAAGTAACGAAAAAAATGAATATAGGACAGCTCGTCTGCGATAAATGAAAGCATCAAATCGCCAACACTCTGGATAAATACAGGGGACCAAATAACAAAATACATGATAAGTATCATGATTTCCGCCTTGTTTCTTTACAACAGCTTGCATTTAACTTCAGCTTGAGAAGTTTAAAGTTTTCTTCCTGTATGAACTTTCAAGTATCAGTTAACGTTTTCTGTTCACTATTTCCTCTTTTCTTTGAATAGATTGACATATTCAAAGATTTGCTTGCTGAGACTCAATTCGTTTTCCGATATGATTATAAAATTTGGCACCGGAAGATATTTTTTTCATTTATTGAAGAACAGGTCCAGATCAGATAGGACAACCATGAATTGCAACATTTATATACTTGCAGCAGCTTTAACTTTGTATTTACAGACTTGTTCGTGTAAGTATACTCTATTTCTGTATTTTATTTCAATTGTGCAACTGGTAGTCATTTCAGTCCTTCAAATCTGTAACATTAAGAATTCCCTGAAAACATTATTGTCTATAACATTATTAGAATCACTGTTAAACTTTCCATCATGGATAAAGAATAGATCGATTTAAAACCAATGCATGATGTTTTATATTCTTTCCCCATAAAGGTATCTCAAATAATATAGTCCCACGTTAAAGGCACTACATAACGTTTTCTTGGAAAAATAATTCAATCTCACGAAAATGAGATTAAATGTTACTTGTGGCAAGGCAGTAGCTAATAATCACTTTAACGATTTCTTTTACCAATGTACAAACCTATTTTGGGTTACACAAATCCATATACCTTATTTTAATGGTTAAAAGGTGGTAACGCTAAAATGGCCCCTTAAACTTTGAGCTTGATACGTTAAATCCTATTTTACTACTATGAGATTAGATAATTTACCTGCTAAAGTAAATAGATTTTGTATGCACTTATATCTAATGGTGGAGATTTGAACAAATGAAATCTGCAAAAACATGCAACAGTGCTTTAAAGACTGAGGCTAACCTCTCGCGTATTAAAAACTCAATGTCACAACTACGATGATATATTGTTCACGTCGTTACGTCATCATCACGTGGAGGCTGATTTCCAAGTTATTCTCCATTAAAGGTATGGAGCCGAGGCCTATCTTTAAGGAATGGAGAGTTGCAAAGATAACATCCTTAAATTACACTCAACTTATTTTTCATTCAACAACATAACTAAATAGCTTTGAAATTAGAAAGTTACAACTGAAAACTTTGATGCAACACCATTACTGAAAAAAAATTCCGACAGAACAATATGATGACGTCACAGCTTTCCCCTATAACATCGTATCATTTCTTTTTATCCTGCATCCTACATAAACGCCTTTCGTACAAGTTCAATCCATCTGTTGAACAGCACATAAAGAATTTGTTCATATTAGATGATACGGAACCATAATTCTAATTATTTGATTTAGGTAGTCATCATATTAAGTGACGACAGGTGCGTGCTCAACTATCACTTGACCGAGGGACGAGAGATGGCTGTCAGCCTCACCATTACAGAGGTCCAACGCTTCTTTGTCTTCTGAGATGACGTCAGCTTTTAATATCATTTGAAACACTATTTGTATAGTCTTCATTTTAAGGTGACGACGATTGCATTGTGTCAGAAACCTCGAATGAGGAATGGGATTGCGTAAATTTCTGCTTCAGCAAAAAGGATGCGATATTAATCAATCATGCTTATTTGAATTCAATTATTTTGAATGTCTGTAGAAGAATTTTTTCCTAGTGTTGAAAAGGACCTATGTTACCAGGTTCCAATGACTTTTTACCGAATTATCAGTCAAATGAAAATATTTTAAGTATTATTTCTATAACCATCATTTTAAGGTGACGACGATTGCATTGTGACAAATCCCTCGGATGAGGAATCAGATTATGTAAATGTCTGCTTCATCTTTTAGAATATGTAGCGTATATGGAATCAGTTTCGTTAATTTACTAGTGGATATACAACTTCTTTGCTCTTAAGACAACACCTTTTCTTATGAATGTTCCATATTGACATATGTTCTTTTTAACATATCTAAACTTAAATGCTTGCTGTGGGATACTAAACTATAATGCTGATTTGAATCATTATAAATTTATATTAATTGATTAATGTCTGTCGTACTGTTTTGTTCCTTGTTATGCAAAAGACCTTTATGACAATCGTTTTAAGGTGACGGCGATTGCAATGTAACAAATCACTCGGATGAGGAATCGGATGCCTTCAATGTCTGCTTCAACAATAGCGAGGTCCAACTACTCACATGCTCAGGCGATAAAAGACTCGTCATAACGGATGTGGTACAACGAATAAAAAGTAAACGATGCTCTACCACTGAAGACTGTTGCAGAGTAAAAGATAGTGATTTGTTCGAAAAAACTCGTAACTGTAAAATATCCAACCCAACATTAACGGCTTTATTAACTGAAATAATAAGTAAATGTAACGGAAGAAAGTTCTGTTATTTTCTGGAACCGAAGTCATCAATCTGGCCATTTATACAGGAGGGGAAACATCCAACTGCATCGCATCTGAGGATCAGCTTTAAATGTGACAACTGTAAGTATAAACAGAAGGTACTTTTCTGGATTATTAACGCTTTTTAAATTGTATTTTGCATCATCTTATAAAGAATGGTAAGTTCTATTGGTTACCATTAAAATATACTTTGAAAATATTAGATTAAAATTAGTACTACATTTATTTGCATTAGAGTGATTATATTTCATAACTTTTTATGTGACTTAATTAAGGACTCACATGTGAAGATCATCTGTGTATGTAACAGCTATAAGTCTAAACCGAAACGTTTCTACCTATAAATGGTTACTGTAAACATCGTCACTTGAAAATACTATGACATTCCATATTTTAAAAAATTCATGTTAAGCTTACCGTCTTGCGGTCCAAAATCTGGCTTATTCACTTTAATTAAATGGAACTATCGCTTTTGTAAAAAATAATTTAACCCTTCAGAGAAATGTTGGTATTTTAGGAGCATAAGAGTGTATTCACAAGCTAAATGGGAATAGATACATTATTTGATGAGTCTTCATTTCATTTCCATAAAATATATAACTTATGCCAATGAATTAATTTTCAACAATAATGGATGTTTCTGGAATCACTATTGTTCAGTTCCGATATGCCTTAGATGTAATTGTTTGAGTAAGAATAGACCAATGACATTGACTCTACTGTGCCCTGTAATCAGTCACTCATTATTCCTTGCGGACTTCCAGCTTTGCACATTTATACAGGATAGCCATACAATATATGTCCCCGACACTGAGGTGAACCTAGACTTAATCGCCAATCAAATGGCAAAGTAACAAACGGCATCATGAACCCGAACCCCCTGATCCCCCACTGCACTTTTTACACAGTAAAACCTATAGTTTTTATCAAAAATTATTTTTGAAATCGAAATTCGTCCTTGTTACACATTAGGTAAACGATGTTTTCGATGATTACAAGAATTCAGTCTGAAACGGTTTGCATAGCCATATAAACAGTTGCAGGTTTAGAACTTATTTTCTATCCCTGACCACTGCTGATCTTGCGAATCTTAAATTGGCAGACATTGAAAGTGCTCTAAGAGAGGACAAATTTGTTAGATAGATTAAATAAAGAAATTACAGTAAATCAATCTTGAATGAACTTAAAATATTGTATTTAAAAAACTCTACTCTTCAGATGAAAATCATGTAACTGATAATATCATACAAAATGTGAGAACTTCAATCTTAAGTCACCAACTGGCATTGACATGGAAGAAATATCACCAGCAGTCAAAAGCATGAAAAATAACAAAAGCCCTGGAATTGATTTCTCTAACTTTGAAGAGAGGAGTAATCACTTGTATTCCTAAATCTAACAAAAATAAAACGTTCTTAATGAACTTGAGACCAATTACTTTAGCTAATGCCCTATACAAAGTAACCAGACAGGTTTTATTCCTGGCAGAACATTAAATGACTATACTAGGTTATTATATGATCTTATGTTTGAAACTAAAAAAAGAAATATGCCTGGTTTGTTGATTCTAATTGACTTTGAAAAGGCTTTTGATACATTTTCCAAAGATTTCATCAACTCTGTCTTGTAAAAATTTGGCTTTGCCCTTGAGATAATTAGATGGATCAATCTTTAAACTTTTGATTTAACTTCATGTGTTATTCAGAATGGACAGAATTCTCTGATTTTTTCCTAAAAGAACGAGGTTGCAGGCAAGGGGATCAAATATCAGCATATCTTTTCCTTTTTGTGAAATCCTTTGATGTGTGATAAGACAAAATGATAATATAAAAGGTATTGTTATAGATGATCAAGAATATAAATTGGGTCAATATGCATATGATACTGAATTATTTTTAGATGGATCAGAGGAAAGTTTATCTGCGGCTATTGATACCATCAATACATTTTACAATGTGTCAGGTTTCAGGGTTAATATAGATAAACTAAGGCAATCGGATTGGCTCAAAAGCAGGTAGTAAAGACTACCTCTGTCAATATTTGAATATAGAATAGCAAAGAAATTAATTTGAAGTTTTGGGTATCAAAGTTACGCCTAATTTAGATATGGGTAATTAACAAAAGGAAAATAATATTTGAAGAAATAACAGATTACTGGCAACATAGAGAAAAAGACATTTGACCTTGATTGATAAAATCACTGTTATTAAAACACTTGCTCTTTCTAAATTGGTACATATCTTTAATTCTTTACCTAACCCACCTGATGAATTCATTGTTTCCTTTGAGAGGACAGTTTTTAGATTTATTTGGAATGGTGGAAATAACAAAATTAAACGAAGTATCTTTAAAAAGTATTACGCGGAAGGTGGTTTACGCATGGTTGATATTAAAACTTAATGAACTTAACTTGTTAATGCCATGAAACTATCCATTTAAGAAAGCCAAATGTTAATAATCCATGTAATTTTAATTTAAAGCATATATTGATGTATGGAGCAAATTTTCATACTATTGTCGATATTGATAACCCCTATACTGGAATGATTTTTGACTGGCATGGAAACTGACATAGTACTGTGAAAAAAATACTATTGAAGAAGACAACATTAAGGAAATTTTAGCCCAACCGTTATGGTTGGACAACAATTTTAAGAAACAAAATCATTTCATCAGAAATTGGGCAAAAAAATAGTATACTGGCGATTAAGGATCTTTGCGATGAACATTGGTTCATGCCCTTTGAAGAGTTGACACTAAAATTTGGTATTAGAGGAACATTTATGGATCTTGAATATATAAAATATATTTTACCTATATATTTAACACATATTCATTGCATTGATCTTGATATCAACTTTCTCCATAAGCATTTCTTTTCTGCATTTCTTTTCTATGACAAAATCATATCTGACAATAATAAATTGAGGAATTTTTTTACATATGGCATATGATTTTTTTGTATATTTGCAGAAGCAATATTAAAGATGTAAAACTTTGCGATTTTCAGTTAAAATGTTTGCATATAATCATTTACAACAAAAAAGAATTGTTGAAAATGAAAGTTGTTGACAATGTAATTTGTAGTTTTTGTAATGTTGAGAGCGACTTTATGTCATGCTTATTGGGAATGTGAGGTTACCAAAACCTCCTGGAAGAATATTGAAAGCTGGGTAATCCAAAATAATATCATGCACTCATGTGAAATCACAAAATCATTCGGAATATAAATTATGTAATAACCCTCTGCTGGTCCATATGATATTTTCAGCTAAAAGATACATATATAACTGCACATTAAAGAATTTACTTCCAAATCTTGGCAATTTCCTAAACTTTCTTAAGGATATTTACACTGTGGAAAACTTTATTTCCAGAAGGATTAACAACTTAACCAAATTCTCAAACAAATGGTTACCTTTATTCAAAATATTTACATAACATATGCTTGACTGAAATCTATAACCATGTCCTTGATAATACCATGACCACTTGACAATCTCTCTCAATTCATATTGACATTAGAACTTGTAATATATTTATTAAATGTTTATGCAACATAATGCAAATGATTGTACTGTACTGAACTGTGGGTACAAATAAAAAATAAATAAACTTGAAAAAAAAAAAAAAAAAAATTGTCAGATAAACTTGCTTACACTGAAAATTGACAACCTTGTAAATTTTCATACAAAAACTTACTGAGATAGTCAAATTTTCAAAGTAAACTTGCTCAAACAATAAACTGACAAATAATCTTTGAAATTTCACACACAAACTTGTTCAATATTCCAGGGCCCAGGTATGAAATGTGTGAAAATATCTCAAGGGAGGTAACTGTACCATTCTACATAAGCACGTCTTCACAAAACCACTCCAACTGTTCATGTGACATCTATACCAAAGATCCGGCAAGGTTTTTTCTCTCTGTCATGGAGGTAACTTTGGGGTCTAACTTGGGAAATTCTTTCACAATTAAGAATTCGACATACAAAGAGACTTTCACAGGCGGTCGAGATGAGCTGGTACTGAACCGGAAGTTTGGTTCTTGGTCCAAGGTTATGGTTATCTTGGAGACAAACAAACAGAGAACAACAGCGGATGTCTTGGTAGAGGTTAAAGGTAGGGCTTTTAAATGATCTGAAAGTCAGTCATAAATCATAAGAGTCGAACTGAATTCACCTTGTCAAACCAAAATCTATGTCCTTTTCAAAATAAATGTTTTAGTTTAGATTTTAGTTTCAAGCCCTTTTGTATATTTGGATAAGAAATGTACCTTTAAGATGCGTGTATAGGAATTATTATTCTATCATTTGGCTGGCATAAGAATGTTTTTGATACCATGTGAAAAAGTCGTCATTGTTGTGTTATTGATAAACAACTCTTATTCAACTGTTGCATTAGGAAACCGTATGCTTCATATGGAAAATATTTGGTGTTGTAATTGTAAATCGGTAAAACGTCGGCAGCTTTAACAATGTTTACCACTGTACCATGCTCAAGCTTGTTTTGATTTTTCAGGCAATGCCAAAAAGGTGCAACTGAAATGTCATGGTATGATTTTATTTTCACTATGTCAAAATCATTGTTGTTAAGACTGTATAAAGATATGTATATAGATTAGGTCTATACAGTTAGTTGAAGAGAAACTTTCTATAACAAAGTCAACCATTGTTTTTTTCTATATGTCATGGAGGTTCCTTTGATACTAACCTTGGGAATTCTTTCAAAATTGGAAATTCGAGAGAATTTGTTAGGCGGTCGAGATAACCTTGTACTTAACGGGAAATTGGGTTATTGGTCTAAAGTTTCGGTTGCAAACAAACGAACAGATGAAACCAGTAGACGTCTCTGTATGGTTAAGGTAAGGCTTTTAAATGGAGGTAAAGTCAGTTATTGACCATCACAAAATTAAATATTTTTTCAAATAGTTGAACTGTATCTAACACAACAAAATCATATTGTTAAAACTACGTAGGTTCTTACCCGGGAAATATCTAACACTTTGAAATTTTACATGCAAGAGAATTTCAAAGGTGGCGGTCATGCCCTGTACCGAGTAGCATATTCGAGTTGTATTTGTCCATGTATCAGGTGTCTAATCAGAGGCTTTTTTATCCTAACCTTTTGTCTCACCGAAGGAGATATGATCATCGCCCTGCTGTCTGTCCGTCTGCATGTCCAACCGTCCACCCATCCGTATTTCTGCCCATTAGCAGAGAGAGAGAGAGAGAGAGAGAGAGAGAGAGAGAGAGAGAGAGAGAGAGAGAGAGAGAGAGAGAGAGAGAGAGAGAGAGAGAGAGAGAGAGAGAGAGAGAGAGAGAGACTTGCCCTCATAGACTTTATGGTAAGGATAAAAATTTATTTTTTTCAGGTGTGAAGCAAGAGTATGGTCCCATAGCTATAGCGCCTCCTGAGATTGAAGTAAAAAACAATGGTAAGATGCTGATGAAAATTATTTTGAAAAACAACAATTATTTAATGTATCAAATTATTGATATGTGTTTGAAAGGTCATACGTTAAAAAAGCAGCAGTTGTCGATATTATTTAACTTCTTCGAACAACTTTCACAAAGATTTATAATTAATGATTGCCCATTTTATCGCCTTTGCGTAAATGACTCGGTAAACGTCAATCGTTTCCTGAATTATGATATTATAGCGTGGTAATCTCAACTTCTTGACATCATTGCAAGTCGATAATGTCATTTATTCGAAGATATATGGACGATGGTAAAACCCTCCTGAAAGTCTTATCTTTTTCGTCATCTCCATCAAAGGGATAGGCATACAAATGTACTTGTTATAAATTTTATGAACATTGTTTGAAAGAGTAAGTTTAAATATTCAATGTTCATTGTTATAGGATGCATTTTTTTATTCCAGATATAAGCATGTTTGCATGGGGATTCCTTGCAGCTTGCGTTTCAATCAGTCTGTTCATTGCCGGTATTGCCATTAGAAAAAGGTATTTTTGTGGTACATTACAATAGACAGAGTATGTTTTTGAGTTAAAATTTGTCGAACTTGAAATGTGTAGTTTGATCGAGAGGGAGTGGTTGTTTCTGAAAATTATCATCTTGATATATATCATTTCAGTATAGTGACAATAACCAGGTTTCAGCTAATCGAAAACCCGCGGAGAATGGCGCACAACAATGACTCAAACATTAATTGGGGGGGATCATTTCATGTAAATTGGACGCATAAATCGGATTTCTTAACATTTATACGTCCGTTTTTCATTACAATTGAAAACAAGAATAACATTAATAATTGTATTTAAGAGATAAACTTGCAACTTTAGAATGGCGAGAGGTTGAATTATTGTATTTTAGCTTTTGGTATTTTTAAACCACATACAATATCTGTGTAAATCGATAAATGCTATTGGGTTTTTCTTTATCAAAGAATAAAGATTCCAAGCAAAGTCCTCGTACTTGTTCTGTTTCAGAAAAGCTTCATGCGATACTGCTCTGACCTACATAACCCCAACACACGAGGAAACTGGAAACGAAACAGTTTCTGTTTCTGATTTGGGCGGATATGCCAACGACGTAGTTAGACAGGGGACCAGTCGACAAAATGGCGACGCTAATGCGGAAATAGACGTGAGATATGAAAACCTGGAACATATTTACTCTCAAGCAATATAATAGTTGTTAATCGTCACCTCATTTAAGTTTTTCATTTTTATTTCTCTTCACATTTTAGAAATTAAAATGTGTATAGACTCAATTCCTAAGCTTACATTACAGTTCTCTTTTATACCTAAAGCTGTCGATAGATGGTATCTATGTCAATCATTCAACTTCCTCATCAAAAGCAAATATTGTGAAGTAGTTAAACAAGGTTGTTGAGGAAATAGTTTCAAAAACTGGAACACTACACTACACTACAATATTTGCTTTCTATTACCGTGATTCAAATCACAATCTCTTTATGATTCATAATCATATCACGTCTCTCCTAAGGGTAGTTAAAGAAAATTATTAGGTAATTTACGTTACCAACTTGTTATCGTCTCGGTGTTTTTTCGACAGTGTTATCTTTGGAAATATCCAGAATTCTTAGGGTTTTTTGTTCGAGGTTTTGCTATCGGATGTTCTGTTTCACTTCATGATTATTTGCTTCCACTTAATAAAGGTCTTATTCAGCGAAAAATTAATTCTTCTATTTAATATCTAGTTACTCATTTAAATGTATTTCATATTTATATATCTATTCAATAAAGATTAATTCAATTCGAATAGGAGATTACTCATGAAAACCATAAACGATCCAAGACTATTGTGTTCTAAGGAGAAGTCATTATTTTATTTTTAGGTAAGAACATCTTTTGAATTGCATTTTTAAAAATCTAGTTTCCTGTCAAAAAACACGAAGCTCTTAATGAAATAGCACAAGCAAACACAACGCTTTGCACGCACATATTCATGAGGGATAGCCTTTGCCTCCACACAAATTTCAGTTCAGCTTTCGAAATTGTAGTTGCAAATTACCTAATGCTCCGTGTGCATTTTGTGAAGATATTTCTTTTAAAAACAAAATATGTTTTTGCGGATGATCGGGATCGGAAATAATATCGGTTTAAACTAAATGAATCTAAGAAATAGCATATGCTAAAGTGAAAACCTCATTAGGAATGTCTTTGAATGGCATATAGATGTGGCTTATACAAGAAAAGAACGACTTTTTGGGACAACAACACTTTTATTGTGAAATGACGCTAAAAAATAAATCTGGTTTAAACAAAACAGCATTGCGTATTTTCATCATGAATTAGTTATTTTCAAGAAAATTTGGATTTGAATAGCTAATAAACGAAATCCATGCGTCCTTCCCGCAAACAACGCAGTGTTTCCCTCGTAGACGCTGATGACACAGTACAGAGGTCAAACAGTGTACACATGGTTCCACACTCCAAACCGTATCCACTCCGGGCGTGGATGTTGTCCCTGTACCGTCGTCTCAGATCAGGATCTTTCTTGAATCTGGTGAAAAAAGTGAAATATACAATGTAAATGAGATTGTTTTAAGTCTCTGTTCTGTGAAACTCATAATGCATTCCAAAAAGCAGTGCCTTCAATCTCATTAACATCAGTTCAAAACTGTTAATAGCACCTTGTCGCGTTTCTCAAGAACAAACGCGACAAGTAACTATTGACACTTTTGGTCGGCTTGAAATGAGATTGGTGACTTTATGTATCAATTGGTACATGTTTACCGGTTATCAGTATTCAGTAACAGCAATAAGTATTTGGAAATTTGAATCAAAATAAAGTATCGGATATAAGCCTCCTTCTTTTAAAGAATGTCAAGTTGTAATCGTTTAACTGTTGCGCTAAATTGACTTAACCGATCTAGGGTCATGTATATCTACTTTTGATATTGATATTTTACTGTTTGAATACAAAATAATTATTCAAAACCATTCTTTATGAACTTCATTTCACGACATATAATTTCATGTTGTTAATTGGGAGGGTTTCACATGCTTTACAGGAAATATAGGCTTGAGGAATGTAGTCAATTTTATGAAAGAAGGGAGAAGTAGTATTTTCTCACCTCTGAACCAGTTTGTGGAATGATTGTGGGGACATATCGAGCATGTTATATTCTTTCGTCATAGAGAAGGCATGTTCAACTGCAGCCACGCCCTTTTCTGAAAACAAATGGTGGTGGTGAGTGGTAACGTTTTTACAAGAAGGGCAGAGTGTAACGATCCCGGGCATCTGTACAGAAAAGTACTGTATGCGCCCGTAAGATCTTGAAATATTAGATCCATGTATGACACACCCTTGCTTCTATACTTGACCCGAATAATTAGGGATATATGACAACTTTGAAATTATGGAATATGCTCAGTGTATTAACACATTGATTGAATATCATTAATAAAAAGTCAATTATGTTTTACTTTCTTGCCGAGTATACATATCACACAGAAGGCTACATTTTTTGTATCTGTTGTAGCAAATACGAGCGAAGCGCAAGTAAGATCAAGGTAATTACGCTGACATAATATTCTTAAGATCTTACGACGTGAAAAGGGTATTATCAACTTAAAGAGCCACTCCGTGAGTTGTTGGAGTCATATATGCCTAACTTAATCAATGGTGTCATTTGATCGCGAAGTATCCACTATTACCAAAAAGACACATTTTAAAGCTTATTAGGGTTTTTTACAGTGACAATATGAAGGTAGAACGTTGCAATTATGATCGAAAACCGGACAGTGGCGCGCGTAAAATAGTCAAACGTAATTTTGGAAACTTATCTAAAACAGCCAGGAAGGCAGTTAGTGGTTGATAGCGTGTGTTGGGTTATATAACTAGTAACCATGTATGCTGGACGTGGTATCTACATCTCTGTGCTTTTATAACGCTGTTTTGAGATATTCATAGAAAACCAGTATTTGTCATATATTTGGACAAGAAAAAGTAAGATGTTTTGATTTTATATCACCACATATGACATTTAGGTTTGTATCAAAGGTAAATAATATGTTATGATAATCACGGAGTGGCTCTTTAAACAGGAATCTCTAGAATTAGTTAAGTATCAGTTGAAATATTCAAAGTCGCTATATCATGCTGTTGATGATCAATTTAAGCGGCGGTAAAATCTATTCTAGCTGAAGGGCAACCTACCGTTAGCTCGAGTAATGTTGATGTAGTATTGGTCACACTCAAGCAACTCGTGTGTGTCCCCATCCAGCGTGTAGACCCAGTAGGCTGGGTTCACATTGCCTTCAGTCGTCACCGAGGGGGACAGGAACATGACAGCCAGGGGGTCGGGCGGACTTGCAGGGTCTGTCATCTAGGTAAGTATCGCATTTTGACAATTAATCTATTAAGGGTTGGTGTTAAGATTAGGTACTTTAAGACTGTTGTTCATAAACACAACATTCTTCCTGATATTTTTTCAAAAGGGGTAGTCTATTGTTGAATGTAAGAGGCTTCATATATCTTCTCTTGATTTGGGAAAATTGAAGTTTCATCAAGTTAGTCTATTTCCTAAAAGGAGTGATATTTGATTTGTAAGCATGCCAGTGACATTTTTACTGCACCTGAAAGGTATAACTCGCGCCACTCAAATTCCCTAGCTTGATTAATGTTTCTGGGACAGCCTTGTCGTTTTAGTCATATAAGATAATCTTGAAGTTATATCTTCTTATCATACGCACTTCAATAAAAACGTGGCACAGTAAGGATTCTGTTAGCAAGTAAAGGAGAGTGGCGCGAATGATACAACCTAGAATATATAGCTCAAACGATAAGAGAAATTAATATTTTTAGAAGACCTACAAGTTACTAACTAACTATTAGTTAAACTACCATATATGATTTAAAACTACCAATCCTTTTGATGATACTCACCACTTCAAACCCGGACCGGTGGTTATGACCGAACGTATGCAGTACGATGGTATCCGAGTATTTCGCTGTCAGGTTCGTGTAGAAGTCTCCATACTGTATGTCCGAGTCTGGGAACTGACCAGGGGCAACGTGGGAGAGCATTATCACCTGTTGAAGAGATGAGCTAAATGTATCACCTGTCAAAACGGGGGCCAGCATTTTCAACTGTCAAAACGAGGGCCAGAATCATCAACTGTCAAAGAGTAGGGTCAACATTATCAAATGTCAAAGAGTAGGGTTAGCATTATCATCTGTCAAAGAGTAGGGTTAGCATTATCAATTGTCAAAGAGTAGGGTCAGCATTATCACCTGTCAAAGAGTAGGGCCAGTACTATTACCTATCAAAGAGTAGGGCCAGCATTATCAACTGTCAAAGAATAGGGCCAGTATTATAACCTATCAAAGAGTAGGGTCAGCATTATCAACTGTCAAACAGTAGGGTCAGCATTATCAATTGTCAAAGAGTAGGGCCAGTATTATTACCTATCAAAGAGTAGGGTCAGCATTATCAACTGTCAAAGAGTAGGGTCAGCATTATCAATTGTCAAAGAGTAGGGTCAGCATTATCAATTGTCAAAGAGTAGGGCCAGTATTATTACCTATCAAAGAGTAGGGTCAGCATTATCAACTGTCAAAGAGTAGGGTCAGCATTATCAACTGTCAAAGAGTAGGGTCAGCATTATCACCTGTCACAGAGTAGGGTCAGCATTATCAACTGTCAAAGAGTAGGGTCAGCATTATCAACTGTCAAAGAGTAGGGTCAGCATTATCACCTGTCAAAGACTAGGGCCAGTATTATTACCTATCAAAGAGTAGGGCCAGCATTATCAACTGTCAAAGAGTAGGGCCAGTATTATAACCTATCAAAGAGTAGGGTCAGCATTATCAACTGTCAAACAGTAGGGTCAGCATTATCAATTGTCAAAGAGTAGGGCCAGTATTATTATCTATCAAAGAGTAGGGTCAGCATTATCAACTGTCAAAGAGTAGGGTCAGCATTATCAATTGTCAAAGAGTAGGGTCAGCATTATCAATTGTCAAAGAGTAGGGCCAGTATTATTACCTATCAAAGAGTAGGGTCAGCATTATCAACTGTCAAAGAGTAGGGTCAGCATTATCACCTGTCAAAGACTAGGGCCAGTATTATTACCTATCAAAGAATAGGGTCAGCATTATAAACTGTCAAAGAGTAGGGCCAGTATTATAACCTATCAAAGAGTAGGGTCAGCATTATCACCTGTCAAAGACTAGGGCCAGTACTATTACCTATCAAAGAGTAGGGCCAGCATTATCAACTGTCAAAGAGTAGGGCCAGTATTATAACCTATCAAAGAGTAGGGTCAGCATTATCAACTGTCAAACAGTAGGGTCAACATTATGATCTATCAAAGAGTAGGGTCAGCATTATGATCCATCAAAGAGTAGTGCCAACATTATGATCTATCAAAGAGTAGGACCAGCATTATGATCTTTTAAAGACTATGGCCAGTATTAAAACTTATCAAAGAAGAGGTCCAGCATTATCAACTTTCAAAGAGTAGGGTCAGCATTATCAACTGTCAACGACTAGGGCCAGTATTATTACATATCAAAGAGTAGGTCCAGCATTATAAACTGTCAAAGAGTAGTGCCAAATTTTATGATCTATCAAAGAGTAGGACCAGCATTATGATCTATCAAAGAGTAGTGCCAACGTTATGATCTATCAAAGAGTAGGGCCAGCATTATGATCTATCAAAAAATAGTGCCAACATTATGATCTATCAAAAAGTAGTATCAATATTATGATCCATCAAAGAGTAGTGTCAACATTATGATCCATCAAAGAGTAGGGCCAGCATTATGATCTATCAAAGAGTAGGGCCAGCATTATGATCTATCAAAGAGTAGGGCCAGCATTATTTCATTTTCCACATGACGTCCTCGGCAATGTCCCTAGCACTTACCTTCTCGTTGTTCCTAGTTGCATTCTCTAGCGTCTCCTCCATGAAGTCCATCTGCTCCTGTACGGCAGGTACCAGGTAGTTGAGGAGGGTGTAGAAGTTGAACGTATACCTTTGTAGATACCAAGAGAGAAAACAATGTTTATATTGGTGTATGAGGTAAATACGTCAGAAGGTTATCGTCGCTTTCAACTGTGTTTTTCTTGCATTGCGATGACAAGTAGAACTCACTAGAAAGGCAAGTATCAACATTCTTCCAATCCAGCCAAACCTCGCCTGGAACTTAGTACTTAAGATACATGTGCAAAATACTACCCCTTTTAACAATATTTTTTTCAATTGATTATCATGGATGATACTCTATCAAATCTCAATGTAGCACTGTATCTAAACGTTACTGCTCAGAGGACAGATCTCTACCATACGCGTTATCGATCAAGACTAAACTCGCACTTATAGAACGATAGTCGAACACGAATCACTTTACTATTTTGTAAACGTACAAACTTCCACACTACCTTCACAATCAAATCATAAATATATATTCATGATAAAGCCATAAATGGCAATTTGTATATATGACATTGATAACTAAAAAGGAAGCTGTCATTGAAACTAAAGAATTGATATGTTTTATATCTTGAGAATATTTTACTCGAGACTTTGTTGCAAACAGATGGAAACCACTGACTGAATGAAGCGAGGAGACCCAGAGACAATGTACTCGTGTCCCCTGACCACTATGTACGCGCATGCGTAATTGAAGTTATCAATGTCCCCTCACCATAGATTCGTGTTGAAGGATAGGAGACGTAACCCTGGTCTCAGCAATGTTGTGTAGTAGGCAGTCCGTTGGGTGTTTGCCAGTTGGTCTGCAGGCAGGTCGAACCCCTCTTGCCACCAGCTGCCTGTTTGTTTGGTGAAGCTCTGATGGACATAGATAATGAATAGAAAGTATTGTAAAGGATTCTGGAATATCAGTTCATTTACTAGCAGAATTGTCATTATGAGCCGGTGATCATTTGTGTTGTGAAAAACATTTACATTTAGGCTTGTTCGCAGGAGAATAAAATAGATTGTCAATATTTAATGCTTTAAAACGTTATTGATATTTCCATTTGAACACGAGCCAAACATGTACGTTATAATGCTATGTATAGTACAGATAATATAGATGTTCTCTAATGAATGAATACATTTTATACTTTAAAATATTGTCCAATATGAACGTATTTTAGAAATTCTCCAACGGGAATTTACCTAAATTCTCCAATATGAATAAGTTCTGGACATATTTTAGAACTTTTACAATGTCCTCTTACAATATGAAGACCATCGGCCCTTGTATCCGCGCACTGCGAATATTGCTCAGTATCGAGATTCTGTTCACTGTGTATAGCACAATGGAGGCAAATAGTGACAAGACAATCAGAGGATTGTAGGATCCCTCCGCGAATACGTTTTAACATTATGGTCTATAGGTATCCAGGGTAAATAACAAGGTAAGAAATGAGGTAGCTTTACCTGGTACTCCTCTTTCAGCAGGTAGTACTGACTCTGGGGGAACATTTCTGCAAGGTAAAACGTTTTCGTTTCAGTGAAAAAAGAAAAATAGCCATCAAGATGTGTCTTTTTCTTAAACGATAGTTCATTATGCAGCCTTTCAAAATGTTATTAGTACGTATAATAACACCTATCACGTGGTAGGATGTTTCCATTTTTTAACGTATTGAATGATGTTAATGATAATAAACAATATCGGTCCATTTTTAAACTGGTTATGATTAATGTAATGTCTTGTCGTATCTCCACTCGACAATTAATGATAAAAATATATTTAGGGTAATAACTTTAATACAATACCCTTTGGAAATTATCACTATGTCATGGTGACTGGACAGCATGAAGAAAACAACGAAATTTCTCGTATGATCATGATTTTATCAATGCTTTTATTTGATTGAGGAGTATCGAATATTTTAAAGCTAATCGATTGTGTATGGTGACAATATGAAGATCTAAAGTCGCGATTATGATAGAAAACGGACATTGCCGCGCGTCAATTACTCAAACATAATTTTGGAAACTTACCCACAGCAGTCAGAGAATAGTTAGGGTTTTGTACTGTTTGATAACCAGTACAAGTTGGCGTTTGATTTCGGCGCATATATTGAGCTGTTTTTAGATTATTATTGAAAAGAAGTAGATCTTATATATTTTTCATTTTGGGAAGAACATTAAGTTCCTATCAAAATATGGCATGATAGTTTGTATCAAAGCAAAACAGGGAGTGTCTCTTTAAAATGCGGCAATGATTTTATCCTATTTCCTCCTTTTGCTACTTGGTTCAGAAACTGACTAATGATTGCGGCACTAGTACTTGCCTATCGTTAAATCTCACACTTCAAATACAAAAAATACCATCTTGTCATAAACATCGCAATCTTCTACATACTCTCGTCTATATACTCCAAACGTAATTACCATGGTTCCCGAGTGTGGGATATATCTTGACTCCAGGCAACCGTGACGTCAGTCTCTTGATAACGTCATAATCCACAGAGAGCTGCGTTTGCCACGTTTCTTCCCAAATATCATGAGGCGGGGAATCACCTAACGATTTAAAATGAAATTTTAAAATGATGATAATAAAGTTTATCATTTATGACGTTACCGTGAATTAGGATCATGTACAGTGTATAACAGGTTTCAGCTATTGCAAAATATTTGTCAAAAGCGTTACTTGTCTTCTAAATACATTCTTTAAAAATGCATTTCAATCACAATCTTTTTTGACAAACGATATTTACTCACCAGCATAAAATATGAAATCCGGTTTTGGTTGTGATTTAGCCACGTGATCCAAAATAACGTCAACAGTTAACCAAGGAACATCGCAGTTATATTCTCCAAACTTTCCCGCAAAACCCTGAAAATAGCTTTTATTCATACATTTATGGTAATAATTCCGCGAAATATAATTGATTATATGTGAAACCTTTTCATATATCAAAAATATGAAACCTTTTCATATATCAAGAATATGAAATCATTTCATGAATATATTTTTAAAATTATACAAATGAATATTCAATATTTAGATTAGATATACTTGAATCCTTTATATTATATTATGACGATTGATGCCCCAAACACGCCACTTCTTTTTGTATAAAACTTACAGTTCCGTCGTAACCTTCTCTACAACATATCACAAGGCCGCATTCAGTCGCTGTTCCCTGTAAAGAATAAGATTACTTTAGTTTTATAACATTAATATGACTAGCAATAATTATCATAAGTAATTTCCAAGAACAAAATTAAGGAAATGTATATTATAGTTACATTAATGAATCAAATAGAAGATAAAAGATCTCTTTCGACGAGTACAATATGTTTATGGTCTTATATAGAGATATAGAAGAAGGTATTTAGTTCGAATACAGAATGTAAATCTGTCCTAATCAATTTTGTTTTTGAATGCGTGTGATAACGCCAGAATTCATAATTAGTATCCTTACAATATTCAAGAGGAAAATTTAATTCTGCATAAAACTCTATATAAAACGCTCGTAAAATCATCATGCAAGTGATCCTAAATTATACTATTTCAAATCAATGCCTTGCAAATCAACGTACTTCAGTGTACAGGGGGTCTACATGGATATCTGCAAGCTGAACAATGGTTATGTTTTTTGAGTTTCTCTCTTTTGGTTTATCAATGTTGACAAATTTCCGCCTTCTTGCAGATATTTCGGGCATTTTGATCGGTTCAATCTCAGAAGAAGGGCGTTCACAGTAGTTTAGCTGTTGACAAGTTTTAGTAGGCTCCAAATATGCTGTAGTTGCTACAAATGTTACCTGAAATAAAGTCAGACCGTGTCACTCGGTGATAAAAAAAAGAGGTCAGTGATAGAAATAAAGGATAATAAAATAAAAATAATAGTGTGAAGTATATTTAGAAAATGAAGTTTCATCTACTGAAAGTAATGCTTATTTTCAATGTTCAGAAATATGTAAAGCAATAATATTTATGAAATTGAAGCCTTGTTTATTGCTGCAACACATGTCATTTCATCGTTTTAACGTTACTTACTGTTGGAAAATGTTGATGGTTTCTATCAATTTAAACAATTTTGATTAAAACAGGAAACAAATTTAAACAGTTTGATAACCATATAATCATTTGAAATAAACAACATATCGTTGTGACTTCCTCGTACCAAAGGCTAATTAGCGCATATGTAACAAGGTAAAAAATCTCCATTGCAACCAAACTGGTTCCCGGGCCTTGTTCCGCTCTAGCTCACTTGTAGCGCAAGCGGAACGAGGCCCGGGAACCAGGTTGCATTGCAAGTAAAGCCAAGAGATGAAGGGGAATGCATCCTCAGTTACCTTGGGCTAGATGTTCCTATGCTCTATACTTGGGATGTGAACACCAACAGAGCACATGGTGGCTGAGGGCGAGGCAAATCATACCCTTACATGTACTTAATCATACAACCCAATAAAGATTGTGTTTGACTTTTTAAATTCTCTTTTTAGAACCTACCACAGGTCCATAACCCTTGATGAAGCCGGGGCAGGTGATTTTCCCGTTCAACCCCTGGAAGTATTGCTCTACACGGCACATGGCCTCAAGTTCGGGCAGGAGGAACTCCAGCGTCTTGTTGCTGGTGATGGCTTCTACAGCCAGGTTTACAACTCTCTGAAACAAAGGTCATCATTCACAGCGATGATTCAATAATATCATAATGATGAGTAATGATGAGTAATGATACAATTTTAACACCTTATATCTAGTCCAGGACTGCCCACTGGCGGTATGGGGTACAATATTACCCTGAAACAATAGTAAATGCAAGGCAGCACGTAAGCGCTTCGCGCGATCATATAAATCCGTACATCCCTTAACAAGTTAGTCTGGATAATATGTATAAATGATAAACGTAAACTGCTTCATCCGGGTATCAATATGCGTGCAAGGGTCCTACAATCCCTGATTGCTTTGTCACGGTTAACCTCGTTTGATCTAAAAATATCGAGTCAATGAAATAACTTAACATCGAACAACAATAATACAGTACCCGGATGAGAGAACAGTTGAAATTCACGCACAACTAACAAACGGAAACAAAACAATCAGGGGTTCTTTGGATGTAAATAATGCATGGATGTGAATACCTTAACACAATAAGATTACGAACTCAAGAAAGTTTAATGAATTAGAAGAAACAAATGAGGATCTGAATCAATTTATTATCATTTTAATCAAAATTTCAATGTCATTCGTTTTCAGAAACAGCTACGACTATTTCACATTTACACGTTTGATGTGTCTGAGTAATCATCTACTTTTCATTTCAATTATTACAGCTGGTTTCAATGACGATCTATATTTGTCAGAGCATAATTCAAAATAACTATCATAATTGAAATAAAATTTTACTGTTAAATCTGATCTTTCATCGTTAAAACACCAATGACTAAGATCTTGTAAGGTCGTTGGTGGCTACAAAATCGATTTTAACAGCTCTCGTGCACCACATTTTAAATTCAGATTGTAAATTGCATCTTATAAATAGTGACTGCATATCGCTTGCAATTTGATATACAAACTAACTAAGAGATCATCAAGTATATTTTTTATTTAGCTGTGATGATTTGTAAAAACATCTTGTCTGTTTTGATAAATCATTTACGCACGGACTTTATTAATCATAATTAACGGCACCTGTGTATAATGGACAGATGACACCAAGATAATTAAATTATCACTATGCCTATAGCTTTATTGTGTCCACTGATATTTGAATGTAAAATTGGCAACAA
Organism: Phorcus lineatus; assembly: GCA_921293015.1. NCBI lineage: Eukaryota > Metazoa > Mollusca > Gastropoda > Trochida > Trochidae > Phorcus > Phorcus lineatus. Next base: position 36,982,926 of record OV121085.1, read on the forward strand.
TTTCTAATGATTATTCCATAGCCTGTCATCACTCAAAAACATCCATCAGACGTCATTATTATAGATTCTTTTAACTTCATTCTTCTAGATAGCAATTCATAAAATAACTGTTTATAGGATATTTATTTTAAAGTAATATATCAATCTCATTAAAATAAGCTTATTGATTTGCTCATTTCATATATAGACATTCTTTCATTCAGCTTGCCGCTGATTTCCCAGTGATCCGAGTCTCGGAAATAACCCTAAGTTACTCCTCGCAGTGTTAATAATCCTCAAGCACAGTGTTCGCGATGTTCAAAGTTTTAGATGTGCACTCGGAATCACGTAGCAAGCTCTCTGATTTGTCCAATATCCATTCCGCGGGAACGCGAAACTCCGTTGGGTTACGTGAGATCTACCGCTCGCTATCCGCCATTTCTCTAAAAATACCACGACTAAAGTTGTGTCGTAAAAACGATATGTGAGCGAAAAGCTAGATCTCATTTCAATGAGACTGCGTGATGTTTATACTATTCCTATTTCGCTTGAAAAGGAATCACTCTTAAACAAACATCTAATTACCTAAATTAAATCATCTGAACACAGGCGTAAAAGAATACCTCACCTCAATTAATCATCATTTTCACAACTTTAGTTATGTAAAATGAATGGTTAATCATATGCTCTGGGTATGCACTCCTATCATTTACAAGTAATGACATAAAGTCAGTGATAAATGGAATCTCACCCTCAAATTTAATCATATTTCCAGTGTTATAGATAAGGGCTGATGTATTTGAGAATTAATATTATCACCTTGTGTTTATCTAAACTATTTAAGAAACAGTAGTCTTGACGTATAAATTGGACAGTTCGATCAAGTGACAACTTGCGGGAATGAAATTCAAGTTATATATCCATTTGATTATAAAGGTCAACCAAATTTTTAATATTTGGTTAGAAAATTATTTTAACAAATTTTGAGAATGCTTGTAACTATTAGCGATAAACTCTCAAATTTCAGTCGTTAATTGAAAGATTATTTTCAGCAATCGTACATAAAAGTGAACAAATTAGTAAACAATTGGTTTTGACAAACGGTTAAGAAAAAAAATTATTCGTTACAGTTACTTTGATGTAAAAGTAATAAATTAACCTTAAATGTTGTAGATCCTTAATGACTCCTTTGTATACATGTTGTTTAAAAATTCCTTACCTTACAAACTCCACAGTAGAGAAACTGATGGAACTTGTGAGTTGTTATCTCTTTTAGGGTTGCGAAAAAGCCATGTTCATGCTCCACTGGTGCCGAGCTGACCAGTACAAAGGCCAAAGACAAGATTCCTACGATCGTCAGTTCTCTCATAGTTACAAACAGATGATTTATAAGGTTACTAGCAGGATATAGAAAAAAAAATTCGTCACTGAGAAGAAAACTCAGATGTTTTCGACAAGGTATAACCGACAGCGTTGAAGTTACCTAATGCGATACTGATTCATTATTGAACCAATAAATGATCCCATTTTAATAATGATGTCAGTAAGCCAAACGAAGAACGTCGTATTCTCTGTTAAAACGTTCGTTAGAGACACAGAAAAATACAAAATTCAGTTCCTTTTCGACCACATAGAATTTATACCGTTGATATTAACACGTGCAATGCATGTAGAAATAAGATTCAGAGGCAACACAAAGAATTCGAATTCTTCTAAGTTATGTAAACAAAACCTGAGAAACCTTATTTTGTAATATCGTATGTCATCTAGATAATTTAGAGAATGTTAGCACCAATTTTTTAAAAAAGATACCTAGGGTCGTCTTATATCACATAATATATTAAATATTATATCCAATCCAATTCCCAAAATAAAAGATGAATTTTCTTTGACAACGTTGATGCTAATCCAGAGAGAAGGCAACGCCAGATATCGATACAGATTTCTTTGATGAGATCACAAAGAATTTAAAAACATATACTTCAGAAAAATATCAAATTGCAACAGCAAGACAAGGGATCAATTTTCTTCGAATAACAAACTCGACACGTCCATGACACACGCACAAACGTTTAGATGAGTATTTCGGAAACACATGCAATCCTAGTAAATTGTATTCGCCGGTCTTGGTATTTTGTATTCGCCGGTCCTGGTAAATTGTATACGCCAGTCTTGGTATTTTGTATACGCCGGTTTTGGTATTTTGTACTCGCCGTTCTAGGTAATTTGTATTCGCCGCTCTTGGTATTTTGTATTCGCCGTTCTTGGTATATTGTATTCGCCGGTCTTGGTATTTTGTATTCGCCGGTCCTGGTAAATTGTATTCGCCGGTCCTGTTTCTCCGTAAACACTGATCTTGGTAAATCTTATTTGCTTGTCCTTATAAATTATATTAGCAGGTACTGATAAATTGTACACGAAGACCAACTGCACTATCAGAACCGTGCTGTCAAGAATTCGTCATTCCCATTAATAACTCAACCGAGTTCATAACTCGAAAACCTGTACCATTATGATGAACCGAAAGTTTTTGTGAAAATTTTATATACACGTATCAGACAATTAATCATGTGAATGAAAACAGCAGCCATTAATCAAATGCAATTTAGCACATCTGTCTGTTTGTAATGATTGTGAAATTACTAATAATGTTATTGACAGTACTAAATCACAGGTCATTTTAATTAAAAGCTATTGCGATGACACTCATTTATTGCGGTGACTATTAAGCACGAGGACATGTCATGACTAATTGGCCTCAAAGTCTCCCCATGTATTAGACAGAGTGTACCATGTTGACACTTTTAAATGTTTAATTATAAATTTTCAAAATATTACATATAGAAAAATAATTTTACTCAGTCGGATTTTTAAAACATAATTTTGCTAAACATTACCAGTTTCATAATATTTCTTCGGCAGTAGTGCCCTGTAGCTAAGATCAAACACTATTTTGCGACAAGATGCTTTATCGAGATTCTCGTAATTTGTAACTTGTCAATACTTTCGATAGATTTACATTATTACGCTTGAAAGCGATATAAGAAGATATACTGAAACTTCGCTATCAGCACAATAAAGAAATTGATAAACCATTAACATTCCTTGTCTTCCGATGTACATTTCAGTATTGTTTTCTCTGTCTCTCCTACAATATCCGACAAGACTTAGTCTCATTCCGTAATTTTCAGTAGGCCTAAGCCTAAATTGAGAATTACAAATGTGATATGCGACAGGGGAAATCAACTTGGTCAATAAACAAAGGTTTAGAGGGGTACTAGCTCTGGGTTTTTTTTAAAAAGCTTTATCTCTGGAAATTTTCCTTAACATTAGTTCTTGCGAAATGTGTTATTTTCACAGGGTCAAACATCTCATTACTCGACCCGGTCATCCGTAGTCGTAGAAGAAACCAAAATTCTGGCGGTCATATTTTTGTGAACTCCTCTTAATCATTTGAGATAGGGAAATGATTATGCAAAGCTCAACAGATCGTTTTAAAAATGCTTCTTTGTATTGAAAAACAGTGTCTCGCAATTGGAAACATTCATTTCCGTTTTCGTAAAATCCTCTATTTATCTAAAAAATAAAAGCGTGCTATTTCCCCTTTAAAGTTTGATATTGAAATTTATTGATTTTAGTCGTTCAACAATTTAGTCCACCTATTTAGATGTGTGCCTTGTCGAAAATGAAAAAGCCTTTTAGCTCTAGCTGCTGGCGATGCCTAAATCTTTGATGAAGTGTTGGGCGTGTGCATTAGGAACGTTATTGTGAATTTAAAGAGCCACTCCGTGAGTTGTTGGAGTCATATATGCCAAACGTAATCAATGGTGTCAAATGATCGCGAAGTATCGACTGTTACCAAAAAGACACATTTTAAAGCTTATTGGTTTTTTACAGTGACAATATGAAGGTAGAACGTCGCAATTATGATCGAAAACCGGACAGTGGCGCGCGTCTTTTAGTCAAACGTAATTTAGCAGACTTATCTAAAACAGTCAGGAGGGCAGTTAGGAGTTGATAGTGTTTGTTAGGTTATATAACTAGTATCCATGTATATTGGACTTGATATCTACACCTCTGTGCATTTATAAGGCTGTTTTTATATTTTCATGGAAAACCAGTATTTGTCATATATATGTTTTTCTGACATGAAAAGTTAAGATGTTTTGATTTTATATCCCCACATATGACATTTAGTTTCGTATCAAAGGTAAATATGTTATGAAAATCACGGAGTGGCTCTTTAATTGGTGTGTGTGTTATGAAGTTTTATATTTGTCGTGTTGTGTTATGGCAAACTAAGTGTTTAGACTCCTTTGAGGGGCATTTTAGTAGCTGGATTTATGGAGAAAAAGTTCTTGAGGATGGTCAAATTTCTTTATGACTCAATATGCGATGTATGTAGACAACGTTGTCAAGTAATTGATGTGAAGTGGAACAGAACATGGCTGAAAAACACTAAAGGGTCACTGAGAATGTTGTTGCGGTCAAATATGCATCCATTACCTGTTATCACATCCTATTATAACTGTCTATCATAACCTTATTCCTTGAATGAACTTCTCGGTATTGTAAACTCCCAATCACAATAGTATATACATCAAACTGTAACATCAACTCGTTTATATGTCATATGTATCATTTGCTCCATGACGATTTAAATACTAACATGGACACGAAACGTTGGATTTCTTGCAATAAAGAAGTTGACTATGGATAAGAACATGTTCGTCTTCAATGCAGTAACATAACGAAAAAAAGCTGTGGTATTAAAATTGTTTGAAATCATTGAACGGCTCTCCATTAATTTGATGATAATCGTTTTTGAGTGACTGCTAAATTTAGGCATGCGCGTTATGAAATCGATACAAATGAATCATTCTTTATTTACCCCAAGTTTCGAAATCAAAGAAAATAATTAAATTAAACTTCCAAGCATAGGTGGAGTATTTGCCATCAGCACGTTTTAAACACAATGTCATATAGGGGAACTGTGACATCAAACCATATTGTTCCTGATTAGAGTTTTATGAAGAAAGATCTGACTGTCTAAAAGCTATAAAGCACTGAGAATAGAGTAAATAAATATGAGTAAATACTCTTGAAAGAGGGGCTCAGCCTAAAATCACTTCAACCTGATATTTTAGAAATACAAACCCATTAATTTTAATAAAAGAAAACCTTTCCTCTTTGATTCCAATGTTATGTATATGTCTTCTATAGCATTGAATCAAGTCAAAGGCATATTTCACTTGAAAATCACAATTTCGATCTAAATAGATAAGCATAAAGGTTTTTGTTGATCAAGACGAGGATGTTAGTATTCATGTAAATACACTTAAAATGTGAAGCACTCATAAAATAATCAGAACACCACTTCTATAGCAGAAATGAACATGAAATAAAACAAACAAATTTTACTGACTAAATTTTTATTTGGAAAACATTACTTTACAACTTTTGTGATAGAAAAAGGTGATAAAAATACCTATTGTGAAATATGGAAAATGTGAATGTCAAAATGTTAGAAAAAAATCAACCTGATAAAATACATGGACACATTTAATTCTGTTAACTTTAGCATTCTTATGGATACCATAACCTCGAAATTCTTTCAAATATACACTAACTTTTTTCTTTCAATATTTTCAGATCTTTAAAGTAAATTCAAAATGTAACAATGTTGACTCATATTTTTTTACTACCTAAGGGGAGTATGTTGCATGTATTCAGTTTCAACTAGTTCCATCTGTATCATTAAAACTTTGGTTTTCATGGTTAAGGTACTGTTTATTTCTAGAGTTTCACTGCTAAAGACATAGAAGATGGTATCTATTTCATTATTAAAGATTTTGCATTTACAAAATACTGCACTCTAAAGATCTATGAATATTCATCAGCATTTGAATAACCCTGATAATTTGGACCGTCCTATATAATAGTCACTTGAGCTTTAGAAAATACAACTAAATAGAATAACTATTTACCGTCAATTATCTGAAATATTTAGAATGATTCATTAAGTCTTTAATCTGAAAAGCAGATTAACTACAGATATCAATACCTTTTTCTAAATTGACAATTTGAAGACTGGCCATTTTATGTAAATACAACACTTTTTAAACACCAAAAATATGTCAATCCAAGTTGATAAAACATCAAGAAATAGACAACAACATTGCAAAACAATAACAGTTTAGGAAAATATTTCACAACATGAAAAATAATTTGTGCCATTTAGTTTTTATGTGAAAGATAAAGTCCTTTTTAAAGGATTTAACTTTGATATTAATAAACAGAAATGGTTGCAAAATAAACCAATACTTGCAATATATAAAAGCTATATGAACAAATGTGCTTCTGATCCCTATGAGTTTAGGACAATTCATATGAAGTTTTTAAAGGGAATTTATAAGTGGCAAAGTTAAGAAATGCAAAATCTTTGGATAACAACATTCCCATCTATTTTCACAACATAGAAGTTGTTCTCCAAAAATCCTGATTTTATTTTGTATATGTAATTTTTAAGATATGTCCTAAAATATTATTTAATAAAAAGTATTTCTGCTCAGGATCCAATGTTTTTATAAAATCGGAATGTTAATTAATTCTAATTAATTATTGAAAACTATTCTCTACATATACATCCATAAAACGAAGGAATGAATGTCACTAATGTGAAAAAAATATTTACAAAATCTTCTAGCTACACATGAAAAGCAGTGGGATTGAAAACAACCACAGAAATAAAAAGACCAAAAAGCAGTCTCGTTGTAATACTTGAAAACGGTATGGAAGAGTATTTGTTTTAAAAGCACTCGGATTTTCAAATTGCAAAAATAAAAGTATTCACTTATCAAAACATGTTATTTAATATTGTGAAATCATATGAACATGTCAAGGTTTGTGAAAAGGTAATCGCAATCTTGCTATTAATCAATGTCACCATTTATATATTTGATCTTAGAAATATCATTTATCTAGGATATCAGTGTCGTCCCCATGCAAGGAGCAAAACAGGGCGTCTTTGAAAATAGTAGATAGATTATCAATATGCCAGGGGGGGGCGGTAAAATATATTCAAGGTTTTAATGGTATTGACATTTTCATTACAAATGCCTGATAAATATGCATCTTAACAAAATAATTACTTTTTTATGGATAAATCGGATCTTATCAGATTTTTAAAATTTTTGCAGCATTATATAATTCACTTTATATATTACAGTATAAAGAATGTAAAAAGATCAGGTTGTATGTGGCAGAACTCTATAAAAAATGTTTATGTCACAACACACATTCATATTATTCACCATATTTATAATATTTTGTAATACATTTTTTAAATTTCAATAAAGATTGTAACCCGAAGAATAGTGTAATCTGAATGAGAAGCAGCTTCTATCAACACATTTGTCATGAAGAGGACAAATTCATTGCCAACATCAATTAATATTTTTCTATTATCTAACTTTACAATTTCAACAACAATAGCCACATATAGTATATTTTGCTTTCCCGTGTTGCAATTTAAAACAATGCATATATCACAAAACAGACAAACATTTTGTGTCTACCTTAGCATAAGACTATAACAACAACTAATACCAACGAAGGCAAGCCTTAGCATTCAGCATGCAATTGTAGATATATCATACATTAAGCTTTAGCAACAGGCAATACAAGACATATGTCATGAAATATGATATACAACAATAAACTGTTAGCACAAGAAGATGTGTTGAAAAGGATTGTCTTTAACAATTTGAGCAGTTTCAAACAAATCAAACAAAAAGTTCCTTTTTTTAAAACCTGTTTCCTCAAGGTCTTATACTATGATATTTTTGGTTGTGACCAATGATTGTTAATTCTGAAGGCAAAGTTTATTAAACTGATTATTAAAGATTTTAAATTTTCAAATGTATTCAAAATATATGATGGATCACTCTTTAAACCAATTTATGAACATGGAAAAAAACTGTGCTTTTATGATTAGTTTCCTTGGAAGGAGACAAAAGGAACTTTAAAACCATTTTCATACTCTTCTACCATAGATACAAATTATAACATTCAGTCAATGAAACCTAGAATGAAAAGAATTATGTGAACAAAATCTAAACAGTAGATTTATACAAGAAACTATAATAAAATGAGAAAGCGATTGGAACTGCCTTGAAACAAATCCAAACAAACTTGTTAAAAGTTTAAACAACAAAGTATCAACATATAATCTTTACAAGACAATCATTTTCAGTTATCCATCGATACATTACTTTAACATTGCATACTATAAATTTAGACTCAAACTTTCAAAATAATTATGAAATTAATTTGTTATTAAAAAGCTATGTAAGCTCCTAAAATGCTAATTCAAATATAAATTCTTAAACAATTAGTGCAATGTTACAATTATGTCATTTTCTTTTCTTTTTTCGATTGGACACCAAAGTGAAATGTTTGTAATTAATTGAAAAGTAACTTCAGTTTTTTAATATCCTTCTCTGATGTAGAGAACAAGAAGAAAACACATGATATGATTTTCAATAAAACCATAATTTTAACCTAGTTTTCCTCCGAAGTAAACCTGCAAAAATCACCTTTTAAAGTTAAGCTTAAAACTAAAAAGAAAGATATTTTGTTTAAAGGTAAGGATCAAAACGATTTAAAATTTAGAAACCAAGGTTAAGGTAAAATCAAGATTTCAGTTATTTCAGATTACAACATTTATATTTTTACTGACTCTTGACCTCTCATCTTATTACTCCTCCAAAAGATTCTTAGCACCATTTTGAAAAAAAATCTCCTGAAACATTAATATTATGAGCAAAACAGTAGCACTAGTTCCATAGATTTTCCTGAACAGTGATGGCTGGAACCGCAAGTCACTTAAGTTCAAGTCACCCAAAAGATTTTACTGAGCACTATTTCAAATGCAAACCGTTGTATAACTCCTGTAAGATATTATGAAAGGCGAAGGAGGAAAAGACACAGCACTAGTTCCCATATTCTGCTCAAAGAATTAGCCGATCATTTTGCCTTCCTCCGGTGGCCCCTCCCCATTGGCCTGATTTGGCCAATCACCAGCTTCCTTCATCTCTACAGTGTCGTCGATTGGTGCGTGACAATCCTCCTCCAGCTCATGCCGGGACAAGTGGGCGATCACACCGGCGCCAAAACTGTCCCCCAGTACGTTCACCGAAGTCCTGATTCTGTCCCTGTGAGAAAAACAAAGGAATGGCATAATGAACTTCAATTGATCATCACATACCCTGGATGATCTTCAAATAGTAAAACATAATCATAATGAAAGTCATTTTCCATAGTGCTTTATCAATAAAAGAAAAAAATACACTGAAGAGAATGGAATTCTTCAAAGGCATTTAGAAGTTGGTGTTATAATACTAGACAATTCTTATGGATAACAACTTCTTTATTTGATTTCTCACAACGTTTCTGGGCTACTTCTTGCCCCTTCTTCAGTCACCTGTGTTATCCATAAGAATTGTCTAGTATTACTGAAGAGAATGTTACACTCACAGGAACCAGTCCACGGCCAGAATGAGGCTGACATCTTCAGCAGGAAGTCCAACAGAGGTTAGCACCATCACCATGGTAACCAGACCAGCGCTTGGTATAGCTGCAGCTCCAATACTGGCACAGGTGGCTGTCAAACTGGGATCAAGAAAACAACAAGATTTCACCAAAATGAGCTGAACATCAGGCAAAGTTATGATTCATTTTTCTAAACTTATTTTGCAAGAATATCAAAATTCCATATACAAAGTCAAAATCACTGGTTAAGGACATAACTAAGATATCTTTAACCGACTGTCCTATCTTTCAACAAAGTGAAATTTTTTGGTGAATGTTATCACAAAATGAAATATGAGCAGCTGAATGTTGTTTTACCTGATTGTGAGAATCTTGCCGAAGTTGAGAGGGATTCCATTCATCTGTGCTATAAAGATGGGGGCGACAGCTTCGTACAGGGCGGTTCCGTCCATGTTGATTGTAGAACCGATGGGCAGCACAAATCTGGTCACACGACGGTCGATGTTCAGGTTTTCTTCAAGACAGCGGAATGTCACGGGGAGAGTAGCAGAACTGAAAGGGAAAAGAAAGTCTGTTGATGTATGTTATCTAATATATCAGTTGATGTGGCCTTGAAGAAGAAGATAAAAAATTATAAATCTTGTCTGTCTTCACAACAGCAATTCCTTCCATTTATTAGACATCATGCTGAAAGTTGACATATTTGACCCAAACAACACACTCTGTGAGGATTTGGCTTATGACAAATATATATATATATACATATATATATATGTATGAATAGTCACATGTTTTTCCAATCAAAATCCCTTATCATAACATGATCATTAATAAAGGCTATACAGAGAGTACATTGTGTATTAAAATTTTACTTCTAATCTTTATCCCTTAGCAGGGGAATATTTCAACATTCAAAGCTGATACCCAAAGCTAAAGGTAGTTCAACATTTTTTTAAACCGATTAGAATTGCAATACTCATTCAGGAGGAAACTTCATGAAGTAAATATTTCCAAAACCAAAGCTGATGCCCTAAGTTATATCAGGTTCAACTCTGTGTTGAATTTATGAAATCATAACTCAGCCTCTCAGGAAGCGCTTCTCCGGGACCATGTTACTAACCTGGAGGCTGTTCCAAGGGCGGTCACCCAGGCCTGTAGGATTCCGATAAAGAGTTTGAGAGGGTTCTTCCTGGTGACGATGAAGTAGATGGCCGGCAGGACGATGACCGCGTGGATGATCAACCCTGCCAGAACCGTCACCATATAGAGTCCTAGCTGTTCTCCTACCTTGGCGGGGTCGTCCAGGGATAGGATCTTGCCAATGATTAGGAAGAAGATACCGATTGGAGAGTACCTGGTTCAAAAACAGAGACAAGATGATAATCAAAATGATAAAGGAAGATGAAAATCTGCCACTTATGCAGAAGACTGTAGCTATAGGTGAGTTGAGCTTATTTGGATTTGACGTTTAACGCATTTATTACACAGGGATTGGCAAATACTGCATACAATAGCAACAGAAACTGTGTTTCAAATAAGAAATCTGTGCTAATCTTGTATTCTTGACTTAATTATGAGATAGGAAAGAAGATAATATTTTGAGGAAAACCTATATTAAATGAAAAGTTCACTAATAGAAAAATCAATGATCCATGTTGAGCCAAGATTTTGATATCATCTTTTTTGTTTGATTTAATCCTACATTCCCCAATGGCAAAGCATTGCAGTGTGACCTGCATGTGTAGGCCGAAACATTCGAACTATGGATCTTATGAAGCATGACATCACTGGATAAAGCACAGTTTCCAACAATAGGTGCTACTACCCTGGTGGGATACAAAACTCAACCTCTGATAATGATGGCAAACCAATATCCACTATCAGGTCTCCACATTCAAAGTAGATAATTTCAAAGACATTTGCGCTTATCAAACGCTTACTCACCACATGACAAGGGAGACAAGTCTCATGATGATCTCGTTGAGGATGAAGAAAAAGTCGACCATTAGCTTGCCTCTCTCTGCCATGTTACTCATGATGATGCCAAAACCAGTACAGAACATGATCAGACCTGTGAGGAAAGAATTGGTTGATAGAACTTTGCAGACAGCAGAAGTTAGCAAAGTTATGAGATCATTTTCTTGATTTGACTGTTTTTAGACTGCTTAACAAGGCGCCTGTTATCTGTTAGTTTCAGGAAAATTTCTACAAAGTAAAGTTGTGAAATCATACCATCATACCATGCCATGATTCTGTTGCAGTTTACAGTGATGAAGTGAAGTTGACTTTTGTTTTGTTTGTCTAAAGTTACACTTTCAACTTCGGGAGTTTCTGAAGAAAGTAGCCAAGTTATTAGGTCAAGTGCTGGTCTTGTTAGCAGTGAGGTGAGGTGAATTGGTGTTTAACGCCGCTTTCAAGAGTATTTCATTTATATCGCGGCTGCTAGTATTATTGCAGGGAGAAAGCCCGCAACACCATTGTGGCTATGCATTGTGGTGAAACCTGTGAGCATCGGCTGGAACTAGCGAACCATGAAATTCAGTGTAGCATTGCACCAAAACCTAACTGCGTGTAGAACAGTTCTCTACTGCAGATAAAGTTGCCGAGCCCCTGGCGGGATTTGAACCACGGACCTCTTGATCTGAAGCCGAACACGCTAACCACTGCGCTATCCCGCCCCTGTTAGCAGTGAAGATTATGGTGTGACTCTCTACACTTGAAAAAAGGTATACCTCCATTTTGTTGTAATTCCATTATTTAGGTTACATTATCGGAGTTTCAGTACAGCAAAGTTGAAACCTTGCCTTGCCAAACATGTTATCATGTTTTACTTGATTTAATTGCAGTCCAGTGGTTATTCCTTACCGTAATTCAATATTTTGTTTATATCCAATGAATAGAGAATAACTTTCCCTTTGTGTTACTAGTGATAAGGTTTCATGAATAAATTGGGAAATAAATTATTCTATAAAATCATCCTTGGGTAGGATTTAAATTTTAATCCTGGCTTTATCACAGAATATAACAATGTTCTAGCTCTTTTGTTACGGTAAATCTTGCTAAAAAAAAATATGCTTATGTAAATCATTTTCTTATTCTTGATATCTACTTGTAATTGCTAATGTTCATCAAGATGTTGTTGAGGTACAGGATTTTGACAAATGTTTGAAGAACCTGAGGTACTTGCCCAATGTGAGATAAATAAAAACTGTTTCCTTGATGAATGGGTAAATGGATAAAAGAAAGCTACAATTCAGATCAAAGCTTGCATCAACTCAAGCAAATACAAATCATCCTTCATACAAGCAATAGCAGCATCTTCTCCCTTATCAAGTAAAGGTAGACAAATTAACTATGCTATGTGGTATTTAAAGAATGTCACGCTAACAATTGCTGGCGACACAGATAAATTGTTTTAGCCAAGAAATGCTCCTTTTCACATTCATAAAGCTTTACCACATGCTAAGTGTGACAAGATACATACAATATACAATACAATACAATATAAGCTAGACTGGCTCATTGGCTCTTGAAAATAACCTTTTTGAAAACCAGGATATTTCTATAGATTATCTGAAAGCAAAATGAAAAATGGACTTGCAAAATGAGTGATGCCAAAATTACCATTTCTCAGAATTTCACTCGCTGCTAATGGCTGAAATATTGCCCAAGCGGCGTTTAACAATAACTCACTCACCTCATGGAAGGGTTTCATACATCGAAGACTAGGACTAAAAACTAACTAACTATAACTAACAAACTAACTGCTTAGGCAATATTTGAAAATTCTAATAACATGTTGAATTCAGTGCCCACTGTGGGGACACCATGTTTCTGAAGATTTGAAAAAGCTTCATTTTTGAGAAATATAGAGCTCTATTTATTCTTCATATTAGGCTGCATAAAATTAGTTAGAGTTTGTATGGTACATTTTTTTCAAATTGATGAAGGCACGAGGTGATTAAGCATTTAACGCATCAATCAAGAGTATTTCTTTTAGGTAACCAAAATAATATTCTATAAGTATGGTAAGTACCAAAGGCTATGGGAAATGAAAAAAATTGCCAACGATGAAGAACTTAATCGAAGCACAAACAAAAACATTAAATTTACATTATTTCACTTATATTACAGCTGCTAGTTTCATTGCAGGGAGAAAACCCCAAAGACAGTAAGGCTATGCATTGCGGTGAAACCTGCGAGCATCGGCTAGAAATATCTAACCATTTTTGTAAACTGAAATACCATTTGGATGTGATGCAAACATAAAAGAGTTGTTCTTACTGCTTATGATATGAATTTTTGTTGACATATTGACATGGCGGAGTAGTTATAATGCAAATCTTTCAAAAATGTTTCTTCTTAATGACATCAACTGTCATGCACACATATTAAGGTGTTGCACCAATGCTCAAGATTTTATATTTTTTTATTTAGCCTTATAAAGACTGGAACAGGCTTTCATGATAATGAAGATAATGAATTTGGAGAAATTTAGATACCATTTTGACTTCAAGAAAGTCTTTGTGATAATGAAGATGGTTAAAATCTTAACTTGAAGAAATTTACCTTCTATCTTAACTTTGAGGAATGCTTCATGATAATGAAGATTTTAAGAATTGATGAATCAAGCCTCCATTTAAACTTTATGAAGTTAAAAAGCTTCACTTGGAGATTTCAAGCTACCCTTCAATAAATTTAACTACAATGTTGAGTTGTGGTACATGATATTGAAGACTGTAGCAACTTTATTTTGAACTACAATAACGCTTAGTGCAGATACAATGATTCAAGAGAGTATATGACAGTCTAGTACAATTTATGCATTCCCACTTGCAAACTTGAGACAAACACACCATCAGAATCACAAGACCTCACCTAAGACATTAATTCCGTCTTTGTAGGGAAAGGTACGAATCCATTTGATTTCTTTTTCTTTCATAATAACGTAGGTCATATTGGTTGAGTTGTCTGTAACAGTACTCATGACGACTGACTCTGTTGTTGTTGCGATGGTTTCATTAAATAGATCAGTCATATTTTCAGGCATTTCTTCTTTCTCTTTAATGTAGACAGTTCTTGTGTGTTGGAAACCAGCTTGTAGGATGTTGTCAGGAAATATGTTTCTGTGAATGCAAGAACATATATTTTACAAATGTTCTTCAGGGTTTTTTAATCATAATAAAAAAAAATTAATTTAATCTGTAAAATTCTGTTATAACATTTAACGAAAGAAGTGAAAGGCTGAAAATTAAGCATTTTCATTAGAATATTTTTAATCAGATTGCAAATTGTTCAGTTGAATTTAGATTTTGGTTTACTCTTAAACTTTCCTTTCCTATATAAGTACAAACATCTTTTGAAGTTAAATTCGGATTTATGTTGAAAATACTAAAAGTCTAATTCTACATAATTACTACCTTCTATCTAACTGAAAGCAATAATTATAAATCATAACCGAGGTTCTGCTTCAATAAATTAAATGGTGTTTATTTAATTTACTATGACACTATTGACATGAAAACATGGGGTATTAAAACAATCCTCATAATTAAGCTGTAATATCTTATCTTTTAATACAAGTTTAACAATTCCTTTTATTCAAGAGATATATTTCACTGACCTAAGAATTCTATAAGAGCTCAACCATGAACCATTGGTATAAATCACCTTTTTGAACGGAATTAAAGTATATGATTCTTTCACGTAATAAATTCGAAATGATCAATATAAATAGAACTTTTTACATAATTTACTAAATTGCTTCATGATTTTATATCTAGTTTAAAATAACTTTTTAGAAGTGGTTATTTAAAACAGGATGACTTACTTGATGACAATGAAAAATTTAATTGATCATAAACGAACTGGAATCAAATAATAAACTTTATGTAATTGTTTACTTTTTGAAATTTATTTGACTTCAGGTTAATTTTTCCCCACTTTGAGAATAATAAATTGATTTGTTTTTATTATGTTAGAATGTAAAAAGCTGTTTTCATTAAGCTATAGGTTAATGTGTAGAAATTCAAGCAAGCAAAAAAGCATCTGACTTAATATTCATTTCTTAGTTTTGCATAAAAATTATTTGAAAGACTTAGAGTAACATGTTGTAATCAATTCAACTGGACTTTTCTCCTTCATAAATAACATTATTCTATACACAATTTTATAAAGAAACTGACTTTTATTCACATGTGGATGAGTATGTTTTTAGAAAAGTTAGAAAGACTAATTTATTTGCCCAATGTCATTGTCATAGTGACTCATATGTCCGACAAATATATTCTTTTTACATTTTACTTTATTTATTCTTTATGTAAAACTATCTTTCATTTGAACCATTCTCTCGTTTCTCAATAGGTGTCTATTTTTCATGAAAAAAAACTCTTCACTTTATTTTAGGCAATTATTGCTGACAAGCACATCACTGAAACTACTATGACCTATTTGAAATTTAAAATGTAAGTGAATGTGAAAGTGAAAAGCACATGATAACATTAAAATGGTGAACAAACATTTTTGTCAGTTTGTCAAAATGACATCATACCTTTAATAAACATGCAAGTATTTCAACCTAGCAACCAACAAATAGAAATTTTTCATTACAAATCAACAAAAGTGAAACAATATAAAATCATCAACTATAACATTACTATAAAGGCAGGTACTGACACAAAACCATGAGCTGTCAAGGGTTATTGCCCCTTGCTTTGCTTGTCTATTCAGAGTTATTGCCCTTGACGTCCTTGGACAGCAAAGTCACGATCAAAGATCAAACTAAACAGGTTTTGGACCTCAACAGCTATGTGCCCTGCACAGTAGCCATAATAGGGCCAAACATCTTCCTACAAATAGAAAAGCATGTCAACTAACACATCTTAACAATATCCAATAACAGTTACCTACAATATGCCAATAAAACATCTTCCTATAAACAGAAAATCATGTAAAAATACAATGAAAAACACCAACAAAGCATTTAAAAACTATCAAATATTATCTATGATCAGCAATTCTTCTTCATCCTTTAAAAACTGAAAATAATTGGTATTAATATTCATATCTATAAACATGTTGAGCGAGTTTCAGTTGTAACTAAGAAAGCAAAGGAGAAGGAAGAGATCTTTGTCAGAGCCAATTTCATTTAATTAATAGGTAGCACCGTTAAACTTTGTGTAAAAATCATAACAGAATGAACTTTGACAGTATCTTACAGAAAAAAATCATCAACCATCATTCACGATTAAATGAACAACCTACATGTCAATCATTCAATTCATATCATCTCACACAAAATCATATTTTAAATCAATTTTATGTATTAATTCTGCAAAGAAAGTGTGTCATGAGTTTTAAGTACTTTTTAATTGATTTCACCTAATATTTCGGAAATTGATAAAAAAAACTGCAAAAAAAGAATGGCATGCTTTGATAACTGACAATTATTATTCCCAACTGTACATGACACATGACGCCGCAATTTACTTAACCCCATTCAGAATTTGAGTTTTTAACCAAAATCTATATTCTAACAAAACCATAAAAATGAGTCTTGGAAAGTGTATTTACCTTTGTGACAATTTTTCAAACTTTGCTATCCTTTAACACTTTCACTGTAACATTATCTCAATCTTTCTTAATCATACTCTATAAATATCCAACTAATAAATGACAAGGCAATATGTGGATAACGAAAATAAAGATAATAAAAAATGTCTCAAAAAGTAATAGAGCCATAGCTAACATTAGGGGCCAAAGAATACCGAATCTATAAATTAGAATCCCCATCAGCTAATCAGTCTGTTCACAAGGTTATACAGATTCTAAGCCTTTTGCTTCTGTAGAAGGAAATAGAAATATGCTTCAAAACCTCATCAGTCAAGAAGTCTGTACAAAAAAGTACGTATTTCTTCAGTCAATGGTTCTGGAGATGAAGTTGAAATAGTGAAAGGTTTACAGACAGACAGACAACATACCATGTCAAAAGCCCATTTGGCTTTTTGGCAAGATGAGCTAAAGACTGGTAGGTTTCAAGGTCATAATTTTCATAACTGAAGAGCAGCAAAGAAAGAGGTCTACTAAAGATATGCAAGAGTCTGGAGCAAATATAAATTACCTAATAAGATCCAAGAAAGCATCTGAGGAGCTCGGCGGTCTCTCATCTTTCGCCATTTTCTCCACATATCTCCCGGTAAATCGTCCGGGATGGATAGAAACAACCAGGACAATTCCGATGATAATAGCGATGAACGTGGTTGCGAAGTAATAGCAGATAGCTCTCAAACCCATACGTCCACTGGACTTGGCATCAAGTGAGGCAAGACCTGGGAAAACAAAATAAATTTAAATTATACTTCTATGTAGTTTAGAATGTAAAAAGGAGAGATGTTGTCCTTTCACTAAGGTAATAATGTATGTAGAGCTTTGAGCTTCTGCTTGTGGTGTGGAGTCCATGCAAAGCAACATTTACTAAGGTTAACCTTAACTCCCATCCTTTAACATCCCTCAAAGATTACTTTAAAGACTAACTATCACCTTACGGCTTTGTGAAAAAAGATCCAGTGCAATAAATATCGTCATTAACATTTGATAAACAAAACCTTTGAAGAAAGGAAAAATGAAACCGTTGCAGGTAGCTTAAAAAACTAGAAGCTGGGTTTTAAAGAGATATCTTTCTCAAGCAAACTCTTCAATATCTAAAGTAAATGACCTTATATAAGATCATGGAAAACATACGAAGGAAATATCATTTTCAAAGTAAATGTTTCACAATGTCCTGCCATTGTAATTACACTGGTGCCTGACAACAATGTTATTTCACTAGTAGCTGATAACACAATATATTTTCACTGATAGATCCTGGTATTTCACAGGCAATTACATGATAAATAAGTATTGACTCACAATGCAATGATGCCCAAAACTGATGTCATTACAATACGATGACAACATAAAATAGATAATGTCACAATTGATTTGTCATCCGAAGTTTAAAGGTACTGTAGTGTTTACAGAGATGTACATTACCATTTATCATAAAGTGATTTGTGGATGAAAGACAGAAATCTCATCCCCTTGTTGTCTGACAAAATGTTCAACACTCATATATATAGGTTAGAGGAAAATTATCTGCAAACTTTGGATATTTGTTACTTTCATTGACTTACTTTGATAGATTTGACATCAAAAAACACTTGGGTGAGATTCCCTATTATAATACTAGGGCTGAGTATTGCACAAAATTTTATACAGCATATACAGCTCATTTATTGCAATAATACTGCATGTATTGAATGAACTCTACATTCAACTTTTTTCTACACTTTAAGCAAATAAGAACAAGCTTTCTCATTTTATTTGACTAGAAATAAGTTAATGCGATATTTTGTCATATGAAAAATAATATTACAATAATCGTATTGCACAATCTGTACCACAGTATATTGAAGATGATATCACACGGCCATCTAAAATACTTATAAAACAAATGCAAGGCTGTAAAGAAAACACAAATTTTTCATTAAAAAGATTTTCTAATAAAAGAGGCTTTTTTATTAGATATTTTTATTCTAATGTAATCAATATGAAATAAATGTTATCCAATAAGATTAATAAACATAAAGTTACATTGAAAAATATTTTGGGTTTTAATGGCCTTGATGATGTTTCTTTACACAACATGCACCAGAAGGTATTATGTAACACGGTAGTCAAAAGATGGCATGTTATTTTGACGACATGACAGGAGACCAAATATAAATATTGGTATTGCACAAAGTGCACTGTAAAATCCATCTGCATCGCATGTTGATATTGTAAGAGCTACGTACAGCACTCAGTGACACCACAGTGGATTACAAGGTGTTGGTCTGTAACTGTTGTGTTAGCTGCTAATGACTCAAAGTCATCCAGTAGCATACTGTGACACTAATTGCTTGGTAAATATGGTCAAGGGTCAAAGTAAATTAGTCATCTTTAAACATCTGTTATAATGTAAAGTGGGTAATGTCACAGTGCCCTAAATCTGGAGTTATTTCAATGAATTCAAGATTTGAAAAGTATGATTTCTCAAGTTTTGGAAATGTTAACTTTTTGTCTAGAAAGTAAACTTTTCTTGATAACTTGCCCAGTGGCAACTAACAAATAGGGTTTGTTTTAATGGATGTAAAAAAAATTATGAAATAACCTAAATAAATGAAATATTTTTTTTGGCAATGGGTGAGGTGAGGTGAATTGGTGTTTAACGCCGCTATCAAGATTATTTCACTTATATCGCGCCTGCTAGTATTATTGCAGAGAGAAAGCCAGCAACACCATTGCATGTGGCTATGCATTGCGGCGAAATCTGCGAGCATCAGCTAGAACTAGCGAACTATGGGTGGTACCGCGCTTATATTCAGTGTAGCATTGCACCCAAACCTGACTGCGTGTAGAACAGTTCTCTACTGCAGACAAAGTTGCCGAGCCCCTGGCGGGATTCGAATTTTTGGCATTTAAAATTGTGAAAATATATATAAGGACCCCCATCATTGAATTTTAGTCATTAAGGACAAGTTGGGACCCACAAGTGATCATAGAAGACAACTGAGATGTGAGATTAGTAATAAGGGACAAGTTGGGACCAATCAGCATACATGGCATAATCCAACAGAGGCGATGGGGGTTTTTAGGGACTGAAATGGGGGTTTTTCCTTCTCAATGGGGGTTCTTAGGGTCTGAAATGGAGTTTTCCTTTTTTTGAGGAACATATCATTTATTGTATTTAAAAATAAGAACTCATTGTTTAGCAGATAATTATCAAGATAATATCTAATTATTTTTAGATAATATTTCAAACCTCATTGCAGGAATTTTGGTACTAGCTTATTACAAATATTATCCATAAATTACTATATGTTTTTTTTGAAAAATAACTTTATATTGTGACATATAAATCTATAAGAATCCAGACAGTTATTTCTAACATCAAATCATAATACAAGTCTTTTAAAAAGGATCTCAATAATTAACATGAGAAGTTTGTGACTGTCATGCAGTTTGGTTATTATCATCTTTATCAACTTAGATTGAATTATCACTTAAATCTGACATCAAATAATTTACAGTTAATTGAAAATATCAATTGAGTGAGATTTCATTTAGAAAAGTCCAACTCTGTGATCGTCACATTGAAATTGAAAAATTACAGATCGTTTATAATTATTTACGGATCGATGAGAGGACGTTGTTTACAAATGCACTTCTTGCAATAATAGAAGTGTTGATGAACGTTGGTTTATCGACAGTGCTTGAATGAATGAGGGCGTTTACTCCACGTAAATTTAACCGAAATTTCAAATAGTTTAATCGTACTTGCCTCATTAAAACATCGATAATATGTTTTGTTTACAAATATTCTTCCTAAAAACATGAATAAGATCGTGTTTCTAAAACTATGTACGAAAATACGACTCTGGACTGCCGAAGTAAATTTTACGAGTTGGTCGAAACACGTGGTCGTGATAATTTCATGGCAACATATTACCGATACAACATACAATGTTTAAATAAACCATAATCTGTTTAGCAGTAATTCGTATTTTATTAAAATAATGAAACATACAATAAATACTTTTATTTATTCATATATTACTCGAAGAAAGACAATCGTAAAGAAAATCATGGACACGAGAGAATAATTTCAATGTTATTTGTCGTTAAGAAAAGGCATTGATTTTCCAAACGGTGTTACCTTTTTAAAGCTCCTGTAAGATAATGTTCACGACTTCAACGTTCATTTTCGGTAATTTGTGCGATTATTAAATCTTTTGTAGTTTAAGAGGTATATGTTGTCGATCTTTAATAGTCTATCATAATGATATTGTAATATCTTATCATTAACTTTAACGGAATTCATCGAGCCTCAGCTATCCTATAGAAATAAAAACTACTCGATAATTAATTCTCGAATCACCGGTGTTCAATAACAACGTGCTCTTGCGATCGTATTTCTGACAAATATTTGTTTTAATTTTGACTAAAAACTATTGATATGTTTGAAATTTTATCAAATCGAAGATTTAGAATAGGTAACACAGCCTCAGAAAAATCATTCTTAGCACTTCTCTTAAAATCAGGTTTTTTCCATACCCGATCGGGTACGCGGGTTAGGCGGCCTGAAATCGGGTAAACCCGCCGAAATCAGGTAATATGCCATGTATGAATCAGTGATCATGGGGGACAAGTTGAGACAGAAAATCAGTGATAAAGGACAGGTTGGGACCCACCAGTGATCATTGAGGAAACATTTAGACTTAAAATTAGTCATACATGATAAGTTGGGACCCACATAGATAACTGAGGACAAGTTGAAACATAAAATAAGGGATAAAAAGGACAAGTTGGGACCTACCAATGATCATGGAGGACAAATTGAGAAGTAAGATTACTGATAAATGACAAGTTGGCACCCACCAGTGATCATGGAGGACAAATTGAGATGTAAGATTAGTCATAAAGGACAAGTTGGCACCCATCAGTGATCATAGAGGACAAATTGAGATGTAAGATTAGTCATAAAGGACAAGTTGGCACCCACCAGTGATCATGGAGGACAAATTGAGACATAAGATTACTGATAAAGGACAAGTTGGCACCCACCAGTGATCATGGAGGACAAATTGAGATGTAAGATTAGTCATAAAGGACAAGTTGGTACCCACCAGTGTCCTCCAGATTACTGATAAAGGACAAGTTGGCACCCACCAGTAATCATGGAGGACAAATTGAGACATAAGATTACTGATAAAGGACAAGTTGGCACCCATCAGTGATCATGGAGGACAAATTGAGATGTAAGATTAGTCATAAAGGACAAGTTGGCACCCACCAGTGATCATGGAGGACAAATTGAGACATAAGATTACTGATAAAGGACAAGTTGGCACCCACCAGTGATCATGGAGGACAAATTGAGACGTAAGATTAGTCATAAAGGACAAGTTGGCACCCACCAGTGATCATGGAGGACAAATTGAGACATAAGATTACTGATAAAGGACAAGTTGGCACCCACCAGTAATCATGGAGGACAAATTGAGATGTAAGATTAGTCATAAAGGACAAGTTGACACCCACCAGTGATCATAGAGGACAAATTGAGACATAAGATTACTGATAAAGGACAAGTTGGCACCCACCAGTGATCATGGAGGACAAATTGAGATGTAAGATTAGTCATAAAGGACAAGTTGACACCCACCAGTGATCATAGAGGACAAATTGAGACATAAGATTACTGATAAAGGACAAGTTGGCACCCACCAGTGATCATGGAGGACAAATTGAGATGTAAGATTAGTCATAAAGGACAAGTTGGCACCCACCAGTGATCATGGAGGACAAATAGAGACATAAGATTACTGATAAAGGACTAGTTGGCACCCACCAGTGATCATAGAGGACAAATTGAGACAGAAGATTACTGATAAAGGACAAGTTGGCACCGACCAGTGATCATAGAGGACAAATTGAGACAGAAGATTACTGATAAAGGACAAGTTGGCACCCACCAGTGATCATGGAGGACACGATGAGAGGGAGGATGAGACACTTGAGCATCCTCATGAGCAGGTCTCCAGGGAACGAGATGTACATGATGGTATCGGCGGAGGGGCTGCCATACCGCGCCACAAACCCGATCAGTACTCCAAACACCACAGCAATAACCGTCAAGACCAGCAGCAAGTTGGTGTACATCCATTTCCCAACCTGTAACAGAGTAGATTAAGTGAGACATTGTCAAGGTTACTTCAAATGAAAACAAAATACAAAACATTTTTCTAGGATTTTAGTAGTGTGTCTGTATGTAAGCCAGACCAGACCATAGAATAAGATAAATGTGAAGGAAGTCTACAAGAAGGTTATAGAGCAGTGGCGGAAGGGGGGGGGGGGGGGGGGTTTCAGAAATTGTTAAAGGGGGGGTTAGGGGTGTATTGTTATGTTATATATGATTTACTATAAAACCATTCATGTTTTCAAATTATTTTTATTGACTTGAATCCATAATTGATTTTAAATTTTTCGGGACCCCCTGATGCATACCCCCGGTGAAATTTTTATTTTTTAGAATCATTGATTTTCTTTAATCTATTTCATGATTTTTCTTTTTTCATATTTACCATAAATTAACAGAACTGATTGAATGAAGGAACTTGATACTTATTTTTTTAATTTACATTGCTGAAAACAACTCCAGAATGCAACAAAATCCATCAGGAGGAATCTAATATACTAACTGAATATTCTGATTCAGAGGCATGTCACGATTAATTCACATTTTATTGAGGAAACCTCGTCAAGTTATTCAAAAGCGCTAACAAAATCTCAACAAAGTCAATAATTTCACAAACTATACAAATAAGACCTTTAAGTGACAATATGTTTCTCTGCCAAGGTCAAACAACACAAGATAACACAGAAGGTGTCATAAATCTTATGAAAAATAAAATAAAACTACAATAAAATGTATTTCACTGAACTCTAAGCAGGAAATGAGTGTCGACGTCCTATTTACAACTGTAACACTTCCACTGTGTCAGGCACCAATATCAGGGTTTATTCCCAGGGGCTGCACAGTACAGGAAACAGACTATAGCTCATAAAACATCAATGGTTTCAGGACAGTCACAATTACAATAAAGTGCGAGCTGAAGAACCTTCCTTTGCCACCCATGAAGCGTTTCAGGGGCTTCCTGGGCTCCCAAAGGTTGACACTACAAATAATTCAGAATTGTATTCCTATGCATTTCTTTATAACTTTTGTATTTACATATGGTTGAAGTTTATTTGTATGCACTGATTTACATTTACTCATTCATTTTGCAATAATCCTGGATAAATGTTACTGTCAAAAATAATTTTGAATATTGCATAAATCCAGAAATTTTATTGTATTCAAAGGATTGTATAAACAGCCCAAGAGATTGTCCTAGAGGTGAAAATATGATTTTAAATAAGAACCCTCTAGATTGAAGATTTCGAACCAAACATTCATTCTTATTAGATTTACTCTGTGCAATCGACTTAAGAGATGAAAAAATATAATTTTAAATAAGATCCCACTAGATTGAAGATTTGGAACCCATCACTTTGTGTGCTTAATAAGATAATCAACTGTTTGGAATATCAAACACTCATGGTGAAATTCATACTTAACATTGTTTCAGTGGATTGAAATTTTATCACATAATAGTTTACTATGGTCCGGAGTTCACAGACATTTAAATTTAAAAATATGCAGAAAAATTAAATTAATATTGTCTCGTGCATTGTGCTTATAAGTATGCGGCTGAAATCACATAAATCATTATGGATTAAATTCACAACATGTATCAATGATGAGAGAATTCTAAATAAGCTTATTATAATTCCTTTCCACACCACACTTAAGGCAAGCCTCTGGATATAAATCATTGTAATCTTTTGGCTGATTTGGCGATGAATTTTTAAGCTTCATTTATTCTTCTACGGAAGTTTGTGAACCTGACAGAATATATAATTGATAGGCTTAGGAATGACAGCATGATAAATCTTCTTCATGCCAATGAAAAACAACGGTTTCTTGGATCATCCTGCTACATCAGCATATTTGTATCCGCAAAGTTCCTACAATACACTGCTATCTATCTTGCTAAATGCCTTGTATTGCTTATAATGAGTGTGTATACTATTTTTTTTTTGTATCGCAAATAAGTGCCAATATACCATAAGTCCTGAGATCAGTTCAAATAGCTGTTCTTAAAGTACATCCTCATCTCTGAAAAGCCATGATTTTTCATGTTTTCAATGATTATCAAAATACGGCCATAGAAATTTTAAGAAGTAGGATTTCTATGTCCAATTTAAATGTATATCAGTTGAATTGCTAAGTAAGCAATTCTTACCTATATTGTCATTGTGTCTGTTGTAATACAGTTTCCCAAGTTATGTTTGAGTTATTGACGCATGCCATTGTCCAGTTTTAGATAACAAGTCTAAATCTTAACCTGTCTGTTTTTCACTATACTGAAATGTAACATAAAGATGCTAATTTTCAGGAATAACCAGTACTTCTCGATAAAATAATACTGTTTATAAAATTTGACAACAACATACTCTGTGCCCCTTTTTCATATAATCAGACATCGAAATGACATCATATACCCTGATATTCTTCAGCCTAAAACACTTGTATCGCTATATGGCCAGCCAATGAAATGACTCGCATTAAGCGATAGCGGCACCACCCGGATGAGAATTCAAACAAATGTCAATGTAGGCTATAAATAGCCATGAGTAACCAGCCGTAAGCAATACGAGCGTTTTAGGCCGAAGGAAATCAGGGTATATGATGAGCTAGGCGAAGACAGATACGCTGATGTAGCAGGATTCGAAATGACTTGCCTTTTGAAATATTAGCAATACATGGACAGGACTGTTGAGTTGAAATATTTTGTTTTAGCCCCTTTGCACAATGTCCTTTCATTGGCTAAAAACAAATGAATGCTACACATAGCAGTCAGTGGTAGAAGGCATTTAGCATGATAGATATCCCAGTATTGTAAGAGCTGTGTGGTTATAAAACGCTGATGTAGCAGGATGGTAGTGCTGCTCCATGCCTGTATTAAATAGGAGCCTTTAATGCAGTATAGGTCCTGATTCAGCAAGTCTAGATTTTAGC
This sequence comes from Phorcus lineatus, assembly GCA_921293015.1. NCBI lineage: Eukaryota > Metazoa > Mollusca > Gastropoda > Trochida > Trochidae > Phorcus > Phorcus lineatus. The sequence continues at coordinate 37,009,159 of OV121085.1, forward strand.
AATATACATATGAAAATGCAAAACCAGGAAAAAAACATTTTACATATAAAAGTATAACGCCTGCCTTTAATGACCCGGTCAGAACAGAACAGCGTTTGAAATTGTTAACGGTATTTGATTTACGGTATATATTAATGCACAGTCACCAGATTGTATGCAAAATTGAATACTGCCTGTATCATAGTTTATGCAGATTTAATATACATTCAGTCATTTCCTTCTGGTCAAAAGAATCAATTTTATGACAAAAATACATATTTTCCCAAAAACATTTTGGTAGATTAAGTGCATGAAAATGCTTTGTAATATCAAGAGATTTGCATTATCTTTTCATTATTTATGTATACAAAATAATGACGTGGGTCAGTGTCTTTAATACAACACTAAGATAATGCTGAACAGCTGGTTCAGGTGCACTCAATGAAAACATGGCCTCATTTCTGCCAAAAACAAATACTTTTTTTAAAAGTTTTGTAAACATTAAAGTGTGAGCTGGGCAAACCAAAATGTGAAGGACATGTCATGGTAACAAAATGATTGCTTCAATGTCGAGGCATTGAATAGGGAAACAAAATTATAGAAACTACAAGAAACATATGATGGAAATTTCTAGTTACAATTGATAGAAACTACTGGTGACAAATGACAGAAACTACAGGTGACAAATGATGGAAACCACCGGTGACAAATGATGGAAACCACCGGTGACAAATGATGGAAACCACCGGTGACAAATGATGGCACTACTGGTGACCAATAAAATAAACTACCCTTGAAAAATGATAGAAACTACCCTTGAAAAATGATAAACTACTCTTGACAAATGGTAGAAACTACCAGTGACAAGTTTTGAGAAAGTAAAATTTAGGTTAGGAGACGTATTAGTTGACTGAATAACTTTAAAAGACATTAATCTAAAATTCATCTTTCAAAATTTTTCAAATTGTAGAAATTTCATGAAATATCTTTATCACTGTTTATTGTTACTTGTCAAACACGTTTTGAGATCTTTACAATGCTTTTTTAAGGAGACTCAACTTTAGTCAGGTGTATACATCAATTTTTATCATACTAAGCTTTATATTTATGCATATTTGAGAGGGACAACATTGAACCCTAAATATTTTTTGTCAGTTAAGTTATAATGTGTCAACATTCTGCAAGGGGAAGCACAGCTCTCAAAATCCTATTTTCGATAAATGTACAATCAATTTCAGCTGTTCAAGTAAGCATAGGGCAGCCAGGGTCTGACCTATATTTGCAGTACAAAAGCCACATTGTTATTATTGTCAGTGTTGGGCCTGGTTGAAATTATCATAATGTAGAATTGAGAAACTACCTCATAGGGCAGAAGAGATGAAGAGTCATTAATCGGTCTTTATCACGCATAATTTATACAATGACTGAGTTACCTTGCAACTTGCCTTCACAAAGGTATTTTTAAAAAGTTCCATAAAATATTCTTTAATAGACTTGGGCAAGAAAAAGGCTAACCAACTCTATTGGATACACACCATGAAGCAGGATAAGCTAAGCGTTAGACTTAGCTCTTGCTAGATCCATCACTCCTGAACACAGAAAAACTAATTAAATAAGCCCATTATGACAGTCCATAACCATGAAACATCTTTCCCGAGTGATAACTTTAACGTTTTCTAGAATTTGCCATCTTTTGACAGAACTTCATTTATGCAGCTTCGAGTGTTCAGGCTCATTTCAACACTGGTTGAGGCAAATAAGATCTAATTTGCTTGACTTTCCCATGTGAAGAGTTGAAGATAGACTGCAGCACAGCCCGTAGCCATGCACATGAATAATATAATTGGCCAACACAACTGAAGGAAGGTCATACTGGCAGGTGCACCATGTATATTTAGTCACCATGCATAAACGCTTCACAGCCCATGAAAACAAGAGTTTAGGGGAGCACAGCTCACTCACATGTACACCCTGCCTTCCACAGTTGGCTCCGAAGCTTCGGATACAGATATTACCAAATCAAAGCTGTATGAATCTATGAAAACCTAAAACTAATTCATTCACATAAAAGATCTAGGACTCAGTCTAGGTCTAGGTCTAACACATGAAACAACATCCTAGGACCATAGTTGACATGCCTATAAAGTCTAACTAACCTAACATCTATTTTTCAGAGAATGGATTATTGACTTGTCACGTCACTGTTTATGTAGTCATCTTTCTTTAAAAAGCAGAAAATAACTACAAGATGTCAGATTAACCTGCCATCATAATTCACATGCAAAATCAAATTTCATGAATCAAGCATATATAATTTATGGTTTTTGAGATTTGTTCCAGACCAAAATTATTTTAAGTCCCATTGAGAAAACTGCAAATATGAAATTCATCTTTAGGTAAAAAAAAAAACAACAACAGATACATGTCATCTTTTTTTAAGTGCAGCACATTATGATATCCACTTCTTTGAGTATTCAACAATTGTCAATAAGGGTCAAGACCAACAATACTTGTATTCCTGCAATGATGACCATTCAAATCAAGCCAATCGCATCCATCAAGCAGATAGTTTACCAACTTAACTAAATCATTTCCTGTCCAAACTGTATCTATTTTGATCACCTCTAATAACCAATCATCAGCCTAATTTACTGAAAGGATACACCAGGCTCAGGATTCAAAATGGCTGCCATTTTGGCCATGTAATTACAAGACCAACTCAATGACCTTTTGGAAAGTGCCTCCAGTAACCAAGGTTTCCTGCGTCAAGGTTCTCGTGTTGCATTTGAGAGTTATCTTATTTTCTCTTGTCAAAATTCTAATCATCCACAAACAAAGATGATCTGGTCACTGTGACTTTATTTCCTATACAATACCTATGAAAACACCTTGGATTTGTCTTCCATTAAGATTTGACAGTCTGTGTACACTTTCTATTCTTTCATGCCACTTCTTTTTTCAGAATAAAATTCTTAATGAATTTTTATTTGAACTTCACTAAATGTCAGCAAAGTTTTATCTTAAATAAAAATTATGGATTTTCTCAAAAACAAAACTCCTTTTCATACATTTTAAAATGTTAAAGACCTAACTGAAATTTAATCATGAAAGCAAACATGTATTGTTAAAGTTTACAGCTCCAAATGGAAACTCTAAATGGCTTTTTTATACTCTGATTGCAAATTTTTTAACTCAAGACAAATGAACAAGAAAAACATGGGTCAAACCTGATGGTTTCATACCAAGTGAACTAACCATAACACCACTAAAGCCAGTTGAAAATACAAGGTGTCTTTCATGACCAACTGGTCAAGTTTCATTGAACTACAGTAGAACTTTACTTTGAGTGATACTTAACGTATGTAGAATTTTTATTAATCTTTCATACAAAATCGATATGAATAAATTTTAAATTGTCATATTTTTTCTGTTATGTAGGTAATATTGACAATGGACATATTTTGTGGTTGCCTATTCTAGCAGAGTGCACACTCAGCATCAGAAGCCTATGCCTATATCAGCTACCTGAAATAGATATTTTTCTCCGAGAGAGAGAAGAGAGAGAAGAGAGAGGAGTCAACGTTGCAATTTTACAATATATTTAGGAAACGCCAAGATATAAAAAAAGGGCATGCATTATCAGAATCATCAAAATCCAATACATATTTTATTTGGATTGATTTAGCGTTCAACTAGTGTGTAAACAAGTTACCGACCTCGACCTCAGGTGGAGTCAGATGAACCCACGCGCACGTGAAACATGAACTCCTTAGGCTGACGCCCTTGGCATTCATGATTCACAAGCGCGGTGGTTCATCTAACTTGAACAACTGAATGATATATTTATTCGAATGTAAATGCTGCACCCTGTCCAAAAAGAAATAAAGTGAAATAAACAACTTGAACAAATCAGTCTCAGTCAGGAACTATTACATATCAAATTTCATAAAGAGAGAAAAAGGTTTTCCAAACAAAAGCCAGTTGCAAATAACGCATGACAATAATCTTTTTAAGTTGTTATTCCAAAACAAAATTAATGAGCAACCAAATATGGCCACGTCATATCATATATATGACATGCAAGTGAAGAAGTCATTGGTGATAAGTTTGACATTATCTTCTCAAATGATATATTTTTAAAAAAAATATGCATTTACTTCTAACACTTTTACAATTTGAATTAATGGTCCAGCGAACCTAGTCCGCTATCACACACTTGATATAATGACATTTCTTTGTGTCTCCAACTATCTTCAATCAGCGTACATTTCACAACTGGCTTGCTGAGGTTCCTCTAGTGAATTTATGTGAAATGGGCAAGATTTGAAGTGAGATAACACATATCACTCGGATGGCTTCTCACATAGTTGACAAAATGGAAACTTGTCAATCCCGCCTTCTTCCAAACTTGTTCCACATGATTCAGAAAAGAAAGCAATGATTGAAATACATAGCATTCTTCTTTGTTATGAGATATTTATCTATTTGGGTCTGAGCTATATAGAAATGAGAAAAATGTCTCTGCATTACTACTGGTATTTGTATCTTTTCTACAGAGTCTATATAGTATATAACGATAACTATACTTGCTCACAGACTCAGAATTAAATTATTTCTGTGACACTTGGAGTGATATGCGTTATATTGAGAAGAAAGAAGAAACTTCTCATTTAAATAAGATAAGCATTCTTCTAAGGTCTTTACAAAGATATCATTGTGCATGGTTGAAGGCAAACTTAGATACCTATTTGTGGAAAGATTCTCTGTATATTGACCTTTGACTTAGCCTTCCTCAGTTATATCATATTAATTGTCTTTATCAAGCTTTGAATTAATTTCTTTACTCCCTTTTATTTGCTTCTAATTATTTGCCTATTCCTGGTCTTAGCCTTGGCTTGAAGTTTCCCTTGAATTGTTTCTATTTGATTTCCTAATCTTAGCTTTGACTGACTACAGAAATCATGCATATTTGTAATCATTAGCATAATCCATAATTTGATACATTGAAACTCACAAAAACTTTCAATCAACCTTTGTTTTTAAGACTATTTTCAATTGGGGAATAGGATATAATTAGCACATGGACAATCTTGCAAATTATATCAATACTGATTAATTTCATACAATGCACTTGGGCCAAATACCACACGTTCATTGTAACGTCAAGTCATAAACAATGCTTGTACACCACAGTTTGCCCATGACGTTTTCAAAATGCGCTGACAGCGAGTAATTTGCCTATGGGTGGATGTCAATTTTTATTATTTCTTTTCAATTTACCCATGACATACTATGTTTATCATACTCTTGCCTCCTGCTTGGAAAATATTAATATCTAGGCCCTCTGCTCTAACCACGGTATGTCATAAATGCTCATATAATATCCTTGACTAATCTTGAGGCTGAAACTAAGCCCAGCTGTTATCCATATGTGTATGTTGATGATGTACCGTTTAGCTTATGTAATAAGCTTTCTTCGTTACAAGGTACATTACACCTCCAAACTGCTACCTGCACTACAAACAAATTAGGGATTGTCACACATTGCAAAGAAGGTGTTTCTATAGCAACACATTTAGCACTTTGTGTAATGCAATTTTTTTACTTTTGTTTATCACGAAGCAGCTAGCAGGAGATGAAATATCGTTTTACCACTATGATATTTTCTTTTTGTTCACCAAATCCACAAATATATATCTGAATAAAAAATAGTAATCGGTAAGTAAGTTTGTGAAAAACACAATGAATTTTGTAGTTGTTCTAAGGTCGATAATGAAACTTATGTTAAGTATATTGGAAATTAAAGGTAATCCTCGCCAAATCTTGAAAATTTGAAAACTCAAAAAATACAGATATTAAACCTACAGATTTATCCCATTTGCTGAAGATATAAATGAAAATTACAAGGTTAAATGCCCAAAATCTTTTGAAAATTTTGACATCACATATTATTCATTAGCTTTATCTTAAAGTTAACGCCCTATTTTATGACAAACAGTATTCTACCCTAGATATATGAAGGTAAAAGCAAAATGTCAACGCAACCTATAACATAACATCTTGAGCAAACATGCATTGCTGAGATTGTGATACTATTATACATTATCTAACACCAACCAAGTGCTCAATATTTACAACAGGTCTGAATCCTCAGACAACTGATAACACTGAAAATCTATAATAAGTGTGAAAAATCTCAATTCAACAGTGAATGTTTGAAATATTCAAATACTACAAATTATCAATGTTGAAAATTATGACAACTTTTGAAATTGTCAATTGATTGTAGTAACTCAACTTCTCCAATGGCAACTACTGAAGTCAATTTCAGCTGATATAAACATTATAAAAGATTCCATTTTGATAGCTTCAATCTTTCAAAGAGAAAGCAGATTTACATTAAACAGGAACATAAATACAAAATCAAAGGATTAATTTCTATAAATAAAGTGAAACTGAAATGAAAGCCCCTGTTCTATACTTTGTCAAAGTCTCTACATGTTGAAAATTACAAATGACGTATAAAGACATGTATTCTTATTTCATATAGTGACAGAAAGAGCATATAGTGCATTATCATTAACTTCATTGGTTTGGAGTTAATGCTAAACTCAAATTTCATGCAAAGATATGAATATTTGTACCATTGATTCATATAGTAATTCTAAACATCTGTGCTACAAGATCAATTTTTATAACAAAACTTTCTAGCACAATAACATACTTATTACTCCAGTTTTGTCAATAAAACTACTCATACCGATTTGCCTATCAAGACCATATTACAGCCTTGTTAAAACCATCATTTGTGGGTTTATAGAGGTCTAACCCACTAACTCCTGTTTGAATAGCTTCGAATTGAATTCGACCTGGCCGGTTAGACAACCTCTTGTTCAGCAAGTCTTGATTTGGATTAACAAACCTATCACTCTAAGGCTAATTCCATATATAATATAGAAATTATCAGAGACAGAGCATAGTATCAATTGATAGACATTCAGGAAGTTGTAAGGTCTATTGGGGTTTTAGTTGTTGAAGTGGTGAAGCATTTGGGGTATTTAGTGCTGATAATTATTGCCTGACACTGAATCTGGAAGGTTCAAATCCTTAAGGGTACTTGTCCCGAAGAAAATATCTATTTGTCGTAAACATCAATATTTTTTAACATCAGTGATGCAAGCACTTTGCTTCACATGATAAGGATATTTATGGACTACCAAAAAACTACTCAACATAAGAGATTGTCATCTTGAAGGGATCATTAATTCTCTAAAGGATTGAACATCAATGGTGTTTACTGGCTGGTGGAACACTTATTGTCCATGCAGCTAGTAGCTTAGACTGTTTCTCAGTCTCCATTGACTGCGCAGCCTGCAGTGCCATGCCATCGAACTGCTTTATTGCAAGAATTATAAAATAATTAATCAATTACTAAATTATTTGGAATTAAGGACAATGCTAATTGTTGTATTTTTCAGTGATTTCATGCGTTCACAAAATAGTAATTGACACATAAGGATAATTGAGTTACAATGTTATGTTGAAAATAACTTTCCATGTACTTCACTTGCCAGACATGGAAAGTTTACTGTGCTGGGGTATTAATATCTTTAACCAATGGGGTCATAACCATTATTTATCCATGAAGTTTTGAACCATATACATCAAAATGTTTAACAGTGGATATTTATATATGTTCAAGAGATAGTTATGAATGCATCATACATACAATACAATAACTCAAACTATTGATGAACTGAACAGTTTTCAAATCTGTCTTTACAGTATTGCAGTAAAACATCTATTTCATAGCATCATCGTCCAATGCAATGACAGCTTGCAGTTAGTTTGTACATTCTCATGCCTGATGATAGGCCTTTTGGTGGAACAGAGGAATAGAGGAAAACTGTCATTTTTTATGTGTAACATCACTTTGGTGAATGACAATGGTTAAGATTCAAACAAACAAGTGATGATGCATAATAACATACTTTTTTCTTACTTGATATACATGACAAAAAAAGTTAGGGATATTTTGAAATTTTGATTATTATGGACACACTTTTGAAATACCCATGATAAAAACACATATATCTAACTTATTCATTCAGTATATATGATGTTTTATGTCCAAATTTGTTATCTGGTGACAATGACCCACTGTTATTTTTCTTAATTTTTTTTTAAATTATCACACCATTGTACAAGTGAGTGGGAAGACAGTGGGTGAGAAATGGTGTTCAACTTTGCCATTGTATAAGTGACATCATCCCGCCATTACAAACACAAAGTTATATCTCGTATCAGTCTTGCACCTACCTAGCAAGTCTTTCTCCCACATGACGTAGGGATTCAATATCAACAAACAATGAAACAGGTGCTTCTTAAAATAGTAGAACAGAAATAAAGAGACAAGCTCATTGTCAACAAAATAATGGTATCAGTTTTGGTGGATTGTTTTTAAGTTTATGTGTCATATCTCATTAACTGTAGATATTGAAACCGTGTGGTAGAGATAAGATTGTTCTACCTTTTGAGATAAAATATTTTCAAAAATTTCAATGTGCTTGTTGTATATTCAAAGTGACACAGAGTATGTTTTATGATTTTTCATGTGGCTTTACTAAAAGCCCTTTTACCCAAAGACCTTGGTTCAGATACGATCTATAAACTTGGACATCTCTGCAATGCAAAAATGATCTTTTTTCTTGCTTTCAATGATGAACAGGAAACAGCTCTATAAATATTAGGTCAGATTAACATGCGCCCCATATCAGCAAAATGACCTACTTGACACTATCAATATATAGTTGTCTTTGTGTTTCCAAAATAACGTTTGAGTCAGTTATAAGTCTTACTGTCCGGTTTTCAATCACAAATCGCGACTTTTAATCCATTTTTTTGGGCCAATACCTATCCTATACTCAAATGATGAGCATTAGGAATCTTATTTTTGGAAACAACCACTCCTCAATAAAATAACACCATATTTGAAGTTCGACATGTATGACTCCAGCAACATTCTCTGTGCTTTAAAAGTATCTATACATTACAAGAAGTTGAAATTTTACACAGCTTTGAGATGAGGCAAGCAAGCAATAACACAAACTTTGAGGGTATCAGATATTATAAGATGGCACATCTGTGAATGTTGAATTATGAATGTAAGTTGACCACTTATATATGATTGATGAAGGTTATTTCCAAATTCCAGACCAAAGTATCAGCAATGAATATATAATTGAAAGTACTCATGAGAGAATTGAGGTTTAAATGATCTAACAAGCATAAATGTGATCAATCAGAGCAAGTTCTTCAATTGGCATTTCAGAATCTACGAGGATGACAGTAAAGTTCAGTGAACCATGCCAGGTTTATACGAGTTTATACGACTGAACGAGACTGAGCCTGAACGAGGCTGGACTACAAATGGATAGCACGGCTTCATGAGGTCCGGAAGCCAGTCAGATAGGCAGTGCTACCTGCTCCCTTTTCTCTGATGTTTTCTGCCATTGACCTTTTTCAACAGGAAGTCCATCATTTGCAGCCATTATTCACAAACTTGCTCTCCCAACTGTGGAACTTTGTCTGTCCCTGCATCTGATTTACAGTTGTAATGGCTGGTTTGATAATTAAACCCAATGGAATTAAAAATAATGCTAGTCTTGTATGAGTTGGGTAACATCTGATAACTGTGGTAAATCTGTCTGTACATCTCATGTACAGTTGAAATGGCTGTAATGATAATCAAACCCAATGGAATTAGAAATAATGATAGTTCCTGTATGGGTCAGGGCCTCCTTTCACAAAGCCCTAAGGTGACCATTAGTCCTTAAGGTAACCTTAGTGCAATAAGAATGGAAGTTAAGGTTAACCTTAGTAAAGGTTGCTTTGTAAAAGGCGGCCCAGGTTATTATGAAAACTGTGGATGTCTGCCTGTCCGTTTAGGTGTAATGAAGGTAACGATAATTAAATCCAACGGAGTTAGAGATAATGCTGGTTCTTGTAAGTGTCAGATAACATCTGACAACTGTGCATGTTTGTCCATACATGTCAATATAATAACATTGGCTGTAATGACCAACATTGCAACTGATTCACAGATACTTGGGGTATGTTGATCAATATAGCATCGGACTTGAACTGGTTTTCAGACTTCATGTAATGCTCCTTGACAAAAGTTTTATTAACAATTCAAGAGTTCTCAAGAATGCCTAAAATTAGATAAACATATAAAAATATGAAGAAATATGAATGAGCCAGGTAGGTAAGAACTCTATAAACAAATTCAATTACGAATCTTCAAATTCATCAGTATGTCGTAATGTGAGGGCGTTACAGGATGGAGAGTTTTATATAAAGCTGATGACATAAAAGATCATGACAACTTTTTGTGTTTCCTCATAAAGATATCTGAATACATGTCTCACTTTCTTAATACAATATCATGTTTCATGATTTATGAGCCAATATTTCTTGATGCATTCATACAATCCCATTTCTATATCCTTTTATCAATGATCAGGATACAAATGTTGCCTTCCAACTATAGCATGATATCACATGAATAAATCTTTTGACTGAAATCTGTGTATTCACCATGCTTTATTTTTCATCTGAAATCAATAAACAAATGCTATATTCACATTAAATTCTTGATGGCATCTTTTCCTAAGCCTGTCATTCACGTAAAAACCTAAAAGGAGTCATTTCAAGTCTAGAAAGTGTTGACAAATCTACTTGCCTTCACCAAAAGCCTAATATAAAGTATGGTACAGGGTTCCTATTTACATCATTTCGTAACGAATATCAAAAAATAAAATTTTAATCACAAATCTTTTTTTGTCAGACTATATGTTAGTCTATCTTTTCCCATAAAGGGTCAGATCTTGAGGCAATTATCTTCACCTAGCTCACATGGTGAAGAGATCCTCCCTGACCTTCTGAGGCCCTGGCTGGGACATGTGACAGTCCTCATCTCCGATTTCACTAGACTTCAAGACCCCTTTGAATTTAGATTAATGGAAAATGATCTGAGTTTGACCTTTTGATAACTAGGGTTATACTCCAGGCAGCTTCGGGCATGGATATACCATCCTGTACAAAGCATAAATGACCCTGTTTAGAGCCATGTTTCATTGTGTCTGAAAAAAGCTTTCTTCTGCAAAGGTGGTTACAGAAACTAGATCAACTTTTTCTTGCTCTTTGATGAATTGATAAAATTAGATATAGATTTAATATCCAAGCAAGATGTCTTCAGTTCCATTAAAATTAGTGATTGTTCATTGGTTTCTGAACATCTATATAATTTTTAAGTTAAAACATTTATTCCATGAAAAGCCATTGGCATTGTAAAGGATTGATGCTGACGATGGGGTGGTATTTGGGTGTTAAACTAGTGGTGTTTCATCGATAGTATCGATGTTTGCATCGTCAACTACGTGATACGAGTGCATCGATACAAAACATGTTTAGACAATATATCAGGATATCTATATCGTGAGGGTCCACAATACATCGATGTATCACCATAAGAGACAATATATCCCAATACCGTTAACATAATTTGTTTCAAAGAAATAACTCTAAAAGCTAAAACGGGTTTTCTTCTATTTCAGAGATAACAGTCATTAGAACAGAAACAGAAAGAGAAATTATATGATATTTCTGATATTTTATATGTAATTTCAGTCACTTTAATTTTGTGATTTCCCTTCATGTAATATCTAAGATAATTTGGTATCTAAGGATTAACATTACTGTTCTATATCCTATCTACAGTTTTTTTATAAACGCTAGAGAATCGGGATACGTATTGTATCGCAGCCACTGTATCATGATAATAATCGTCTCGTAGGTTCCTTGGCAATAATTCCATGATATATCGTCTCGCCTAATAAAACTAGAATCGGGATATATCGTCTCGCCACTAAGGCCAGGGTACACAGGCCTATGTTAAACCCCCCAGAGAACCTATGAAGACAGCCAAAAGAACTATTGTCTCCATGCATGCTGGTAAAACTTCATCTTCCTAACCCTTTTAAAAATTGATATTGCCTAACTTGTCATAACTCATAAATCACAGCCCATAGGGACAAGTTTTGTGATCATTTTGTGAATAGAGATAATATATCCAATTATCCTATCGTTATCAAGTTTAAAAAATAAAAATAATTCTGTTTTATTTTTTTACTCTTACAAATGATACTCTATTTTCACTTCAAATTTAAATAGATAATTTTTATAGAAAAGGAGTTAACTTAATTGGTTTTAAAAACTTCAGAGTCTATGAGTGTGTGAATGTTTACATGATAACTCTGCTCTGACAAAGTTCAAACAAGCTTTCTTGTTAAGGATTAAATATATGTTTGAGCAAGCACTTGCTAAAGGGTGAGAACAATAAGAAAAAGATATAGGCAGGATATTACACTGGATGCTTGGCTGGATATATTTGTTCCCAAGGCATTTAATCTTGTTGAATATTGATGTACAAAATTACAAATCAGAGCCCATGTTAGGAGATAGACATTACTGACAAGATGTATTGTTATGTATACCCTTTACAGCATGGGTAGAAACACCCTCAGTAATAGGTACAGAAAAACGTGTAAGGTTTAGAATATCTTAGAGCATTGATCAGACACTGAGTGCCTGGGGTTTATGCGCTATATAAATCTATTATTATCATATTATTATTAAGTTACATCTTCAAAGTTTCCCTTATAAACATTAGTTTTTGCAAAAGGTATTATCGTTGGAGGGTCATAGCATCTCATAACTCGACCCAAACATCCGTAGTCGTAGAGAAAATAATCAACAAGGCAAAAAGAATGGATTAACATAGCTACTTGATCAAGGTATGTTCATTTTCAAAATGCTACTTTTGATCAAAAAACATTGTCTCACAATTGGTAATATTTATTTTCATTTCTTTATTTATCAAAAAAATGTGAAACTGCCCCTTAACTATTAAAAGGGGGGGGGGGGGGAGGGGGTGGCCGGGGCAGGCTTATTAGTTTTTAACTTAAAAACATGGTTAATGGGTGCTTATTGTGATAGATATGATAAGAGTAACAATATGATCCTTGATTTGATAAAAATAACTGTCGTCACTGATAAGTAATTTCTTCAGCGGATAATCTGCAGAAACAACATTTATTGTCATTAGATGATTTTTCTAATGTGGATATTTGAATAAAGGAGTAAAGATAAACCCAAAAGCAATTTGCTGGCTTAGGATGATGAAAGCACTTGTTGATTCTCATACTTATTTTTAACAACTGTTTAAAGGAAAAATATTTAAAAATTTAGCATTGCTTGATTTTCCACATTGCATAGTGGTGTTACACCCACTAATGGTCCATTAAACCTATATTCAAATAACCAGCACTTATGAATGGTTACCTTTGGGACTTGACAACATAGACAACATCGACAACATAGACATATCAATTTTGCACATTTCTTTGATTAAATGTCTTCACAAAAATTTTTGGTTATTGTGTATGTTACAAAAAAGAACCTACTCTCTGTGAATCCGAACATTTTCTTGATATCAGAGAAACTATTGAAATGTGGCCCTTTCAAAATAAGGTGTTGTCATCCATAAAATTCATATATTTACAAAAGAAAAAAAATCTTCAAGCATGTCAAATTTGAATGTCATTCAGAATATATGCTGTTTAAAGACCATTAGTTTTCAAATATTAAATGAAAAAATCTTGGATGTCATTATGCCCCCTCAAACACTATATCCACTGTTTATTTACTGAAAGTTAAGTCATGGTGACCTCTAGGATAGGTATAGGGTAATCAGTGTTGTCATGCACTAGTGATTTGAGGTTCCTCCTGTAAACCTGATACACGAGTAGTTCAGTTTCCTGATTGGTTTACTAGATATGACTGCTCTACAAGCGTTAATTTTTTTAATTTTGCTTACTTTAAGTATTTAAATGTTTAAAGGCAAACGGATATTTCCATAATGTATGAGTAAACAGCAGCTATGGTACATATGTATATGGATATGATAAAGTTACAATGTCATGTTAGATAAAAACCATGTCATATAAAGAGGATAAATTTATCGACTGGACAATAATGAATATTTTAGTCTTTATGTGGCATGATATGCACAATAAATAAACCAAATTGATTTTGCAATTTATTCATATAGGGTTTTATTGTCATGTTATTCATGCATAGAATATGGGAAATGGGATATTGGTTCTCATGCAGGAAAATTGTATAATTTGATGTTCTGTCTTGTATTTTACTTCAAAATATTAGTAGCTGATCGGAGATAGGATATTGGTTTTCATGCATAATTGTATAATCTGTTGTTATATCTCGCATTCTATTCAAAACCTTAAAGAGTTGATTATTATACTATGATGAATTATTGTTCTCTTACATAATGAATTAAAATCTACAGTTTGAGAGGAACAGATTCATTTATAACAATTCAGGTTTTTTTAATTGTATGAATATGTAAAAAAATTCCCTTACATCCTATTAGGGCACAACTTAAATGACTATGATGTGTTGTTTTTTCATCATTGTGTAAATGTTTACTGAATTTAGGTTCCCTATCCTACACTTTACTTTATTGCTATTATCATGTATGAGAAATCAATACTCTCAACATTTCCTACATTTTGAACTCTCATAGGAGAGGTGCACACCCTCACCCCTCCCCCTGTCATGAGCCCCCATTGCTTTATATACCAATTTACACCAAACGACAGGAAATTGATAGATTACATATTCAAGGAAACTTTTTTGCAGTGACCACAACAACATCTGATGAATTGCCAGTTAAAACCTCCTGCTCTGTATGTGGGAGTTTCGTATAAATCTACGCCACATCATGGGAAAGGTCAAAGGTCGGACAGTGAAATAGACCAATTACAAAACCTATTTGACGATAATGTAACAACTTTAATCACATGGAAAATATTTCATCAAACTCATGGCTTCCTGTCATACACTTCCAGTGAAATTGATAACTGATTGATTGAAATATGCGCTAAGTGAGCAGTCTATGTAAGTATTTTCTATATTTATTTCGATATTATTTTTAAGTGACTCGAAAGCAGGTTTAATATTTATACTTTATATGGAAACCATTTTCATACTTCTTGGACTACAGGAATTATATTATAGGCTGGGTGATTGATTACCAGGTAAAGATATGAATTATGATAACTCATATCTAATTATCCCTACATCTGCATTTTCACTGGATGCCAGTGAGAAAATGTATCATTTAGGTATTATGGTTATAAACAAACAAATTTTGTAATTCAAAATATATTACTAATTTATCAATGAATCCAAAAATTTCATTCATATCATGGCTATTTCCAATGAACTTAACAGACATTGTAGGGACACCAGAATGAATTCAAATTTATTCTTCACAGGCTTCTGATTAACATTGAAATCCTTTCCATGAGCATATATCAACTATACTAACGCTGATTTATCCCACTCCTAATCTTATGTTTATTCTCATACCGTAAATAATGGATATAAAAAAAGAGGGGTATATGAAAAACTAAGGTCTCCAAGACAGAAATATAGTTTGGACTCATTGTTATAATATTATCAATATAAAATTCTGCATTTCTAGTTGTTCCATTTCATTATGTATATGTGTATATGTAGTGATGTGCAGGCCAAGTGATATCGCAGACCAATCACAGGTTATGTAAAATACATATAAAGTTACAGTACAGGGTGCAATGTCAAGGTTGAAAGATCATAAGTTGTGACCTCTTTTGCAAAGAGGTAACTCAGCTAAGTACCTAAGGCCTATCATTGACCTAGCCAAAGTTATAAAAAAAAAATTAATTTCTAAAAACGAGTACAATACCAATGTCAAGGTCGTAAGCGACTATACCTTGTCATAAATAACAAAATCCTCTCACTGACCAATCAAAACATTTCAACAAGATTCAACTTTTCTTTTAACAATTGAAATGCCAAAGTCAAGGTCAGAAGGTCAAAAATTATTACCTTATCTAAATGTTCGCAAGGGACACAGACTGACACCAGTTAAACAATATTTCCCTGAACATTTTATTCCTAGGCATGAAAATCTAATTCTCTTTCATAAGCTAGTTTTTCCAATGAACACCTACAGTACCACACAATCTGGAGCATTTAAAAGTTTTAACAAATCTGACTTTGTTTGCTTGCCATTGGTAAAAAAGTTGTTTTCAAAGAGATAAAATCAATTAAATCATAACAAATAAGAATGCTTCAACAGCTTAACTCTTCATCTTGAAGGTTGATCATCCTATATACAAAAAGTCACTGAGAATCTCCTTGAAAGTGGGAATATTAAAATCAGTAATTAGGGCTTCACAAAAAAAACAAGAGAAAATGTGTCACAATATTTCAAATAAGGAGTAATATATTGTTGTTTTCATGAAGTTTCAGATTTTCACTCAAAAGAACAAAACTCCTGAATAAAAGCCTTTTGATGAGATTTTTTATGCAAAGCTACAAAACATAATTGACATAATGTGAAGTCATTTCAGCATCAAAGGATAAATGTAAAGATGTTTTAACAAAGGGGAGATAACTCACCTTTCTCCCAACACGCCTGCCACGGCCAGCCCGTGAGAAGATTCCTGGTTGGCCCGTGTTCCTAGTCTCCATCATGGGGTCCACCATATCTGGGTGATCACTCATTGTGCCAAACTGTCAGTTCTACAACAGCAAACAACACACAGTTAGTTGTAACTAAATAAACACCTGCAACTCTGAGTTTAGAATGGTATTTAGCTTTAAGGCACTGTGGCATATTTTCTTCAAGAAAAAAGGTGATATCACAGTAAGGAAAACCAAATGTGAGGAGCTGCAAAACTAATATTTTTCAATCAAAACAAGAATATTTTTTAAAATGTGCAATGTTCCTTTTAGATACGACTTTTCCTAAATGATGAAAAGGAGATCAGACTAAAATGGCTGCATGCAGTCGTTGCTTGATGCGAGCTGTATTCTATGATAAGCATAATTGGTTAGGTATTGAGATATTTCCTTCTGACTGAAAGACATTTTGAATTCAGTCATATTTTGT
Source organism: Phorcus lineatus (assembly GCA_921293015.1). Taxonomy (NCBI): domain Eukaryota; kingdom Metazoa; phylum Mollusca; class Gastropoda; order Trochida; family Trochidae; genus Phorcus; species Phorcus lineatus. Next base: position 37,026,224 of record OV121085.1, read on the forward strand.
GCGGAAAATTAGGACCTTTAAAGTGGCCACGGTAACAATGAAATGTCAAGATCTAATACTCCCAGTTCGACACAATTATACGCGCCAAGGCTTGAACTAACTGGCCCAACTACTGGATATGGTGCATGTTGTAAATATGACAAGCGACCCTGCTGCTCCACTAGAATTCTTGATGAGATAAGTGTCAACACATTTTAGCACCTGTCAAAACCTGTGAAGGGCAGGAAATTTTTTCAAAACACAAGCCAAATAGCAATTATAGCCTGAATCATATTTCACACACTTGGTAAAAAGCTCTTTGTAAAAAGACCCCACCAAAAGGCCTTGCATTGAGATACTTTCAAACTAGAGAAATATTGATTCAGAACTCTGTGGACTAGGTTTATTCAATGATGCAGGTTGACTTTAAAGGATAATTTAAGATTAATATTTAATCAATAAATGATTTTAAAATTATTTAAATACTCATTTAATAACATAATTAATCACACTTTTTACAGAAGAATAAATTCTTCAGGAAGCCAAGAGGCAGAGTGGTTAAGCTGTGGATATTCAGTGCTCGCAAATCATGCTCAAATCTAAGTATGAATGTTCAAATCTTGAAAGGTACAAGTAATTCACTGTTTAACTTTAAATATTTTTCAATTCATTCTTTTCAGATTAATTCGATTATTTTCTTTATTCAAACAGTCATGAGACACTCCAGCTTTAAATACATGAGTAACTTTCATTCCAGGAACAAAAACGTCTCTACAGCTTAACCAGTAACAAGGTAGTCAACAATCCACATAATAAAAATCTTACAACAACATCTCAACAAGAAATTAAATAATTCTTAAAATATTTACATTCGATATTGATGTACAATGGTCAATGTTAAATCCATTTAGCTTGACCACCTCCCTTGACCCCTTGGCTGGAATGTTTAGCCCATACATCAACATACAGTTAACAGGATCTAGTACATGAAGGTTTCCAAAATTCTGTCTTGTGCAATTCAATATGTTTTTGGAAGGTAATGTTTTAGTCTTGTTGGTAAAGACAAGCTGAATGAGAACCTAGACTGTATCATAGACTCCTATTTCATATAATTCTGAAGCATGACAGAATTCTATTAAATGACAATTATTCTGAATTTTGTCAAGAAAATGTTTGCATAGCCTAATTCATCGTAATTCCGATAAATTTGATGCTGATCTTCATCATTGCTGTCAATAACAAGTTCTCTTAGCCCAAAATTACTTCATAACTTACATGAATTATGACAGAAAACCTTTGAGACAATCTACAACTGAATCAAGTTTTAGAATGAAGGAACTTTTTATTGAGAACTACATTTGTTACACGAGATTCTGGCATTCTTTCTGAGTGACAATTTTACAGATAACTTTACTCTTTAGTAAAGTTTAACTTTAAGAATATTAACCAGTGCAAGAAACAAGGCCAGACTGCTATTCAAGAACTTGGTCACTTTTGGTCTAGACTGGTTACTTTCAAGGCTTTTTATTCAATTTTATGATTAAAATTTACAAAACAACACTTTTGTAATGGCTACCTTTTAAACTACATTTTAGAGATTTTTATTCAATCTTATGATTAAAATTCACAAAATAACACTTTCGTGATGGCTACCTTTTAAAGTCAATTCATACGCTGCCATAACTAAATATCCTTGGACTCAAGGCAAAGACTATCTTACTGAAAGAGGGTTATGAAATAGGAGGACTGACAAAAGTCTGACTTGACAAAGGACATGTCAAGGTTGTTTTCACTGGAGTTGGACGATGAAAGATTAATGAAACATGCATTTAGACTGCACAGAATGCTTTTACATGAAGAGTAGAGAGCTAGTAGCATCAGTTTGATTCGGCCAGCTGGAACATTTCTGACGCACTAATACAATAAAATGAGGATTAAATATTTCATTAAGCAATTTAACAAACAGGATCAAAACAGTTGTCAACATGGTCATTCAGTTTGAAAACTCACAAGGTATGACTTATTTGTGATGTGAAATATGTTACTTGAGCTGAATCATTCTATCATTTGAATGATAAACTGGTACAAAATCTTCTCCCATATGATGTTTAAATGAAAATTGTTACTCCCATTCTTTACTACACATGGTCAAAGCAATAGATAACAATGGTATGCACTAATAGATGCAGAGCTTTACTTTTCAGTATCAAATATTGCAATTCAAAGATTTTCTGAAACCAAAAAAGTAGAGTAAGAACCAACTAATAATTACTACACTGTTTAACATTTTGGCATAAAATATATATATTTCACCACAAAGTGTGATATCATTAATAATTTGAACAAACATTAGCATAATGATAGTATTTGTAACATAAGCAAAGCATAATGTGATAAAATGTATTAAAATGTTCCAAAATGTAATTATACAGATTAAATCTTATGAAAATTTTCCCTCAGAAATTTACTTACAATTGAGGATGCAATTCATCAATAAATATGACCAAATTGTCTCTGATTTCAAATATACATACCATTTGCTTCTGGAAAAATTTAAATTTAGAATTTGTTAAATACATTTACCAGAATATGTTGAAATTGTTAATTTTTATATAAGTAACATATGTCGGTGTAATTAGATACTATTCAAGTTTATTACTGTTTGCTTGATTATGTACGCAAGTGTGAAGCAAATGATTTTTAGATTTAAATTGTAGCTAGAAAATATCAGTTTCGTTAGTAAAATTCATTTATATGCCATAAACATTTCCTCATCAAAGTTAATAAAATCAATTACAGGTTTAAATTATTTACCATATTAATATAAGATATTTTAAAACTGTTAATTGTGAATGCTAGTCTTCAGATGTTTATATTTACAGGAATGTAGAAGCTCTTACTTTTACACACAAAAATTCAAATGGATTTAACTTCTGACTGCTAAGAGCAGCAAAAGCTGCCAAATGTTTGGTAAATGCAGTTTTATTAGTAGAGGTAACACTGTTTGATTTAGTAACATTGACTGCATTTCTTATAGGCATATAATTAAGATAATTAACATTGATGAAAAAATTTAAATATCTTTAAAGATGATAATTGATCTACATAATTATGAAAATGGCTTGATGACGTGGGAACTCAATCATTCAGAATGTTAATTTCTAATTCATACATTGTATATTCCATTTATAGTTTGTAGACTATCATTTTACACAAACACAAATTTAAGTGAAAAACAGAGGCAATTAACACCAAAAAAACATCAATTTGCAGGGTGTCATAATGTCTTGTCACAATTTTGACATGTATTTTTGACATAAATGATTACCCATTTATTAACCAGTTTTCATAAACGTAAGAATTCTTGTATTAGAGGATGAATGTAACAGTTACATGAGAAACGTCACGAAAGTCTCATAACTTCATATATATGCATATACACACGTTGCGGTCGGGATTTTCAATGGATAAATATCCAGTGAAAATGTTTCAAGAAAGACTGGGGGAAAACGATACAACGAATTTGGTTACTATTTTTTTTGAGAGCAAAATCAAAGTCGCAAAGTGGATTACAGCACGGCTTGTACAACCGTTAACACACTTCAAAACGATTATCTGTGCATTTTTTCTAAGCACATGTGGTCGCAAATTTCTACAGCTAATATCAGTGCAAGGCAGTGTCAAATTTCCACGACAGCTAAACTTAGGCCTGTTTAGCTTGTGAAAAAAGCTCTTAATGTATGCAATAGATAAATGCATTTAAAACTTGGAAAATATTACTCCTTTAAAACAGTATAAATACTTAACGGATCGCTGCAGGGTAAGAACACGTACGCTTTGCTAGAGTAAATAATGCAATGCCTCACTGCGCGAATCTGTGACCCAACATTTCCCGCCAGTTTAAATCGGTCTCAAACTCTATTTTATACAATGACTCATTTTCTCTGAGCATCTCATAAATCTTTTAAATTGACCTGGAATGCAGAAATGCATTTAAAGATGCAAACTAATTAAAACGACGAGAAAAAGCATTAGACAACTTACCACGCTAGCCCTCACTGCTTACTAAGAGTCGTGCAACTGAAGAGTACGATATTTTATTTACTCACGCAGAAAAAAAGTGTCCTTGTCAATGAAGACCACGTGACTATGTGGACCAATCGCACGACTCCGACTATAGTCTGTTTTAAATATCATCAATGTTTAACCGATACTCTTACAAACGAGTTCATATAGAAATAACCTTAGTGAACTGATGTCCGATATTGTATGAATTATTTCGCGAACTGGGGCAGTTTTTGTAAGCTTTTAGGGGATTGTACTTTACGCATGCGCACAGGCAGTTAAATCATATCATAAACTGACGCCGCAGGTCATATAATAAACAAATTGTTGAATGGTTTCAAAAGCAAAATAGGAAGTTATCAGCTGATCCATTAGTGACATTTGTCTTATATCCATCAAAATATCTAATATCGTGATATATCAATTAACCATAAGCGGCGCAGTACATGTGAAAAGTTCGAAAAGGTCGTAGTGTTATCAAATGGCAAATGGAAACGTTTAACATTATTACCCATCATATAATCTCCAACCACCATTTAATCTCCGAGTTAATGTGGAGAGATAACGGACGAGTTCGTGTGTACGGTCTTGATGAACTTTAAGGAAGCAATTATCAAATTGGAAACGCGATCCTTTTTTCATATTTGTTAAATCAAGATGACTATTGAAATTCACATTGACATCATTATTGAATGTAACTCAATTATTCAGAAACCTAATACGTATCCAGGTTTTGAAGGGAGGGGAGAGGTTGCTTAACACTTTTTACGGGAGATCTTTATAAAATCTAAACAAAGAAGGGGATCGAAAATACGACAGAACATGTTTTAGCAATAATCATCACCATCATCATCGTCGTCGTCGTCGTTAGCATCAGCATCAATAAACAAGGTTCGTATATTTTGTTACAGGTTGGTACAACTTGTAAAACACAACGATGTTCCACCAGCTTGTTAGATGCTAAACCTTGTCCTATTTATTCAGAAGTACTGTTTAACCCAAGATCGTCGACCTGGATAGAGAAACTGATTCTCCAGGCAGCTGTTCCTTTCTCCTGCATCACGAGGGAACTGTCGGTTCACAGCCACTCTCGTGTATACACAGGAACACGATATCCTAGGTACGGTAAAACGTAAATGTAAGAAAAACTTACACCTTCTACAAAGTAGAGTGTATAGAAGGTGTACTTTTTTACATCTACTTTTTTTACTACGTTTTACTTGCAAACTTGAGTGTTTGGAATAAGGCCCGAACAACGACCTAAATTTGCTCCGGGCCGATATCTTTTTGATTTTTTTGTTGTAAATTTGATATTGAATAATTACAGCTTTTATGTTACTTCATACAATGTATATATGCAGTTTCAATATAGAAATTTCTACCATAACTTTGTACACTTCTCGTTTCCTTCTGACCTTCTTCCTTCTGACCATTTTATGATCAACTAAGATCCGAGACGACATAACGCGATTATTCTCTGCCCGTATGAATAATGCTTTTCTACAAATCCTCAATGTTTGAACTTGTAATCACTAGAAGAACCAGAACCTTTCAGAATGTACTTTAAAGTATAGCGTTCTCCTTATTTAAAAAGTCTCATTTAAATCAGACGAAACTATCACTGGTTTCTGAAAGCGTACCGAAGTAAATTTCGATCTGATTTTAATGATATTGTACTAAGAATAACATCCAGTAAAATCAATATACAAGGTAATTATCGCGGAGACAAGCGGAAAGCCTACATAACTGACTCACCAACTAAAATGTGGTGTTCTACTCCGAAATATTTACCACAGACTCTTATGTGCATCGAATGTGGAAAATATGGCATATCCTTTACGGTTGGAAAATATAAATGTTCTTGTAGATGTCACCTTCTATATTCCTCTGTATCTTTTCTTGAACAGTTTAAAGAGCCGCTCCGTGATTTTTATAACATATTATTTACCTTTGATACGATCCTAAATGTCATATGTGATGATATAAAATCAAAACATCTCAATTTTTCATGACCAAAAAACCTATATATACTGGTTTTCCATGAAAATCTAAAGACAGCCTTATAAATTCACAGAGGTGTAAATATCACGTCCAATATACATGGATACTAGTTATATAACCTAACAAACACTATCAACTCCTAACTGCCCTCCTGGCTGTTTTAGATAAATCTCCAAAATTACGTTTGACTATTTGACGCGCGCCACTGTCCGGTTTTCTATCATAATTGCGACGTCGTACCTTCATATTGTCACTGTAAACAACAATTAGCTTTGAAATGTGTCTTTTTGGTAACAGTCAATACTTCGCGATCAAATGACACCATTTATTAAGTTTGGCATATATGACTCCAACAACTCACGGAGTGGCTCTTTAAGACGTATTTACGTAGACCAATAGAGATGATTTGCACAACCAAATGCTGTGGTACACGGGAATAGTGAAGGAATTTTATGATCTACATTGCCTGCATACAGTGTTCATTGTTGATAATGCCACCTTCTGGCAAGGCCAGAAGGGGGTTCATTGGTTAAAAATTAAAGTTAATATTCATTACTAGCTTTTGCAGCCGCAAGGGGAATCGACCTGGATCAATATAAATGAATGAAGATCGACAGTTCTGCATCATTTTATTACTGAAGACATGAAACTAAAAGGGTGAAAATTTATAAAGTATTGACTTTGAGCCATATCCTCAGAAAGTGCTCGAATTAAAACAGAGGTTAACGTAGACGTAGCGTTGACTTGAGCTACTTATTTGGGAAGGTAGAGTAATTATGAATGAAAAGGGAGTGAATCAGCCACTGTGCTTGATTACAATGGTGAGGTGAGGAATAGTTACATATCAGTTAGGAACAATGATAGATGCCAGGGCAGATTCTGTCGTTTAACTATTTGTACAACGAAGTCAGGTGGTCACAAGCTGATAGGATGAAGAAGCCATGATAATTGATTTTTATTCATGGAGGTATCATGTCTAAAATATGTATTGCTTCGGACAAAAGGTACAGAATGTAATACAATTTGTTGGCAGTTTTGATAGTGTCCCATGCAGTTGATACGATTATGTGGGAATTAGGTGGCCGATTATGCTTTGTTTGCATTGATTGTTGATGTCTTGTGTTTTTGTGCGTTTTGCTGGGTGGCCTTGATGTTTCTCGTATGTAGTTGCTGTCACAGTTGAAGCTGATGTAGACTGAAAACAACCATTTCCGAACACATCGCCGAATTCCTACAGCATAGCACACACTGAGGTTTAAATATTTAAAGGAGTTGTTACTGCATGCTGTCTGTTTAGTGTGAGAACTAGCTTGCAGAACCTTCGAAGTAATCTTGTTTATCAATATGGGATGATATTTTCAGGGCCACTGCGACATGGTTGACTTGTTCATGTTGGTACTTCTGACACCAGTGTATGTCGGAGAGTCAGTAATTACACAGGTGTTAATTGCTCCTATACTTTACATAGGTTTTGCAGTAACTTGAATTAACAAATGATGATCTTAATGAATTATGGAAATCTGTTCGGTATCATATTATGAAGTCTAAATCAGTTCAATGTTGACATTTCCCTAAGCACTTTATAATTTAAACGCACTAGGGCACACCAATATTTCTTTAACACAACAGATGCACAGATACCGCATATCTCTCGATATTATTCAAGATCCTCACTCAAGTAATCTACTTCGTAAGTTATTTATTCGAGTAACGAATATTTACGTATTCAGGTAGTAAAGCTGATTTTTAAAGATCGGAAGTATTTAATGTTACGTTACAATAAATCCGCATGAACTACGATATCGGAAATATTAAGATTTTGCTTATAACCAAAATAGCCGAAACTGCAGCCGCTTTGGTCAATCTAATAGTAATGCTAATGCTGTGTTATTGAATCGGTTTATTTACAACATTGCTTTCATAGAACATAATTCATTATTTGTTCTCAGTTCAGAGTTTAGGTAAATTCAACAGCTGCACATAATAATAGTTCAGCCGCTTCCAACTGTCTATAATTTATCCGTTTTGTGCACAGCTAACCTTAGATTTGTTACATGACCAAGCCAACAGCGGCTGTCTAAATATTTTCATTGTTGATTGCAGGTAAATTGTAAATAATTTTAAGTTTTTCATTGCATCGATAGAAAGCTTAAGAGAATGCCTTAAAATAGCCAATTTAAACCGTAAAAGCGTGCACTAGTGCCTTTAATGACTGCAAAGTAAACAAATTAATGATTATGCATACCATCAATCTCCGAAGCTGAATTATGAATGAGACATGCGTCACTTTAGCCATTATTCATTTGTACATATTTGTACATAAGTTGTTCATTTATAATTGTATTAGAACAGCCTTAAAATTAGCATATTCATGAATGGCATTTTTATGAGTAAAACATTTTTATATCACGTTATTTATATCTCTCTATATCTATACTATCAAAAAGGTGAATTTTCTGCTAAAACTCATCACTACCCTTTTGAAATTTTTTAATATTTTAATTGCACTGAACCCCAAGGATGACATCCTCACTCTTCTCTAAAATTTCCTTGATCTTTAACTGAAATTGCTTGATCTTTAACTGAAATCCCTTGATCCTCAACTGAAATTCTTGGATCTTTAACTGAAAGTCCTTGATCCTCAACGGACATTCTTTTATCCAGAACTGAAATTCCTTGATCCTCGACTGAAATTCCTTGATCCTCAACTGAAATTCCTGATCCTCAACTGAAATTCATTTATCCTCAACTAAAATTCCTGATCCTCAACTGAAATTCCTTGATCAACAACTCAACTGAAATTCCTTGATCCTCGACTGAAATTCCTTGATCCTCGACTGAAATTCCTTGATCCTAAACTGAAATTCCTTGATCCTAAAATTTAATTCCCTGATCCTCAATTGAACTTCCTTGATCCTCAACTCAACTGAAATTCCTTGATCCTCAACTAAAATTCCTAGATTCTCGACTGAAATTCCCTGATCCTCAAATGAAATTCCTTGATCCTCAACTGAAATTCCTTGATCCTCGACTGAAATTCCTTATTCCTCAAATTTAATTCCTTGATCCTCAAATTTAATTCCTTGATCCTCATTTGAACTTCCTTGATCCTCAACTCAACTGAACTTCCTTGATCTTCAACCGAAATTCCTTGATCCTCAACTCAAATGAAATTCCTTGATCCTCAACTGAAATTCCCTGATCCTCATCCAGTTTTTTTAAGACCATGTTATCGTATTTTTTTAAATATAATTATTTTTTATCATAATGCCTACGTCCTACATGGCCTTCCAGAATTATTTCCACTAATTTGAAATATATACTAATTGACGAATTCATACCTTTGTCAAAGAATTCATCTGTTGAGACTATGTCATTGTTTATCACGATATTAAAGAAAATGCATACGATTATCTGTTTATGAATAGTGTAAATCGAAATGATTTATCTGTTGGCATTGCAAATGTTTTAATCATCAAACATCATTACTTCATTACTGTGAAAAATACGATGTTTCAATTTAGGGATTTGATTGATTTTAATTTTTTAACAGGGCTCATTAAATTTTAAAATAACTATTCATAGTTTTAAACATCCCTTCTCTCCAAATTATGTCTGACAAAATCATTAAAAGGACACGCTACTGACTTTGCCCACGTAAAAGCACAAGAACTAATTTTTATACACATATTGTAAGTGTATTATAGTATATTTGGTAACAAATATGCTATTCATCAAATTTCACGAGAGCTTTGTCTGCATGTCCTTCAAAATAATTATTTTCTAAATATACGCGAGCCATATCAATGTATTCTATAAACAAATAGTGTATGAATATAATGATTTAACCACCGCAGACAAAATGACATTTTAAAGCATATTTTGTAAATCAATAATATTGAGCTCACGAAAATAAATGTTCCCAATTGCAAGACAATGTCTTGACCAAAGAAGCAGTTTTAAAACGAACATTCCTCGATCGGTTAAGCTGTGCGAACCCATTTCCCTACCTCAAATAATTATAAGATGTTCACACAAAAATGGCCGCCATTGGCTTCTGCATTATACATGAGTATTACCTCTATGACTACGGATGATCGGGTTTAGTAATGAGTTGCTATGGTGTTAAATATCTTTTTGGCATAAACTAATGTATACTGGGGAAATTTGAAGAAATAATGTTTCCAAAAACGTGCTTGTGCCCTTTTAAATATCTACTGTGTCTTAGCTCTTCTCAAAATAAATTAAGGCACATGAGTATTAAGTTAACCGAAGATCCAAAAATAAGTTCCCAATCCAACTAACCGGAATTTAGCTGATTGACAGGTTGTCATTTCGATAATGTTCAGTTCGACAGAAAATGCTTAAACTCAATATCATTCTACTTGTACGCTTTAGTGTAACAAAGTTCTGGTTTCAAATGACTACAGTATATCGTACATGTTTGGTATTTTAGCACGTTGTGTATTAACGTCTCAAGTCAACACCATTCTACTTTTACGCTTTGATGAAGCAAAGTTTTTGTTTAAAATCACTTGAATATATCTTATTGCGCAGTTTTTCCAATCTGACATAAATCAATATTGCAAATCTTTTAGAAAATATGACAGTCTTTGGGTGAACATAAGTTGCGTCATCACCAGATATAAAATTCAAGTTTGTATTCAGAGAAGGGAAACTATAATCCCTTACTGCACGTACTGGAATAGCGATTCTAACTTGTCTGACCGTGTCTGAAATATGGTATACCGTGTACTACAAGTTTCATATCAGGAATACTTATCGGCATCCTTCCAACATCTTCAGCATACCGTCTATCCCACAATTACCGTATGAGAGAAATAGGGGGGAACATTTGAGATTCTTTGAACGAATTTCAAAATAATTGGTGGTTTAAAAATGCCACATAATTGGTGGTTTAAAAATGCCAAGTTTTAAAAAAACCAAGGAAAATCACCGAGTGTTCCTTTATTCTAAATAAGGCACTAGCCTGATATGGTCTGCGCAAGGACGTGTATAGACCTATATAAATCCTTGGTCTGCGTAAGGAATGACCATTGACAACAGCATTGACAGCCAAAAGCTGGTTTAGAGTTCGTTTCTGAGGTCTACTTGTATCTTGCACAGCCTGATCAGGGAACACAACAATTAGTGATATATCAATGTTCATTGATAACAGCATTCTCCCGTGGTAATTATTAACGACATTCATAACTTCCTACGCTATTTTCTGTTTTATTGCGAATGCTTTCTGAGGATACGGCAGATTCCCCCAGCTTTAAAAACTTTTCAAGGTAAACTACCTGCAGTCTCTCAGGTCAGGCCTACGCAATGATCCAGTCGAAAGAAACGATCTTTTACACATTACACAGTCGAATGAATTCGAGTTTCCGAATTAAATGCAAATAACTAAGGATTTTGAATGATCACTTTTGAAATGGCTTCACTATTTGCACAACTAACCCTGATTGCATCCAATCAGACTGCTTTATTTCTAACTTTGACATCTCAAGTAGTGTTGATGTGTGAATCTTTATCATTTAAAGGCCATTAAACTTTAATCAAGGAATTTATATTTTCACTAGCTAGATATATACAAATACATTTTCTGTTGGGGCTTAACTTTGCGTAATAAACGTTGATCCTACAAAATGTATGTTCCAAAATGGAGAGGTTGTTTTCCAGAAATAAATATTTTCTTTTGCATTCCAATATGATTGCCATTTAAAGATTTTAATTATTTGGTCCAAAACGTATGAAAATGCAGAATAAAGTCATAAGTCAAATAAAAAAATAGATGGATGGCTGTTTAAAGCGTCAACAGTTGTACACACGTTTGTATGTGTTTGAAGCAACAAGCCGGAACTCGTTCACTTGAAATTACCCTGTAACGAATTAAGGGCGTGAATATGAAAAATGATACCCATAATTCAACTGACATTACAGAGGTCATGTTCGGTGACATATGCATGTGCGTTTTCGTAACTTCTAACGCGGGCCAACCTTGCAAGCACTTTACAGTTGGATGGTGTTCCATATTTATAAAATAACGAATTACTCGTATGCTTTTTTATGTTTTTATCATGGAACAGAAAAACACACGCCTTTTCCATTTCATTACATTTATAACATTCGTTTTAGCAATATCAGCTAGTGTAGGTCAAGTTAAATTGTCATTCTAAATAGTGTTTGTAGGTCAAGTTAAATTGATATTTTGATTATTACTAATGTTCAGTATTCCTGACATTTATGTCAACAGTCTATAATCATTATACATGAACAACTACCGAGGGCAGAAAATAGTACGAAAGTTCAATCAATTCTCTGAAATTTGATTTATTCTCTGTTATTCGAACACGCAGGACATCCGCTGTTGGACCAGAGCAGATAAAAATTCGATATCGTTTTCCGTGTTATTTGAACTGAGGTATAGATGTGGCGTGATGGGTCACATGAAACGACATCAAAACATTGAGTAAGGACAAATTCAACAACATCATTCCTTAGAGCGTGGTTTGTTGTGCAACAAGGTTTGCTGTTGTGTTTGAACTTGTCTCAGTGATGTGTCAGTTTATAGTCTTTAAGACGAGTCTTGCTTGTGGTGTTGTAATTGTGTGATGGAGCTCTGTAAATATGCATGACGGGTAGTATTTTATTTTGCATTGCGCATGAGACATGCATGCATTTTGATGTCTTGTTGTGAAATATGATTCTGTTGCAGTACTCTTCAGTTGTGGAAAACTGGACCAACATTTTCGAAGTTCTCTTAGTGCTAAGATAGTCTTAAGCCAATGTTACTACCTTAGTGCTATGAGAGCTTAGAAATCTACGCCCTATTCTGCATTTAATAAGGTTTGGGGGGCAATGGTACAATGAATTTCAGCGCAGTACCCATGGTTCGCTAGTTCCAGTCAACGCTTGCAAGTTTCACTGCAATGCATAGCCACAATGGCGTTACGGGCTTTCTTCCTGCAATAATACCAGCAGCCTTGATATAAATGGGGCGCTAAACCACAAATCACTTTACCACATTTCTTTGAACTTAGTTAAATGAAATAAATAGTTGAAATATATTCGATTTGACATATTTTATTTTTGAAAGATTCTCTGAATCTCTAAACTTTACCAATAAGAACAACTAATCAGAAAAATTAGAAAAAGTATCTGACATACATTTCTTCCATGTTTTGTTCAAACACAGAGCTCTTGGCAGCGCCCAGTCCTGACTCACTGAATGAATATTTAATGTGTCGTCACTTCTAATTGACCTCAACTTGGAGTCCCCTGAAGAGGAAACCTTTCAGCTATTCACAGCTGTGAATCAGAAAATATTTCAACATCAAAAAGAGACTATTTACTGGAGAAGGTTATTTTTGTCGATGTCTGTTGTTTATTTTCACAACTTATAAATGAACCTCGCTTTAAAATGACAACTTCTTTATTAGATAGTAGCTAAGTTTCGGTAAAGATACAGAAGCGTCTTTGCTGTCTAATATTGAAGTTGTATATATAAAAAACACTCGTTATATTTGTTAAACAATCTGCCAGAATGCCTCTGAAACAGTTTGCAATCCTCGTCAACTTTTACCTTGTAATACACATGATCTGCATACATTTGAAATATGAATCACTTGCTTGATAACGGTTTTAGTACCTGCACCGAAACGTCGCAAACCTGCAATAAAAAAAGTTGTAAATCCATATAAATTGTTCTCTATTCATCTCACCAACTTCTAAATGCCTCTCAAATAAATGATAAATTTCCTTATTGACCACATAATGTCGTACGAATCATACAACTTACAGTATCCGTAACCTATTTTGTTCAGGAAATAAGTACATAATTTTTATGGATAACATCTTCTTTAATCTGAAAGTGCGACATTTTGACACAGATTCTTGTATCGTTGTCAAGCAAATAAGTACACAATTTTTATGGATAACAAATTCTTTAATCTGAAAGTGCGACGTTTCGACACAGATTCTTGTATCGTTGTCAAGCAAATATGTACACAATTTTTATGGATAACAACTTCTTTAATCTGAAACTGCAACGTTTCAACACAGATTCTTATATCGTTGTCAAGCAAATATGTACACAATTTTTATGGATAACAACTTCTTTAATCTGAAAGTGCGACGTTTCGACACAGATTCTTGTATCGTTGTCAAGCATATTTTGTTCAGGATATTATTATATATACAAGATTATTTTTTCGTTTTCAAACATCTGGATTAACCACTGTCAGTATGACTACGCAGAACATCTCGTGTACTTGTCAAAAACATCTGTCGTTAGAGAATGAATATTGTCTGACTGAAACGTGACCATCCTCTGAGTCTTATGTAGATAAATGCTTTCTTAATATTTTAAAACTCAGTCCCTACCTCTTGGTATAGTTAGTAAGACATAGTAGGGCGGTTTTATGAAAACATCTGTGATTATTTTACGGTTCCCTTTTAAAGAAAATAGATTCTTCTTAAAGATTAAACGCATCTTGATAATTCGTAAATATAAACATGCAAAACCAACCTTGCATACCAACGACCATCACTCAGGTAATCTACCTTGTGTACGCTAATTTGGAATACATGAACGTATTCAGGTAATTACTTCAACCTTATAGACCGGAAGGAATTAATGTAACGTCGCATTACCCCTACTTTGACTACTATAGGTCAAGTTACAAATATACCCTAATATAAAGAGATATTTAGAGATAGAATCTACTCAAAATCTACTCATAATTCAGCCGTTTCCAACAATCCGTATTTAACCTTTTTGTGTTGACTGTAAATTATTGTTTCCCCTATTTCGGCCGCCTGAACTTTTTCATCATTGATTGCTTGTCAGCAACAAGCATAATTAGACAGCTAAAATAATTGCCTATATTTTCTATTATGCCATTGAATAGCCAGTTTGAGAACGAAAATATTTGCTATATATCCTTTTAATTTGATATGCGTATTAATCAGAAAGTACATATTAAGTCTGACAGATGAATCATTTGTTATTCATTGCTTCCGTTTAGGAATACATGTTTAGCTTCGGCGTTAATTGAATTAAATGCTATGCGTAAGCCAAATGCATCTGAAACAATGACCATAATTATTATATTAAAACATCGCTAGCTCTCTATCGCTGACAGCTTGTTCATGGTTATAAAAAGCATTTGGTTTACAACCAGTGAAATGTCGTCATGCAGTGAGCGTAAGCGAAAACTGAAGGTCCCTTCATCCGGGTAATGCCAATATTGCTCAAGCCATTTCATTGGCTGGTTAAATCGATACAAGCTATATATGGTGATAGATAGGAGTGAGTGATTGATAGGTAGCGAGTCTAACACAAAAAGAAAGAATGAATTCTAATATAATGTATTATAATATTGTCCCTCATCAGTGCGACACTAGCTCCTGTCATCGGTGTTGCAGAACCTTTCTTTCGGTTACGTCGAAGCCTTTGTGTTAGGTTTGTAGAAATTGGTCTACGGAAGCAATATCATCATCGCTGGACCTTCGGGATAATCAGTTCTTTAGAGCTGGACACAGATAGAAGCTGAGGGAGCTTAATCTGGCGCATTGTTCTAGTGAAAAATCACATCTTTGGTTAATTTTCCTCGTCTATTCTTTTTCTTGTCTTAAGATCCTTATGGACTCAAGTTCAATCCATCGTTTAAGTCGTTCAAATAAGGCTATAAAATAATTGACATGGCGTGTGTCGAACGTTTTTGATTTGGTGTCAAAAGTTTGTGCAACTGTCTTGCCGAGACCTAAGTCATTTCCAAAGTCAAATGGCTTCTGGTGTAAGACTTTTAACATATACTTAATAATAGCTCGAGATTCATTTAAAAACAGACCTCACTTGAATGCATAGTCCTGTCACACCCAAACACTTTCGGAAAATGTTTTGAAATTTGGTGACAGAGCCCAAGAACGAAAGTGCACATGCAAAGAGTGGTGACATTTATTTCAAACTGAGGCTCACTACTTATCAATCACCCGTCGCATAAGGTTTTCATGGATACATGAACGCTGATGTTTCAAAATGGTATGAAACTTACTCAATCATCTTTAGTCCCACCAGTTTGACAAGTATAGACTTCCTTGTCTCAAGGAAAGATTGTACATGACTCATTTTAGTCCGTCCTGTTACATCAGCGCAAATTGGATCCGCTGATCGAGCTCCTTCCATATACCCTGATCTCCTTCGAGCCAAATCCCTCGTACGGCTGGAGCGGCTTGATGTTCGTGGCTGTGCTCACCTGTCATTGTTTAAGCCAATGAAATGTCGTTATCCAAGGAGCTTGACGCTACTCTTTTGAACTTAAAGGAATTTTCCATCCGGGTTGTGCCGCTGTTGGCTGGATGCGAGTCGTCTCATTGGCTGGTTAGATAGCTAGCGATACGAGGGATTTGGCTCGAAGGAGATCAGGGTATATGGTAGGAGCTCGATCATCTGATTCAATTATTTTAGTCTAATACACATACTTAATGGAATTCATTTAGTAGAGACTCTATCTATTCAAGGACTCTTTGTATGGTCCGAATAGGATGTTTGGCAACTAGTCCAGTGTCCAGGAAATTGGCTAAAATGGAAGTACTACAATATACGATGTAGGGATACAACATGTACTATATTTGCAACTGCATGTTTGTTCACAGGTCGAATTTAATGAAAATAGATGTTTATGGAATGTTAACCATGGTAAGTCAACGCTAATTAATTTGATTAAGCTGGTTAGAATTAATACACTATCAAATGTCAGTTGCAGTAGCCAATTTGCAACATGTCGTTTCCTTGTTTTAATCATATATGCTTTGGCCAGAAACTTATCACTGAGGTGTTGATTCAAAGTGGACGAAGAAGCGCGAGACATATATCCTTATTCTAAAGAAATCTCTGTAACGCATAAAAAATAAAGTTGTCAATGCTAAAAAGTGTGTGTTCGAATGAATAAGTGCGACGTTACATACCTATATACATGGCAAGAAATTATATGAATAATGAAGACTAGCACATATAGTACACTGCCATTATCCATTGAATTCATGCATGGATGTGCGATTCGAATCTTTTTGACCATTTATTTGGAATGGACCAGAAAAAGGATGTAGACTGATTCTTTATCTTTAAAAAAATATATGTTTTGAATCTATAAGTTAAAAGACTGATATTTCAATTATTAAGAATGAAAGTTAAAATTTTCAGTACTAAGTACTGTTTATTTCAAAATTATATTGAAACTGAGATCGTTATAGAAACAAATAGACCCATTTGTTCTTTTGTCATTTTATCATATCAATTTGAAGAATTGCATAGAACGGGTTAATAACATGTAATGAATAATTACAAAACATACAATACAATTACAATTACCAACGTTAAGGTAATGGTATCAAAATGCAAGCATCAATGTATGTCTCATTGATTATGTAAGACTAAAAGGGGCGTGTCCTCAATAAAAAAAAGCAATTGAGTGTAAATTGAAATCAAACTATATTCTTCTATTAATGTGGTTTAACTGACAAACCTGATAGGCATACTATTAAACAAGAAGGGTTTTTGTATGATCATTTATGGAATTGGTTTACACGCTTCAGTAGTTCTAATAGTTAGCATCCCTAAGAGCAAGATGTCCTTTTTCTGCATTGATATGTTTTGAATACATTTCACAAAGGAGGTTTTGTTCAGTAAATTAACCGTTAAAATATTATTCACTCCTATAGTGCAGAGTGTAAAACATAGTACAAAATGAAAAGAAAAAATCAGCCAAATAACATATCCGTTAGACTTCATATGGTATCACGACCTCTAGGGAATAAAAATAATGTTTTATGTTGTCGAAATAACAGAAAAAATAATGTTGGAACGTAAACTTCAGTAGTGGTAAGATACGATTAAAATAGATGAGATGATTTTTGGTGTTTTGTTATGGCGATGTGAAATGAAATGAGGTAATTTGAGGTGGGGCGTTGTGGTATGGTCTGGTGAATTAAAGGGGATCGATATGAGGTTAGGCAAATTGGGCAAGATGGGATAAAAATAGATGAGATGATTTGTTGTCTTTTGTTATGTTATGGCGATGTGAAGTGAAATGAGGTGAGTTGAGGTGGGGCATTGTGGAATGGTGTAGTGAAGTGAGGTGATCGAGTTGAAGTAAGGCAAATTGGGCAAGATGGGATTAAAACAGATGAGATGATATTTGGTGTTTTGTTATGTTATGGCGATGTGAAATGAAATGAGGTAATTTGAGGTGGGGCGTTGTGGTATGGTCTGGTGAAGTGAGATGATCGAGTTGAAGTAAGGCAAATTGGGCAATATTAGATTAAAATAGATTTGTGGTGTTATAGTGATATGAACTCAACTGAGGCGAGGTGAGGTATGGTGTGATGAATAGCAGGAAGGTGAGGCGAGTTGAATCGAGGTTGGGTATAGTGTTGTGAACAGCGGTTAAATGAGATGAGGTTTGGCAGATGGAGTAAAGTGGGCTTAAGCTTGAAGTGATTAGGAGGGAGTTATGGTGAAGTGCGGTGAGGAGAGGTGGTATGCAAGGTAATGTCAGTGAGGAGAGGAGGTTTGCACTGTAAAGTCAGTGAGGAGAGGAGGTATACACGACAATGTCAGTGGGGAGAGGAGGTTTGCACTGTAATGTCAGTGAGGAGAGGTGGTATGCAAGGTAATGTCAGTGAGGGGAGGAGGTATGTAAGGTAATGTCAGTGAGGAGAGCAGGTATGTAAGGTAATGTCAGTGAGGAGAGCAGGTATGTAAGGTAATGTCAGTGAGGAGAGGATGTATGCATTGTAATGTCAGTGAGGAGAGGCGGTAAGCACGGTAATGTCAGTGAGGAGAGGAGGTATGCACGATAACGTCAGTGAGTAGAGGAGGTATGCAAGGTAATGTAATTGAGGAGAGGAGGTATGCACGATAATGACAGTGAGGAGAGGAAGTATGCACGACAATGTCAGTGAGGAGAGGAGGTTTGCACGGTAATGTCAGTGAGGAGAGGAGGTATGTAAGGTAATGTCAGTGAGGAGAGGTGGTAAACACGGTAATGCCAGTGGGGAGAGGAGGTTTGCACTGTAATGTCAATGAGGAGAGGAGGTATGCAAGGTAATGTCATTGAGGAGAGGAGGTATGCAAGGTAATGTCAGTGAGGAGAGGAGGTATGCTAGGTAATGTCAGTGAGGAGAGGAGGTTTGCAAGTTAATGTCATTGAGGAGAGGAGGTATGCACGATAATGACAGTGAGGAGAGGAAGTATGCACAAAAATGTCAGTGAGGAGAGGAGGTATGCACGGTAATGTCACTGAGGAGAGCAGGTATGCACGATGATATCATTGAGGAGAGAAGGTATGCACGGCCATGACAGTGAGGAGAGGAAGTATGCACGGCCATGACAGTGAGGAGAGGAGGTATACACGGCCATGACAGTGAGGAGAGGAGGTATGCACGGTAATGTCACTGAGGAGTGAAGGTATGCACGGCCATGACAGTGAGGAGAGGAGGTATGCACTGTAATGTCACTGAGGAGAGAAGGTATGCACGGCCATGACAGTGAGGAGAGGAGGTATGCACGGCCATGACAGTGAGGAGAGCAGGTATGCACGGTAATGTCACTGAGGAGAGCAGGTGTGCACGATGATATCATTGAGGAGAGAAGGTATGCACGGCCATGACAGTGAGGAGAGGAGGTATGCACGGCCATGACAGTGAGGAGAGGAGGTATGCACGGTAATGTCACTGAGGAGAGCAGGTATGCACGATGATATCATTGAGGAGAGCAGGTATGCACGGTAACGTCAGTGAGGAGATGAAGTATGCACGGCCATGACAGTGAGGAGAGGAGGTATGCACGGCCATGACAGTGAGGAGAGGAGGTATGCACGATACCAGTGTCAGTGAGGAGAGCAGGTATGCACGATAGTGTCAGTGAGGAGTTGTAACATGAGGTGAATATAGGTGAGATTAGATGAATTATGGCACGATACAATATGGTATTGAAAGGATAATATATATATGATGCCATGATAAGAAAGGGGGTGAAGTGGAGTGAACTGGAGTTTAGGCGAGTTTATAAGAGGGTTATGGGGAGGTGCGTTGGGTTTACGCTTAGTTAGGTATGGTTTCAATTAGATACGTATTGGTTGGATCAGGTTAATCAAGGTTAGGCTTTCTTGATTATATGGGTGAGATGAGGTGAGGTGAGGTTAAGAAACGCAAGCTTGGTGAGATTAAGTGAAATGTGGCATGGTACAATATAGTAGGATGAAATGAGTTGATGTTGATGTGAAGTAAATAGAAGGGGGGTGAGGCTAATCAAGGCAAGGTCAGGTTACATAGAAGAGAAAACATGGCTCTTCTTCTACTTTTACAACCTCGTTCCAGGTATTATTTTCAAAACTATAACGTAATGCGGCGCGTAAAAAGCTCATAATAAGTTATCCAACAAAATAAGTCACCTACAAAATGATAAGCCATATCCGAAGGTAGGGTAGAGAAGAGGTAGGGTTAATATCAACATTTAATTGGTTGAATTTTGGAAGTCACAAGAAACGAAAGCTTATGGTGCAGCCAGTATATGTTCAGTGCAACCCAGATGACAATTAACCTTTCGCCAGACGAGAGTTAACCACGCCCCTTGAAATCAAGGGAGTTAACTCTTGTTATGTCCGACAAACAAAAGCACGTTGTCATTGACGCCAATGCTATTGACACTGACATCCAGAGTGGTATAACCCCTTAATAATGAAACACCAAACAAAAAGATCAATTGAATGTCAAAGTATAGGTTTTGTTGTGATTGTTCGATTACATTTCCAAGAAGTTTGGCGAAGGATAATTATTATTTCACAGAAAAACGAATGCGGAAGTATCGTAAAGGGTAATGACGGACATACCGGATCGTAACTAAGTTTAGGCAAATATCGTGTTTTGTTCACATCTCCGACTTATCTATATTGGTAAAATATTGCCATTACTTGAATCTTCCGTAATTCTAAATAAGGAATATATCAACCCGTTGCCCCACAAAAAGTACATAACGATAATAAAAAAGGGAGATGAATGAAATCTTATAAAAACCTTAAAAAAAACCCAACTAAATATGATCATTACAAATTTTAAGATTTTCCTTTTGTTGTCGGATTATTATGAATATTATGAATTAAAATAACTCAATAACATTTATTGTTTATTGGTTTTCAATTTAGGGAAAGGACTTTGTTTTATTTTCATTTCAAAACTGAATTATCAACATAATGTCCTGAAGAAGAAAACATTTTCATATTCTTTGAAATATATATTATTATTATGTGTTAAATAATAGAATTTTAAAGAAAGTCTTGATAACCTTTGTCATTTATTTGCCAATATTCTGAATGGACCAAATAGAAATATTCAATGCTGGATCTTACAGCTGGATTTGACAGCTAAATCAATTCACGGCAATGCAACAAAATGCACATTAAACTTTTTAAAAAATTCTGTCAAATCTAATACCATTTTAAGTTGCTGTCGACAGTTATAGATATCCTTTATTTCAAAAGTATTTTTTTAAAAATTATTTGAATTGAGAGGAAAACAAACATACCTTGGCTAAATAAAACAATTATCTATTTTTTTAGTTTTTGAAGTTTTTTAAATAAGAAATAAATTTGATCAATATATGACAGTTCAACCAACAATCTGGGTTTTTTAAATAGTACAGAATTTGCCATTATATGGTAAAACAATAGAAAGGGATTTTATAATTGATGGAATAAAATATTATTTTAATTTTAAATAAGAATATGGGGACAAGGTTAATCAGCCATTCTATATTGTGAAATATTAGTAAACTTTCATCAAATTTAAAACTCTTCATTGGATCTTAAGGAAATTATTTGCTTCATACTGTGGTAAGAAACATTAAAATATATGTTAATATAGAATGCAAACTGACTTATTAGTAATAAGTATCATTGATCAATATTCCTAGAAACATGAAAATAAAACCAGGGATTTAAACTGTAGGATTAGATATTTTCTTGAGATCTAAAAGTTTTCAGTCACCCAATATTTAAAAAAAATAGTATTTTATACAAATCTGTGTGATATATATTTAATAATGTATGTTGAACATAGGTATAGCTATGTTTAATAATAGTTTTAGATGATAGCTCATTTAACTTTTGTTTAATAGTTTCTAGTATCTGGTGACATATGAAAATAATTAATCCAGTTTCCAGTCAACATATATCATTTCTTACAACATCCTAGTATAACAGTTCATATTAAAAAAATTGTTTTTTTAATTTTATTAAGATAATATTCAATCGGTAAATTCGTAAAATAAAGAAAAACGTGTATGGTTTGAAATCGGTAGCTAGGTTGAATGTTTTTAAACTGCAGTAGTTAATGATCATATGCTTACGCCTTTGTTTCATTCTCATCACGGCATAATAAGTCAAATATATATCTATCAATGCAAAAAAAGTAAATATCGGAAACAGTTTTAGTTACCTACCATAGGTTTTGTTCTTTTTTATTCACAAGTAAATCGGGGAGAAATTTAGAAAATTCTCCTTGACTGTCATCGCTTTGAATTTTCCCGTTTTAACGTCCTTTTGCACTGAGTGACACAGTCCTATCCTAAGATGACAAACGTTAGAATGTTAACCGTGGTATTAAGACAGTATTGAATAAAACTCACGAACACTTTTCGTGTTTGAATTACTTATGGTAACTGAGTATGCAGCGGAAATCAAACAAGGAAGTAAATCACGTTTTGTTGTTTGTCGGACATAATGGCGTCTGCAGTGATGCGCTTCACGGGGTGAATGAACGACGCTCTGTGATTGGTCGGAAAATATATTTGATTGACAGGTGGCGATAGGTTAATTCAGGTTGCTGTCTATTGAAAAGGTTAAATAGAATGAATGAATGAATGACAATTAATTTGTATAGCGCCTAATATCCAGGCAAAACCTGCTAAGTGGCGCTCCCCCGGTTAAATTAAGTCAATGTGTATATTAAGTTTCATTATTGAAAATCAGTATTTCAATTTATTATTCTAAATGTTATATCAATATGCCTTATCCAACCCATTTTCTTTATTCTAACACCCATAACACCCATAACCATATCATATCACCTACCAAAACGGCTGGGGTGTATGAACTTGATCTTGGCCCTTATACAACCACGGTCTGATTGCGGGTCGTGGGGCATTTTACGGTCGCTTCTATTCTTATTTCACAGTTGATAAATGGATAAAACATAACCATGGGGCATTGTAAGAATATTTTGGATTTTGGACCTCCACACTCGGGCTTACATTTTTTTCTTGATATTGCCTGTGGGTCTTGTTTAACTTAAATTGTTTGAATGAATGGTATAACGTACCTTTATGTCACAAAATTCCGTATAATAATATTTATATGCTGAAATGTTAAAGTGAGGATACTTATATTGCGCTGGACTCCACACAAGGGCATGCTCTAAGCACCATGCATATCGTTATTACCCTGGTGTAAGGACAAACAAAAATCATGTTTCTATTCTCAACTCCTTAGGAGTATACAAGTCACCAGCCGATTGGGCGATTTCTTATATATGTCACATTGTCATAACATCCAAAACAGGTACCCGATTTTACTACTGAATGAGCAGATGTGTTCATGTGTATGTGGTTATCTTTCCTTAAATGTCCTAATAGTTCACTTACTTTGATATCCCTTCGAATACTGTTTCCTTAAAATTACTTCGCTCGCCTTTATCGTCTGAATTAGCAGGATTGCCTGCTTTTGAAAGTTGTTCTCACCTGCATTAAACTCAGCAACGAACTATTTGTAGACCAGACTGGTTGCGGGTTTAAATACCCCAAAGGACATGACTATAAAAATACACGAATTTGTAATATTACAGATAGTGTAGTACTAAATATTTGTAATATTAGAGATAGTGTAGTCCTAAATATTTGTAATATTACAGATAGTGTAGACCTAGATATTTGTAATATTAGAGATAGTGTAGACCTAAATATTTGTAATATTACAGATAGTGTAGACCTAAATATTTGTAATATTACAGATAGTGTAGTCCTAAATATTTGTAATATTAGAGATAGTGTAGTTCTAAATATTTGTAATATTAGAGATAGTGAAGACCTAAATATTTGTAATATTAGAGATAGTGTAGTCCTAAATATAACATATTCCAATAAACATGTACTGCATCGATAGTTTATGGTGTTTTGTCCAAAGGTGATGCATTTGTAGGTGATCGAATTGGTATGTAGATTGATTCAAAGAAAAAATGACAATATCTTGTGCATTGTAAATAAAATGTATGGCTGACAAGTCGGCTTTATAAACTCTAAAAAGGATGACGAAACAATCTGTTTAACTGTCCAAGCTCTTCAGTCAGTTGTTGACAATCATATCCACCTATTTCTGAATCTATAGGCAGGTGTAGTGGAAGCCAAGTTGTCAGCTTTATCTGTTTTTATATTGACATAGAAAAGGAACCCGACAATATAATTTATACATTATTTATCCGGTTTCAAAATTCAGGAGCAAATTCAGATTGGAAAATTATTCCTTAATTACCAACCTGGAGGAAGGTATTGCAGTTTCAGCTTTTTCCATGACTATCTGACATAAGCTGATGATAATCAATTAGTAACAAGAATCCAGTTCGAATCAAAGTGGTTGCCTAAGATTAAACCAAGTCTGGATGTATCAAAACCAACAGGCTCTTCAGTAATCAGTTTATCACTTCAAAAAACAGTCATCAAAGTAAGCCATGTAAAATATCAACCTAAAAAACATTTAAGTGTAACAGTTTTGTTTGGCTAGAAGAGGTGGGTGTCAACACTTACTGACAAATAATACAGAAAAACAAAAATAGAGTGATGGGCTCTGTAGCTCATCAGCCAGACAACATGCAACGTCATAAGCCAATCTGACCTTTCAGGGCTGATGATCTAAATTTCATGAAATGTCTACACCCATCGTTGATTTTTAAATCTCTCAAAACCTCCTGAAAATAAATATTTAATGTAATTAATAACAGAACGAAACATTCACTTCCTATGTTTTATTGAGCATTAACTGGTAAGCTTTGAAAACAATACACAGCAGTGACTTTCATTGGGCCACATTTGACGTCCTAGATCTCTTGTTGTGTGGTCATTCTCCGCAAGTCGTGAGACCTAACCACGCCCACTTAGTGACTGACTGACTGACTGACTCCACATATGGTACAGCTTCTAACAGGAACAGAGGGTTTGAGCAGCTTGTCAACATACAACAAGAACTTGTCACTTTTCGGAAAGTTTCTGACCATTTGACAATATTCTTTGACAAGATTTTGTCAACCTTTGACAAAAAAATTTTGTCAAGAAATTTATCAATCTTTAAGATAAATTTGAAAATTTTTGACAAAATATTTTCAATCTTTGAGACAATGTTGTTAATCTTTCCATAAAATTTTTTAACTCTGTATTAATTTTGTCAGTATTTAAAATTTGGAACAAAGTACCTAAAGCGTGATATGATTATTGTCAATATATAGCAACAAGTGATACCAATAACTAACCAATGATTGACAGTTAAGGTCAATCACAAACATGAGAGTAAATACTTATCAAATGATCTTCAAATTAAATATTGACCAGTCAGTACCAAGAAAAATTGGGAGGACAAAGATGAAAAAAACAAATTGAAATCAAGAACTTCAAATTCCTGACTTTCCAAAATGTGACAAGATCCTTGTCAACACATGACAAGGGACAAGTTGGTCTCAACATCACCATAAATACACCAATGGCAAACAAGTCAAACATGAAATGTATATATAAATACATATATATAGTTATAACCTTGCTGACTCAGATTAGTAAATATCGGAACAGTGGAACGGAAAAACAGACAAGTTGCGACTCATACAAAATGGACAGCATATTGATTAATTGATTAATTAACATAACAATCAAGTTAGATAATGATTCTAATGAATTCAACGACAATGAAGTAAAGCATACAGAAGAACATCAGCCCTTCAGGAAACAGCATTAACTTCTGAGACAAAGTCATTCATTAGAGTCCTCGCTCTTGTCAATTCTGCACTTCAGTGGAATCAAATCTTACATTTTGCTTTATATTAGGCAGTTGATCCATTGGGAATTTAGGGTACCCAATACTGACAATATCTGAAATATAGTACATATACCCTCAAAAATATTATCCCCTCTTCTATGAATTCCCACCAATAAACATCTGAATATCTACCATACAGATTGCTGACATCTTCATTTAAATGTTGTTAAGAATTTGAGATTCTCTCAAATTTAAACTCTAATTATATCATTGTGATCATTAAAAATTTTGATTTCGCAGTTGAAAATCCAGAAAGGTTTTGTTAGTAAAAAGGGTATATGTTAGATTTACAATTTAAGCGGTAAAATTACCAGAGTCAAAACAAACGAAAATGGAATTAATCACAATTCTGGTGAAAGATACACATAATTTCTATAGCTTCTATAGCCAAACAGATTAAAAAAACTTTCAAGGAAAACCTTATAGTTATAACGGACTAAGAAAGGCACCAATTTTCAGATGATATTAATGTTGAAGTTTAGGGATTCTCTATTTGTCATTCTTAAAAGCACTGTACAATGTTTTCTTAAGTAAAAAATATGATTTAAAAAATAAATAAAAACCTACTCTTAGGTAATCTTTTTTTAACCAATAACATAAGTGCTTTACTGAATGTATTGAACTCTTTTAAGCTACACGGATGCATTTCCCTAACTCAAATAAAAGGTGTTCCAAATAAAATGGCGGCAAGCATAGGGAAGGTGGGTGATAATTTCTTATACAAAATTTACTATATTTTGTTGAGTTATGAGATGACTGACCCTCTAAAGATAATATATTTTCAAAAACAAATATCTAAGAACCTCTTTGATAGGCTTTCTAGAAGTTGATGATTGAACAATAAGGAAAATGTTTATGGATAAGCAACTTCTTTATTCATCAACAAAATAAAGAAGTTGCTTATCCATTAAAAATTGACCTTATCGTTAATATCTAAGAAAATAAATGACCAAAGAACATTCTACAGTGTCTTTAAGATGCTCTAACATAAGCAGTGTCACAGACTCCAATAAGAATTTTCAAAAATAAATGTTAGCATTTATTCCAGCAGCCATTGAGAGATTTCTGATCCATTCATTTGTATTGTGTCAGTGATGTTGTACTGGGAAACTATAAGAAATATAATACCTTTTCAGATAACTTGAGATTGCTCCTCCCATGGATAAGATACATAAATAAATGGTATACAAGACAACCATAAACAGCTTTTCATTTATGGCGTCTATTGTATTGGTGTGTAATGAGACAATTCTGACGTGCTTGAGTATTGCAATTAGAAAGGATTTTTCATACATATAGGCAAATGATGTACATACACATGTGCCTGTCAAAAATGAACCTTTGAAGATTATGTACATGAAAATCAGCAAGCCCAGAAAACTTAAACAGACATACCATCATTAGTAAGCCCCATTCTGACAAAACCGCTCACAATTTCTTCATTTCACAAACCTTAAGTGTAACGTTTGCTGAATTCCTTTATCACACCAATGACTTTAATGCCAAAGACTTCAACTTCAATGACTTCAAAGACTTCAAAGCAAAAAATAATTTCACTTACTGTATTATAAACGTAAGAAAAGTAATTTCACTGATGATGTACAATATCACATAAAGTGCATGGCAAGAAAAGATACTGGCAATAGTCAGATAGCAGGCCTCCTAACTACAGTAAATCAAATACTGATTGAAAATGAGGCATTACTGGTATAAGAATATAAGGTAGCTTAATCAGCCCTTAGAAATGGTTGTATCAATTAAATAGATAGCTAATCCTTTCAACTGTAAAATAATCTTCTGGAAGGAAAATGGGAGCTTCACAAAGCATTAAGAATAAAGATTTTATGAATGCTTCAGATGGATTAGCTATTGAATTTTTTTGGTGACTAAACTATAAATGATGTGTCAATAAAATGGGTAATTCTTTTGTTTCTGGATCAAACAGTTTCTTATTGTCTTAAATAACATATTCTGAACATATCCCAGTATTCTTGCATCTAAAATGCCTGGCTTTCTCATCATACTCAGCTTTCGTTTACACTCCAACACCCTATTATTTCATTTTATCTGCATGTTAAAAATTCATAACAGCATCATTTAATAAACAATGTTAACCTGTCCTGGGGTTTTTTAAAATCTGAAAATATTAAGCTGTGAAACTATTGTGAACGGAGGATTAAAGTTTCCTAATTCAATAATGAGACTGAGACTTTCAGGTATTTCGAGAGACAGAACAAATCTAAAGAACAGGATTAAATATGATGATATTGTCCTCTTTATACACTCATACCAACCTATGTACAGAGAGGTTTCAACTCGCCTGTCACCACACACACAAACATAATAGTTCCAGTCAATAATAGATCGCTAATCTATAGTTCACATTTCAGTTAGTTTCAAATACTCTTATTATTTTTCAATAAATAATTTACACACCTGATTAATGCAATATAACTGATGTATGTAACAGTAGTTGTGAGGAAACCATTACATCATAAATATCTTTTTGTACTCCTTTTCAGAAAATTGAAAGGGTAGATAACTTTTCTATTTACAATGTCTGAATTATGCTCAATGACTTCAAACTTCAATGTTCGAACCAGACTATTAATCTTGCCGAAAAACCAGAAATACATCAAATCTGAAGTTGAGGTAGACAGTGAATACAGTTTGTTGCAAAAATTATAATCAAATTTCATAGACTCTGATTCTTTAACCTAAATCTCTTATTTCAATAGATATAATTGTAAGCTTTGTTTAAATTATACAAGAATAATTTTTGCTTTATATAAGCTATTACACAGTTGAAATTGAATTATCATGCACTCTCAATATGGTGACAGATGGTGATTTAAAGTTGTCAAAGAAAACATCATAAATTCAAAAGTAAATTGATTGTGGTATCTTCTTTGCTTACAATATTTTCTTTTACACTAATGGAATCATGTGATAAAACCATAGCTAGAGTTCATTTTACATCGTACACTCACTGTGAGGACATATATTATCCATTGTTAATTTGTTGGAATCAGTATCACAAATTATCATTTCTTTCTGTTGTATTGCTTGGATTAACTGGATGTGATGACGGGGTGGTTTGGTGTTGTTAGTGGTAATTGCCATTCCCTCCTGGATTCAGCAGAAATTATTTTATGCCATTTAAAATTAAAATATGTTTAGATTTTCAGAAACTATTTACCTTTGTATAACTTCACAAGTAACGAAACAAAAAATTAGCTCCAATTTTGTTGGCAAAGTAATTTTCACATAATAGACAAATTAAAAATTTACTCAAGGCTTCAATTTCATTCAATATTTCTAGAATTTTTTTCAATGTCAAGGGATATTTTTTTGCCTATTCTGCACCAAAAAATTGATTCAAACAAGATTTTTTTCGGCCACAATTAAACTCCAGCAAGTTTTCTTCATTAATGGTAATTATAAGGAATCCAAGAGGGAACATAATCAGATGGAGTTGTTAATGACAAATACATGAGAGAGTGTAATCTTAAAGACTATTACCATGGGAAAGTGTTTACGACCAACTGACTTTATCACAGCACATATATAGGACTGACAATACATAACAGAGCTCATAGAAACATAAAATATCGTGAACTTCATAACCAAATGACTTCAAGGTGTGATTAAGTATTGAAAAACATTCTAAAAAGCTTTGAAGTAGTGCAAACCAATAAAGAACATATTTTGTGTTCATGATTTGTAATTTTTCAAGAGGGGTTTTAGGGATGGTTATTTTGTTCAACTACATTTGATCTACAAATTGTTATTTCATTGAGTCTGAAGTCCCTTTGATATGTCAGTGGTTTGACTAGGGTGTTTTGAAGTGAATCTCCTAAAAAATAGGTTCAATTAAAGCAGAAAAATGTCTAAACTTTAATCTCAAGAAATTAAAATTTAAAAAGAAAATTAATTACAAGACCATAGGTGAAATTCTTAATCTTAAAGACTGATGAAAACATGAGAAAATAATTTTTCTTATTGTATCAGGTTTTATCACTTACAGATACAAGATTCAAATTTTACAATTGAATTACCTCCCCTTGAAAATAATCTGATTGGAAGAGAAATGCGTAGTACATGTTAGCATGAATGAAATAGTTTTAAAAATCAGGCATCTTAAAAAAACATCATTTTTGGCGAAATCTATAACTTAAATCATTAAAACTCAAAATGGGGTAAAATATCAGCTTCATGGTAAAAACAAATTCTGTCCCTCAGGAACGGTGATGACTAAAATGTTTAAAATGATATTCAAAGGGAGGTAACTCCACTATCACAGCAGCACGGATTCATTAACGAGAACAGCTCGACAGCGTCAGCCAGGACCTGACGGATTGATAATAAATATAGCGTATGTTAAAAGTGATTTACAAATCTTTTCCATATATAAATAAAACTGTGTGCGAGGACACGTGTGCACGGATATCGATTGGGTAGAGTGAGCATTCCACGATTATTTACACAACGGTAGTTGGTCACAATATATACAGATTTAAACCTCTTAATCCACAAATATAATGGAAAATAGTCTCATATACATCACATCAATGCACGCCTCAATCTTTAAAAACAATTCCTGATCGATTTTCATCAATTTAAACACTGTTGGCTAGACACCAATTTGATAATGATCTAGGTTCTTGACCCTCTCCCTTCAGCAGACGGCTTAAGTTGCCCAGCATATTCACAGTTCAGGGTAATCCAGCTGGCAATCTTAACCTCTTGGTTACATGCTGTCAATCAATAAGCTTCATGTTGGAAGGTAGGAGGGAGGGAGGGAAGGCCAGCCATTATCAGTCTGAAGCATTCAATCTACCATCAAGCTGCAGCACATGTCGTGAGACCTCTAGCACCTTTTTTGGCTAAATATTGATAAACACAACAGACTCAAGGTGCATGAACTGGATACAGGGTGCTCAGACACGACATTGGTAGACTGGTTAGACTTCAAGGGGAGACAACTTATGGGTGAATGGCTCGAGACATGAGAAAGATGTGTTGCATTTGCTTGTTGCATCTGCTGACATATGTGTTAACTGATTGTTCCGGAAATACTTTCGTAGGAAAGTCGTCAGTTGAGCAGTGTCACATTGGGACAAAACTCCCAACATGCGAAAATTCAGATTGAGGTAAGAATGGTGAAATCTCTGTAACGTGGTTGGTTGATCACTCTGTATACAACGCTCCTCTTCTTTCGAAGTCTAGGATCACAAAGCTTGTTCTCTTTATCAAGACGGTTGAGTATACAAGAGTAACAGCACAGTTGGATCCTCACGTCCACATAACCTAACTCTTAAAATTGCATTTCCATCTGTCCACCTCTGGAATACTCCAGTCCATCACTAGAGGAGGAACTTAACCCCCTTAAGTCAATAATGGACTCTACCATCAACAGTTTTGGGAGAGACCATTTCAGGTTTAAGGTAGAGCAAGTTGCCATTTCACCAGTCTATGCCTGTGGTGACAGGATGATGTTAAAGGTTGTAGTGTCACTCTTGTCAGGTGTTATCAGAGCTCGGTTTGCTGGTGTGTACAAATGTCTTTTCTGACTTTGGAAGAGTGGCGGTAGGGGGAGGCGACTCTGATTCTTCTTTGATTGGTTCCATTTCGTTAATTTCAGTCTTGTCACTGTGTATTTCACTCTGAAACACAAAACTTCATGTTAACAAGATAAAAAGTATTTCTATTCTTTAACACTTTTATCTTCTGAAAACATCACCGACTGCAGCATAGGAATCATAACTTAGAGAGGGATTAATGAAGTTCTGAACAGGTGTAACAGATACATTATTGGTTTTAAAAGGAGGTAAAAGGATTGTCACACAAGTCAAGGTTTTGGGAATGGGGGAGTTCCTCATATGGTAAATGTCGTAACTTTCACATTCTAGTTATAACTTTCGATAAAGTTAAATTTCCCGTGGACACATATTCTTTGACCCAAAGTAATCAGTCAATAGTTGTACCTGTGACTATCATAGGGCCCACTTCACCAAAATGAAAATCCTGTATTGAACAGCTTGAAAGAACCTATAAAAAGTCTTGTAGGTTTGCACATATACCTTACACATCAATGCCAGAGTAACATTTAATTTTTTAATACAGTGTAATAGAGAAACATGTTTTTATCTACAAAATGTCATCTTGCACCAACCTGCAAAGAGGCTTGGTTTGCCTCAGCCTCTGCGGCCATTTTCTCGGCCTCCTCTGCTCTGAGTTTCTCCATCCAGTAGTCATAGTTGTCCTTCATATTCTTGGTGAAGATACAGTTCACCTTCCTCATCTTCTTCCTCTTTGCAGGTACCACCAGGCCTCCACCTAGGGAGAGAAAACATGTTACAATTAGATACATTGCTATTTGAACAACAAACCAACAACCAAACCTTTTCAAAATTAGACAGGCCTATCTGTATGAATACTGTGAGTTTATGGCACCCTAGATTTTTAGCCCCTAAAAGTGCATTAACGCCCTATAGGCAACATTAAAACGAAATTGAGAGTTTCCAAATCATATAGTTTTTATATAGTTCGTTCTGGAAACGATTCTGGACTACAGGTGCAAACTTGCATGCATGGATTGACATCTTACGAGTATAACTACACTTTGCAATTTCATAGACAGATCCATGATTCCATTACTAGATGTCAATGTGTCATCCCAGAAACTAACCTGACTCTTGCTCAGTCTTATTCTCATCCCTATCATACAGTTTCGTTCTCATCCTCACTATCCTTACAGATGATCAATGTCCGAGACAAGGAGACCCTCCCTTATTGATTTCTCTATAAGAGCCGTAGTACTATAGTACTTATGGACCTCACCTGACTCTTGGTCAGTTTCGTTCTCGTCCTCAGTGTCCTTGCAGGTGCTCTCCCCCTTGTCTGTGTCCGAGAGACTCTCGCCGTCACTCTCCTCACTCTCTTCTACCCACGTGCCCGGGATCAGACCCCCCATTACCATTGCGTTGCACAGTGGCGCCACCAAGTGGTTGATAAATGTCTCTTGCAGTTTTGCAAGCTGTGGGTTTGTCCGGTCCATGTATGGCGAAATTGGCATACCCAGTTTGGCTTCCTCATCACCCTGAGAAGAGGATAGGATTCATATTATATATCTATACATTATGACAGTTACACTGGTTTGTCTGGATGATTATTAGTGAGGTTGGCATAACATCCTAGGGAGAAGACAACATTTGATATGTTTTTCTATTTTTCGCCTGTGTAAGATACTGCAGTGGAATATTTATTCGGCGTTATTTAACTAGTGTAATACTGCTGCACATATGATGTCATAATATTGTGTGGTTATGACGTCACAATGTTGGCACCACCGTCACAATGGCGGCCAAGTCGCGAAATGTATCGTTCAGTAAACTTTCGGCAATCATGCTTGATTACTGATGTCAAGTAATAAACAGAACACTAAACTTCATTCAATCTAATACTATTTTTATCAAACTTTCGCTCGTCTTTTACTGTATCATTAACTCATTTAATAAAAAATAGTATTAAATGGAAGGTCGTTTAGTATCGTCTATTTTACACATTGTAACAATTTAATGTTACGACAACAAAGACACTGCTTCTACTGGTACAGGAACAATAAGTCCCGTGCACTAAGTTAGACCAACTCGTCAGATTTTAAAGTTGAGATGCTGGCCAGTTGAGTAAGTGACCGTACCCTATTTTTATTATATATTTGGTTCACACTTATGTTAGGTTGAATGGATTATAAGACTGGTACCAATTTCAAATGTGTTGAACCATAATTATATAATGAGACAATAATGAATGTGATATTCATTTTGTTCATCAAGAATATATTGTGCCATTCTCAACAGATTTTACAACACATAAAGTGGTTTAAACGGCGTTTTGTCATCCAATATCTCGCAATAACCAAACATGATGTAAGTGAAGTTGTAATAAAATCTTTCACTTCAACCAGTTATACTCATATGTCACATTGGCCTCATATGGACATCTAGTTGGTGGTAATTCTTTCAAAAGAACTTTCAGTATTATCAAAAGCACGCCTGCTTAGGATTAAATCATTGACACAACCTATCTTGTGTTAAATACGGAAAAATATCTAACCCCATCTGTTGGCAATTCCTGTGTCAAAGAACATACATCCATAAAGTGTATAGAAGTATCTTTTGAATGTGGCACTTTAAGTTTCAACACAAACCCCAGCCAAATCACATTTAGAAGGCTCTACTTTACCTACATATATACATAGCTTATCAAAACTTCAACCAGTAAGACATTTTTAGGCTCCCAACAAAAACTAGCCAAAAAGCAATCATGTAGAAGGCAGGCATATTCTGAAGTAATCCCACCAATTCTTCCAAACTGAGATTGAAGTACGGGGATGAGAATTTAAAGACTCCAGACACAAACCTGTTCATAAAACTCCTCCGCAATACTGAGCGTCCACCTCATGTGCAGATCTCTCTTCTTGGCAGGCCCGTTGATGTCAGCCAACTTGATGACCATCTGCATCACTAGGAGCCGGTCAGTCTCCTGCGTCCAGTCGATACCTGACGCATCATCGTCATTAACCTTGGAGCAGAAACGAACTGTGGTTATTGGTGGACATCACTTTGTTCCATCTAATACGAAAACTAAGATGTTACGGTTCTTTGGTAAAAACTATCCTTAACGATCAGATAATCAAGAATAAATTCATCTGGTTATCTGAGTTAAAATGAGAGTTTTTGAAGTCATAGTGTCAAAAGATTATTTTACTAGGAATATGGAAGGTACAAGAACTGCTAGTAAAGGGTGATACTCTTTAGTCAGACTGTTTAATTGAATATATATCTGTAAGGATAGATCTTTAATGGCATACCACTATTTGCCCTTGGTCCAGAGATAGAAATCTTTATTCTTACAGGCCTTATAATACCATTTGTGAATGACAACTGTAAGTTTAGTGGAACAGCTTCCCCGACACATCAAGCACCAGAAAGATTAGGTGTTTACATAAAAGAAACATAGCTTTGCACAACCCATCACCAGATAAGTTTAAAAGTGCACTAAGTGTAATCATACCTTGGTGTTAAACTCTGCGAGAATCTCAAAGTGGCGCTTAAGGTCTGTGGCCAGAATGGCTTCTATGACAAGGAAGCGGAAGCGCTTGAACTCGGCAGCATCCAGACCGGACAGGAAGTTGTTCTGCACCTTTGTCAGGATCAGTCGCCATGCCGACGCTGCGTGATGGTTCTCCAAAACTGACCGATCATTGTATAACACCGCCTGTGAAGAAGTAGGAGTAACAGAGTGTTGTATTTTTCATGGTTTTATTGTTGAAATTGTGGGGTGATCTAATATAAGAAGCTGATATATGAAACTAATAAAGGGTCAATAGTTTTTGCTAACACATATCAGTATATGAAATGAGGCCCGTCCGGAAGCCAATGACCTGTTTACTTTCGGCCAGGTTGGTAAGTTCTCTCTTTTAACTTTAATTTTTCACCATAATTGACAAAATCTTCCTTTTGGATTGGTAACTATTTAGGCTCATTTCACACATTGGTCACATCTAGTCAACATAGTAGCATATTGCAAAGAAACACCATAGTTGTATCACCTGTGACGCAGGAGTGGCCACTAAGAAGGTGCCAGTTCTTATACAGAGGGAAAGCTTCCAACACCATCATGACTACACACTAGAATGAAACCATTGAGCTTTAGCTTCACCCGGGTCACATGAGTAGCCACTAAGAAGGTGTTGGTTCTAATGCAGTGTGAAAGCTTGAACCAAGATCCTGACCTGCACATTGCAATAAAACCTGCTAACTTGAGCACAACTCACCTGGGTCGCATGAGTTGCTACAAGGAAGGCGTTGGTTCTGCCTGGATGATCGTAGTCGTGCATGGCTGCAGCTGTGTACATGGCCATCAACTCAAGCGCAGGAAAGTTTCCTCCCATAATGCCGTAACTGTCGTCAGTTGCAAAACTCTGTCTATGTATAATACCGGTGCGATCACAGTTGTCAGATTCTGAAAGGGGAAGATGTAGAATAAGTATGACATGTTTTCAGGGGTATATTGCCTCCTTGTGAAGAACCAAGGAAAGGGCCTGGAACTTTGACATTTTATGGGTTAGATTTAGTAATTGTCACTTTCATCATATTGAATAGACAGCTATGCAAACTGGACTAATCTAAGAACTAAACTAGATTAATGGACACACTATTCAATAACAATGACATGTTCTATAAATGCAACAACCAATTAGTATTTTTAAGCATAAGATAAGATGATACTGGCACAACACAGAGGGGGTTTCTTTGTAAAAACAGATGTATGTTACCTTGCTGAATAATTCTTAAAATAGTTTCAGAATTATCTGCTGGAAACAAACCAAGATTATATTCAAAGACAAAGTTCAAATTTAAACAAGAATTTTTTTTTTAAAAGCTCAAAACACCAAAAGACATGTCTATATGATATGGAAAAGCAGTATACCTAATTTGGTAATGATTGGTGAAATAGTTATGCCATGGGTAACAAACACTAGTCTTAAAAACATGAAGTCAAAATCGTTGCCATGGAATCAGCAACTGATCAAATTTAAAAGATTCTCAAACTCATAACAAAAGTACATCTCCATGATACAGAGAGGCAGTATTCCAAAGTTAGGGATGTTGACGTATAGTTTGAGAGTCATGCTCTGGAAATGATGGAATTGTAGTTGCCCTTGGGATCTCAATATAAAAACAATGCGTCTGGCGACTATATGAGGAGGCATAACTGATCTAATCACTTGAAGGATTTGTTAATTTACAAAGGAACACATGGTTAATAAATGAATATAGTGAATTTTCACACTCAGTAGCAAAAGAAAGATAGAATGATAATATAACAACACACAGCTGCTGACAGTAAGTTTGGTTAGAGGAAAACAAGATGGATGCTATTGAGACTCAACATCCCCGCAAGGCATAAATCGTGCTTGACTCTTATATTAACACTTGTTAATTCAAACCTTCCTGCATTTCCTCAAATTCTATGTGCCAGCTCTTTTGCCCTTGAGCTGCAGCTTATTTAGATTGTCATATCAGAAATCTACACTCGAAATCACCATTCAAACTCCAAATTTTGGCGCGAGGCATCAAGGCTCAACTCAGCCATAGAAACTGGCACGAGATATGTCTTGTGGGGAAATCTGACTGAGGTTTTACACCTGATAGTCATACATTACCTAATCTGACTTTGTTGCAGCAGTATAAAAACACGCAACTAAATGCTAGATGTGAGTATAGAAAATAAAAGGACGGATCCAAGATGGCCGCTACTTGTGAGTTCTATGGCAGGCAGCCATGCTAAGAGTGTACCTGACTCACTGGAGGACCCGTGTCGAGAGTGGATGTCGCCCGTCGTCACGTGCGTGAAGCCAGGGATTGGCTGCGTTGTCAGGAAGTACACCCCGTGTAAAACATCCGTCGCATGAACACGATTGTGATCTGTAACATAGAAAATTTAACCATGAATGGGTTAAACAGAACCAGAGCCAAGTAAAATGATACAGTGTAACTTTGTACTTTGGTTTTGTAAAATTAGTCAAGTCAACTTGTTAACGCTTTTAATCCTCTTAATTACTTAGCAGAAAAGTGTTTCTGGCTTTCTGTTACACCTATCAGAGGGTTCATGATTGTAAAAGTAGTTTGCTACTTTTTGTATGAGTAAGCTTATGTGGAAGTCTCGGTGGACCAGTTCGTTAGCTGTTGAACAGGAAGTGTGGGCGCCTGACTCTGAGGGTTGAAGAGACTAAAAGAGAGCTGACCCAAAAAAGTACAAGAACGTGTACCAGTATAAGAACTTGTACCAAAACAAGAACTTGTACCAGTAAAAGAACTTGTACCAGTAAAAGAACTTGAACCAGTTTAAGAACTTGTACCAGTAAAAGAACTTGTACCAGAAGAAGAACTTGTACCAGTAAAAGAACTTGTACCAGTAAAAGAACTTGAACCAGTTTAAGAACTTGTACCAGTAAAAGAACTTGTACCAGTAAAAGAACTTGTACCAGTTTAAGAACTTGTACCAGTATAAGAACTTGTACCAGAACAAGAACTTGTACCAGTAAAAGAACTTGAACCAGAACAAGAACTTGTACCAGTAAAAGAACTTGTACCAGTAAAAGAACTTGTACCAGAACAAGAACTTGTACCAGTAAAAGAACTTGTACCAGTAAAAAAACTTGTACCAGTAAAAGAACTTGTACCAGTAAAAGAACTTGTACCAGTAAAGGAACTTGTATCAATACAAGAACTTGTACCAGTATAAGAATTTGTACCAGTAAAAGAACTTGTACCAGTAAAAGAACTTGTACCAAAACAAGAATTTGTACAAGTACAAACAAACTCATCTGTACCATACATATAAGGTGATCCGAAAAATATCAATGTTTAACATCTTACCCCTTCCTCAGGTTGGAAGTGATGAAGTATTACCGTAGGCATATTCAGCAAAACCTGATGACTTTCATAATAAAGTTGTTTCTACCCAGAAAATCTTGATGATCTTACCATTTTTCTGAATAAATTTTCCATATCATATTCCATTACATTCTCTTTCGTCTGAGAGAAATGACCTCAATTAACAATGGTTAACAATTCACCAAACCTTCATGTTTAGTGAAAAAACTCATATAGGAAGTTAGTAGCCAAATGACCCTGTATTACACTGTAATTTTGTTATCCCAATATAGACTGGACTAATGTAGGCAAATTATTGTCAGATCTTATTAAAATCACAGAAATAATTGAGGTCTTCCTAAGATCCATAATAGGTGCCAGATTTTAAGAACTAATCATGTCATTTGGTGCAGGGAATCAAAATCAAATTTTAAGTTTGAAGATGGCTGCATTAATTTGAGCGAAAAGTTGAAAAATGTTAAATAATAATCATAATAATAATGCATTTGTAAAGCGCCTCAATCCACCTCAAGATGCTCAATGGCGCTCATACAGTGATAACTGGAAATATATACATAGGTATCTACATGTACACAGATAAAAACAGGTGGGTCTTTAGCTGTGATTTAATATGTCCTTAGTGGCAAAGGAGGTTAACAAATGTTTCTAGTAAGATGACATTTCAGCAATTTTCAATACTCTGCAAAAATGAAATTGTAAAAAATTATCATATTTAATCTTGTCAATTAAACATCATAAAATCAATGATATGATTTTTGGCTACAAGTAGTTTATTATATCATAAAGGGATAATTTGAACCAGCAATGAAACTGTCAACCCTATTTTGTGGTTTCTTTGGGAATAATTGAGTTCATTCTTTGAGAGTCCTTGAAAGACATTATTCAGAATATAAAGAGCACTATAGACTGTTTGTAGTATGTATCTATATTCAAAATGTCAACCATATCTTATGTTCTTAGCCAGCTGTTGAGTATATACTTGAAAAGAGTCATTGGGAAAACTATTCTGAAAATTTTGGCTAACGACTATTTTTAATATGTATTTATATTCAATTCACATCCAACTCTGGTCAGATTTTATTACTTATGAATATATGTCATACTTACATGGCTTTACTCTATATCCAAGCTCCAAGTCATGAAAGTAGTTCATAAACTCTGCCAAAGGTATCCGGAATGTTTCAAATAGACCCACTTCCATGAATAATTTATAAGCAACCTGAAATGAGAGGAAAGAACTGTTGAGAAAAATTCATTTATCATACTAGCTTGTGGTATATGAGATAAGTCATATGCAGGGTGATATGGTCTCACTAGCCAATAGTCAAGGGTTGAATTTGCTTAAAAGATATCAGACTGTATATAACCAGCAGTGCAATATGGACTCACAAAAAGCTTCATAAGGTCGCAGGACAAGTGTGACCCATACAATCATAATGGAAAATGTTTTGGTATCATTCATTTCAGTAACTTTGAAAAAAAAAAAAAAAATCATGTAAATCCCGAAAAAAAAATCACGCAAAGTGGAAAGATCAAAATATCAATCATTGTAAAACTCTCTATAGGCCATAAAGTGGACAAAGTGATTGTTTCCTTTACCTATCTTTTTAGGTTTACATTGATTGATAGTAATGAGAAAATGATTTTTAAAGGAAATTTGAAAGACAAGTGAAGTTAAAAGTTTTCCTAATTATGGCATATTCCATGTGCATAAAAAACTAAATAGACTTGTAAGCTCTTCATCAAAAGCTAATCACTTATAAAATAACATTAACAGCAAATTTGTTCAAACAAAACTTCTTAACTTCACATGGAACAGAACTTCAGACATGCAGCCCAAGATTAAACAGAGTTGTGGCCATCTGTGTTCACAGGTTACGGGCAGGAGACCACAAACTAAGAGAAATAATGCCAAAGCACCTGCTTTGAGTGTCAATTATGAAACAGAAGAACTGGACAAGGAACTAATCTTACTGCTGGGCCTCTTCTGCCTGTCTAGGGCAGAATGTAACCTTACTCATTGCGGTTGTAAACAGAGAAATTCTTGACAACCTGAGGTCCATGTTTGGGCGCTTTGAAAAGTAAAGTTTGAAAATTTAATTATCTTGCTTATAAATACACTGTTATGCTTACATAATTCAATATTGGATATTTTTAATAGAAGAATCTATCTTGTTTTAAAACACTTTCATAATCGGACAGATCAACTGACCTCTGTTTGACTGCAAAGTTTAACTAGAGTTACCTAACTATCTTTAGAGAATAATATTGGCTGATTTATGAAACTCAAAAGAGAAATCAACTGAAATTTTTAACTTAGTGCATTTGCATAAATTTTAGTTGGTTATCTTCAGGGAATTTAGGATTACACAGAGGACGACACTTTTAAGAGTATTTCACTTATATCACGTTTGCTAGTATTAGTGCAGGGAGAAAGCCCACAACACCACTGTGGTCATGAATTGTGGTGAAACTGGCTGGAACTAGCTAACCATGGGTGTTACCGCGCTGAGATTCAGTGTAGCACCGTTCTCTAATACAGAAAAAGTTGCCGAGACCCAGGCGGGATTTGAGCGATGGACCTCTTAATCCGACTTAATAACTATCGATTACTGTGAAAAACTCTGCTGGGTTGTTTGCTTAAGAAAATAATTATGATTATCATGCCAAAGTTTAACAGTCAATTGAACTTTCCCCTGACTGGTGTTTTCACCTAGGAGCATAAGTTCTAGAGCTGAACCCACTAACAGATCCCCCTCTTGTTCAATGCTGGACAGTTCCATGGAGACTTCCTGAAGAGGTTCCAGGACAAAGGACCTCCAAATGGATTCCTTATTATCAAGATATGGGCAAATACGTTTTCAATCACGCTATTTACGGACATGTTGACAGATTCCCTTGAGCATGGTCCATGGATTTGGCAACACATCAGAGTGTTTGTGGCTGCTTGCTGGCAAATATTTACTCACTGCCCTTTGACAACAATGGAAAAAGAATCTGACATTAACATGGCCGAAACATTGGAGTCTGTCCCAAAGGATGGGTTCTTGTAGTGTCATGAACTGTGATTATGTGAGGAACAATGGGCACTCTGAACTTGGGGTTAGTCAATGGAGTCACACTAATAGTGACTTGAAAGGACAATCCATACCAAGGAAACTATATGTCACCTGACAATCATCTGGGCACAGTGTCATCAAGATGGATTGATAGGACAATTAAAGCTTGGCACCACCGACCCTTGTTATCTGGACAGAGCGAGACTGGAAAATATGCTTGTCCATGATAGTTGGAAATGCTTAAGTTTAAAAGAATTTTAGCATGTTTATCAATGTTTTATTTGTATCAAATATTTGTTTTCAAGACAATGAATTTGCTGAGAGTAATAAATCTCATTTATCAACTTGATTATGCATAGTCCAGTGAATATTAAAACTTCATGCAACCATGGTCTCCTTATTCTTAGAATTAGAAAAAAAGGATTCATAAAGGCCAAACAATTTTCATATTTTTGTTTCAGAACTCCTTTTATTGATTAAAAAAAGGATTAATTTTCAGCTAGATGCTACAGTAACGTATCTTAATCAGGAGAAATTCTTACAAACTATACCAATATATACCAGTAAGGGAATTTAGGTATTCATAGTCTTTGATTATAACCATTTCCAGGGGGATAATTTCAATGCATTTTTCATTATTCAATTGCATCTGCTGCCACTGACAGTGACAGGAGTTTGCTAAAAGGGTTTTCATTGAGAACAACATTGTAACATTTCAACATTTAGGGTGCTCAACTCAACCCAATCAAAATGAATCACTATAACATTTCTTATGAGGGATAACACCATCTGCAGCAGCACTAATTATTGTACTTTTTTGGGCAGAGTCCCCTGCATGATTCAAAAGACATCCTCAGGCATCAGTGCAAGCACTGACTGAACAAAGAGTTTACCCACCTGCCCACTAGGCATTTATTCTGCAAGAAACACACTGGTAAACAAGGGGTTAATCTAATATTGTCTAATAACAGGAATATATTATAATCTGGATGCAATGGGTTAATAGCTTTTTTGACTGAAGAATTTCTGTGAAAGTACAAAAAGTTCCATGAAAGTACTTTTTTCACTACCAACAATTACTTGTTTTACAAAGTTGGTGAAAACAAAA
The DNA here is from genome assembly GCA_921293015.1 of Phorcus lineatus. Taxonomy (NCBI): domain Eukaryota; kingdom Metazoa; phylum Mollusca; class Gastropoda; order Trochida; family Trochidae; genus Phorcus; species Phorcus lineatus. Next base: position 37,069,041 of record OV121085.1, read on the forward strand.
AGACTTAAGTCAGATAACCTTGACCTTGCCATTCTTTTTAATTCTTTAACTGTTCAACTTAATTGAATTTGGACGAAATAGAAAGATGATGCCCGACTAAGAGCATACATGAAGTTCACAGGTTAAGAGTTTATCTTATTTGGTAAAAGACAATCGTTGCTAACAAAGTTTCAACAATCTTTAGGCAATGACTTTTTCCGTCCCTGTGGATGGTCACAGCTGCTGTAAACTGCCTGACTCTTTACAAATTAGATTTTGATATACAATAGGTAATCAATATTATATTACAACATGCTCAGAAGGAGGGTGGCTAGTATGTCAACACACAACTTGCTATTATACAAAATGATATTGATAAACCACAAGTTAATCAGACAGGGAGGAATAGATTTATGAGTTGGATATAAACAAGTTTAATTAAGTCAAAACATTTTAAATCCTACTTCATTTAAAATATCTAAATATCTAGATCCATGCGTGCTTGCTCATATATACATACCATAGAAAATATTTTTCAACATACTTTGAATAATGATAAAAAAAAGCCTAATAACTGCACAAATCCAATACCATATGCTTATAATATTTAGCTACGAATGTCACTATGGCAAAAGGACTAGAAAGAGACTAAATGATATTGATAGGATATTGACGTCACTAATGCATTAAGGTTCAATGCAAACTTGAACATATTATCCCCGGAGCTTCAATGAGTGTAATTACATTGTTATTTCATTGCGGGCTCCAGTTGCATGTTGCACAAAGCACTTCATAAACTGTGTTCTTGGTTCCACTAACCTTTGCTGCATAAGTCAGTTACATAGAGAAAGGGCAGAGCAACACTGCAAGAACATTGGTCCAATGTCTGCAATAACTTTTTAATCTAATTTTGAACTTGTATATTGAGTTGGTTAATTATTTGCCCACATGCTGTTACATCCATATGGTGAACAAAGCTAAAACTAGACAAGAAAATAAGAGAATTCTCTCCAGATTAAACAAGTTTTTGTCTTTTTAAAAAAATACAGTAAATATTTAGAATATAGAGCACAACTTATCCCAACTAAAACGGCCAAACAAAACCATTTCTGTAGATATGATTACATGTTCTAAAATTCAAAACTTGCTGATAAAATCTGGAGACAAGCACTGCACAATCAAAAGGCCCAAAGGATTCTCCTAGAAATTTTGTATTTAACCTTGAGGGCCTCTTCAGAAGAACATATATTAAGTTTTTGAAAAGTTTTGGTCTTCATTCATTGACCCATCAAATTAAATCTGAAACAACAACATCGCAGAGAAGTGAACTGACTATTGAAATATATCAATCATGTCCTCTTGAATAGACAATTCAATCTTACACAAAAAAATCAAAATAGGGGTGATACTTTCACAGCACTTAATTCAGTTCCATCAAGACCTACTTCCAGAAAGTAAGGACTGAAATAGCTCTCAATTTAATTATTCCTTAAAGTAAGTTATGAAACCCACCACACACAACCAAATTAATCCAAACAAAATTCCATTAATTTCCTGTGTAAACCTAGATGACGTCTCAAACAGCATAAACACATCCTGACAACTCATTATGTTCCCCCAGACCCATAGCCGGAGCCAAATCAAGGATGAGCACGTATTGATTTCTCATCGGTGAATCATCTACCATTCTGGACACTTGGACAAGACAGATGGGGGCTGTACATACTCACTAACTTATCTGGTGCTGTACATTGCCACTAACTTATCTGGTGCTGTACATACTCACTAACTTATAAGGTGCTGTACATACTCACTAACTTATCTGGAGCTGTACATACTCACTAACTTATAAGGTGCTGTACATACTAACTTATAAGGTGCTGTACATACTAACTTATCCGGTGCTGTACATACTCACTAACTTATCTGGTGCTGTACATACTCACTAACTTATAAGGTGCTGTACATACTCACTAACTTATAAGGTGCTGTACATACTAACTTATCTGGTGCTGTACATACTCACTAACTTATCTGGTGCTGTACATTGCCACTAACCTATCTAGTGCTGTACATACTCACGAACTTATCTGGTGCTGTACATACTCACTAACATAAAAGGTGCTGTACATACTAACTTATAAGGTGCTGTACATAGCCACTAACTTATAAGGTGCTGTACATACTAACTTATAAGGTGCTGTACATACTCAGTAACTTATCTGGTGCTGTACATACTCACTAACTTATAAGGTGCTGTACATACTCACTAACTTATCTGGTGCTGTACATACTCACTAACTTATCTGGTGCTGTACATATAGCAACTACCTTATCTGGTGCTGTACATACTCACTAACTTAAAAGGTGCTGTACATACTCACTAACTTATCTGGTGCTGTACATACTAACTTATAAGGTGCTGTACATACTCACTAACTTATCTGGTGCTGTACATACTCACTAACTTATAAGGTGCTGTACATACTCACTAACTTATAAGGAGCTGCACATACTCACTAACTTATAAGGTGCTGTACATACTCTCTAACTTATCTGGTGCTGTACATAGCCACTAACTTATCCGGTGCTGTACATACTCACTAATTTTTTATAAGGTGCTGTACATACTAACTTATCTGGTGTTGTACATTGCCACTAACTTATAAGGTGCTGTACATACTCTCTAACTTATCTGGTGCTGTACATACTCACTAACTTATCTGGTGCTGTACATATAGCAACTGCCTTATCTGGTGCTGTACATACTCACTAACTTAAAAGGTGCTGTACATACACTTGGACAAGACAGATGGGGGCTGTACATACTCACTAACTTATCTTGTGCTGTACATTGCCACTAACTTATAAGGTGCTGTATATACTAACTTATCTGTTGCTGTACATAGCCACTAACTTATCTTGTGCTGTACATACTAACTTATCTGTTGCTGTACATACTCACTAACTTATCTTGTGCTGTACATTGCCACTAACTTATAAGGTGCTGTACATAGCCACTAACTTATCTTGTGCTGTACATACTAACTTATCTGTTGCTGTACATAGCCACTAACTTATAAGGTGCTGTACATACTAACTTATCTGTTGCTGTACATAGCCACTAACTTATCTTGTGCTGTACATACTAACTTATCTTGTGCTGTACATTGCCACTAACTTATAAGGTGCTGTACATACTAACTTATCTGTTGCTGTACATAGCCACTAACTTATCTTGTGCTGTACATACTAACTTATCTGTTGTGTACATAGCCACTAACTTATCTTGTGCTGTACATACTAACTTATCTTGTGCTGTACATTGCCACTAACTTATAAGGTGCTGTACATACTAACTTATCTGTTGCTGTACATAGCCACTAACTTATCTTGTGCTGTACATACTAACTTATCTGTTGTGTACATAGCCACTAACTTATCTTGTGCTGTACATACTAACTTATCTTGTGCTGTACATTGCCACTAACTTATAAGGTGCTGTACATACTAACTTATCTGTTGCTGTACATAGCCACTAACTTATCTTGTGCTGTACATACTAACTTATCTGTTGCTGTACATAGCCACTAACTTATAAGGTGCTGTACATACTAACTTATCTGTTGCTGTACATTGCCACTAACTTATAAGGTGCTGTACATACTAACTTATAAGGTGCTGTACATACTAACTTATCTGTTGCTGTACATAGCCACTAACTTATCCGGTCATGTACATAGCCACTAACTTATCTGGTGCTGTACATAGCCACTAACTTATCTGGAGCTGTACATAGCCACTAACCTATCTGGTGTCTTAATGAGCTCTGAAATTGATAGAGTATCATTAATATCTTCAGCTTAAGAATTTCATAAAGAACAATAGTGAGAGGTATGGTATGTTGAGGGTTTTGGAGTATGATTTAAATTGAGAGGTATATATGTTAGTGTATCTATGCTATCCTTATTAAATAAACAAATTCCTTTACATGATCACCTGGTATTCACATCCCTGATATTGCTACAAACTCCATCTCTTTCCTTTCCTGTCTTGCTTTTGGAAGTTGCATGCATGCTCCTAATGAAGCCAGGGCCCTGTCATTTCTACTTCGCCCTCTTCAATCTACATGTCATATCATGTACCTTAATTTAAATTTCTCATGGACAGGAGTCCTTTTGCATAGCACAGATTTTACAGCACCTTATGTACTAAAAAAAATTTGAATTGAAAATTGAAAAATGTTTGAGATCTGTATAGTTGAAAATTAACCCCACATGCAGTTAGACTTGCCACAGAGAAGAATCCTATTGCCAGATGCTTGAAGAGTTTTCTATATAATTCTCATGGCGGAAAAGGGGTGATAACTCTCATTAGGACCAAAAAAATGCAGAGAACTCACCTTAGATAGTACAAACTCTCCCGCACTGTCAGCAAGGTCAAACACAGGGTAATCCCATTGGTTTAATAGACTAATTTGTAAGAGTTCATGTTGCTCTACTTCAGCAACATCAAATAAAAGTTTATTCTCCGTGCTGCCTTCGCTCTCGCTCTTTTGCTCCTCAACAGTTGTTGACTCTTCTGTTTTAGAAGACAATATCGTCGGCTCTGGCACCCGTGGAAGTTCAGATTTTGTATCCGCTGGACTCCGTAAAATTTCCTTGAGGTATGAAAGAAGGTAATTATGACAATGTGAAAATAGAAAGTGATTAATTTAGATTCTTATCCATGTGGGCACAAATATGCCAGGTAATAAAGTTTTCATATTTGGTCATCAGAATAACAGATTTTCTAAAGATAGCTCAATATTTAAAGGCTGACACAACTACTTTCCATTCATTTCTTAAGTGAGTCAAGAATACACGGGCCAACCAAAGTTTAAAACAAACAATGTTGTTCATTTTTGTATGGAATAACATGAAATTTTAAGTGTTTACATGTGGTTTGTTTTACTATTTCCTTCACATAAAGTTTTCTTATTTAATATATGATCTATAAACATGTTAGGAATTGCTGGGACTACATTTGGTTGCACGAATGAAGACCATGACATAATTGTCCATCGTTGCACATGAATACAATGAACGTGTGAACTTGCAACTCGCCTTCAATAATGTTATTTTGATTAGAAAAACTTTAGACAAACAACTTTAATACTCTCATTAATGGAGATCCATATTGCTGTTAAATAACTCAACAATCTTATTACACATTGTGTAACATGACTTACTGACCAAATGTAATGATGTCATAGTGTTGTCTTTGTGGCCACATAAGTCATGTCAACGATTTCCTTGCACTTTTTGATGATATATATTTCAGCAAGTATTAAACAATTTAAAAAAAAAAATTAGACAATGACCTGTTTCATAACATTTTTATGAAACTCATGAAGGTTCTTCTGGATAGAAATTGCTTTTGCTTGTTAAATACCAAACCACTCATTTGGTCATAATTAGTTTAATTACCCATATGGTTTTTCATAATCGGTGACATATTTTCAATATGAGCACATGTGCACATATCACTTTTGCCTAACAACAATTGTCTAAGCGCGAGTTACTGTATTTCGTCGTATGTGACATCATAAAACCATTGTTTGTGACGTCACTGAAGCGGGCCATCGCAAAGGAAGGAGGCCGTTTTCTGAATATTTCAATGCGATTGAAATGGAATAGCATCAGTAATAAAAAAATTATTATCCTCGGAAGTGTGTCATATGACTTTTACGAAACTCTTGCAAATTTGTGTATAACCCTTGCTTTTGCTTGGGAAACACATAAATTCACACTCGTTTCGTAAAAGTCATATGGCACTCTTCCTCGGGTAATAATCTCTAAATAAAACATGAAATTGTTTATTGTTTTTTTATGTATCTAATATATGATGATCATTCAAATATTAGTACAACATACAAGGTTTATTTGAGAATTAAATCTCTTTCCATGAAGGCAAGGTTGAAATTCAAAGAAAAATTTCTTAGATGTATAGGGATAAAATAATTATACTTCTAAAAGATTGATGTGCAGTTAGCTACTAAAAAATTAATTATATCACATTATTAGATTAAAATTGAAAAAGTATTTGATTCACAAATAATGCAAATATATCACAGATTACAATTCTACTAGCTTCTCTATCAAAATGTACTCAACAAACATTTTTAGAAAAGACCCATTTAGCTTCCACATAAACTTTATTCATGCAAAGAAAGTCACGGGGTGATACCTCTATCGTTCCAAAAGTGTTGATTCTGATAAATCTTAGAAGACTAAACTAACTTTTTTTGGATGCACGATATATATTTTTCTGCTTTCATGTATGAATACTTATTCTTTCTGACCTATAGAACCCATACATCATAAACTAAACTGTTTATTTTGAAGTTAAAATGTGAGATCGTAATTCTAAAAGTGAAAACAACAGTGCTCTTATTATCAGCATTTTAAAGCTGGTTAGAATTTTTCTACATATTTTGCTACAAAATTACTTAAAAGAAGCTTAAAATTTTGTATCAAGTAAAAACTTGCTTAAAAACAACAAACAAATTTAAAGAAAGAGTTCTGAGATGATGAAGGGGACACAGCTACTAGCAACTCACCCTGCAAGGAAAACCTTGTGCTAGTGTCTACCAATGGCTAATTTAAGACTTGCTGCCTGGCACCAAATTTGGAGATATATGTGAAGCACCTAAATCAACATTGAGTAATAACCTACTAGAGATTTCTGACTGGACTTTCAAGTTCAGATACTGTTTGCTTAGGACAGTGGAAAGCTGATGACTGCAGCAAGGCTAAAGTAAGCCACAATGTCTGAGAATTAATAGTGCAAGATATGCCTGGCAACAATCCAAAGTGTTTTCCAAAATAGTAACAATATTACTGAACTCTTAAATACCCGTTATAAAGTAATAACAAGAAAAGATCAAATATGATGCATTTCCCTACCTTCTTTGGAGGAGATCCAGCTACATCCTCGGCAGCGCCAACATTGTCACTATGGTCACTGCTACTAGGTGAGTCACTACTCTCATAGTCTGATGTAATGTTAAATCTCTTGCTGAAAGCAGAGCACTGCAGTTCTTTGGCTAGAGCACTGGATCTGACCCTGTCACCCTCGTCCTGCACTTCAGCTTTCACAAGGGGAGACAATCCCTTGTTTTCTGGCTTTGTGGGACTACTTGCAGCCTCAGATGTCGTTGTGACCATGCTCCTTCGACTAAACCTGTTCCGCGGATGTGAAGACGAGGATGGAGCAGAAGCAAGAGAAAAGGAGCGTGATTTTGGAATCGTCAGTACGACTGTTGTGTTGGAGCTTGGTGACGGACTGTTGCTTCGACTTCCATTTGGACTGGAGCCCGGAGTTCCCTCCCTTGAGTGGCGGAAGCTGGCGCTGCGTATGCGGCAGGGCTCTGGTTCGAGAGTTGGCATGCCTGTTGCGGAGGTGGTGGTCGTCCATGTGCTGGTTGACATACGCCGGATGAGACTAGGAGGCAAGCTGCGGCGCAGGCGCTGGAATTTGGAAACACGAATTGATTATCAACAAGTTTTTTTTCTCCGAATTGCTCTGCAATGAAAGAATATTTGAACATGATAAAATATGGATGGGCCCAGATGGAAATACTGGCAAGAAAATCAGTGGCAGGCGGAGACAATTAGAAAGATTGAGTTACTAAAGATACAATTATGGTCATATGTTTAGTAAAATGAATCAATGGGCAAGATATATTTTCAAAATATGATATCACTTTGGATATTACAGATTTGGCATCAAAGTATAGAGTAAAAGGATTTATTTTTCAAATTCATACTTCAAAATATTCCAAATTTGTCCCTCCCTCTACTTTGATGACTTTAAGATATGAGAACTTATCCAATTAATTATTAAGTTCATCTGAAAATAAAGTTGAAACAAATTATAAGAAAGCTTTTTTTAAAATAACATATGTTAAAACATGTTGAATAAATAGTTATAACTTACTAATAAAATCAGTGTGAAAGTTTTTTTCTCTAAATCTGTGTTAATTAATTCAGCTGAATTATCACAACATTCCCATACCCAAAGCAAAATTCTCAAATACAATTTCCTCTCAGCTTCAATCACAGTCAATCACAGAAATTTTATTGTGTAATTGCAGTCTATTTGGCAATGTTATCACCAAAAAGTCTATTAAACGACCAAATATTTATAAGATCCTTAAAATATTCATGAAAAGTGGTTATTCCCCTCCCGACAGGATTACAAGGTTCATGAAATGCCTTCACATGGGCTGGAAATAGCCAAGGTTGTATGCTAAGTCAAATGGCCTGTGGTGATACCATGGGCCATGTTTCTTGACTTATGACAAATGGGATAGTGAGAACAAATCCCTCCATCCCTTATATTCTCCTTTCATATCCTGGTGCTTCTCAAGCCCGAGGAATCTAAATCCTGGAATTACAGGATCAAGGTTCACCTCGTCACTTGTCTGTATGGCCTTGAGTCTTAACTGGTATTCTTGAATGAGATCCAGATTTTAGAGTTTGCCTTGATATTTTATCAATCTGACATGGCAGAGGGCAAAGTGATATCACAGGGTCTAGTTTAATCTCTTGAACTAAGATTTGGGAGTCCTTTGATGCCTGAATGGAATATCAACCTTATATAAAAAGACTAGGTATCATCACTTAAAAAGCATTTTGCAGTCCAGCAATGTTTGTTGAGTATTTCTATCTGATATTACAGAGGCTACTATCGTGATGGAAGAAAGATTGAAGAATCTTACACTGTTATTAGAGAATATCAAACTGATATAACAGAAGCAAAACTGCCATCACATAAGCATGTAAGTGAGCGAGGTATGGTTTTGCGCCACTTGAGCATATTTTGGCCAATAGCAGCGCAGGTGAATGTTACATAGGGTGTAGAAATCCTGCCAGGCTATTGTGAGTTTGTATTTTTTTTAAAAGCTGTGTTCAGAATACTTTTTTTATACAAAGACGCAAAATTTGAACTCTAGATAACTTTATCTCGAACTAGATGCGCACATTGCTCAAGCTAATACCTAATAGGCATTTAAATCATAAATATCTGGAGATAATTGGTCAGGAAAAATTTTAAAACTGTTAAATGAGACATTTCATGATAAATTCTCATGTCTAATTGTTAAGAGACCAGAAAGAAGGGATTCAGAGACGGATGTAAATCGGCCGACAGTAACATGTGCCTTCCTACAAGCACGGCTTTTCCCAGTCATATACATTATTCATATAATTGATCTCAACACTGATCACTCTGTCACTGAAGATGGACCTTAATTCTGCCTGCAAGCAACCCACCCTTTGCAGGGGCATTAGGAGATTCCCTTCAGAGGCCTGGGATCTTACAGTTGATACCAGATTCATATACAGCATGTTGACAAGGGTTTGGTCGTCTTTAACAAATTATTCTTAGATACTAATGAAGGAGATCGGGTTGAGACGTGATTTGATAATGCAAATGGGCAGTTCCCAATCCAATATCTAAAATTCATGGAATCAAAACAGTTGGAAGATCATGCGTATTTACAAGGGTAAGATGGTTATGTGTACAAGAAGTTGAATTACAAATGATTATCTGTTCAGAAAACTTGAGGTCAGAATGACCGTTAACCTTTTGTGTGCTGTATTTATCAATGCCAAACCATACCTCTTAGGTTGAATCACTGGAAATGTGATACCAAGTGAATATTCCAAGTTAAACATAAGTTTACGCTAGAGTCTTGAAACAGCTTGGACAGAATTGGCAGGGAGGGGATTAATAACCAAAGTGAGATAGAGTAATGTATGCCAGGAGACATTCTAAGTTGCTTTCATTTGGAACATTCAGCAGGGGTGTAAAAAGATACCAAGTACTTGTGTTTGGACTTTAATTGAATTCAGAAAACATCGAAGAAATTGGCAATTTCAAGAGTAGTGCTTCCAAGGTCATCAAGTACACCAGCACGAGTCAAGTACAGCTGGACTCAAGTCTTTTTTCTTTTACTCGAGGACTCGAAAAGAGGAGATCAACTATGATCAACATGATCATGTTAAGACATTAATGCCAAAATATACTTTATATGACCATATAGATTTTGTCACATGTGTATCAAACCTAGGCTTAACAACAATTACATGACCACTTTTGTAAAGTTAAGAATTGTGGGTACTCTGGTTTGGGTTTAGGCTTACCCCAAGACTTAAGAATTGTGGGTACTCTGGTTTGGGTTTAGGCTTACCCCAAGAGTTAAGAATTGTGGGTACTCTGGTTTGGGTTTAGGCTTACCCCAAGACTTAAGAATTGTGGGTACTCTGGTTTGGGTTTAGGCTTACCCAAAGAGTTAAGAATTGTGGGTACTCTGGTTTGGGTTTAGGCTTACCCCAAGAGTTAAGAATTGTGGGTACTCTGGTTTGGGTTTAGGCTTACCCCAAGAGTTAAGAATTGTGGGTACTCTGGTTTGGGTTTAGGCTTACCCCAAGAGTTAAGAATTGTGGGTACTCTGGTTTGGGTTTAGGCTTACCCAAAGAGTTAAGAATTGTGGGTACTCTGGTTTGGGTTTAGGCTTACCCCAAGAGTTAAGAATTGTGGGTACTCTGGTTTGGGTTTAGGCTTACCCAAAGAGTACCCCACCCGCCCCAAACAATCCGAAATCTGTGTGTCTACCTTTTGAAGAAAGAAATAGTATTCCTGGTGACTATAAATGTTCAAATTTGAAACTAAATATTTTTATTCATGACCTTTCCATTAAGTATTCTAAACAGTATCAGTTTTGATATAGCCTTTCAAAATGCATTGATGAAAGGGATCTAAAATGTCAGATTCGCCTTTAATTCTTCTTCTTTCAGAGTTGTAATAAGAACCCTTGATAGATTTGTTGTTATGAAGCATAATTGTAACTCAATAGCGTTTTCAACCTTGGCCTTTTAGATGTTAAGAAAGAAGAGAGATATAGCTTGTGACGTCAGAGTGCTAATGCATCTTGGGCAGTCATGTTTTTGAAAACGGCAATGATAAGTTTCCAATATCAGAAACAATCCGCATATAGTGTGCGTGTGCAAATAGCATTGTGATTACATATATTTAGTGGATGCCTGATCATAAGCAATTTTTCAATAAATGTGCTGGTAATTGTTTAATACTGCTTTGTCGATATTTCAGTATCTAATTTAACAAGTTGAAGTTGCAGTTGCATCTTTGTGTAAGTATATATATTACCTATGATTTGAGAGAAAAATTTTTTATCCAAACAATCAAAATCGAGTACGAGTCTCAGGTTAACAATCAATGCTTTTTGTCCTGTCAGATTGACAAAATTGATAAACGTGTTCTTGAAATTTACAATAATTCTGACAATAATTCTCAGACTAATATTTTGAAAAGACATTTTATTGTTGACATCTCTGGCACATTAATATTGCCTTTTTAAAGATTGCAGGAAAACCGGTTTCTGGTATGCCCAATGAATAAAAGATATTGCATATCACATAAATCGACACAATGCTTCAAGAGGAATAATAAACCCGAATGCAGACATTAACTCTGTTATTGCTCTCATGAAAGAAGCAAGATCTCTGTCTGGTGACATGACTTTGGAAGATCTCTTTGAGCTTGTATCACAAGTTACAAGAACTTTCTAGACAAAAAACTTTTGGTTATCTGATACTGATACTGATTTTCTAACTATTCAACCTGAGAGAGACCTAGAGATTTTGTGATTAGACCCAACAAATTCAGCTAAATGGTTTACCATTTCATCTCCGTTGAAACATGTAGTACAACATACAATCTTAGCTACATCTTGTCAGTGGATCTCACTGGAGACACACATGCAGATTGTTTGTCCACCACAATAAATTACAAATTATGTAAAGGGTCTTTGAACTACATGATCATGCAATTCTTTATCCCATGAATGAATTGTGTTTCTTTCCATTCATTGTTATCAGTCTGATTAAAATCAACCATGTTCCGAGGAATAAAAGTTTCAAAATATTGACTCTACCGAGATTCGAACTCTATCTGTCTAGACTATCCTCTCCATAACGGTCTGACCGCAGCCTACAGTAGCGCACGTTCTTACGTAAACTCAGCTAACCAATCACAATGTGTGCGGCAAAAGCATTCGGTATAAGTAGCTAGGGGCAAGCAACTCCCATTTACCATTCGTTAACCTTGATCGCTGCTATCCTTATTTTAAACGCGATGAGGTGATTGGTTCGCTAATGACTAGGTTTTGTCTGCGCTAAACTGGTGTCAGCACGTGCGAGCAGTGAGGCTGCGGTCAGACCGTTGTGGAGAGCTAAACCCCCTGATAGAGTCTGTTTGTATCCCACTAGAGTCATTTTAAAAGAAACTTTTATTCCTTTGAACACAGTCGATTTTAATCAGACTGGACTTGTTATACTTTAGTTGGAGATACCTGAAGAGACCAAACTTTAGGAAAAGGCTATATCTCTTAGGGATAAGATAAATCAAAGCGCTTGTATAGATGAGTGAAATCAATAATGTTTCAGCTGTAATAAACTATATTGGACTTGCTACAGCAAAGAAAAACTATTGACTTGTATTGGGTGTGCGACAACAAACATTTTTTATAGCATAGCAACAAAGTGTTAAGACAAGGTCACTCTGAATATTACTGCACCTGAAAAACTAAGTGACACTTAGGATGGTCAGCTTGTATTACTCTTCCAGAACATTCAAGACAGGTTCGGAATTGGCTTGTGAAATGATTTAATGCATTGTCAACATTTTCACCCTTTTTGCCAAAATGTATTGAAAATCTTAAGTGTATCAGTATCTTTAATCATTTTGATTAACATGTTAGATGTTTAGCTATATCTAGAATTATAAAATGACCCCTTGTGGCTATAATTGTTTGGCCAAGTATCATGTAAAAGTGACTTTCATACTGAGATTGAAGGTGGGGGCAGGATAAGAGGACCCCCGTGCAATAGGTGAGAGAAGAACAAAGGACCCACCTTGGGCAGTGAAGACGGCCTCTCCCCGGTGTATGGACTCTCCTCATTGTCTGATCCGTAGGAAGAGGACTCTGTGAGGGAGACCAGAGGGCTCACTTTGGGCTTGTGTATCCCTGAGTGGCTGTCTGGGGGCTTCAGCAGGTTGCTCACCGCCCGCAGGCCACTCACGATGTGTGGCGGCAGGTTTGGGTCAGCCAACATGTCCGTGATCAACCCATGGGCCTCCCCGATGATAGCGCTCTCATACCCCACTGAGGAACTCTGAAATAAATGGCAATTTATGAGATTTTTGTCTTATTATGATAAACTTCAATCATTATTTCTATGTACAAATGGTGATAGACAAGCATAAGTATTTACTTCTTTGACTGCATGGCAATATTGAAGTTATTTTCATGAAGAATGAAGACTATTTTTATTGATATAACACAATCAAATCGTGTACCTCTGAAAAAAATGATACATATCATTGAAACTGAGAGAGAGATCCTCCCTCCCCTATCAATTTAGTGATAAATTGGCTGTTGTGTAAATGACATCAGAGACGGACAAATAAATACACAAAGATTATGGGAGATTTTCATATTCCTAAGCTTTTAAGAATCAAGGTATATCAGGCTACAGTAAAACCACAAAGTTAAGCCGAAATAAATCATTTCATCATCAAAATGATAATTGAAAGAACATGACCAATCCCATCAAACTTCTAACTTCTTCTTCATCATATTTCTGTGTCTTACAAAATGTGAGGTCTTCTGACGACTTTGGATAAATCAATAATCATAAATAGATCACAATACGTTGGTTTATCTAAAAATAGGTACTTTCTGATCACAGATGTAGCAAATTGGAGTAAAAAATAAATATCCAATTTACGGCATAATTGAAGATGTCTCCAATCATAAGACACACACCACTCACATTTCAGAAATGAGTCATGTCACTTCAAAAGTCAATCATCTTTAGCTCAAATCATTCTCATTATTGGTAAAAAACAAACTATTGACATCCACACATAAAGGGAACATCTTGAAATAGAAAGGGCCTACAGGAATTAGTTATTACAACGACATTTTGTCAACTCACATAAACTTTCTGATAGTTCTGACATAATCAAATGTTAAAATAATAATAATGTGGACATTGATATGGAGCTATTTATAGTCACTCATAACTTCTCAAATCACAGCCAATATCATTACCATGTTGGGACCGTACTTTCAGAGCAGCTACCTAGGGCTAATAGCTACATATAGATTCCGAAATTCTGTTTTTAGGTACCCACTTCAAAAGCTGGGTAGACCCGGTACAATATGTGCGAAGTGACTTGCCAATGGTTAAAGCACTCTCTAAGACAGTCATAAAACCTTAATTTTAAGGCATCGCTACCGGGATTTGAACTACGTCTTTTGGTATAAGAGCTAGGTCAACATGCCGACCACTACACAACTGTGCACCACTGTAAAAGCAAAATCAAGTACTTTTGTATTGATACCATAAACTTTGAGAAGTCAAGTTTCTCTATCAACATTGTGCCACATAACCAAGAATCTAAACCAGTGAATGAAATAACCATTGAAAATAACATGACAAAATAATTTCCCAAAATCAAAATCCACTGCAGAGAGGGCAAGCTGAATAGATTCATCCAACCACTTGATATAAACCAGTATCTGAAACAACCATTGCAAATGACAGAAAAATAATTAGACTTCATAAAATCTAAATTCTTTACAAAGAAGCCAAATTCCATTATAAAGTAGATGTCAAGGTGGAATATATTCATTCAACCACTGGAAAAAAACCCAGAATGAAACAACCATTGCAAATCGCTTAAACCCGCAACTGCACTATAAATAGCGCGAGAATCTGCGAGAACTCACAAATATGGAGTGGTAATTTCAAACAAGTTGACTCTCCACTAGGAGAAAACTAAGGCCTGTAACTTAAGGCCTATCAAGTCTATTTTTCTAAAATTTGTCACAGTAAGTCAGGATGATGGAGAGATACTAAATACAAATTTTGGTTGAAATCAAGTCTAAAATTACTTAGTTATGAGAAACATTTCATGCAAGGATTTGAAACTTCAACGTTGTTTGGAGTTTGAGTGACAGGGTCAGAGTTCATGTGTCAGAGGTTGTGTTTACATGTATTGGATTTCCCCATTAAGATTTGGCGGGGAAACATTCAGGCAGTAGGCCTATACAGTTTAGTTATCTTTCATCATTTACCATCTGTGAGTTTTCTCAAATATTGAACAAAATGTTTTTGTACAGAAAAACAGGAATCAGTTAAAAAATCACCAAATAAATAAAGATTTAATCTGTACTTACTGACATGAAACATTAATCCACTACTGCCACTGATGGCCCATGTAAGGCACTCCTGGTGGGTTGGGATACAAGCATCGCACTAATGTCAAGACACATTCTGGCATGATCTGCCTGTCCCCAGTCCTGCCCTCCCACACAATTTCCCCTCTATTGTCAGCCTCTTGAACCATACAGTTTTGTTTCACAAGATAGTTGCTAATTTGCCATGCTCCACGGTCATGTAGCATTTTCCAAAACTTTTTATATCTTGTTTTTCTTAATGACCTGTTAGCACTGTTTGGCGACTGTCCATTACCTAGCCACTTCTGTCTCTTCTCTGTGACACATGGAATACAAAAGCAATGGTGACATTGTCCAGGCTTTAAATCTGTTTCATTTGCATGATCTGATGCAGTATTTGACGTGATATTACCTTCGAAATTCATTTCACGACACATATCGCTACTTTCTGCCTGATCTTGAGTTTCAACTGAATCACCTTCTTTACACTCAGATTCTTCGTGCACAACATCTAAATGCCACTCAAAATGCATAAAGAATCCTTTGATCGCTTCTAACTGTTCCTCTGTAAGGCGAAGTGTTACTAGTTTAGTTTCCGACATCTCTTCTCAAGAAAATCCTAAGACTGAGAACTGTCTCTAATAGGCTATGAATAATACCAAAAAAATCTTTGGAATTTGGTGTGGATCACTACATTTATATTATCTTGTGTAAACATCCTGAGACATTTGACACACTGTCAGATCTAATCAACAGTACAATTAACGCACTCTCCCCTCTAAAACACTTTCCCTCTCATTCACTGACTAACTAATTTGCAAGGAGTACATTGAAACATGGCTATGTCCAGTGTTGGTGATATTACAGATGACATTGCAGAAGAGACCTCAAAGGATGGGCCACATATTAATATGGAGCGTCTACGAGACATAAATCGTCTGCAGAATCCAAGTAGGAAGAGACCTTCAGATAACCAACAATCTCAAAAGGAAAGAAATATTAAGAGAAAGTTAAACTCAAAGAAAAGGATGGGAAGATTAACATTTTACTACGATGATGAACAAGAAAAACTAGAGCTATTCAATAAGATTGATTCCATCAAAATATTAATTGGAGAGGGACGAGTATCAAACGTATCAAATATGGAAGCCTTTAGCACCATGCTGGACTTCTACATTTGTCGAAATGGCAAGTCGGACCCCAAAGCACACACTTCTAGTGACTTTGAAGAAAGGAGTAATTACCAATATTCCACATTTGAAAATAGTTTAAATGAAGATATGTTCCTGTGCACAACATCAGCAGTTGGACAGTTGTCTCAGACAATTAAAGAGCATCATATGATTTGTGAATGTGATGTGCAGATTCAAAACAGCACTAAGATGAGATGCGCAAATAAGTTGAAATTAACATGTAGTAAAGGCCATCAACTAGAATGGTACAGTTCACCACATGTTGAGGGTGGAAAGTTGTTGGTGAACTTGAAAGCTGCTCATGGATATTTTTCATCAGGAATTCTGCCATCTCAATTCACAAAATTTTCTGAAGGTGCCGGTTTAGGTGTGATTGGTGAGAGATATTTACAAGATATTCAAAATTCGTACGAGAATGTTGTTTCAGATCTAGCATCAAAATCTCAGGAAAGTGCTCTAAGTGAAGAAATATCGCTCTCCGTAGCAGCAAATGATGACATGGTTGATGGGATTGGCATTATGACAGACGCACGTCATTGCTGGAGACGTAATGCAAGATTTTCCGATGTGGTGTGTTTAGGTGACATCAGTCACAAGGTTCTCCGTTTAGAAACCATCTCAAAGGAGGAGGATGATCCAGTCACACAGAGGCATGAACTGATTGGTGTCAAGCGAATTTATAACCATTTTGACCAGCATCAAGTACCGATTATCGTCCATGCTCACGACAACAACGCATCGGTGACCAAGTATGTAAAAGAAAGGGGAGACACGCAGAATGCAAATGACACCTGGCATATGGCAAAGGGGATCGCAAAATCCCTCAAGAAGATCACTAGTGGTCCAAAGAAAACTGAGGGAAAAGTTTGGTATTCTGACCTTGAAGACAAGGCAGGTTCGATAAGAACCCACATTTATTGGGCCATGAAAAACTGTGAAAACAGTCCAGAAAGACTAAGAAAAAATATTGACAACATCATAAGGCATTACAAGGGCTGCCATAAGGATTGTCACCTGTCTTCGAGATGTAGAAGTGATCTCAATTATGAGCCTCAGCGCAAAATCATCACCAATCCTGCTGCAGAAGAGGCTCTTGTATCTTACCTGCATTCCCTACCTGTCTACAAACGTGCTGAACTATATGCTTCATGCAAAGACACTCACTATGTTGAATCATTTAACAATGCTATGCTGCAGTATGTTGACAAAAGAGTGGTCTTTGGTGCAAGCACTTACAAAATGAGAGTACAGCTTTCAATTCTAGACTGGAATGAAAATGTGGACCGACCTATAACATCAAGAAGATTTATAGAGAGTGTAAAAAATCAAAGAGCTCAATTGGGATGTGCCGTGCACAAGAAGAAAACTTTCAAATTTCGAGATTTGTTGTGGTTGATGTGGCTAGAGTATTTCTATGGCGATCAAGCAAATCACTGATTTTCAAAATCTGAACAAGGTTTTTTAACCTTTTACAACGTATTGTCAGTATGGTTAAATATATTGTTGTAATCAGTGTTGGATATTTGTTTAACATACCTAAATGTTTCCCATGGTGGATATTATATATGAACAAGCAAGACTAGGAAGATGTAAGTACAAACTTCTGACCAAATATTTTCTGTTCAATAATGCAGATTTAGGTAGATTGTTTTAAAGGACATATTATATAATACACCAAGTCTGTACAGAGAAATTTCTCTCTTTTTGTAAATACCCTGCTGCCTGAGCTCTGAATGTAGATACAAGCTTCTCATGCCCCGGCCAGGCCATGTGCGTTTCTAAACTTAGCTACCCTCTCATGTTTCAACCCACTCTGTAGAGCTACTGTGAGGCAGGACCCCGCCTCTTTTCTAAAAGAATGTGCGGTACTGCCTTACCGCGAGTTGCGGCTTTAAGAATAAAATTTCACAAAACAAAATCCATTATAAAGAAGAGGGCAAGCTGGAACACCTTCATTCAACCACTAGACGTAAACCAGTGAATGAAATAACTTCAGGAAATCACATCAGACAAACAAGTTGAGAAATCAAAATAAAGTGGTGGATAACAAGATGAAGAATGTGAAGCTTTGCCCCTGGTTGGTTCTAAACTGTTTGTCTCTCAATTAGCATACTTTCCATGAGAGCTTTGACCTTTAAAGAAAAAGCAATTGCCTCTAGTTTTTGTCAAGAACTCATCAAGATCGGGTTGCATTTTTGATTAATAGGACTGGGACTGCAGAGTTGATCACAGGCTGAATTTCTTTCCATCAGACTTGATTATCAGGTCGTGCTGGGCCTCACATACATACAATCAGTTTCAATACCTCCAGCTAATGGTAGTAGCTTTAACACTTGCAGTCCCTCTACCAAGCCTTGGTAACAACTCTAACACTTGTTGAAATCTAAATTCTCGAAAGACACCAGTCAGATCATTTATACAAAGGTTTTAATAAAGAAATACTGCCATACAAAGTTTGACAAATCACCCATATATATATCAGAATAAGAAAAAAGATAGTCTTAATTCCATTTCAATCTAAAGGTTCAATGACAGCTTATAAATGATTCCCGGATAAAATTTCATGGTCTGCCCACAAGTAGCGTGAGTGAGTCACTGAATGTGAATGAGCCAATCAAACAGATTAAACTCCTCCAAGTATGTACTTGTGAGCACAATCTCAATGACATGGCCAGTTTCAAATCCTCTGATTTCAACCACCTGATTAGCACATCTACATCATTCAAATTGGACAAGAAACATGTCCTTTGCTACCCTCATAGATCTGTCCATTTCCTCCCCCCTACAGCCTACGTCTATGATGACATGCCAGAAGAACTATCTAGTCCCAACAACACGGTCTCTCTCATGTTATCAGAATACAAACTTAACTTTACATTGGCCAGAGACCACTTGCTTTACACAATCTGAATGAATACATTCGTTCATTACATTAAGGCATCATGGCTCTTAATACAGGCCTGATACACCATCTTCATCTTTTATACTTTTTTTTACGGTTAAGCTCAGCAAATTGTAAAAGACAGGGTTTCAGAACCTTCAGAAAGTTTCCTGAATTAGCAGGTCAGAAGTTAACTTTAGATGAAGAATACAATGTAGAAATACTCCGGGTGACTATTGGCCTAATTTGACTATTGCGATAGCGATAGACTATTGCAGTCTACTATTGCAATAGAGATAAACTATTGTGACCCACTATTGCAATTGCTATTGCGATAGTTTTAAACACAAACAAAAATGTATTTCAGCTGTGATTTCCAAAGATTTCATGAGGATAATCTGATTAATGAAACATATTTTAGCAATCGTCCACTGTTGCAACCAGGGTTCATAACTCTAAAAAAAAATTCACATCTTGAACATTAAGAAATGAAATGAATTCAAATAAACATGCTTGAATTATTTGGAAAAGTCACTAAGAATATAACTAATCAAGAAAAAATTACACTTTCGATAGTATCAATAGTTTACCTTACTATTGATATATCAATAGTGTTTTGAGGCTCCCTATCGATAGAGTACTATTGCAAGGATGACTATTGCTATGCATCGAAAGTTCGATATATAACAATATGTATGTCACCCATGTATTCATTACAATAACATAGTATTATAATGATGCATCCCTTTAAAGATTTACTATTTTCAGATATTTACTGCAATTTTCATCTAAAAATTTCAGAAAAGCTTACCATAACACAGTAACAATATGACTCTAATTTAAAAAATAACAATAGAATTCTCACCAACGACTCAGGTTGAGCTTACCATAACATAGTTTACAACATAGAGTTCAACCTGATCATCACAATCTGGTACTTCTTCAGAATAGGTATACGGTGAACAGACAATCGGACACACAGAACCCATATCTGAATATACTGTCCACATTATGGCAACCAAGAACAACAGCAGAGAACTTCAAAGGCATCACATTAGATCCTGTATTCAGCATGCCTTTAAATATCCATTGCAGATCATGATATGCTCAAAGAATCCAAATGTCAAATGGTGGTCGTTGAACCATTAAAGAACGTTATTTTCTTCAAGAACAAGTGGCTGTCTGGAGCTTTCAGTCTTCATGATGGTTAAAACCAAGGTATTATATTGATGACTACACTTAGTAGGTCAAACTTGGTCTGAACCTCTGTAATGTACTTTCTCGGTATTGAAGCTAATATGTGATGAACAAATTCTCTCAACATCAATCTGTAAGCCATCTTAGATCTTCAATTCACATGTCCGGCTTTATAATGCTGCTGTTATGTCTTCAAAACACTTATTCCTTCATCGTTCTTGATGGGATTGTACCTCTTCAAAATGAAAACACCACTATACAAAATTTGACATGTCACAGAGACATAGAGGCATTTGCTTCTGAGTCTTATAGATATAATGCATTGAACGGGGCAAGGTTGAAGTAAATATATGTCAACACAGGAAGATCCCGGGGCTGTTTTGGAGGACACCTGCACAGAAGAATATTGTCCTGGCAAATGTTCAATCAATAAGTCTTTCTACCTCTGTCATTTGCCCCACTCAATAAAAACCATCCTTCTTTTATAGTGACACAGATCTGTTAGTCTTATTACCATAATTCATGCCACTCTGACAAAAGCATGATTAAATTTTTCAAGTCCTTCTTGTACACTGCATGACACAGATATTGCTTGATATTTGTTTATAGTCAATAAAGGGACACCAAAACGATAATCAGATGGGACAGATCTCCCTGAAGGGGTCATGTGACTGACAACTGATCTGAAATCAGTCAATTGTGAAACACCCATGTCTTACCATTACAAAGCAGTTCCATGCAGATAACTGTCAAAGGGCATGTGCACCGGCCTATCTCCAACTAACTTTACAGGCATTGCATAGCTTCTTCAAAAAAACACAAACTGTGACCTTGTCCTTGAAAAAGATTGCTCTGGATTGTGAGCAAGGTCACTTGTCACAAAGGAAGGCGAACAAATGTTTAGATTGAAAGACACACACACACATATATACAATAATAGATTTTTCTGTTATGTCATTCCATAACAAGGAAAGGATTTCCAAGTTTGACATTCTATTTGAATGACAATTATGTTACCCTTAGAATGTTATGGGACAAAATTACTTGACCACTTATTGTCTGATAGCTACAGTACATACCCAAAATTTTTTTCAATAATTCATTTCTGTATCTATCTTAACATGCTTCTTCTTTAGCAGCTCCTGCAAATGACTTCAAAAGCTTGGCTCATAGAAAGTGTTACAAGCTCTCAAATTTAACAGACACTTCCATGAGCCAAACTTTTTTGGTACAACAGATCAACCCACAGACATTTTTCTAAAAATACAAAAAATACAAAAAAACATCGATAGGACAAATGTAACATTGTCAAGTGGATAAACTGTTGCTATAGTTAATGCTGCCCATAACTACTAGACCCTGAGGGTATAGGTTTAAATCTAAAAGGAGACTTGACCCATAAACTAGTACAAAGATAGAGAGATTACAAATATTAACTATATTATCATTATACAACTGATCATTAAAAAAACTTATTTTGTATCCCATAATCTCTTTTGAAAAACCCTAATCCAACTTTAAACTAGAACTTATATTCTGATACTAGCTAGGCCCTTGTAAACATAGTATCAGGTTCCTCTTTGTACTCATTAATTCAAATATGTATCTGGTTCAATTAACCACTTTGGTGAATAATTCAACCAACAACCATAGATCAAGGTTGTTTCTGAAACTGAATAGTTTGAGGGTAATTGGTAGACCCTGATTAGCATAATGAATTCTATGTACCTTGGTGGCTCTATACATTCAGCTGACAAAAAGATTTTATTGGAATTGGGTCATTTGTTAATAGATCATCAACTTCTTCAATTTCCACGTTGGCACGACATAGGCAAAGGTCCTTGAAAAATTTATTGAAAATCTTATTGAATACAGTTTGAAAAGTAATGCCTTAATTATATAACAATGAATATATAACTTTACTATAACAGCATATGGGAACTATATATATCTACAATAGTACAGAGTCTTTCATAACTCGCTGATGTAAGATACAACAGTGTAATATCATAAGGCAGAATTAAACAAGTGTGATACTGCTATATGTTGACATATGTTTGACAAAACGTTTGTAGTTGTGACGTCTCAATAGTATGTATAGTTGTGACATCACAATAGTGTATAGTTGTGGCATCACAATAGTGTGTAGTTGTGAAGTCACATTAGTGTATAGTTGTGGCATCACAATAGTGTGTAGTTGTGACATCAAAATAGTGTGTAGTTGTGATGTCACATTAGTGTATAGTTGTGGCATCACAATAGTGTGTAGTTGTGACATCACAATAGTGAATAGTTGTGACATCACATTAGTGTATAGTTGTGACATCACATTAGTGTGTAGTTGTGACATCACAATAGTGTGTAGTTGTGATGTCACAATAGTGTATAGTTGTGGCATCACAATAGTGTGTAGTGACATCATTATAGTGTGCATAGTTGTGACGTCACAATATTTGTACCTCTGTCAAGGCACACCATTAGCAATTGAGTTTGTTTAATGTGGACGAGTAATAAACTAGTAACAGAAATTTCTTCAATTTCAAACAATTTGCATAAGACATATAAAATTTCATTCGTTTGATACTAAATAATAAACTTGTTTGATAAAAATTATATTAAATTGAAAGTTGTTAAGTAACCTCTGCAAATTTTGTAGAAGCGGAATTCAAAATCCACAAGCTCGCATACAGTTTCAGCCCAAGTGAAGTTCTGTAACCAATGAATCATGATAAAGTCATGCTGAGCATCGTATGGACAAACAAATTTAGGTATATATAAGCCATCAAACAGATAAAGAAAGGCAAAACGATTCATCAACTTCTAGGAAGAGGGCTTAAAGCTAATGGCCTGTAGAAAATGTCCGATCAAAGTTTTGCTTCTTTCCAAGACGAAAACAAAAGCTAATGTAGATGGAGTCTAAATTGGAAACAGTTCAATTCCCTGGTTAAGGCCCCAGTCGATCACCCATTCATGCACTTAAAACTCAAGGAAGTGAGAGGATCGTCTGAGCTGTACAACCAAATCCGAACAGATTTTTCTTTTCAATTTCAAACTGTCAGCCAAGCAAACTAAACCTTCTTATACGGCTGAGAAGGCAACATGTTTAGCTTGGATTCAATGCTTTACCCTATTTACAAAGCCTTTCCTTTTTCAGTCTTTGTAATTCTCTCAGAAATACCTATGACGGCAATATGTTGAAGCAAGTTTCAAAGTTTTGCCATTCATCATGCTAGTATGCCAAGGGATCCATACTTAAAAACACAGCTTACACTTAATTGTCATTGTTTCAAGAGGATTTTCCTTTGAGGAAATGCAAATCAACAATGACGTAGTTAAGTTTTCTTAGCCATGCATCTGGAGCAAGTTTGTTTTTAAAGGACATGTTTTATCAGAATTTAAAATTTCCTTAAGTAAACTGGATTTGAAGCCAATAATTGAATATGAAAACAGTGCATTGTTTGGGTGTCTAAGCAAATTGGTAAGATGTGGGCTCTTTGAAAATGCATTTGTTATACCCAGAAGTTCTCATAATGTTGACAGAGCTATCATGTGTGATAATACAGCAAAAACCTTACTGTCTGTGTGTCACCTTCATTAACCATAGTTCAATTCAAGGCCGCAGACTTTGTCTGCAGTAGAGAACTGTTCTAAACGTAGTCAGGTTTGGGTGCAATGCTACACTGAATTTCAGTGCAGTACCACCCATGGTTCGCTAGTTCCAGTCGATGCTAGCAGGTTTCACCGCAATGCATAGCCACAATGGTGTTGCGGGCTTTCTCCCTGCTATCATACTAGCAGCCGCGATATAAGTGAAATAGTCTTGAAAGCGGCGTTTAATCCCATATCACCTCACCTCACTTGAATCAGGAAAAGATGGTTGGGTAGCTAATGCAGTTATTTTCATGTTCCCTTTCATTAACCCTTTCAAAATTCCGGACAATTCCCTTTATAAAAGAAAGTCAGTAAATGAGACATACAATCATTGAATGGTGACTAGTCAAATTTTTTCAGACAAATTGTTTTGAAACATTTTACCATAAACCCTGAAGACATTACGTTTGAAGTTGTTTTATGTCTCGTTACTGAGCCATGATGAACAAACGGCTGCTAAGCTCATTTGTCAAACACTTATGTTACAAATACTTTGCAATCATCCATTACATCTGAAGTCAGTGAAAAGTATAAAAGCTTTGACTAATAATTTACTCCATGTAAACTTGAACAGAAGGAACAGATTTCTCAAAAACTAGATTTTTACTAATGATTCTGCCAATAAAATTCATCATGTACTTCATTAGCTTATTAAAAAAGCCTGAAAACCAGCAAGTTCAAAAGTGTTGTCAGTTTTAATGGCAAAATTGAAGAAAAACCTAAATTAACTTTTCAGCAAGGAGAAAAGATAATAAGTTACTCACGGTCGAAGACCTTATTTCATACACTAACTACAGTCATATTGCAGATCATCTATCCAAAACAAACCTTGAATATTATTCCACAAAATACAAATTAACAAAAATGAAATCTGAGGAAGCCAAAAGGCTACAAGATGGACGACCAATACCAAAAGTACGAAATACACATTAATAGGAACGTAAAATACATTACAGGATGTTATATAAATGACTTGTGTACATCCCCCTCTGGACATCCTGCATTGATTTCATGAAGTCCGACTCCATCCTTCCTGTCCCTTCTTCGGCCAGACGGCAGATGTGACATTACTGATGGCCGTTCTTGTCTTTAACATTACTGTCAATACCGTCAAATGTCAAAGAGCAGGGTACTATTTCAAGACTTTTTGCTAATTTGTAATTCTTATATGGAATCACGACTTCCTCCTCATTGCTTGACGACTGTTCCATTGAATGAGAAATGTCCACTTTTGTTTTTCTCTTTAAAAAAGTTTGAAGTTTGATGACAAAAACTGTCTTGTGTGTCATGGACTTTTCGATGGACATTTTAAAGATTATTTATTTAAGAATAAACCTTTCATTTCATTTATCAGACCATTTTGTCAAGGACTCTTCTTATAGATTTAACATGGATTCTATTCACCAAAGAGAACTAAACTTTTGCAATCATATCTAACTCGTTTAACCTCTTTGATTGGGATAAATCAATTGAAACTTTACTTTGAGAGATAAATCGTCCTGTATACAATTTTGTGAAACTTTTTATTGCAAAGAAGACGGTATATATTAAATAAGGATAGGTATCCGTCCAAATTTCCATATCGCAATATACTGCAATACAGAAAAGCCTATTGCAATACGTATTGCAATATATTGGCACTTTTCATATTACAGTGCTTCTATGACCTCTTGACTAAAGAACAGCAATTAGAACAGCACTCAATGCTCAACTGGACGTTGTTTTGTAACGAGAGAAATTAACTGACTGGTTTCGTACTTTAAACATGTCTGTGCTATTTTTACTTTGCAAGTTCACACTTTGTTTACAACCTTTTTTTTTGTTAGGTTTTTCTAAAAATTTACACAGAAATTGTTAATTCTTACAATCTCCGATATATTGGATATTTTCAGAACACTGTACCGGTACATATCGTGGTGTTTCCGTATTGCAATATACCGATATACCGATAATACTGCGCACCCTTAATATCAAACATATTTAGACCAAGCAATTTTCTAATACATTTCTCTTTCTGTCACTCCTATGGGGAAAATGTGTAGGAAGAATCGTCTAAAATTAGACCAGACCAATTAGTCCTGACTTACCATTCTGAATAATACACCAAGACTCCATAAAAGATAGACAGAAAAGGTTTTCAATAGATCATATGAAAATTAATCTCTATCTTTCAAAAGTGCAGTGAATACTACATTGGAAATTAATCATTCAATCTTCCTCATAAAACAAGGCAGCTAAAAAGTTATTCCTTCCATGTCCCAATTAACTCATTAGGTTAAAATCTCAAAGAAACTCCAAAATCAATTTTCTGATTATCGCAAAAGAGAAACTATGCATGCAACGTAATTACGATTCTACAAGGAAAGTCGATTAATGATTTTTTAAAAAGGAACTCTTTATAGAATGATCGAAAGCTCATATGGTTAAAAATGGCGATCAGTAGAGACAACAATGAAAAGATTGAACAATTGCAGTTAACATGCCTATCATCAAAATCCAAGTCTTGAACAGTGTATTGTTATATGACAACAAGCTACAAAGTTCTTTAATCCCCATCATGTGGTAAACTGTGAAATACCCATAAGACAATTACTACAATTTACCGTATATAGAGGGTATCACATGAGCAGCCATGACATACTTTGTTACGACACGAGTGTCTAAATATCATTATTGGGCGAGCGAGAAATATACTGAAATTTTGGCATAGTGAGTGAGTTGGAGTTTAACGCAGCTTTCAAGATTATTTCACTTATATCGCGTACTAGTGCAGGGAGAAAGCCCGCAACACCATTGTGGCCATGGGTGGTACTACGCTGAAACTCAGTGTAACATTGCACCCAAACCTGACTTCGTGTAGAACAGTTCTCTACTGCAGACAAAGTTGCCGAGCCCCTGGCAGAATTGAACCACAGACCTCTTGATCCAAAGCCGAATGACTCAAAGCAATGTTTATAATGTGACATCACAATAAAAAAAAGTGATGTCTTGCACTAAGGCATCATATGAAAAATATTAACCCTAATGTAATTGCCCTCGAAAGCAATAAATATCTTTCATTTGACCAGTCTCAACCCTTTCACCCATAAATGCCTGAATTCAGGCTCAAAAACATATTTGTAACTGATTTCTTAGGGTGAAAATGTTGTCATTCACTTTTTGTGTGTTGAAAACTGATATGCAAGTTTCATGGGCAATTGCTTTTGGACGCAGACCCCATACCCGGTCGTTCCTGGCCGCCTTGGATTTGGAATGATTAGAAAATCTTTTCAAAATCTGATGTATGGCAGAATGACGACCCTTTGATGATAAGGAAGTCTTTCTGATTGGTTATTATTTGCACCTTGAGGGGATAACACCTTGTTAATTGTCAACTATTGGTATAGTATCCTTGTTTCAGGAAGCAGGCACACATTGAGCTGATTGATACAAGATTCATATCAGTCTTGTGACCAACAAACTGTAAAGATAACAGCCAAGCTCTTCTCAGTTTAATCCTCATGGGCAATATCACATCTCCTGGGTTCTATCATAGCCAAAATCATTATTCAATATACTTTTTTCAGATAGGGCGTGCGTAAGTTGATGGATTATAATGATTTTGATTATATACCCATTATGGAACTTTTTGAGAGGGAATAATTAACTTTCAGGTATCAAGCAACATTTAGTTTTATAGCTAAATAAAATACAAATACTGCAAAACATTCAATATTACTTGCTTTTTTGGGTATACATTGAATACCAATAAAACAAAGCTTATCATTTTGTATATTATTTCCAAAGCAAGCTCAAAAAGTCATGTCTTGTCTGTCCTGGCATGCATAACATAGTTATTCAACAGGAATCGTCACTCAATAAGCTAGCAAGTATATATAATCCTGCATTGGCTGTACCAAAAGAATGTTAAAGGATGAAAATGTATAATTTAAAGCCTCACAGAATCCCGGGGTAAAGGTTATATGTTCATCAAGAAAATTGATACCAAAAGGGTTACATTGTTACCATTATTCCTCCTATGTAAACATAATACCCAGCGTGATGCTCTACTCAGCACATCATTATGCAGACTAACTGCTGAGAAAGAGATCCCATTTCGCCCAAAGTAGCAAGACGGCAGAGTCCAACGTGAGGGCCTCATTAGCTAGTGATGTAATGAAAAGGTACAGAATAGCTGGAGACAAAAACAAAGCTAAAAAGATTTTTCTAAGAATAAAACTTAACCTTTTGATATTACAACAACAGTACAAAATTTCGAAAGAAGAAAACCTAAAGCTAAAGACGTTTCCAATCAGAAAACATAACCTATTGTCAATAATATTATCTGGAAAAGAATATGTTCCTATAGTTAGATTGTCATTTCTGATGATAAGAAACTAAATCTTATAGAGCTGACTTATTCAAGGGTTCGGAACAAATATTCTTGATATCAGTTATCAAGCTTTGAAAGATTTAAATCTACTCAAATGTATCAATGAACAAGTGAAAAATCATTGAACAATCCTGAAAATTCAAGGTTCCCAAAAATCAATATCTCACAAAAAAATCTTAAGCCTTAACTTCAACAATGAGAAGCACATTTTCAGCAACTTTAGTGTCTAACACACTCCCCCTCAACAGTTAAACACCTGCGTTTTAATAGAGCATGGGAGCATAAATACCATCAGGACTCACATTACACTGAATGAATTTTTGTAAAAATGCTGCAAGCTCTCCGTGTATAATGTCAAGGCATTAAATCGTCTTTAAGTAGTCAATGAAATTAAAGTTCAAAGCAGTTCCAGAAACAGAGATGACGTAAAGCTTGTCACACTTTCCAGAACAAGGTAGAATATATGACTCGAGTGAGGAAACTTGCTGATATATATAGGTCTCATACGCTACGTCAATACAGAAATAGAAAATGTAATTTGATAAGGATGGTACGTCTTCATGACAATGTTAGGAAATAAAAGAGCGAGAAGAAAGTTTATATTCTGAGCATCATCAACGACAAGAGTAGATGATTCAAGGCTTTAAATGTTTCCTTTTGATTGGAAGAACTGACATTTCTCTAAATATACTCAATTGGATTGGGGAATAGTAGGTGTATACACAGCAATTAGGACATAAAAATTGCTGTATTTGCTAAATCTGATAATCATCCTGTCTTGCTTAATCATGATTAAGTGTTTGAGAACTTGTACCATATACCAGAGAGATTTAAGAGTTCAGTGACGAATGTCATTGTTTTGAATGTAGATGATAATTTACATGAAAGATAATCAGCTTAATAAGCGATTAGCATTCATGATTGTTAATTAAGAGCTCATAGTTGTCAAGATTGAGGATACATTTCAAAAGTAAGACAAGGATATTTTATGGATAAACATCTTCTTTACTTTAACAATGGCAAAGTAGACTCTTATACTATAAGCATACATGTCTTCAATGTGTAAATTTAACTGTTAAAACAAAACAGTAAAAACATCTTTACTGAAATGTCTCCATTGTGAAAATATAATAAAGAAGTTCTTCATTAATAAAATGTGTCTTTGCACACTAAAACATTTCCGATTGCCAAAATTTTGAATTTAGCATCACTGTGAAAAGTCAAAGACTATCTTTTGAGAAGAAGAAAGTAAAACAAACTTAAAAAAGAATTATATCAATTCAAAATAAATGAAAATTATATCGATAAAAAAAAAAGCATTCATATTTGTTGAGATGGAACATACAATTCATATAGATTTAAAAAATTGATTTCAATAGCAATTTTGCTTGTGCGTCAATTCAGAAAAACATAAAAACTTTCCCTTTGATACTAACTGATTATTGATTATTTCATAACAGTTGACTTGATAAATACAATTATCCTGAATTACGATTATTATCTTTTACTCAGATTTTGACATTTAGAAAGGAGCGAAGATCATACAGAGCACCTGCCTCACCTGATAATCCTATCAATACGCCCACTGCATGCAATAAAACAACCGCACGCTCTTTAACTGTCATCATAGTTTTTAATTAACTTTATAAATGACTGTCATAATCTAAACAGAATAACCACATGGGAAGTAAAGACTGAGGGCCTTCCTTTCATAATGCTATTATTAACTTTTTTCTTCTTTTATTTACCCTGAACTTTTTGACTGACATTCTATTTTGAAGCTGACTGTATGTGGAAGACAAGGATATTTTTGGATGATCGAATTCTATATATTTATAATATATGATATATATTTATATAATTATACCAGTTTAATCACTAATACTGCCAGTCTGTAAACACGTAAAAAAAAAAATTCACAGTGTTGTTCCTAGAGGCGGTTTGGAAATTTGCTTACCATTTTGATCGGCGTCTTTTAGGATTATGAGAAATAGGATACTTTTACTATTTTTAAATGTGGCATCTGAAGACTACATCCAAATGATCCCCTCAGTATGATAACCATAAATCACTAAGGTAGCCTTAGTGCAATGTTAAAGAATGGCACTAATTTAATCCTAGTGTTAAATTGATTAGTGCAACAACCCTTGTAATTAAAAGTACCACTCATAATTTAATTTTTTAATTTCAGGAATTGTTTTGCCTTCTGCATAATACTCAACACTTTTCCCACCAAAATCATACCAAAACTTTGAGTTGCATATTTCAAGGAATTTTAACTTAAAATCAAATGAAATAATCAAAGATTTGCCAATGGTTGAAGAGATGCTACTAAGGAAGATTCAAGAGAAATAAATAATGGTCATATATCAAGCTTGCATGAATTTCTGTCTTGATAACTAGCTATGAAAGTCCTTCTGGATTTGCTGATGAGAATGGCCTCCTTTCACTAAAGAAGCTATGCTAAGGTAACATTATCTACCATTATTTAGCATTACCCATAGGTAACCTGACTTACAATCACCTTAGTGCTTTGTGAAAGGTCGCCCATGTTTTTGCACCATGGATACTACACTCAATCATAAATAATGTTAATTTCTTTTAAAACCATTCTGAGTCATCAAGTCACAGGAATCATAACTTGTTAACATAGGGACAATTCAAAATATGCTATCAATGAATTTTCCTGGGAATACAGGCAAAGTGTTTATTATCATCATATAGCTCACTTTGCAAGATAACTGCCAGTTCACTCTCTTTTGTACCAATTAATTGCTTGATATGAAACAAATTCTGACAATAAGATGGATGATTAATAACAGATATCCACACATCAATCTTAAAGAAACTAGTTCACAGATGCAAAAATACATAGTAAAAAAATAAATGCCATTTTGGTCTCATTTGCCGCTAATGGCTGATATATTACCCAATCAGCGCTCAACAATTACTAAGACTCATTTGTACCCAGTAATAGCTTAATATGAAATTTTATTAATTCTCACAATGCAATGGACAATTGATAACAGACAATAACATCAATCTTAAAGAAACTAGTTCACAGATGCAAAGAAGCAATGTAAATCAAAATACAAATTTTAGTTGGGTTAATGTCTATGAGCCTGAACTACCTTTTTCACACTGGAATAACATTCTAATTGACAAATATATTGTGGAAGTGTAAAAACACTCCCCCCCAGATTCTTCATGTAATTGTTGCAGTCCTCAAATAGATAATCGGAAATAATCAGAGAATTTTATAAGAATCGATTATGATTTGAATAAAGACAGGAACTTTCGACAGCAGTAAATTAGCTTGCCATAACGAAGCACGGAAACTCATTTGAACTTCTTCCTCTGTGCCGGTAGTACCTTTGTTCCTACACTTCTCCAGCTTAATTCCCTTCTGCCATAAATAACAGCTTGCCTCACCTGAATCAGAACTTTGAGGAAGTGGCCATGCTTAGCTCAAGCATAAGCTGGATACTAGATGACCATCCATTCGATACTATTGTTATTAAATGAGTAAATGATTTATAAATGAGTAAATGATTTATAAATGAGTAAAAGCAAGTTTGATACTTAACCATTATGAGTTTAATAAAACTAATATCAAATGGAAGGAATTTTAGTACTCTGTTTCTTGTGTTCAAAACTAACATTTCTCTGACTATTGCGACGTCATAAAAGCAGTGGTATAATTTTCAGTTGTTTTCAACAGTAAAGATGGGTTTAAAATGACATTATAGCACCAGGATTGGTTTTCAGTGGCTTATTTAAAGAGAATTTATTACTATATCACATTTCTTGTAATTTTCCAATCATATTAGATCTCAATGTGGTATACCTTATGGTCATATGTATTTCCAATGTATTACCCATAGACATGTGCCTTGTGACTTATTGAATAAACCTCACATAGACTGGCAATGCATTATCTCTTGTATGTATGCCCTCAGGAGGTCCGTTGAGCTGAAAGCGTTAGCCATTATATGGATTGATTTTACTTCTAACTAGATTTTTTCAATTTTCAATACCTTTGAGATTAACAACACTCTTCATATTGTGAACTTTATGACTTCACAATATACAGATAAAGTTCTCTAGGACAAACATCTTTCAAAAATAAAAAGGACAAGATTTTTTTTCAAAAATGGCTTTCCATTGCAAATACAACTTTCCTCAAATAAACAAAGTTCTTTGACCAAAACAAACTTTTTATTGAACATAATAAACTTTTTATTGAACATAATTAACTTTTTCTTGTATAGAAGTAATTCATTTGAAAGAAAATATATCTAAGAGAAAAAAACCTTTGTAGATAAAAACAGTAAATGTTGTGACATTTATGGAACAAAATAGAATGTATCTAAAGGCCTAACTATATTCTGTAGAAAACAAAAAACTGAAACTTCCCTCAGATAAAAAGACTCGTTATGAATAAAACAATTTCCCAAAGAATACAGATATTTTTTTCTGAAATGAAACAATGTTTATAACTGCGAATTCTACAAGGACATATCTGAGAATCTGATCCTGGCTGTAACTCTGAGTGTCGTTCCATGAATAATTCACATCATTAATCCAAGCATTCTCCAAGTACTTAACTACAACAATTCTTGAAGCGTAATTGCCAAGTAAATCTAAAAATGTCCATAGCAAATAGTCACATGATAATATATGTAAATATATGTGGTAGCTTATACTTTAATTTGGGCAAACATGATGGGCGTGTAAAACATGTTCTGATATGAAATAATTGCTCTAAATAATTACTTAGTTCATCCCTTATGGGAAAGATTGATAAAACATTTTGAAATTGGTATCTTTGGAAAAATTGTAATGATATGATGTTCTGGCAGAGAAACAAATCTAGTTGGGAGAAGAAGTTTGTTTTACAAAAATGACTACAAACAAAAAATTTTAAATTTTGGATAAATTAATGCTAAGTTGAAGAAATAAAACATCTTCTTTAGAACTGAAAAGAAAATGGCTGAACAGATAGTCAAGGCAGTGATTTTATTCCAAGTTGCCAAGCCCCTGGCGGGATTCGAACCACGGACCTCCTGATCCGAAGCCCAACGCACTAACCACTGCGCTATCTTGCCCCCGTTAGATGAAAGAATAACAAGTTCTATGGATTAACAACTTCTTTATTGCATGATCGAGTGTTACATTTTGGTTCAGTTACTTGATAATGGTGTTATTATCTTCACCAAGGTGTATAACACTCGTGCTATAAAAAGTTGTAAATCCACAGAACTTGTTTTTCATTCAGCAGGTAATAGGTTAAGGAATTAAAATTGACATAACATAATAACTTTCTTTTAATAACATTGTGACAATGCCTTCTCTGTATAGAAATCAATGGTGAATCTATAACAACAAAATGTCATCTTGCCGTAAGTCTTTTAAAGTGTGCGGCTCAAACAAATGAGTTTTAAATATCATGGTTACTTATATACTTGAACACAAACACCTGACCAACTTTTACATGGATCGAGACTTATATTCATCTGATACCATACTATGACAACAACTCATGAGTGATAGGGAATGACAGATTATCTTTTTTTCCATTATCTATTTTGTGATGATAGAGCCTCAGCTCAAGACTTATATGATTAATATAACAAGGCAAAGATAATCAGTCATTTCCTGTCATGAGTTTGTTATTGTTTTTATTATATTTGTTGAATTAATGGATTGAAACAAAAGTTTCACAATCTAAAGTATCCAACATGGTGAATAAACATAGGGCTTTACTCCTGAATTACCTATCTTACAAGTGACTAAATTAACTGTCAGATGTAAAAGCTATTTTTAAGATTAACAACATATGTGGTTCTTCAGGAAGTTTATTCTCACTTTTTAATCAAATGTTACTTTAACAAGTTGACAAGTTTTATCGAAACCAAAATGTCAGCATTTACAACTCTGGAATGGAAGCTCATTGAAGGAAAGCACATAACAATTATGAAAATCCAGGGATATCCCATTCATTGCATTTATTCTTAAAATATCAAAAGGTTATCGGTTACCATATCTGTCTTTATTCTAACCAAGAATATTATTTCTGTTTAAATGTTTACACAAAGAAATTGTATTTTTAAGTTATCAGATTTCATTAAATCAGATAGTATAATAGACTTTTCTGGCTCGTAAGACTTTATATTTAGAGAAGAGTCTTCAACCAAAGAAATGAGAACATACTGGAAACATTTTGTGAAATAAAACTTTGAGAGCAGAATGGTATTCAACATTTGAACATAGATAAACTATGGGTTCACAGTGGATATGGCCCTGGTTATTTTTAACAGTTATACTGTTACTGTTAATTTTCTTTAACTTGTTTATTTATAAAAACATGGTCAACAATCATCAAATGTTATCTTATTCATTGATATCTTAAACTGAAGAAACTCAAAACATTATTCATTTTCTCTAGATAGAACAAAGTTATTGAGAAATGCATTAATAGATAGTCCTATAAATAATCTATGGAAAAAACACCTGCTTCAATGTAGAAAACATATTTATATATGATTAATTTGGGCACACTTGTGGCTTACCTCACTCAAACTGCGGTGAATGGAAACTTTTCTCCGATATCGTCTACGGGGAATGAGAAATGCATCCTTAAGTTCATCTTCATCAGTCAACTCCACAGACATTGTAATGTTTTCAAATCTTCTTGTATCTCTAAATGACTTTGGTTAACATCAAAGGTTTCCACTTGACATTGTCTTTAAAAAAGATTCACAAGAAATATCAACAACACCAAGTCAAAAATATCTCACTCAATACCAGGCGTTACAGCACTGACAACTGCACATGGCAGTCAGAGTGTTAAACCAAATATTTCAATTATATGGTCAGGCGCACTTCATGGAAAGTGTGTACGATATTCCTATTTCTGCTCATGTTGATCACAGGAACAGCTTAAGGTGGTGGTCAAGGTGGTGGTCAAGGTATCATGTGATTGTGACTCTCAAACTGCCACCTCTGGTTTCCAAGGTTCCGAGGCTGTGAAGATTTCTCCAGCTTAGACTCTCATCCTGATAAAGGAATTGCTGATGTGGAAAGTCTTCCCTCTTCGTTAATTATGCAGACTTTCTGTACTTAAGCTCACTTGTATACTTGATATCCAAATTACAAAATGTTTTGTTGCCGATGTTTAGGATCGAAGCAAACTACTGGGAGTTCTATACCTGATATCTAAAACACATCTTTTGTTGTTGTTTAGAATCGAAGCAAACAAGACTTGAGATCCTCCTGTAAGCTTGTAACCATAGAAAGCTATCAACATTAGCCTTGGTGGTTGCACGCAGTATTTACATCATATGGATAAGCTTACAGACAAACACCTACAGCTGCTTTAATGTATATATATATATATATATATATACATCTATTTTGTGGTCATATACTCAAATCTTTTATGTAAGAATCTATCAAATTAAATGTCAAATCAAAGTTTTTCAAAATAAAGCAACAAACAGAACTCTTTGGATAACTTTCAGTTATCCAGCAAAACACTTAATTATTTTGCAATCATATTTTCTCAAAGAAAAAATCATATCTTTGGTATATTTTTTTAAGAATTTAAAACGCAGCAACAATAATTTTTTCCTTGGTCAAATCTTAACACTTCAATTCAAAATTTAAAGATTTCTTCTCTAAAACGGCATTATTGATTTCTAGTCCAGGATAAGGGTCTACAATTTTAACGATCTTGTTAAAATGAATCTCAAAGGAACTTGTCAATCGTAAAATTTTTGGTTTACTTCTCAGGAGACGCTATAAAAGCGTCTCTCCTCCTAGATGGAGAATCCTAAGCAATTTTGAGAGTTAAAGATCAGATCTTTAGAGTTTCTGAAATTAATGACCACACATGTCAACAACTTTACCAAGCTTGGTTAGTCATCAATTGTATCATCAAGGTGATTATTAACAAATGTGTATGTGCTTAAATCCAAATGTTCATTAAGACTTACTCATAAATACATATCTTTGAACAAAAAAGGTTGTCAATATTTCAAATATTTGAGTGTCCTTTCACTGGAAACAAAAGGGCCCTTGGAAAACATCATCATCTATGAATAAGTTGAAGCAGCTATGAAGAACTTGTTTTTATCATTTTGTACAAATATTACTGGCCTGTCATCCTTCTTTACACATCTCCTCAATGAACATGATAATGAGTCATTCAAGGAAACACAGACGTCAACAAGTCTAAAAAATCATTGCT
The DNA here is from genome assembly GCA_921293015.1 of Phorcus lineatus. Classification (NCBI taxonomy): domain Eukaryota; kingdom Metazoa; phylum Mollusca; class Gastropoda; order Trochida; family Trochidae; genus Phorcus; species Phorcus lineatus. The sequence continues at coordinate 37,105,878 of OV121085.1, forward strand.
CGTCAGAAGTCAATCCATCCACAGAAAAACATCAATAGATCTCTTCTATTAGTCAAACCTTTTGGAAGAATCCCAGTGTGAATTTCACAATGATTGTCTATCGTCTGATGTCAGTCCACAATAAAGAACCTTTCCAGGAAACATGAACACAACTCTAGCTTCAGCATGCAAGACAACTCCTACCTCTGCCTGAAATCTGACGATCTACCTTTCACAGGTAGTTCAGCACTGATGACGACGATCGCCAACACACTTCGTCATCTTGGTTGAGGATCAATAAATTCTGAAGCTTCCTTACGGTAGAAAGACAGTTTAGGCTATCATGGTTTTTCAAGACAACACTATATAACTATCTGAGTGAAGAAAGATACTTCTCGAACTCCTCACTGACTCATGGAAGACACAATATACTCTCCCGGCTTCTTAGTTTTAGAAACTTTCCCAAGGTAGGTGTAAACTTGATAGTTGTAGGCAGATGGCATTATTTCTCAGGTTATGGATAGTTGTATGAACATAGCATATTTCTTCTCAAGTCATTATAAGATTGTATACTGTCCCTCAGTCTCATGGAGATGGTAACAAGAGTGAACTAGTTGTAGGAAAACAGCACGTCTCCACTGTGGACTCCAACAGGCTGTGTCAGACTAGTGGTCCTCGCTGGAATCAATACGCGTCATATTCATTACCCATCAGTCATCTCTGTAATTCACAGACTGTGAGAGTCTCTCTCCATAGCTTGTGTCTTGTCATGAATTAATTACTCTTTTTCCTGCAATAAGTTTGTCTTCTCCAGTCTCAAATTTCATGTGATTATGATATGCATACAACACTCAAATGATAATCATAAGAGTTAATATAGAGTTCATATATCTTAGTTTCAGTTTTATGAATTAAAGTTAAAGGTTATGAAATATGCCATTAGGAGCCAATTTGTTTCTTTAGTTTCAAGTATACGTACTGCAGATAAATTACTGACTAAAATGAATGATTAACAGATAGAAATAACTTGACTAAAATATTAACTATTTTTTTTCCTCTTAATTTTCCTCTCGAAGTGATTATTCCCAGGATATTGAAGATGAAACATGTTAGTTTCAGCTACTGTCAAAGTTAATGTTCACTACATAACACTTCATGAAGTTACTGATCTTTAAAAGTGATACAACAAAGTCATATTTTCATTGCACAACAAGGTACTCAAGTTAAAGGTCATGTCACAGCTTGTGTTGTCGTATCAACACATGCACAATGTTGATGATTCAGATTACTTTCTAAGATAGATTTTTGACAAATCCATTATTATCACCACTACACAGTTAATGAGTTACCTGGGTGATGAAAAAATATTGAATTCTGACCGAGAAGTCATCCAAAGGCAAAGGACTTATCAAGTCATTGACTAATATCATTTATACAGTTCAAGACCTCAGTTGACAATCCTTATACTGAGAGCAAGATGATGAATGTTCACAAAGAAACACCAATTTGTTAACCACTAGACTGCCAAGGGCAGGTCTGTGTGCTGAGCATTATTAGTCTCAACTTAAATATAACCATTTTAGATGATTCCTATTAGAGCAGTTTGAACTGATTGAGGTATCCCTTATTCTATCATTTCACTTATTTTCTGTGACATTTGTTGACTTCATTTTTGTTGAATCCAATGCATTATGTATTTCCTTAAGTCATTCACTTCAAAAAGTCCAACATGGAGTCATAATGTATTCCCCTCCATTGCAAGTTGAAATTTCTTTTATTCAACACACAGTCATTCTTTTCCTTTTAAAGAGGTCTTGTAAATAACTTAACACATCCAAACACGTTCAGCTTACTCAATTATAATAGGTCTGTTAAATTTTTTGAGTCCAAATCCATGCATTCCAATGTTGAATAGCAGAGGCAAAACATACAAAGGCACAAACACTATGTGACTGTCACTTGGAATATTGGTGGTAATCGATCCAAAATGAGTTATCACTATGTCATCTATACATTCTTTCATTTCTTTGTCAGTCATGTAGATTAACTGATTTCAAAACCTTGTCAAGTTTCATTATCATTTCAGGATTTCAATGTTAAATTCTTGATGTTTCAGCAATATTCCATTTGAATCTTTGACCTACTTCACAAATATACTACTTCATCTTTGACTTCAATCAGTGGTACCATTGTAAAAACACCCGCCATAGTCAATAGCAGATTAAAAGTGAGACAAAATTGTGAGACACGACTCACTTTCAAGATCAATTCTGGATCTGAATGATTGACAGCTTACATCAACCCTTAGTCTGCTAAGCATTGCATTTATTAACCATTTGTCTCTTGCAAATTGAATTATTCAACTAAATAACTGATTTTGTTACAAAATGTTTTTATGTTAGAAAAGGAACGCCTTTATCAAAACATAATTAAAAATTCTTTACAGTCAAACTTTTCTTCTCAGGAGGACTGAAAGTCGTGTGAAACTGGATGAGGTTAAATGGGTTAAGTGACACTTGCGGATGTTTAGGGAAACAGGAAATGCTATACAGTGATCTAATTGTTAGGTGTGATTTAGAGATTAGGTCAGTATTTCTGATTACATACTAGTCTGTTTATCAGTCCCCTTTATCACAGATTCGTCTGACGAACCCTCAACAATATCTAGATGGCCTGTGCTGAATTCAGTTGACTGCTATTTGTAAAGTTCAGCAACACTGAGCTCAGTTTGCAAGAAGGGTGACCTGCGTCATGGCCGACTGAATTTAAGGGACACAGAGTATGTTTCATGAATTTTGTATGTAGCTCATACAGCCAAAATGTCTTTTGACCTGAGTAAAATTGAATTTGCCTATCTTAAGTTTCATCTCTATCTTTTAAATGCCAAAATTATGACATTTTGTTGTTTTGGATTGTACGTTAAAACAGTCATATATGTTAAGAAGTTGGAATTTAGCGTCCAATTCACATGTTTATTACTTAAATGACCTACTAAGTAACATCAACCTATTTTTCTCGTTTCTGCGTTTAAGTTATTGGCGCGCACATCTAGCGGGTCTTCTATCATAGATCCCGAATTTTTCCTGTTTCTTGATAAGCATTGAAATCTTAATCTTCAGAAACAACCACTTCTTGTCGATGAAATAACATCATTTATGCAGTTTGGCATATTTGACCAACAACATAATCTGTGCCCCTTTAAACCGAGAGTTTGAGAAATGATTCTCTGAACCACATTGAGTCACGAGTTAAGAAACCTTTGCACAATTCTGTTTTTGTTCTCCTTGGACGTTATCTAAGTTTTAAAAACATAAGCGCTACAATAGGCAGCTTGGGTTCGACCAGGTTTATCAATAGTGCAAGTTGTTGGCATGGATATGTGTGCTATATAGATTTCCTCATAATCATTTTTATATATCACTATAAACAACTTCTACATTTCAAACCAGAGTGCTGAGTGAAAGAAAACAGATTCTCAATATCAGTATTTTTTTGTGGAGTAGAAAATTTACCTATTTTGTGGAGTAGAATATTTTTTCTTTTGTATGTAAGAAATCAATCTTACAGAAAAGCATCAGATACTTAAGATAAGTTCTTAAGCTGCAATGAATAAAAACTCAATGCTGTCTGGCATTAAAGTTTTGAAATAGCCATTGAAGGTGATATCCAAACTCATCTCATGATTTGAAACAATTTGTCAAGCATTTTCCCCTCGGAAGACTCATGTAGCTATTCACTAGCTCGTAACCTACCGAGCACAAACAATGACACGAAGTTGGAAACCTTGATTTAACTGCCTTAACATGCAAGCAAACTATTAATATGTGCACAGCTCTGAACAAGTTCGGGAAATTACTTTCATGATGATAAATCATTCTACATAATGGAATTGAGAGTCAATGAAATGATGTTTACAAATCACATTTGTCATGAAATTTATCAAATTCACAATACTTCAAAGGTATTCAGAAATGTTTCTCTATCAACAGAGTCGAGACGGCTTAAAAGACAAAAGATTTTTCGTTGAGCGTTGTAACTATCGATCATTATAGGTTCACTACTCGTCATGTCATAATTTGTAACAATTTGTTATCCTTGTACTGAGGATTTAATAAATACTTTGAACTATCGAAACATTGCAATAGTCATCTTAACAATAGTACTGTATCGATAGGGATCATTGAAACACTTCCGATGCATACAATTAACTATCGATCTATCAAAAGTGTAATTTTTCCTAAAATAGATTACATTTATGTTGACTTGCACAAAAAATTTAAGCACTTATTTGAATTCATATCACTTTTTAATGCCCCAAGATAAGAAAGTTCCATATGAACATAGTTGCAACTGTGTAAAGTGGCTGAAATCTGTTACATCAATCAGATGTTCCTTATCAAATCTTTTGGAATCACAGCTGAAATTGGCTTCAAATGGATCCATAACTATTGCAATAGCGGTCCCAACTGCATTACATAAATAGTACTTGCTACCGAGCACAGAGATCTATGTATCCATGAACACAATATTATGTACCTTGTGGATAGATTAATGTACCTTGTGGAAAGATTAATGTACCTTGTACCTTGTGGATAGATTAATGTACCTTGCACACAGATTCATGTACCATGAACACAAATTTATGTACCTTGCACACAAATTCATCTTCCATGCACACAGATTCACGTACATTGTACACAGATTCATGTACCTTGTGTATATAGATTCATGTACCTTGCACACAAATTCATCTACCATGAACACAGATTAATGAACCTTATGCATAGATTCATGTACCTGTACACAGATTAATGTACTTCGCACAAAAATTCATCTACCTTGTACACAGATTCATATACCTTGTGTATAGATTCATGTACCTTGCACACAGATTAATGTACCATACGCATAGATTCATGTGCCTTAAGCACAGATTCATGCACCTTGTTTGTACCTTCACAGACTCATGTACCTTTCACAGTTTCATATACCTTGGACAGTTTCATGTACCATGCATACTGCTTCATGTACCTTGTTCACAAATTTATGTACCTTACACATAGATATTTGTACCTTGCACACAGTTTCCTGTACCTTGCACACACATTTGTGTACTTTTTTCACAGATTTATGTACCTATTCCCCCTGGTGATACAAACCAAGGATACACGTCATGACCCATAGGTGGAAATTATGGCTAACTTAACTGACATGCAATAAAGTCATTTAGCTTTTCCTCAGCTCTCCGTACATACAGAGAAGGCAAAACATGGGACAGCTGGTACATGCACAGAGATAAATGTATATGTATATATATATACCTGGGATTTTTTACCTTTTCAAAACTCGTTAGTGGCTACAGGTAATGAGCAATTCTCGTGTTAAGATTACTGATATTTTACATCAAAATATATCTCACCTTTGTCTAGTTTTGCTGAAATTATTTATGTTCTAATCATCTTTGATTATCAGAGTTTTCTTCTTTCTGTGATTGTGTAGTGATTGAAAAGAATTTATTTTACCAAGAGAATATTTGTTATAATTTTTAACATGTGGGAAATATTTCAAAATAAACAAACAAATCTCAAAAAGGACTTATTGAATCATTTTATGTCTTGAATCAATACGGCACACGTGGTTCTAATCTAATGTGAAGAGTGACGATAAACAACGAACTTAGACAAATGTGTATGAAAACAGAGCGACACGTCTTGAATGTTGTCTCACAAACAATAAATCTTTCAGTTTGTGTCATAGAAGACATATGATCATTCTCCTGACCCCGTTCCTCTGAATATTATAAAAGATTTAATGCTTAAGATGAGATCATGCCTTGAATTCAAATCTCTATGGTTGTGCCCCTGTGGCTTAATTTTCCAGCCCTCTACTCACTACACTTACTTCTAATTGGCACCACTTTGATGAATCTTATAGCATAGTGAGATGCAAACATTTTAACATTATATAGAATGATTTCACAACAAAAGGAATATATATACGGGTGTTACTTACAATTCTTGGATATGGATCCCATAAACAAATGCTCGATACGTATATGACACTTTAAATGAAATTTGAAAACAAACAAATTAAAGTACTTGATTCCTTGTCAAAAATAATGCTCAAAATTAATTTTCAAAATTGATTTCCTTCTTGTGAAAATTACACCCTGACAACATTGGGTTTACAAGCATTATAATTCAACAATAATTGCCAAATGTAGATTTTTCCTTTTGACACCCAACAAGATTCATTAAGAAAACCTGGAACTAAAACATTTAATACACAGATAGTAAATGTAGTAATAGTAAATTGCTGACATATTTCAAGACAATAAAGACTCAAGGTAATGTCATGTGTCATTAAAAGAAGGCAGGTCGAAGGTCACTGAAACATGTGTCCATCAGGGATGTCAACATTTCCTCTGACAGGGTACATCTCCGCCCAGGCTCACAGGGCTATGGTAAAAACCACGATTCAGCAATATTATCAAAATAAATTTACATAAACCATAACAAGTTTATCAACCTATGTCCTTTAACCCGCTCTGAAAGAAGTGCTTATCAACTACAAATTCATTTTGCCTTTTTCCATGAAATCCAATTTTGTTACATATCTTTTAAAATCTTCAGTATATGTGTACTTTTGTTTTCTTTCCTATATATTTATATAATATATTTTTTATTCAATATTTAATCAAAATATCTGCTTTACTTTGCTTTACACTGTAAACTGTCAATTTCTAACTCTGATCTAGAAATACTAAAATTCATATTAACGAAAAGTTAAGATTTAATTATCTCAACAAAAGTATCTCTTCCATGGCTGTTATAAGACTAGAGAGGACATTTGGAAACAAACATGGCTTCTGAAATGTAAAAATATTGCTAATAGAATACAGTTAATGTAATTGACGAGTAATTGAATTTGACGAGTTCTTGACATGGTCCTCCAAGCTGTTAGATTGGATAACGACAATATGATTGACAGTGTCAGGCTAAATGATTGAGTTAGGGAAATATCTTTCCTTTACATGCCATACTGTCAGTCACACAACTAATTACGAAAGTTAGTTTTGAATGACCTTCTGCTAGATCTAATTCTTATCTAAAATTTCATTATCAATTATTTACAGAAAGTACTTTAAAAAATTCAACAGAGTATGTTGCAAAAAAATGTAAAACCTCAAAACATTAAAGCAATAAAGAGTAACTATCATTTTGAATTTTACCTAAAAATGCAGCCATTGCTATAGCTGTATCTCTGACAAAGTGTGAAAATGAAAACAAAGATTATGAAACTGTATACAAAACTAAAATTTTATTGAACTAGGCCTAATGTTTTTTTGGTTCAGATTTGGCAACAATATTCTAAGATGCTATCAGGTGACTAGAGACTTATAATACGTTTCAGTGTTATTTTCACTAGCGACTGATAAGAAGGTTTATTCTCACTGACAGATCTTGGTATATTACTGGCAATCATATAATAAAAGCCAATATTTGTCTGTCTTTGTTAACTTATCTATTAAGATGCACATTTAATAATCCATAAAACTTGATTATCTATAAATTATCAATACCACAAACTAACCACAACCTACAAATTGAGAAGCAAACAATGTGAAACACAACGTGTGTGCCTCAATTAATGGCTCCTACCCAAGTTTTCCTTGTTTATGTTCAAAAACTTTCAACACCTCAGAGGTGATTTTGTACAGATACACTCAACATGTAAAAAATTGGGCATTTTGGTACAACAAAATCAGGACAGCGTATCTTTAACTATCACTGTTAATCAAGGGCCATTGCCCTGTTAAAGGTTACAATTGGAAGGGAATGTAGAAGTGGCATGGATGTATACAGCAAGAATTTCTTGATCACATCTTCATTTTTGTGGAATCATGACATTTTGGGATAACAATTAATGAAGGTTTTGCATATTCAGAAATGATTAAGGAATCAATTTTTAAGATAAGGTAATTATCCAGAACATCTTGATGTTCCTAAGTCAAGATTTCTAAATTTCAAACATAAGACATGATTTTGTCACTTGTTAAATCGTATCAATTAAGTTGACCTGCATGTTAAAGATAATTTCATGTTGCTTTATCTTAACAAAGTTAAAGTTATTTCACTTATTAAATAACGAAGTAAATCATCTAACCAGGAATAACTTTCCAATAAAGTAATCAACAAGCAATGATTACAACAATTATAGTCACCTTTATTTGAAAGGGTATTCCCAAGATTTTGTAAAAGTTAATTTCTGTTCCTACACAGGTGAGTTAAAACCTTAATATGGTCATTTCATACCCTATCGTCACCTTAACAATAAGCCAAACAGTACTGTACTATCATTTGTATCAGTAAATTATTATGTCAATAATTTCAGACCTCTTGCTTCTATATACAGCAATAAACAATTGTTGTTCTGATAGTACAGCACTTTTAGTACAGCTATTGAATACACACAACAATGCAGTCATTAAACAGGGTTCAAGCATATTCATATTAGATTCAGCTACTGAATTGATTGTAATTAACGAGCATAATTAGTTTTTATCAATACGGATAGAGTAATAGTTGTCTCCTTAGCGTACTCAATGCTTAACGTATTTGACCTGTATTAACGTGTTTCATCTTGCAATAGCAAAAAAGTTGCTAGTCTTTTTGCCAAGAGGTTAATCAAGGTGGCATAACATAAAGGTAACTTTGCCATTCATACCTCTTTAAAAAATAAATGCTTTTTACAAATGGTGAAACATGTGAACTATTTTTCCTTGTTTTGGACTTGAATGACTGTGCTTCTATAATATTAATAAGATCACATCAATTAAACCTGTTATCGATTAAGTCATGTAAAGGACAATACATATAAAACTCAAACCACAAATTAACCAAGGTTCTTCCTTTTTGTTTCAAGAACAAAATAAACTACAAAACGAACTATAAAATGAACAACAAAATTGATATTTAAAATAGTTATTTGTTTTAATCAATTGATTTTGGATGATGGTGAATTCAAGACTAAAATATCATGAACTAAAGTCTGTAGTTAGATTATATCAATATTCAGAGTCTTCATCATCAATAAATCAAAATACAATGTTCCATTTATCAACCACATTACCAAAGACATGGTAGAAATCTGAAACTCACCCAATAGATATCCTCAAAGTCACACTGAATTCCAATATCTTTCGATTTGCTGAACATTTTATGGCGTCCTCGTTTCAGAGTTCTGCCAATAGTGTTCTCAGATGACTTTTTTGTCTTTTTGTCGAACATCTGAGCGAGGTGGGTGGGTTGAAGAAACTAGGTATCAAGCCTACATCTCTGAGTCCAACTTTGCCAACTGCTTGAGTGATGTTGTCCAACTGTTACCGATGGAACTAGGTGTCCTGTGGCTAGTATATGGCTTGATGTGATTGCCAACTGTTAGGTTTCTTGCAATATTGTCCACAAATGTCAAATGTAAAAGGCAGGCTCGCATAATAACCTCTGGCCAATTACCATGTTTTACAGTGAGATAATTGCATTTCTCAGTACTAAAACCAAATACCCAGACTCAAAGATTCTTGCTGTTCAATGTTAAAGCTAGGCGACAGTTGTTCCCAACGGCAAATCTGTCGTCATCGACAGCAAAAGTTGATAACACTGATGCAGTTCCGATCCCCAGTAACAAGAGATGTGAGGTTTTAAATGTCAGATTGTTTGTCACAATTTCAAATATCAAATGTCATTCAAATTATGCCAAATATTTCAAATACCCGATATGTACACTCGGTGCTTCAGGCATCAAATTCCCTCTCTTTGGGCTCTTATGTCATTCGTTTCACTGTAACGAGCCCTCTTGTTGAGAAGATCCAATACACCAGATCATTATACGATAGAGTACGCCAATAAGGAAAAGAAACACTCTCAAAATATTTCATACTTATTGAGGCCAAATTTGTAAAATCAAATCATTTCGGTTTCTTGTTTCCAAAGAATTCCACAGACTTAATGAACCAATTTTCATAGTCTTCTCAATCCATTCCAAACAAGTTCAAAATATTTATTAGATGAAAACTAATACAATACTAATACTTAAATCAGTGGAATTCAGTTCTCACAATGGATGAGATGATTATAACACAATACATATTCCTGTATGATTCATTCAAGAAGGTAGATTTTGTTCACAGAAAACAAATCTTGTTCCTAAATGTTCCAAATTCCCACACCTTAGGTCCTTCGTTAGCCAAAATAATTCACAGGTAACCCAGGTAGCATCGCAATCCGAAGGTGTCATACAAGGTCTCTACTCTATCCAGACTTGTTTGAATGTATGTATGAAATTCCGGAAATGACATTTGCATATGCCATTAAGCAAGGCAAGGCCTTCTGTTAACTCTCTCTGATGAATACTACTCACCAAAAGTATATAGTTTTATATATGTGTATACCTCGCTATAAGGCCAGAATTCTTCGATGAGCAATTATGACAATCCCTGAACTCTTGCATCAGTAATCACCTTTAGCTATTGACACTCCACTTGTACCTCTTACACTCAAAGTCATATTTTCATGCATTATCCCGTCTCCCATCTCCGCATTATAACGAGGTTCCCTCTCTCAACATCAGATAAAACAGAAGGCTCCTTGATGCCTCCAGCAGAAAGCTCCCAACCTTGTATTGACGTAGGTAGGTTCCCCACATATATACCTATACCTATCTCGGTATCTCTCTATCTATATCTGCCTACCTATCTATTGCATCCAATCACCTGTAACGAGGTTACCTGGGGCTAAGCAGGTTTAACACGTTGTCTTTAACACCTCTCTCATGCATGATAATAAAGTACATATCATATCAGTTGTTTTGATTTGATTCTCTTTGGCTACATGACATACACAGTGCCACTTTCCTTCTCTTTTTGGGTGTAACAGTCGTAAATAAATACCTTTCAATGATAATTTTTCAAATTGTATTCCAATTTATTTTCAATTTAACATCAGGTAATTTTCAAATTAGATTAGAAAACAATTTTCTTCTCTTTAGGAGAGATCCTGTAATTATGATAAAATAATCAATGCATGTACACCCCTTTCAAGCAAGGAAATATGTTTTAACCACAGAACTAAAATTGCCTTATTCTGTCTGACCGTAAACAAACTCTACAAAAAATTCTTTAATCTAATACAAGCAACTTCTTTTTAAAAAGAGTGTCAACATATGATTAATATTCCATCAAAATGTTTACGACCTAAGACAAACATGTTTTGGTCTGGTTCCCCCTGGTATCAAAGGGTTCCTTATTTCAAGAGTTATCTGCCCCTGATCTCTCACAGTCCATTCAGTTCTGTGTAGTGGGATCAGCACTGTGTCAACGCTGTCAAGATGTTGATGTTAGGGTTGATCTATATCTATGGATGTGACTGGAACAGTCATCCAGGGTGACTATTTACAATTAATCAGCAAAAACACTTCCTCCTCTCCTTGTCGAAACAAGCCGAGATATTCATCTTGAAGTTTGAAATGGCAATCTGTTGATGGGCATAAGCCAGAGACATAGATAGAATTCTTCCACTCACTCTAACATGTTCTTACTGATTCTTTCCACGCTGAAATATTCCATACTTGCCAATTGGTTTTAAGAAATTGGCACATTTTCTGCCTTCTATTCTTAAATTTGTTTAAGAAATGTTAGTGATATCAACATTGTTAGTCTATGATGTAGATATCTTTCATCACATATGAATGTTACTTCAACATGTATTAATCGTTTGATAACTTTCTTGATGTTAAAAAGATATAGGAAACTGCCCTAGGACTTAATGAATTGCTATTTATATCCTTAGCCTGTTGTTACTTTCAGTGAAGTAGTCATGATATAACTGCATGAGTTTCCATTTTGTAAGGATAAAACTCTATAATTCTGATTTTTTTTTCTGGAAATATCTGTATCAACCATATCATTTTAATCTTATTGTTTAAGTGCTGAAAATATTAATGTTAAGTAAAAATGTAGAAAAGTATATCGAGATCACAAAATATTTGTTTATAAAGATTATTAATTTGATGTAATGAAAATAGATGATGACCCATAACTGTTCTTTCATGATTTACAGCTATTGTTCTTCTGACATCACTGGTCAGGAGCCCTTGACACACACATACACACACACACACATATATAAATAAATTTATATATATATATATATATATAGCCAAATGACCTTATTGACTAAATCTCAAAGAATCCTTGTCTCTTTAGTAACTACATATCAAACAAAGGTGGACTGTTGCATTGGAATACTTATAATCTTAGAATGAGAAAAGTAATATTGATTTGGACTTCAATGGATTTTCTAGGGTCTATACAAAAGTATTGATTTTAACATAACTGACCTCTTTGAATGGCGTTTGTAGTTAGGACGACGAAGAATAATGACACTCCTTTATGGATAAACAACTTCTTTACTCTGTATTAGCGACGTTTCCTAATGGATACAAATGTTGTTGTCAGGCAAGTAATACATAGTAGTACATTAGGTAGGTTATATACATGCTATTTCACCCTTTCTGGCTTCTATTTCACACCTGTACATCAACCTAATCTATCGTACAACAACTCACAGATTTCAGGAGATTAAAAACTGCCATCTTTTAAACTAATGGAAGAATCATACATATTTTCTTATTCTGAATGTTTTTAGATGTTTAATATAAACGCTTTAACTTTTAAAGTAAATATTAATAAAAGACATTTTTCAAATAAATGAAATTAAAAGGCCTTAGTCAGCAGATTCGAAAGCAAAAAATATAAGTCAGAAGAAATTTGAGGCAAAAATAACTTAACTACTCAGACTTAAATTTTCGGGCATGATAATCAAATTTTAATATTCTGTCATTCAGTGACAAAGGAATCTCAACATGAAATTTCAGCAACATTTCGATCTTGAAGTTGTAATTACGGTGCTAAGATTAACTTTAGTCTGACTAAGGTTGTTCTGCTTCTAAACTCTTCATACAAGACACATAGCTTGAGGGTTGCAGTTTTGGGCGTAGTGTAAAGGACTAGGAATCATAATAGATACTTGTGCTGGAAAACCAGCTATCTTTTCAAGTTTCCACACACGCTCACAATGCTTGGCACGATAATCATCTAAAATTGATGTAAATGCAAAATTGAAGAGCTTGTTAAGAGATTTTAACCTTTGGCATTTCTAAACAAGGAGGTAAAACATTTTTTTACAATAACATGTTCCAACATTGAATCGAATTCTTGAACTTTATACTTTGTTGAAAGCATTACTTCCAAACCTGTTTGAAAGTGAAGAATAAAATCATTTATGAGTTTAGTCTCGAGAAGTACACAGTTCATGTATGGCGCTTTTGTTGAAAAAGGCTTTAAAAGTTAATAGATTGAATAATATCTTTGTACAACTTGAGATTTTCTTTGTTTTCTTCATCACACGTATAATGGCATTAAGATTGCGGAATGAAAAATGTTTCTGATCGATCACTCAACTTTCCTACTTGTTATACCTTGTCGGAGGTATAGAAACATTTTCTTTGATGATTTTGAAATTTTGACAGGAACATTTCATGTATCATATGACTAACTTTTTTACTTTTTTTATGTTATTCATTTATAGTGGGGCCTTTTTATTTACTTTAAAGAGAAGACACACAGGACATTTGGGAGACATATCATTCAATGAGACATTTTACAGTTCATTTATGTTATTTTTCACAATTAGAAATATATCAAATGTAATATGTTTGCAGTAGATGTTTTGCATGAAAAGCTGATCCTATAACCATTGTATACAAGAATGTTGTCCTCAAAATGATATTCCAACTGACCGATCTGCTTCTCACCAACAATTGTCAAAACATTTTTAATGTGATGTCATGATTAAATCTATGAATTTCTGAAACTGCAAAATCAAAGTTTTAAGAATAATCTTTTGACCAAATGAAGAAAAGTTTGACTTGAAGAACATATTTTATGGTTTTCACCCACAGACAAAACATAACCTTCAGAAAAAAGTTTGACATTTTTGCAAGTGTTTTACCTCTGAGGCTCCTTTCCAATATCTTCTAAATAGTTGTTTTCCATTGTACTTGATAAATCAAAATTGATATATAGTATTCAAAGACTTAGCCTCAGTCTAAAATAGGTACACTTATAACATACAAACAACTAATATTAAATGTATTAACAGAAATCAACACAACCGTCTCCCATTTCACTATGAAGTAGGACCCCTAGAGGGACACAGTAGAACCTAGTGCCAAAATATATGACGTAGATGGTCGATTTACATCAATCCAGATTATACACATGAAGTCATTGGTATCGTTTTGCAAACGCAATGAGTCTCAACTGAGCCTCGATCTCATTCCTACCATCAATCATAAACCTCGGCCATTTCTATGGGCAGATTTATACCAATTATCATAATTACATATGCAAAGCGCCACACAAAGATCCACAGGGACAAGTAATAGATTATCATTGTTGTAGTGTGATATAGGGATTGTTGGGACTTAAAGACCTACTGGGTTAGGCTGTTGGTGTCAGAGGGATATGTGTATCAATTGTACTGTGTCATGTCATTACCATGTTATGGGACACAGGACGCTTGTAACAAGGAGAATACAGAGACGAGTCTGAACAAAGTCGGCAACAGAGATTTTACGAAAACAGTGATGCATTAAATCATATTTGTATAGCGGGACTCATTAACTGATAAGAACAATATTACAATGTATGATAGAATATCCTCTTCAGTGCGTTTTAAGATTGAAATTGTCATCAATGGTTAGTATGATGCCCATAAGAGTTTCATATTGATCATGATTAAATTTCCATTATCCTTATTTTGAGTTTGAAAGTGAAGATCATTAATTGGTGTCATTGTTATAATGATCCCTAAATATTTGCTTGCAAATACACAAATACAGACAGACAGACTGACAGATTATTCATAATTGATATAAAAGTATATTTACAACATTAATAAGGAGCAATCTAGTTTTTTAAAAGCTACATTATGATGTTAATAAAAAACAGTGTATATTCTATTAAAAACAACCCCAAAACCTTATGAATATATAGAATATCCTAGTAAACTTAAAATTGCCTTGCAGGTTTTCGCACTAACATTTGGGCTAGCCAGGATAAAAATAATTCATCGTGATCATGTTGTTGATAAAAATCAGGGAAAACAGCATAATACTTAGTTAAAAGATCTCTACATCTCTCACATGGTGTCAAGTAATATCATAGTCCTTGTTCGAATAACCAGACAGACAGACAGACAGATTCTTTATTATAGTCTCACCTCACATTTATGAATTACAAATATACAAACAAATACATATTTCAAAAAGAAACAGCGAGCCACCAAAAAAAGGTTACACACATCACATGGGTGCTGACAGGACATGGAGTACACATGCACTCAACAGAAGGTAATTGGCAGTTTAACACTGTATTTACTTAAAGGGTTTACTACTCATTAACAAGGGAATAATCCGGGATTACAGGGTACAGAGAGGCCTTCTGGAATAGTATGAAGAGGTGATGGAGGGTGATCTTAGACACTTTGCTAGTCGTTGGAATCAAGCATTGCAAAGTCTATAATCCACGATGTCCTTTAATTGATGATTACTCACTTCTGCTGAAAGTATCCTTCAATGCTTATCAGTTCGGAGAAGTGAAAATAGAAAGGTTTGAAGTCATTTTAATTTTTAAAATGTGTTGGTGACCAGGACTGATGAGCGTAATTTTGAACACTTATCTAAGTGGTATATAGGACAGTTTGGAGTCGGAGGTGTTTGATAGGGTATATATCTAGTATTCAAGTAGTATGGACTGGGTGAGACTTCAGTTCCATCTTGTGGGATGCATTAATCTGATCTGTTGATAGGGTTGAAGACTGACGTCACTTCCAATAACATATCCTATCATGGTAAGACTGACATTTTGGCTTCTGTCAGGAACAGTATTTATAGACGTATGTAATCATTGGCTGTTAATTAAATCTGATTTATGATATGTAATGAAGACGTACATTAGCGTTTGTATCTTTGATTGATGTGTATTACTGTCGTTCTTGTGATGTAGATGTCAAAGGTATCATTTAGCTCCAGATCTATCATCATTTGTGCAAACCTCCAAATACCTTATGTGAAGATGTCACAAGCAAGCCTAAATGTAGAATGCGGTCGCATTAATATTTTTGTGAAAAGCTATAATCATCTTGGGAAAAATAGTTAACGTTTGGAAAAGAAAAATGATGGAAATTTCTAAAATTTAAAAAAAATAATGATTTTTCATTGGCTTAATATCTGGCAAGGTTTCAATCCCATTTCTTTGCTCAAAAAGATTGACGCTTGGATAGATTAACAGCAAGTGTATAGTTCCATAAACTACAACAGAATTTACATAATGAGCATGTAGAATGTTAATAACATGAGAAAATAACTGTGATATGATTAAAATCAAGGAAAGCCAAAGTTATGAAAATATAAAAGACAGTGTATGCAGTGTATGAGTCTTAATTAGATATCGTACAACGATGTATACAATAAAGTGTTGTGAAATGCATATATATATATATAACTATGGTATAGACTATTTGGGTAGGCAGGAACACAGGAGTTGGATAGTCTCTGTAATTTGAAGACAATAAGTTCATAGAACTATTAAAAAACTAGCAGGTTTCTTGACAACTTTTGCAAATTTGGCCTGTTTGTAAACTGACCTGTAAGTTAATGGCTGTAGTAATTCGGCCTGATTTGTATTGGACATGTTAGTAAATGGCTGTATTTTGGACATCGCAAACAAGAGAGCTCTTGTCATATTATTCTAAACTTTTTATATCGAAAACATTTGATTTTCTAGGCAGATCATGGGCACTAAAAGTATTTTATAGGGATGCTATGACCAGGAGAAAGGAGTCTTTTGATCGCTTAAACTGGTAGTATAACAAGAAAGGCTGAATCCTAAAATAAACCACCGACTTAATTTCTCTCTTATATAGAGTGCCTTCTATTTCTAGATGTTAGGTTTGGAACATCTTTCAGCTTAAATTAGTTAAAAATCTAATCTTTGCATTATTGTACTGCCTCCCTAAGCAGATATTTGCATTTTAATTCACATTTCCCCTTTCCAAAGTAAAATTGTATTTAACATTACATTCAAGGTCCTCCCACCTCTTGATATAAAATTATCCGCAACTGCCCTTGAGTTTAACACTGTTCAATACTAGAATGTATAAGCTCAGGAGAAATAATCATTTGACACAAAGACTTATCAATACTAATGAAAGCCCAAGACGGGACCAATACGCACTAGACTGTGGTAGACAGCTGCAAGTGGTATGTACTGCATTGTGGACATAGTCAAGGTCATTGATAAAGCAACTGCAGCTGATAGGTTGATTGATGGCTCAATAATGAACTGAGCACTACAGGAGAAGCTCTACTGCATTGAAAGTTTTAGTACAAGACCAAAGTATCCTAGAACTGGAGAGTGAAGAATCAGAAATATGATGGCCATATTGAAAGTTTTAGTACAAGACCAAAGTATCCTAGTACTGGAGAGTGACGAATCAGAAATATGATGGTCATATTGAAAGTTTTAGTACAAGACCAAAGTATTCTAGTACTGGAAAGTGAAGAATCGGAAATATGATGGCCATATTGAAAGTTTTAGTACAAGACCAAAATATCCTTGAACTGGAGAGTGAAGAATCAGAAATATGATGGCCATATTGAAAGTTTTAGTACAAGACCAAAGTATCCTAAAACTGGCCGGTGAAGAATCAGAATATGATGGCATATTGAAAGTTTTTAAGATTGAGTACAGGACCTATGTTCAAATGGTTATGAACAAGTTGAGAGCATACATGAAGACCTTTTGGTCTAGAGCACTCATGATTGTCTTAAAAGGACAGAGGTTGTAAATGTCAATTATGATTCATAAACTTTATCAGATTGGCCTGTTAGCTTATCCAAATTTGTCGGAAAAAGGTGACTGAAATGCATTTCTGTTAGTAAATTTAACCAACCATGTCTTTGTACTTATATTTTGTCCATAATCTTTAAAACAAAAAATACATAACAACATGTTTTTAAGGCTTTTAATGGAGTAAAAATGATATAATTCTAACAAAAACAAACATTTACCAATTTTCTGATGAAAATTTTAAGGAGATATATTTGGCAACATCAGCAAATATGATAAATAGGTCTTTTTTTAGAATGGCTAAAAGATGGGGGAGAGCTAATCATTAAGACTGGCATGACACAGGTTGCACAATGTCCACTTAATGCACTTAGTGTTGACTGGGTGCCAGAGTGCTGCAATTTGAAACTCAATATGATCATGGTCTCAGACTGTCCCACTTATCTGCTGGCAAGGAAAACAATGATCTTCGGAATGGTGTCAACCAAGGACCACTAATATTTCCTATGAAAGATTATAAACATTTGTTCTTCTATAATTGTGTCTGAAAAGGTCATTGATAGAAATTATTCTTGGAGGAATTCTGCAAAATGCTATAAACATTTTTGTACTGCTCATGATGATATCAATAATTTTGGTTGATAGAGGACGCTATCACTCAAAGAGAAATATCCTATAGACCAAAAGTACCACAATGCTTATATCATTTAATTGACCTAGATAGTGTTAAAGTAACCGCTGTATAAGGGTACTCAAGTTGTTTTTAGTTTATGATCAGTTAGTAACATTTCTAATGAATTGATAAGGCCTTGACAGTTTGTGTAATCATAGACCCTGGTTTGTGGGAGAGGATAACACTGACTGGCTGAGTTCCCTTGTTGATCTATTCTTCCTCCCAGTTCCCTAACAAGGTTTTCCTTCATAGCATTCCTGGCTGTTTTCTGTTGTTGTAAGATTAAACTAATTTTAGCGTAATTGGCCTGACAAGGTTTTCCTTCATAGCATTCATGGCTGTTTTCTGTTGTTGTAAGATTAAACTAATTTTAGCGTAATTGGCCTGATGACATAAATGCAATAAATATCAAATTTTGGCCAGATTTCCTTCAACTTAGAGTGTGAAGGAAGTCAGTCTTGGTTTGTGACTAGTCCTGCTTCCAGTTTGAGTGTTTACATATATTAAAATACAAAACCTTAAGAAATAAAATGGCATGGATAAAGGTATAGTCATTATCATAAAGTTTCATATACTAAATTTTAGTCTAACTGAAGTCCTACATTGCTAACATTTCCAAGGGACCTGAGGGAACCTGGGGCCTGTAACATCAGCAACCCTGAGGAAGTCTGCTGGATGGTAACCGACAGGTACAGACTGTGAAGGGTCAGTTGAACAAGTCTGTCCACTCCAACTGGTCACTGCTAACAGTAATGACCACTTCAGCCCACCATTTACTTACTGGGAGAGCACTTGACTGTACTTGCATGCAATAACCAGCGTTCAAATTCAGCAAAGTAATGTATACCACACGATTCAGCACCCACTCACACATTTATTCCCCACATTCCCCCTGTTGAGGTAGTAACTACATACTACAAAAAAAATTCTATTTTCGTAATAAAGAATTTGTTATCTCGAAAATCGTACTTTTCTGATATATGCCCCTTCACAATACCCTTCAAGACTTCATTATCACATAATTAACATAAGTTCTGTCAACTCTGACTCAGATCATTGTGATTGTTAAACTGGGTCGTCATTTACGTCATTACAAGACTAGGGCAGTGGGTGATTGGAAACAGAATGCCTCTAATGCCTGTAATTCTGTACAGATGAATGGCAAGGTGCTATCATTTGTGACTGATATCATACCAACTCTGAAACATGCTATTAACAAAGCTACAACACATGGAATTGCCAAAGGACTATGGTTGAAACTTTGTGTGTTTCCCTGTGTCCATGACAACATTGATGGGTCTGGTACAACCTGATCTGCTTGTCCCATGTTAATGACGCAAAGATTTGGTGAATAAAAGACGCAAAGAGTCCCTCAATAAAGGACAAGCGAGATGATAAGCCCACAATGTTTCTGTGAATCAGTTACCCTTAATCCAACGCCCCATGTCAGTGTGTGTATTGTGTTCTTAAGAAGGCCTTGATTGTCACGGAGATTAGAACTTTGCAACATATTCATATGTAGCTGATACTACCAATGGGTATGAATAGATATGAGACAGACCTTGAAGCTATGGTGAAAAGTACAACTGTACCAAGATACTGGAGGCATTGGAGGATCAAGAGCATTGCGGGTTTAACTCCTCTCTACACCAAAGAGGGTGAATCCCCTTTTTGAAAAGCAAGAACCCTCCCCTCTCCTTTCCCTAATCCTCAACTGCTTTGGGGAATGATTCGAGGGATCACATTTCTCAAATATGAAGTCATGTGATTCAGATGGCTTATATGGTTTGATCTTGTGTTCATGACATAATTCATGTGAGAGCCATAGTCTTTTGATTCTTATTTGATAGACAACAAAGATCTGATACAGAAATTTGAAATTATATTTTGAATTTCCTGAGTTAAGTCTGATTTGGTTAAATTTGTCTCAATAATGACTCTCTGAATATCTATCTTTCTTCAAAGTTTGGAAAAGAAATGTCATTTATTGGGTAATCAATACATTCTCACTGGCTTTTCTAATAAGATATCTCAATAGATCTCTCATGAGCTTTTACTGAAATCGAAGAAAAAATTCTAACTTATATTTGTCAATAGGGATAACTAATTGCTTGTTTTAAAACCCTCCCATGATAAATTTGACAAAATCTTATTATGTTGCTTAAATATTTTCTCTTTTCACACAGCTTTATTTACATGAATGTCTAACATACTTGATAAAATTGGTTATGGATATATGCAAATTTTAGATAAATGAAAATTGAGTTTTTGTAAATTGACACACTGATGAAAGAACATTCATAAGACTTCAAATGTCTCTAACTGATTTTATCAAGCATACGAACAGGACAAGAATAGAAGTGTCATAAAATCAAACTGAAGCACACCAAGTTTGAAAGAATTACTTCCCTTTAGTCAACAGTGGCTGAATTGACTTTCAGGGAAACTAAAACCAAGATAGCTATAAACATAAACATGACTTTAATAAATTAAAATATTCAATAATTTAGTAAAGTGTCTATATCTGATGTAATGTTAGATTTAGTCAGAACACATTAAAAGAATATTTCCTTGTTGACGAGTTGTAATTCCTTTACGTGTACGCTACTTTGAATAGTTTGGCGCTAATTTGAACAGCTTCAGTTTTAAAACCTGGAACAAAATGATTTTATCCGAGATTTTAGAGTAAATTGAAGAGTTTGATCACTATCAAAAAGTATTCATAAAATCTATGAATTTAAAAATCAACAAATTATCTCAAATATAAGCTATATATATTTTAAACATATATTTCAAATGCTGCATTCTTTAAATGCTGCAAACTTCTCCAAAAACATGTTTTATTTTTTCAAAAACATCACCAACTTATGTGTCAAGCATACTCTAAATCAATACCAACCGAGACCAATAAAACCCTGAGAAGACCTTTCTCGACTTGTTTTTCCATCTCTAAAAATATTCATGTCAATTAAGTATCGTAGATTGTAACCAAATGTCACCCAGGAGGAAAATACTAAATCAGCACTGACACAGATGGTCTATAGGAAAGAGCTCTGATGGACAGCGAAACACTAAAACTTCTTATACTTGACGTGTTGCCATGGCAACATCAACTATCGAGTTTCCATGACAACCTGATGCCAATTATTCCTCCAAAGAGGGATTTTCTATTAATCATCATATATAACAAGAACAAATGGTTTGGTTGTTTTATTGGATTTTTTTTTTAGATGGCTATGCAATGTATAATGTAAATTAAGTTTCAAATGTGATAAACCATGTTGAATCTGACCAATCTCGTCTTCATAAATTTTGCACACAGGAAAAAGATTGCAAATTGAAGTGATATGATTCTGCAATGTTGACTTTGTAATTGAATAACCTTATAATCCTGTTTGTATATGAGTTATCACCAAATCAGGCTTCATTTGACATATCATCCTCTCCTTAACTTGTACTAATAAACATGTAGGAGGAAAACGCGGCTGATATAAAAATATCTGAGTTAGGCAATTGCCAATTTTTTTTACCTATTTTTACCTATTTAGATTAAATTTTTGAATCAACACCAGAGGAGATCCAATAATTGCTAGAAAAACATTTACACAATTAAGCAGAGTTCCACATGTGATAATTACACTCAATGATAAGTATCAACATTCTTGAGAGCACAGAAAACATATCACTCTCCTTTTGTTTACTATGTAAACATTACTTGTTTGTTCACTTCAAGGTGTCAGAGCTTTTCTCTGGAAAGATTCTTCAGGAATGCTATCCATAAGAAAGACTGACGTTTAGTCTTAGAAATAATAGAGTTGTAGATATATATTAATAAGAAGAGGGAATTTTATTTGTAAGCTCTATAATTTTTATGATTAATATTTTGTTCAGCAGTAGAGCTGAGGGGAAGTAATAAAACACCTTGCCGTAAAGTGACGCATGTAATGAATAAGCATTGCAAACTGTGCCTTGTTCGAGAAACAAAATTTTATGTATGCGTGTGATTCTGATGTTTGGTCTTGCAAATAATAGAATTGGAGAAGAGGGAATTATATTCAATATTGAAAATAAGGTTAAAACAAACAGGATTTTTTTTGAAACTTAAGCAGCGGGGAGAGAGTCTTTGATTGCTTTCAAAAAGAGTATCCTTTTTCTGCTTAGGGAGAATGGACAATAATTAATGATTCAAGAGACATTGACATTGACTTTTCTCAGGACTAGGGTTACCAGTCCACATGTACTGCTTGTTCAAATGGAACCCAACACCATAACATGACTATGACATGAGGAACACAAAAACAAAATACAAGCAAAGTCATATTCTAACAACATACTCTCTCTTTCCAAACAAAGTTGCAAAAATTCACCTGTAAATTTCTCGACAGGTACAAATTGGTTGAAGAGCTTAGGGAAGATAAGCACACAATACCGGGACAGTAACTATTGTTACAGAGAAAAAACTATACATTTACAGAATCAAATTCCTTCCATATCTTTCAACACAACTTGATATCAACACAAAGGAAACTTTAATCATTGAAATCTGATGGAGGTTCATAATTTTCAGCATCTTATAATGAGGCAAGTTAATGAAGCTAATTGAAGATGCAATTATTGAAAGGTTGAATAACTGTTTACATGTTGCAGATAGCTAGCTTCTACCAGTCACAAGATATTTAACATTTTTCAAATAATTTATCTGGTAAAAGCAACAGGAATCTCTTTTTTTTAAAATTGAAAATAAATTTGATATAATTTTTTTCAAATGAAGAATTTATTCAGATTTTGAACATTCATGCAGTTATTGACTTAATGAAATATGTATTATGTACTATTTCTTTCTATTATCTGTAAAATTAAAGGTTTTAAATGAATATAGACAAAATGATAAGGAGAGAAAATTAATTCAAGGTTATGAATAGTAGATAGCATTCTTTCATACTTGGCTGTGCCCTCAAAACCACTGCAAGGGAGGCAACTCTTGGAGCACTAACAACTGAGGCACCACATACAACAGAACTAGCCATTCCACAGTCTACTGATTTCACTCAAGTTGGTTACATTACACAATACATCCTTTTTCTGAAGCATAAGCATTGCACATTTACTTGAAATATTTGGGTTTTTCTTTTTATTTCATTTGTTTTCTTATACAAGTATGAAAGAGAATTAAAATAAAATTCTTTCACTGACAGATGTTGAAAATGTTGAAAAGTTACAACACAGACATAAGTTTTCCATAACTTGTTGTCAAATAATCATAAAATGAACCATAATTATCATTAGTTCATCACTATATTTGTTGTTGTCATCAACATCATCATTGCAAATTACAGTTCATTATGATTGTTTTTTGGTCTTCATCATCATGATAAATATGAAGATTGTCATTCTTATGATTGACTTTATCACCAATATCATCATCATCACCATCATCATCATCACCATCATCATCATAATCATCATCTTCATAATCATCATCATCATAAATCTCATGATTGTCATTCCTAAAATTGACTATATCACCATCATCATCATTTTCACCGTCATTACCATGTCATCATCATCATCATCATCATCATCATCATCATCTTAATAAATCTCACAATTGTCATTCTTATAAATGAGTTTATCATCATCATCATCATAAATCTCATGATTGTCATTCCCAAAATTGACTATATCACCATCATCATCATTTTCACCGTCATTACCATGTCATCATCATCATCATCATCATCATCATCAACACCAAAAACACCAAGTCAGCTATGAAACTTAAAGACATAAGCCCTTGAAAGAAGCTAAAATCCTTCTTATCATCAGCTTCACAGCTCATAAACAAGTATTACTGCTCATTCAAAGTGTGAGGTGTCCACAAACCGCTGCAAAACGTTACCTTACAGTTCCTGTATTGAAATACATGAAAGAAATTCTGGAAGTTCTCCAGGTCTATATCAACCATGTGGGGGCGAACAGTTACATCGCAAATAGATTTAGCTAATTCTTTCTCTCAAGGAAGAGTTTGTTTCTTAACCCTCAATAGGCAGGTCAACATGCTTGGTCCTGTGTGAGCTCAGTTGAAGGCTGTAATTGGAGATCAGCAACATTGTTTGCATCTCATCAATGAATGGGTGACCTTTTCTGATTTTCAATTGACTGGAGTTATAAGTTATAATGATGACATTAAGACATGAATCAAGAGACTTGAGATGTCATTTTGTACAAGAAACTTCAAAACATGCCTATTTACCTAACAGTATCATAGGGTACCCTGTGATGGTTTTGATAAATTTGAGGTAACCTTCAAATGCTGTATATAATTAGCAACTTGGGATTGATACACTAGCGCAATAATGAGAAGGACATTCTAATGACATTTTCAAAACGATTATACACACTACATAAAATTCCTAATTATCATCATTACTAAAGTCAATTACCGTTCAATAAAATGGTTTTTGGTTTGGATACAATGGGTCTGATCAAAGTACTTGGTTTATGAAAATAATTTAATCATTCTCTTAGGTGAGGTGATGTGGGTTACATGATGCATTTAAGAAAGTTATACCCATTTTAAAAGGTGAGTAATACAATTTCTGGAGGAGAGCCAGCTATAGCATACGTGTCAAACCTTGTTTACCATTTTTCCTTAAATATTATTAGTATTTTCTCAGGGTTCTATTTCTTTTAGCATCCCTTACCCCCGGGTTCTGTGAGAGGCTCTGGTTGTATTCAGTCAAGTTTTATATGTGATATACTTGGCTTAACTCAGTATCTCAAGACTTCTGGGTTGTAATGGAGACCAAGATATATTTGAGGAAATACGGTAACTTGAACTAGAAACCATGGCTTGCATTGCATTGCCACGGTGTATCATTATATATATATATAATGATACATCTATATAAATATAATGAAAATTTGATAATCAATATTTTCACTTGATGTTAATGATAAAAATTGGAAGTCACTAGCGAAAACTTCAACTGGAGTGATGAATAGACTGTTTACTGTAGTACCACGAGTTCATACAGGCCACAGAAGCCGGCATAAGTTCACAGTTACAGCAGAATTACCTGTCTGAAGACTGGAATCTCTCTACAGGTAAACAAACAGTCTGCAGAGACCAACTGGATTTGAAAAGTTGAGAAATAGAATAAACACTTCCTGTTGTGTGCGCTTTTGTTTACATGAAGTAAGTGATGGCACATAAGTAAGTGATTTATCTGCCTGGGTATTGCATGTACAGAGAGCGTGAGTTGGGCTCATGTTCTTGCATTCATTCACACCTGCTTTTACCTGCAGGGGATTGAATGACCTGTATTCTTCATTACTCTGTTTTCACCTGTTTGTCAAGGACTGGTTATCAATAAGTCCACTGAATGTTTTACTTATATATACTGAAAGTATATTGACACTGTCTTGTAATGACCATATAGTATTGCTATGCAGCTAACAAGTCAACAAATTACTTACTAAGTTTAATAAATTGTCAAATCAAAACATGATTTTCTTTTCATGTTTTATCAATTTGTTTAAAGGATCTTGATATAATATGGTGTTTCAGACTGTCACGTTATGTCATTAGAAACAATTTTATTTAATGAAAACTGTTTTCACATATAAAATGACTGCTTAAAAACTTAATATCGTTTATAAAATTGTGCAGAGTAAAATAGATATTCTTATTTGTTCTTTTCTATGTCAACATCAGGACTTTTAACTGAATTTCATGTCATTTCTGCAAAAAGGACATTTAAAACATAAGTTTAATTAAAATATTCAATTAAAAGAGACTTTAAAAAGAAGCAGGTAAATGTTAAAATAAATTCCTACCAATGCCAGTCTATTGCCTCAATAAATGGAATTCGGACACAACAAGAACTCTTAAAATTCATTCTTATTCTGCTTTAATTTTGGCCCTCCTAGAAAATCCCTAAATAATACATGTTAAGATGTGTATGTGTGTATCAGTAACAATGTGTATGTGTGTATCAGTAACAATACAATATATTGACATCTACGTAGTTCCGTTAGTTAATGTCCCTGAACAATTTCTAGGTTGGTTGGGAATCCTCTATCAGTCTACTACAACATTTACAGATGAGGTGAGGTGAGGTGAGTTGGTGTTTAACGCCGCTTTCAAGATTATTTCACTTATATCGCGGCTGCTAGTATTACTGCAGGGAGAAAGCCTGCAACACAATTGTGGCTATGCATTGCGGTGAAACCTGCCAGCATCGGCTGGAACTAGCGAACCATGGGTGGTACTCCCCTGAAATTCAGTGTAGCATTGTACCCAAACCTAACTGCGTGTAGAACAGTTCTCTACTGCAGACAAAGTTGCCGAGCCCCTAGCGGGATTTGAACCACGGACCTCTTCATCCAAAGCCGAATGCACGCAACATTTACAGAGCACAGTGACACCTTAGCCTTGAAACCAAACGCAACATTTACATGAACAATTCAATTTCAGTTGTTTAAGGGTTACGATTGAATACCAGAATAACTCTTCTGCAACAATTACCGGAGTGATTAAGTTACTAATTCCAAAAAATCTGTTCTAGATCCATTCACATTTCCTACCAGAGACTGAGAAGATTTCAGATTTCCTCTCAGGATTCACCAGAGAGATTTACTATCTCTGGGACTGGGTTGCACCTGATGAAAGAAGTTCTCTGATATGTAAAAGAGAGAAGTTTCACAAGTTCTATCTGTGTGTAATGTAGTGACAGAGAAATGGTCCCATTCATCATCAACACCTGTGCTGCCATGCAAGAAGCAATGCCCTGAGATGCATACACGTTGAGGTTCCATGCTCTTGATGCAAATCTTCTTTTAGCTCGAGAGTTCATATCTTTGTCAGTCATCTAAAATATGCAGAGAACACTGCTGAATTTATGATATTGAAATCAAGAAGAACAGATTTTCGAGTCCTTTTTTAAGGATAACGGTATAAGGTTCTATACCGAAACATCGCCACTGTTTAATAAAGAACTTGTATATCCATATATCTTTGTCCTCCTTTTTTAATATTACTATTTTTCACATTTGTATTAACATCAAAACCATTATTTTACCATACCATAAAGTTGTCTTTATCATGATGTTAAAGCAATTAGTCAATAATAAAGTTTGAAACTTATGACTCTGTCAGCGCTAAGAAAGCTTACAAAACAGGAGGCTGGACTTAACTTTAGGGTAACATCTTTATTCTTTATCTGTTCTTAATGAAAAAATAGCTAAGAATGAGCACAATAATTAGGAGCAGAGTGAGGTTAGGTAAGTTAGTTTTTGGTTTGTGCAACTAGGAACATGTAGTAAGAAAGTCTTACAAGCCATTGAAGATCTGAAACCAGGAAAGCATGGAATGGAACTAGCATAGAATGTGAAACTCTGTCAACTCCAGCACACAAGCAACCTGAACAATTCACTAGAGCCAAGTTCATAAAACCATGGCTGGATTTGAACACCAGACCTCTTGATTCAAAGATGAACCCACTCCAAAAGGTGTGAACCTTTGATTTCAGATCTGTGGGGTATTGTGAGTGAGGAAGTGAGAGAGCATGTCCGAGTGCCTCATAAGTTTACATCAAAGCTTGGGTAGACTTCATCTGCTGAGGTGATAATGGAATAAACTGCCTCCATGAATCATGGATTACAGCTGGATAGAATGTACAGTGTACACTTTCTGTGCTGTTGTAGGCCTCCATTTCTATCTTCTTTTGTATGAAATTAATCAAACATCATGACCAAACATCTCTTTTTTATCCAAATTGATCCTAAAAGTCAATAAAGGGAGTCAGAAAATCTTTCTTTTTTTTTAATTCAATTTTTTGTCAAGCACATTAACATCACATGAGATATCAACATGGTGGCAAGCAATACAACTTAAGTCAGAAAAATGCTCGAACATATAAACAGTTCAGGACTTGAAAGACATATATTTGAAATGTTGCACTTATTTTTCATTTAAAAGGTGAGGTACTTTTAGGTTCCTCAGTTTTCGAGGATACAGGACTTACATCAACTTGTCTAGTAATCCATATGGACAAACTTATTCTGTCAATTACTTCACAATATGTCAGAAAACGATATGAAGGCCATATTGCATCACATTTCATTCATAAGAAAATTTCAATTTGAAATAAAGAGCCCTAGAATCTTTCTGGAACTTGTGGTATTAGTCATATTTACACTTTGATGACAAGGATACATTTGACTTGATATAATTTCCAGATCACATCTTTCGAGTTATGAGCACACCAACAAAGGAAAGTAAATGAAGGGCATATGAAAGCGGAATGGAAGAATAGCCTAATTTTCTGTATAACTACCGGGATGGCGCAAGTGTTGAATAAAATAATAGCAAGCTATATCACTCAAGAATCAATACTCTTGGTGTTACTGGCAATGGATTTTCAAATTTCAAATATAACCATATATAACTGGTCCTCCTTTCACAGAGCCCTAAGGTAAGCCAAAGTTTACAATTAAGGTAACCTAAATGCGATTCTAAGAGTGGGAGGTAAGGTTAAACTTTGTAAATGCAGCTCTGTGATAGGAGGCCAAGAAATAAAAAGCAACAAAACAAGATGTTTGGAGTCCACGAAACCTTGCTTCTTAAAGAACAACATAAGAAGGATACCTAACTTTTGAACAACCAGAAAAAAATCAGCAAATCAATATAACACATTTGGTAGTTCATAAAACCTCACTCAAGAATATACCATTGACCTATGCAGGAAACTTGACTTTTGTATAACCCAACTAATAAATCAGTGAAACAGTATAACATGTTCAGTTGTTTATGAAACCTTGCTCCTGAATACCTTTCACCCATGAAGGATACCTGATGTTTGACGGTAAGCCATGCTGTTACTTATGTTCAGGGGATACAGTAAGCGCTGGATTTGTGTGTGATGCCCAGGTGGTTTCAGAACCTCTTCTAATGGGGCTCTTTAGGGGGTAAGTGATGAGAAGGATTCATGGCCTAATTGGCACTTAGGTGTTTGAGATTTTGGTGAAATGCATCGACTTCTTGCAGTATGTGCATAAGCCTCCAGTCAAACAGTTGGAGAGCATTGGATTAAGGGTTTTTTTTCAAAGCCATCATGTTTTTTTAACATAGACTTTACCATTTTATCTGTCAGTAGGTGAAACTGCCTTTCCATTTGGTTGGATTTTTAGTTGGTGAAATTGGTAATGAAGGGTAAGAGATTTATATGATCAGGATCCCAAATATTTTTTGTCTCCTGGTCTACGTAAACTGCATGACTTCACAAGTTACTTCAGCAAGGATTTTTATGAATTTCAGCATGCATGAACTATTTATTTCAGCAAAGATTGGATAACAGCATGTTTTCAACGAGGTTCAGACTCTTCCAGTGCACATGTTTGGAAACCATTGCCTTTATTTTGAAGGTGATGGAGCTTTCTCAAAGATTAGTATCAGTTTTTGTACCTGCAGGTAACTGACAGATGCTGTAAGTCTTCTCATTTCACACCTGACTTATATTGTATTTCTCCCCAAATTAACAGGTAATTCTGTTTCAAGTAGGCCAGGCTGAAATAATTTCAAAGTTGTTTTTTTTTAATTCCCAGTACGGCTAGCAATTTCCAGCTTGGTTAATTAGATTTTTTTTTTTCCCAGATCATAAAATGCACCTTAGAGTTGAGGTTGAGTAGATGCTGTGTTGAGTATTTTAGTCAAAGACAAGTAGATAGGATGATTAAAAGGAGAAAACCTGCAACTCACATGTGGATATGCATTGCAATGAAACCTGAAAGTATTGGCCAAAGTTATTTGTGTTACAGCTCTGAATATGACCCAACCTTACTGTCAATTCACAGCAAGATTCAAACCAGGTCATTTTGGTGGCTACTATCTGATATAATTTGATAGTAACTGGTTGTACAAAAGCAAGAATAATGAACCTTCCTAACAATGCTAGATTTCATAGAAATCAAGTATAAATCATTAAACATGGACATAAATGAGAAATTAAATGTAGTTTAAATGAAAAAGGTAAGGAGGCTTGATATTTCCACCAATTTTGACTCTCAATCTGCGTTTATTATTGCACACAAACGAGAAGCAGAATCCCATCACATAAAAAAACAGTTACATTCGCTACTCCCCATACAGGCATATCAGATAAACAATCATGTTTTCAAGACACATAAGTTCTTTTCAGGATATAATACCCATAAATTCCTTCACAAAGATGGACATGCCAATATACTGTAAGAAATGTCATCCTAAAGCTGTAAACGTCAGGCTTGGAGAAGATAAAACGTAATAGAAGTAACATAAAATGGATAATAGCTATTTCATTTCATCCAACTACAGTTAATCGGAATAATGAAGTTGTAAAACATCTTGATGAGGATTTTGGAAAAAGTAAGTCAGGTATTAATTATACACGTGTTCTCCTATTCCCTCCTATGACATTTGAGGACTTGTTAAAATTGTGTTTGGAAATGCATTGTGTACCAATAACAATGAAGCTAATGTGATGTGTGTTTGTTAAATCAGACAGTTAATTTTCAACATGGCAAGATGATAAAAAAAAATCTTTAGCAAGCTGATAAAACTGACCATTTCACATGGATTCCCACTGCTAATTTAGGTTCGCATTGTCATTTAACATTGGTAAGCTTTGCAAACCAACCAATCAGAACGAAGAATACACCAGAGTCAAGTTACACTGATGGATAAAATATCATACATACAAGCACCTTTTTTTAATCTGGGTATCAATTTTCATATTAGTTCTTGTCTATGGAATGCATACGCCCAGGTTTTCATTGTGTACACAGGATGTTCATCATGAACAATTGGTTTGAACAAATGATACAATAAAAATGAAGCCTTGGACAAGTGATACGATAATTTCCCAAAATATATGAACTCTGACAATTTTCTTTGCAAAATTATGGGGACCAATAAAATTACATTACAGGACACAAGAAAGCGGTGGATCCAGAAATTTTGAAATGGGGGAATGTGGAGGCTGATGTTAAGCCTGAGTTCATCATTGTGGATAAGCCATTTTATGGTTTACATTTGAAAAAAAAACCATCGAAAGGGGTCCGCCTCTTACAATATCAGTTTGATTGATGGTCAGATCATGTCACAAGAACTTATGAGCCTACCTGTCTCTGATGTTATAAACGCATACAGCCACCTTGACCGCAATAGTATCCATATAATCAGACTTACCTGAAAAAGAAAGGAAGAATATTAGCATATACTGTCAAACAATGAAATTTTTCATATGAGCTTTTAAGACGAAAATAATTTCAATTCACAATCATCTGAAAAATGGCAAAAAATAAATTCAAAATATGAAATAAAACAAGTTTCTGTAAAAGTTGTGACTAAATAATCTGTTGCCAGAATTGAGTTCATCTTAAAAGATTTTAAACAAAAGGACCTTTTCAAATGGATTAAATAACTCAAATTCTCTTCAATCATTTCATCATTATCCCCAACTTGCCTGTCTTTTTATCTGCATCATTTCCCAAAACATTAAAACCTGCTTTCATTAATACAACAACACCACTGATTTCTTATTCAGGGATCAAATTGCAAATAAAACAACGTGCCAAGGTTAAGACTAAACAGTGCAAATCTTTTCATCAATCATACTATTGTGTGATTGAATAAATAATGGACCACATGTAGCCATCAATCTCTCATTGACACTCTTATGAATCAAGTTCAGGAGCCATTTTCCTTTAATTACCTGGAATTTCATATTGAAGTGAAAAATGTTCAAACTTTTCACTGCTTTTTAAGGACTTTTTAATGTAATAACCCTTAGTTCATCGTCCTCATGTCAAACTGTTGAATATAATGATACATGATAATGTTAGGATAAATCCCTTTGAAGAATTGAATGTAATGCCTTTACTTTTCAAATTTCAAGTCCTTATCTTAAGTTAAAAGAAAATAAATTTTACTGTAAAATCATAATATTTCGCGGGGGTTTAATTTTCGCGCTTTTCGCGCAAAGTCATAATGCGCGAATAATAAAACATCGCGAAATATTATGGTCATGAACGTGAAGAAAACCAATAACAGACAAATAATTTGGTTGACACATTTTATTACTCACAGGATTGTTTGGTGTGTTCATTAATGACGAGTCACTAATTAGAGCTCTCACAAGCGTGTGCGCCGATATGCACGTTGTTTATTGTGCAAACACAATCATCACAATAATCCGGCCTGGCGGAATCCACTCTTGATCGCCAATATGCGTGTCCTATTGTTTTGATTGCAGTACGCTTGAGCTTCGATTCGGGGCGTATTGCGGTACAGGACCCTCGGTTTAAATATATTTTCGGTTCGGTATGATATTTCTTTGAACGAGATCTCGAGGATTCACATCATCCAAACACTATTGTTGGGAGTTAAAGATCAAACTAATCCGTTCCGAATGTTTACTTCCGGGAAAGCTTGGCGACAGGTATCGTTACCACTTCAAAACTTGAAGACGTTTAATGACAATAAATAAAAATTTTATCGTTGACTTTTGAATAAATATTATTGTTTTCATTGTAAATTACTACTAGTTTCTTTTCTGCACGGTGCATGTAGTTTTTCTCACTAAATTTTTTATATTGCTTAGTCGATATGCGCGAAAATTAAACCCCGCGAATCAGTCATTTTTTATGTTTGCGCGAAAATAACACCCCTCGAAAATAAATGATTTTACAGTAATTCATATTTAACATAACCTGAAAAGTAAATTAAGTATTGTAGACTTACCAGAAAAAAACTAACAAATCTAAAGGCCAAGCATCATGTATCACCAATGTATCACCAGTCACTCAAGCAAGTAAATGGTAATCATAAACTTGTATACAGTTTAAGCCAGCTAATATCAAAATATAATCCCAAAATTTCCACTGTTGCCAGTTACCATATTTCTTTGATAAAAACTCTTATAGAGAGGGTTTAGAAGAGGAAAGTAGAAGCAAGGATTTGTATTTTAGGAGGAGACTGGTGTAGTGGTTAGCAAACAGACCCAACTTAAACCCATGGCGCTTAGATATGACACAAAGGAAATACACCTTTTTGGGCATGGCAGGGTAAGAGTTAACAATTTATTGACCATAACTTGTATCTATAGGTCTTCTACTACAGAAGCTCCCTTATCCTTCACATGAGAGCATATTTACACTCATGTACAAGATCGAACTTAAACCCGTACCCATGACGCTTAGATATGAAACAAAGGAAATACACCTTTTTGAGCATGGCAGGGTAAGAGTTAACAATTTACTAAGCATTAATTGTCTTTATAGCTCTGCTACTACAGAAGCTCCCTAATCCTTCACTGCCAATATCAGAGACATTAACCATTCATTACTGTGCCAACACTGTCCAGAGCCAAGGCAAATTGGACGTACATTTCCTGTGTAGAAACCATATACTCTGGAATACATATAGTCATTAGGAAACTTAAGAAAGTCTAAGGGCTTTATGAAATATATGGTTTCTCAAGGCTCCTTTGAAGTTTACTTCAAACTGAATTGTGGACAAAAATAAAACTTTTATGTATGTTAAATAAAAAAACATAACTATTATTTAAGTTAAATACATGTATTTTGCTATCTGCATATAAGTATTTTCATGAATTCAACTTTAAAAGAAACAATTCTCTATCGGCCAAAAGGGTTTCATATCTAATAAATTGTATAAATTTTTCAGTGTTGTGTTAGAAGTGATGATAAGGGTTGAATTTAAAAATCTACAGAACTACTTTCACTATCAAACTGCTTAATGAGATTAAGTCATTAAATAATTCTCAGTTACAGCTTTTTAAGACATCATTTTCACAGCTAAATAGAGAAAGGAGAGTTTAAAAAATATGAACACATAAAATTCTGCATTAAAAGAATGTCAACATGGAACATTATACTCATTTTCACGAATAAATAAGAACATAAACTTTGTTAACAAACCAAAACAAATTGCATCATAAAAAATATAAACAATCACAAGTGAAACAACAAGTTGACTGTGAGAAAACATATCCTGGGCAATTAAGTACAGTTTTCACTATACAGTGGTAGTTTAGTGAATATTTATTCAATTGATTGTCACGATAAAGAACAAAACAATCGGTTGTGGTAAACCGGCCTTATAGAAATTCTGAACATAAAATATCCTCGATTGGGCCCCCTGTGGTGGAAGTATTTCCGAACGGAAGACTTGTATTGTTATTGGCTCTTTTATTCAATAAAATGATGTAAACTGGCTGTGTTTTAAAGCCTCCTGTGACAATTACCTTCCACAAGATTGATTAAACGTAAATGTGGCAACGATGCAGAAATTCAAAATCCACGTTGCTTATGAAATTCAATCAAACAAAGTATAGATTAATGTGTATAGCATTCTTTACAAAACCAGTGCATTTTAGCTGAGTTTTTACAATTGTTTACAGACTAAAGATCATTGTTAACATTTCTTCAACTGAAATTCTAATATTTTACAATGTCTTGAGGTAAGGTGATTTGGGGTTTAACGCTGTTTTCAAGAGTAGCTAGTATTATTGCGGGGAGAAATGTGTAACACCATTGTGGCTATGCATTGCAGTGATATCTGCAAGCATCGGCTGGAACTAGCGAGCCATGGATGGAACAGCACTGAAATTCAGTGCAGCAATGCACCCAAACCTAACTGTGTGTTCTCTTGTGCAGACAAAGTTGCTAAGCCCCTCTTGGGCCACTGCATGACCACTAGGCTATCCAACAATATGTCTTGAATCTGGTCCAAAAACAGAACTCATTAGCAATATGACTACACCTTTTGAAAACAATTCAGACAAAACATTACCCAGAGAAAGGAGCATCCATGGCTAAAAAGACTTGAGTCTCAAACTGTAATTATCAAATGGATTGCACTTAAAGATAAAATGCATTAGGAAAAATCAAAAGAAAAAACATCACAAGGAGATTTGAACAAAATGCATTAATTGATGGCCCACGTTAGCTCTGTAGCTCATCAGTCTTTCATTATTTATCAGATAAGGTCCAGGTTGCATGTTTATCACATGCTATGATTTATTTATCTACTGGTGGCTAGAAAGACCAGTTGATTTTTTACCAGTTTATATTTTCTTATCAATACTACAGCCATGAAATTGGGCTCATTTGAATTCTTATTACTACACCATTATCATTACAATAATAGGCCTGATGAGCTGAATGCAGATGGCACAAAATAAAGTAAATGACATGGGAACATTTAAGTGAAAAGTTCCAAGAAGTTATTTCCTGTTACTGACACAAGGCTAGACAGAAGTTAATGTACGGCATTTTATCTGAAAATATGTACAAACATTATCCATATCAGCAGAGCCCAACAAAAGCTTATTTTGCCCCCGATGACGTCAGTAAGAAGATTTTACGATGCCTAGTACCATAAATAAACAGATTGATATCTTGGGCCTGGTGATCTCCTTTTCATTGCTTATATCTCAGGCAGGCTTTTCTAGTCCTCCTCTCACTGAGTACAGATAGGGTTATTAATCAGAGATAGCCATTCACAAACTTGGTCTGTCTCTGTATTAATAACAAGGTGCTTGAAAAGTCAAAACATGAAGTTAGGAAACTACTCAAGAAATACATAGGAGAATTTTTTATATGCAATTTTGCTTTGAAGATAATCAAGTACATATTTCTGCATGACTGACAATATTGCAAATTTCTAAAATCTGAAAAGACCACTTTCAATCAAATTAACATTTTCCTACGTTTTTATCAGAGGAGATTTGAATGAGAGAAAATGAGAAAAGCGGTATTATGCTTGGCGCTTGTAGTAATTGCATGATCTTTTAAAAACTTTTTTTTATCTGCACAGAGCAGCATTTTGGAAAGACAAAAAATGTACCAAATCTAATAAAACATGTTAGGAACAAATTTGCCAAACTCCCTTACTTTGCCTTTTGATAGTGTAAATTTTCTGACCATTGCTTTCTTTTACAGAACTTAACTAGTGTATTTTTTTCCAAAAAAAGCCTTAGTGCATGCAGTGCTTACATGATTTGAGGGTGCCTGCTTAACTGCAGTTTCACATGAGTACCCAATAATCACTTTAACTTCCCTTTGTTACAGGCAATAAAGCACGCTTTTATGGTTCAAATTGGCTACTTAAAGGCATTAGGGAATATAGGCACTCACTTTAGCATTATATCGATGCAATGAAATACTTATCATTCTTTTCAACTGACCTGTAATCAACAATGAAAAAGTTAGGATGGCCAAATTGGTTGTATATTGTTGTATTTATGAATATTGGTGTGTACTTTAAACCTTTAAACAAGATTGAAAATTATAATGATACAGTCGAACCTCGTTAATCCGGACGATATGGTTACAGGTGAAAATCGTTTGGATAGTGAGTTGTCCAGTTATCCGAATCAGATTTAAGTGCAAATGTACAGACATGGTTTGAAAATTCTGCGTCCGAATAGCGACTGTAATCCTTTACATCAATTGAGCAATGAGATTATTGAAATATTGGTTGGCAAACTTCAACTAAAAATATCTATAGAATTCACAAGCTTTAGAAAACGCAGTAACAATACAATGACATGACAATTAATGCAATAGAAAACGCAATAACAAAAAAATGACAAGACAATTAACGTCCAATAATACTGTGCATTGTTCTAGTATCAGAGCGAGTACTAAATGAGAAAGATTGTTCGAGATATAGGTTACGATAGGTTTGGTTGATAACAATACAATAATACAAATACTAATACAATACGACTAATAAGCATGCTGAGCTTCATTCCATGTTGAGATGACTCATCAATTTTCTTTTCCCCATATTTTTTTCAGACTGACGACACAATGTCATAGTGACAAGTTACGCAAGGTATCCATGTTGGATGCATACATGGTATCCAGTTACTGACAAGCCATCGGTTACAAACAAGCCTTAACAAAATTATCTGCTGTAACCCGTAGGAACTGAAGCGAGGAATTCTCTTCTCAGAGCACACTCACTCTAATCCTGCTTTACACTTCCAGCAACACCCAGGCTTAAAAACAAGACAAATGTCTGAATCTTTTTTTATTTGAAGACATCCTCATACAGCTTAACAATACTAAACGCAACACTAAACAATTGCAACAAAACAAACAGCATCTGTTTGTGAGAGCCAGAGCAAAAACCTACAACTTCGTATTGACAGAAGGCGTATGCTTATGTTTCTATCTGCACTTTGAAAATGATAAAGAAATAGAGGGCCTACCCCTGCTGGATAAATTATTGGAATCATTTTCATAAAGGGTCTTAGATTTTCTTTAAGGGGCATAGGCCATTTTTTGTGAAATGACCAATGAAATCTGTATTTTTACAACTTAATTGATAATGAATTTTTGAATACCTACAAATTTACAAATAATCAATCATTTCACTAATCAAAAGTGCCTTGTCATGCCATGTCATTGTTGTCCTTGGTAACATTTTTAACTGGGTTATACAATTTTATAATCCTCTAACTGCAACATATACTGTTATGCATAATACCTGATCAAATCTAGCTACACAAAAAATACAGTGATGAAGCTGCACTGCAAATGGTTGACAAAGCATAACACTACAATCTTTCACTTGGTGGAGATAATCCCATTTCTTCCAAATATTACCCTGAAACAAAGAGCCTGCACATAGTGATAATCCTGATCTGTCACAATGTCACGAGAAGTAATAAATCCAACAGATTATTCTTTGATATTTAAATATACTATTGCAATGCAGAGAAGAGTTGTTGATTTGTTTGAAGATCACAAAATGTAAATTGCTGGATGAGTTGATGAAGTTATCCCATGCAACAAAAGATCATCTGGAAATGGTTAAGTCATTATGCAGATAACCTCATTAGATTAAAATTGGTTATAAGAAGACTTGATCAAGTCCAAAAGTTAACCACGGCAGCATGTCAATGGTTTGAAATGTTACATTCATTATTATTTTTTTTCATTTACATAGACTTATAAAGTCTTGAATAAATTTCTATTGAATGAACACAATCCAGAAATTCATAAGAATACAAACATAGAGATATGACAATTCATTTGAATTTTTTTAGGATGAATATATCTCTTTTAATGATCATGCAGTAAATGTGTTTCCTGTTATTTCCCTTTTCTGTAAATAATCTTAGCTTTGAAGGGGCATGAGGATTACATCAGATGCTTACCTATGAAGAATTAACTGCACTAATTAAACCAAGATATAATGACAATAACCTCAAGTCTTGCAGTTTGGATAAATGACATCAAAATGAGCTAGAATGAGTTTTTAAGTTCCCTAATAAGAAAGAAAATCAATACACATAAAGCATCCTTTCACCGATCAAGACTAATGCACATATTTATTTCACGGCAGACATTAAGGGCCAGCCCTTGCAAGTGTAATGACGCTATGTTTCCAATGCAGATGCTTATCATTTACTCGAGAAGTAAACCTTTCCACTCTACTGCTTAGTGGTAATGAAGTCTCTATCAAAACTTCATAAAGACCCTTGCAGGTCTAACAAGCTTTTTATCATATTTGAGGGTAATCAAAGATTTGTTTATTATCGTGATTATTGACCAAAGTGCGGTACACTGGTGCAGGAATGTACTGGATCTCTGACAAGTGGGTTGAGCAGATGAAATCAATGGCCGGAATGAGATTTGGGTTAGTTGGTTCTATCTTGGGTTTGAACTCAGATAAGTTTCACTTGAGAGCCCTGAATAAGTTTTAGGCTATCTTTATCCTAATTCTCAAACTGTTTTTAGACAATTTTTAATTCAATCCTCACAACCTCACAAAATGGAAAGAAACCAAGACAAATAGCTTTCATTTGAGAAAAGATAAGGAAACAAATGAAACATCTATAAAAACATGTAATTAAAAAAAATGGTATATTGGGCAAAATAGTCAACACATTACTAGTTGGACAATATTATTGCCTAAAAATTTAAGTCAATAAAATGATGGGCATAACTTAGCCTCCATACAGGTAAAATAATATTCTTTCAAATTATGATACCCATGGATGAATTTTCAATGTTGGCTGTTACAATTATGAAGTAAGAGAAAACCACAGCTATTGTAGAAACAGAAGCCAAAAGGTCGTAAACTGACCTTGACCCTGAGAGTCTCGTTCACGCGTAACAAGATCTGGCATGTGCTTCCCTAAGCTATACATGCGTCATGAGATAGTAGGAATACCAACGGCTGGAGTAATTACCCTAACGAGGTTTGGCCTAATTACACAAGCAGAGAAGGAAATTGAGTTGGATTGCAGAAGAAACTAACATTTGGGTAAAAGGTGATGATCCTGGCAGTACACATGGAGACCTCCAGATAACATCATTGCCTAGTTTAATATCATCAATATTGTTTTTATCAAATACTGAAGTTTTAAAATAATTGTGATTACAACCATACAAAGTCTAATATTTTCATTCTATACTCTAAAGATACAAATAATTACATGATAATGATCTAGAATTTATCTCGGACGTGTCACAAAACTGCGTAGAATGATTAAAAAATCATTCTATTTTGTGGATTTAGAAAAGGTACAAACAATTGGAGAGAGGTAAAAGTCTTAAATAACAT
The DNA here is from genome assembly GCA_921293015.1 of Phorcus lineatus. Taxonomy (NCBI): domain Eukaryota; kingdom Metazoa; phylum Mollusca; class Gastropoda; order Trochida; family Trochidae; genus Phorcus; species Phorcus lineatus. Next base: position 37,146,147 of record OV121085.1, read on the forward strand.
ATACTATATTGATCTTATTTAAGTGATTTAAAGAAATGTTGTTTAATGTTTAATTTCATGCAAAAGAAACTATATCTGTAGAGCCCAGTTTAAGATTCTTTTATGTCCTCTCTTTGAAGTCCTTTAAATTCAAATTCATCCTTTTTCTGAGAAAATACTTTTACAATTACTAAATATGTTTTCACACAAAATAAGGTTTACCTGAAGAGGACATTTGTAGCACTTTTCACACCCACTCCCTTTCTGTTTATGTGCCAGAAAACTAAAGCTGAAGTTTAAAAACCTTCAATTCTGCTAAATACTACAGGCCTGCTATTTCCTAATTTAATCGGCTCCTTTTCCTTCAAGAATAAAAACTCTACAGACAGTTTATTGCAAGGTATTATCCAGACATCTGTAATGGTTGAAATAAATCATGATAATGTTACAAAATTTATTTTCAAAAGGCGGATGTTTCTTAATGACACTGATTCAAGTTTAACATTATATGTCAAATGTTTACAAAGTAAATTAGAGGTAGTAGATGAAATAAGGAATGGCAAGGATAAAATTATTGAAATTAGGCCAGATTTTTAATGAATTACATTGAGGTGACTTGAGGTTTAACGCTACTTTCAAGAGAATTTCAATTACTGCTAGTATTATTGCACAGAGAAAGCCTCAAACACCATTGTGGCTATGGATTGCGGTGAAACCTGCCTGCATTGGCTGGTGGTACTGTGCTGAAATTCAGTGTAGCATTGCACAAAATCTTTACTGTGTGTAAGACAGTTCTCTACTGCAGACAAAGTTGCCGAGCCCTTAGTGGGATATGAACTGGGATTCCTTGATTCAGGACCACTGCATTATCCTGCTCCCGATGACATTGAGGTGAGGTGAGGTGATAACGCCGTTTTCAAGAGTATTAAACCCCATATCACCTCACCTCACCTCAAGAGTGTATTTCTTATATCGCGGCTGCTAGTATTATTGCAGGAAGAGAGCCTATAAAACCATTAGGGCTATGCATTTCAGCGAAACTGATGAGTGTAGGCTGAAACTAGCAAACCATTGTTGGTACTGCACTGAAATTCAGTGTAGCATTGCACCCAAACCTGACTGTGTGTAGAACCATTTTCTACTGCAGACGAAAATGACAAGCCCCTGGAAGGATCAAAAATACATTGACAAAGTTTCAGCACTAAATTACTTTCAGCAAAATTAATATAGAACTCAAGTTTGAAATATATTAAAACTTTAAAACAATGATTGGTCATGGTGCTAAATATTGGAAACATTCCTAGAAAAATATTGTTTAAGTTCAAGACACTTTAACATAACTTCATTGCAAAACTATCCTTTCTCACCGCTATCACAATCCAACACCCTCCAGTTCTAGCCCATCGTGTATGAATCTGTATCATGTCACAAAAGCAGCAAAGAACAAGAATATTGCACATAATTGGAACTAAGATTGCTTGCATGTTACAACATCTGATGACAAACTTGGGTAATTCGAACCAGTTCCATTGCCATGGAAACAAGAGCAGAGAAAAAATATAGGAGCGACACATCAACTTTGATGTGGTAATTCTGTCAACAATACACAAACAACTCTCCTCAAAGCAAGATGCATTAAGGCTATAATCATTTCTACCGGTGTTTTCCCGAAACAACTGCTTTTCACGGTTCCATTTATCAGATGATGACCAACATCAGACTAATGGGTACCATCTCATACAATTCACATCAGAGGAATTTTTTAAAAAGCACAGCTTAAAATTGACGGTGACAGACGAGAAAAGTGATAAATCTCCAAGATGATCGGAAGTAAAAACAGGAACAGCGCTACAGTGTCGCTTCCGCGATACCTGACGTCATTCTCTTTAAATAATATGAATGCCCTGTGGATCAGTTTCCATGTCTCATTAATCAAGATTTGACACACGGCTTTGTTGCAGTGGAGTTATTGGCTTCTTCATGTCTGGACACTCAACAGGCGCTGAGAGTTATGGACCATTTCATGGAGCCAGTAGAAAATAATCGACAATCTCAAAAATTGCAACTGGGACAGAGCCATAAAACCTCAACTTAATATTTTTAAAAAGACTTATGATATCAAAATCGGAAAGGAACATTTCAAATCATTGATCAATAATCATTGAAAATGTTTTGAATTAAAATTAAGTTTTTTCAGTAAAGATTGATAATTTACTGAACTGTGAAACACTATGGACCATTGTTCCATAGTGTGGCAAGTGCTACCTAAAAGGCAAAACTGTGTAAAATCATACATAAACCATTGGGATCCAGGTTACGTACAGGTTATATCAAGTCTGATAGTGTATGAATCAAGTACAAAATTTAACAAATATAATAACATGGTTTCTACCTAAGAGTTATTGAGTGGTCCAGATGATGGGGTATCAAAAACATCTATAAAGTGCAACCTAGTCCTTGAAATTGGTTCACATGAAGATATTCTGAAAGCGAAAATGATTGACTGTTACATGGTGTTCTATTAGGAAATACCCAGAAGGTGTATTTCCATGAAATTAAAGAAGAAGAATTAACAATGGTACTACCTCCTTCCATGTTCATTGAACTATGTTTATACATTTATATATGATATTCATATAACACGTATATTCATCATACAATGTAGAGTGTTCTACGTAGGATAAAGTCAACAGATATTTTCAATATCTGTTTGGGTCATATGAGGATAAAGATGCAAATGACAAATTTAAAGTCAGGGTATGAACTTCTTTTGAAAATTCTGATGACCTCACACGTATTAACATTTTGAAAACCATTAGTAACTGGTAACATCATCAAAATATATATAAAACATAATGCTAAGTCATAATTCAAAGTAATTACCAGAAAAGCGGGTGCTTAGTTATTTTGATTAATTTTCAATAAAGTTCACTTCAGTCCTACTTGTATATTCAGAGACTCTTTAATCATTAGATGCAAATACTCCATTTTCCCTGGCCATTCTGGTAATATTGTGGCATGAATTTAACTGACATCAGAGACAAGTTTTGCTTTATAATAATAATAATAATAATAATAGCTTTCTTATATCACGCATATATCCATGACAAAGCATGCTTAAAGCGCCATGAGTATTATTACCCTGGAGGGACAGTATGTTCGGTGCCGCCGATTAACAAGCGCTCCGCGCGACCGTATAGGTCCGTACTTCCCCCTTTTTGTACAGCTGGGTGAACTGAGTGCAAAATGGATGAAGTGTCTTGCCCAGGGACACAAAACAGGATGAGATCCAAGTCACAAATTTTTGGTGTCTCCATCAGGATTCAAACACGGGTCTCTGGCGTGAGAGGCAAGCATGCTAACCACTACACCACTGTGCTCCACAGAAAGTAATAAAGTATAGATAGAAGAAATCTGAGTCCAATACATCCACAAGCAATTTGAGATTAAGTAGTGCTGAGACTAAAGCTGCATATACTGCTGGTTGTTATTACTAGATTAGCAGGGAACCTGAATTTATTACCATGGTTACTAAGGGTGCGCAGTATTTTCGGTATAACAGTATATTGCAATAAAGAAACAACTGGTACACTCTAGACTTCTGAAAAAATCCTATATATCAGAGGTTTTAGAATTAACAATTTTTGTGTTAAATTGCGGAAAAACGTAACAAAAACATTTGATTTTACTGAAAGTTGTAAACAAAGTGTGAAATGGCTTAATTAGTGAAAATAGCACAGACATGTTAAAAGTCCAAAAACAATCACTGAATTATCTCTCTTTACAACATGAAAGACAGTTGAGCATTGATCAAGTTCTAATTGCTGTTATTTAGTCAAGAGAGCATTGAAACATATTGCAATATGGAAATGAGAAGCAATACGCATCCTTAATGGTTACTAAATTTGAAAACTAAAAATGTAAAGTTAATATCTACCATAATTAAAGATACCAAAATGTTATCAATTTTCTGTCACAAGAATAATTCTAAATTTTACGCACAAGGTAATGAATTAATTCATATATGGTAACTGAAATGAAAAAAGAAAATGATTATCATGTCATCCGAGCAAAATTTTTCCATTCTTTTTTATTCCCTTTATAGCAAAGGTTGTCATCACTTTCAGAACTATACAGCAATGAAACGTAAGGAATGACATATAAACCTTAAAAGATCAAATTTAAATATTTTCTCGGAAATGGTTGTATTTTGATATCATACTGTTGATCAAAGATTACCTTTTCAGTAAAAATCAAAATTACAGATTAAGTCTTCATAATCAATATGCCATCTCAAAATATTTTTCCACCATGCAGCCATCAAAATCAAAATTGTTTATCCAGTACCAGGATATGGCCACAATAACCTCTGGTGATATTGATGATATTGACACTCCAAAGTCTTCATAACCAAATTGACATTTAAAAATATTATTTGTATAATGCAGTGATCACAATCATAATCTTCATACAGCACGAGAATAAGAAGAACACAATAATCTCCAGTGAAAATGATGATATTGACACTCCAAAGCTTGAAAACAGCAGATGAAAGCTGATCCAAATTCCTGTGTCAATTCAAATTTCATGTTCTGATAAACGAAGCTTGAAGGTAGAGCCAAGGACAAGAGGAACTCCAGAATAACTTGAACAGAATTACATCTGTCCTATCTCATTAAAACACTTCAAACCAGTTGTTCTTGACCTTGTTTTTACTGTGCTTGATTCTAGCAACAAAGCAGATAACAACCTAGTTCATTCTTCCTTCATGTTTAACCTTTAGAACAAGCTCAAGGTCACAACACATGTTTTGCAATATGATAATGATTAATTTTCAAGAAAGTTATCTTTCAAGTTCAACCATTAATCATAGGTTCAGTACTCTAGAATGAAGTCTTCATCTTCAAAAAGAAATCTGAATCGAAATAATCTTTTCATACCTCAAAGCATAAAGAATTCAGCTAATATATTCAAATCTTACCCATCAAACATTCTTAATCCATTGATGACAAAAGCTGAACATCAATGAAAGATTTTAGAGATATAACTTTGAAAAAAAAGCTTCAATGAACTGCCCAGTGGAAAATCAAAAGGCTGCTATAGCCGTGATCACATCGATCAACTTTAAAACCATACTGTCCCAATTTTGACCTGATTTCAATTTAAAGTAAATGAAAATCATAATTAAAACCAAGAAACATTTTTCTCGCCTGTAATTAAATTAAGGAAATATCGGGAATTTTTTCCGTTAACGGAAAGGACTTCCCCGCGCTATTTTTAGATATTTGACACCGTGTCCATATAAGGAAAGCGCAAACCGACCTTGACCTTAGAAAAAGTGAATACGGGACCAAGTCTGTAACTTCTGACAGATCACACGACCTCGCGTTTTTTTCCCAATCAAATAAAACAACACGCCGAAACAAAGGTAAGTAAAGCATATGCATGTAGAGAGATGTTGTTATATAGAGATGGGATAGAGAATCAATACATACTAACAAATCTGGACCCCGTTTCACAAAAAAAATCTTAGTTTACGAGTGTTTTTCACACGTAACGTAGATCTACGATTTGGATGCGTTTCACAAAAAAGTGCAGATGTAAACTAGTAGCGATATCAGTCGTAAATCCAGGGGTGCTCCTTTCCACTCGTAAGTCCTTACGTGTGAAATTTATTGCTATTATTAAGGATTTTCACACACCTGCTACAGGAAGATTTTGTTTTGTTTGGGAGAAAAACTTTCGTCCGAGTGACCGGTGAGATGTCAGTTTGTTGCCTGTGACTTTTAAAGGACTTTTGCACAAAACTCACATTTTATGTTGTCGAAAATCATATTTGAGATAAAAGAAAGATACAACAAACCAGTAAATAAAACTTATTTTTTTCCTATCTACACTTAAATTGTCCTTGAATTCGTAGTTAGTAATGAAATAAAAGAGTTGCCCCCCTTGAATTCTAGTGCCGTGCGAAATTGAGTCCTGTGAAAATTCATACCCAACGCAGACTAGAGCGAATCGATATTCTAGTCAACTAGACCTATACGAAAACATACAATAGTTTTTATCCAAATAAAATAAAATAAATAATAAAATGTTCATGTTAAATAATACCGACAAATTACTGTTCATGAATCATGATAGTGAGATATAATAAAAATAAAAAAAGGTGTGGCTATTCATTCAAGTGCATCTAACTTATGTAAATGAAATTTATAGATTTATTTATTTTATGTTTGTGTTATTTTTTTAACCTCTCTCTACTTGTTTACGTTCTATCTTCAAAAATTTAAATAAATTTTGAACATTATTAGAGGAGAGTTTTTTTAGTTGATACATGTGTAACCTATTCTTTTCCATGTGAATACTATATGAAGACCCAATTCAAATCAATTGTAAATCAAATTTTAAATATTATCTACAAAAACCAAACTAAATAATCACAGGGAGAAAGACTATGACATCATTGTTGCATGGAATTGAACACATATGCAACAAAAAATTACCAGTGCTTATTACAGTGACTGAAGCAGGTTGAAAATTCTTTACAACATTGTTTTCATGTTTCTCTTGATCCAAAAATGCTCTCTTGTTCTGGGAATTGTTTATGACTTAACAGATTTCTGCCTATATGGCATTACATATATGGGTTAACAATAAACATATATATATATAATATCACATAAAAAATAACATGGATGGTTAATTGATTAAATCTATTTTATTTCAAAATTCAAATCAGTAAATTTTCCCACTTCATCGATACATATATTCAGCTTTGAAAATATTGTCAATTGACATGAAACTTATTCACCAAAAATGTCACATCTCTAACTTTGGGGGTGCAGTAGTAGGCGACGTGAGGTGATATGTTTTTTTTTTAAGCCAGTTGCAAGAAAATTTCACTTATATATAGAACAACTTCTAGTATCATTGTGGCTATGCATTGCAGTGAAACTTGCGAGCAACTGCTGGAACAAGCGAACCATGCGTGAAACTGCGCTGAGAACCAGTGTAGCATTGCACCCAGACCTGTACTTCAGACAAAGTTGCTGAGTCTGTGGCAGTATTCACACCACAGACCGCTTGATCTGAAGCCCAACACGCTAACTGCTGCGCTATCCAGCCCCCCAGTTGAGAAGAAAAAATAAGTTCACTGATAATGGATAATGGGCTATGCCATTAACCCATCTGGCTTCATAGGCCTGACAGTAAATTTATTTATTTACTGCTGAAAACATTATTTTACTGATTTAAAAAATAATATACACTTTAATGACATAAGCAGGTTAAGATGACAATGACAACAGAGTTGGATAAGCTTCGAACCTTGGTCTCCCATAGATTTTCAAATAAACTCTAGGTAAAGTTACTCATCACATTACTATGTAAATGTCACTTGATTAAATTACACATAAAGAAGTTCATTTTGGTCTCCATGATAGTCCCAAAAGCACATGATAGGTCTGTTATAGGATGAAAGAAAATAACAATCTATCTCCTTCTTCAATACATTTCTTGATGAAAACTTGTTACAGAACAGTGGTGATCTGCTACAAACAGCTTTCTTCAAACTTTCTGAAACAAAAACAAGAAAGGTTAGACACTGACTACCATAAGAATCAGGGCAGAATATGAACAAACTCAATGTTATTTTAATATAAAATCTACCATTGTCTCAACTTACAAATTGAAGTTAATACCTCATCTTAAACTATTAAAAAACAAGTTTTGATATAAATTCAACACTGAAAAAAAAAAAAAATTCGAAGACTGATTCTACCTAATAAGAAAACTGGCACCCTTGATTTGTATCTTTGATTACAAGCCTATAATTATTCAATTTATCATCCAAAACTCTGTTCCACAGGAGATATCGCTTGTGGAAGATCAAGCGATATCTCCTAGGAGATATCTTTTTGGCAGTAGATTTTGAACAATGCCCCTCTGACGCCAAGTATATGACATCACAGTTGTTTTACATCATCAAGTAATGACATCACAATGCTATGACGTCACAATGCTATGACATCACCGCACTTTGAGTCTTAGGGCAGCAGGGTGTTCAGTAATGTTCATTTATCAATCAAATGTAATGAAAAATGATTTTGGATGATAAATAGAATCTCACCCAAGTGTCTTCTGATATCAAATATATCAACACTCGTTGATAAAAGTTAAATATCCTCGGCAAGCCTCGGATATTTGTCACTTTTATCAACTTGTGTTGATATATTTGATATCAGAAGACACTTGGGTGAGATTCTCTATATATTCAGAATAGAGACTTGAGATTTCATTAAAAGGTGACTTTATCAAAGGTCAATTTTCAAATATATTTAGTCAGTATCAATCATTAAAATTTTGTGGAGAAATACAGAACTGTCATGGGTGATATGGTACACAAACAAGAAATTATAAGAAATCACACTTTTGCTAAAAAAGATTTTATTTTTACCTTTAAAAAGGCCTAGTTGTGAAAATCGGTTTTAAATATATAAAAATGATAAATAAAAAACACCCGCTAAATTCAATTTTATTTCTATTTTCATGAGTTTTATAGTCTTGAGCCTTCATGAGTCATGTTCGGTACTGACAAGATAAAAAGAAACATGCAATGAATAGCCAATGATATTTGTCAAGAATATATATGTAACTTATATGTTTAGATTACCAAAATCACCTTCAATTTCAGTTTAAAATAATACAAATATAAACCACGCAAGAGAATGTAGGTTAATAACATACGGTTAACTGAATTAAATTAAATTTAATTAATTATTTACCTTGATGATACTATGACTGCCACTTTTCAGGAGGGATAAATGGAAATTAAAACTGCTACACATGATGAACATCTGGAAAATAAATTAAAAAAATTTTTAATGATCAAAACAAAATAACTTTGCTTGACAAATGATTAGAAAGTAGTTACAAATATGACAGAAGACACTTCAATTCTTACTTTCCAAAACTACAACACTTAGTTTTTGACTTTTCAATTGGGGGTAAATTTCCCTCAAGACTGTCAATAAACATGATTGAATGCAGTATCAACTTTGACAAAGTTTCAAATGCCATTATCAAGACATGATCCTAATATAAATGAGATGTCATCTCAAAAGTAACTATGCCTGAAAGTACAGTAATTGTTTTGCAATTTCATTAATTGCCAATACAGTCAAAACATTTGAGCATACTCAATGTTCATAAACATAATAAGCCTATTTGCAGAGATTTAATAATTACTATTAATTTGAAATTCTGCTGACTCAAGAGCATACAAAATCAAATCACAATAAATAAATCTACAAGATAAAGACAAGAATGTTTTACATTTATTGTTATTCATCATTTTCTTTATAAAGGCTCATTTCATTTATTTTTATATAATCGAGATAAAGTAAAATCAACACATATCACTGAGAATTATATACACAAAAGCGTCATACATTTCGATGAATAATTACAACAAATAGTAATTTATATTTATTTACTAAACAGATTTCTCTTGAAAAATATGTTGCATAAAAATATTTTTACTTTTCTACTAATTTGATACAAATTTAATGAATACTAGATTAATAATTTTATTAGTTTTAATTGAGAAAACCAATGTTAATATTCGGACCTCATTATGTAATGTATACGCACATCTGAAGCAGATAAAAATAATCATTCATCCAGTGTGTTCTCAACCCTGAAGCAAGTAGCCCATCTGTCCACTTGAAAGGTTTTAGACCTGTAAAAATCAATGATTAAATACTGATTTTGTTATGTAAGTTATGATTAATAACTGAATTGAAGTGGACCTTTTTAACAATTAAGAGTGAAATAGACATGAGATTTGAACAACATCATATAGAATAATAGAATCTAATCATAATCTGTCCAATATTATTATTATTATTATTATTGGATTGGATTATGGATACAGAAAACTATCGAGTTTTTACACGCATATGCCGACACTTGAGCAAAGAAGTACTTGTGAACTATCAGTGTGTAGCCTGTCACTATTATTTGAATAAATCAACTACTTTGAATGAATGATGACCATATGACGACATGGCATGTTACTCAAACTGACGGGTCATATTTTAATGTCAATCGCTATGAAAATCTCAATTTTGCGACGTTCACAGCAAGATTATCATTGGAATTTACCAATTCTTACCAGGCATTTAGCAGTTGTTTCCTCGGCATCTCGTGACTAAAGCCCAGCCGTCCTCCTCGGGAAATTACATCGCTCAAAATTCGCCCGCAGACTAACTCAGCAAGTGCAGCCATGTTGTATATGCTGTCACTGTGCGCATACAAACGCGCGAACCAGTTACGTTGGTGATTCCCTTATGTCCGGACATGCGCACTGGGCTTTGACCTAGATTATGTCAACAGCGAATTTCCGCTGGCCACCAGCGGGATTTTTAAATCCGTTGAAATCGCACTTTCTGTATACAATCTGTCCGTAAAATCGCGCTAAATATATCGTACGAAGTCCGCTCTTTCATTTGAAGACATATAATTTTTTTCCCATAGGCGTAATGTTAAAGGGGACATTATGGTTTTAAAAGGATTTCTAATCGATAATCTGTTCGAACGTTTCATCTTCCTGTTTGCCTTATGTCATTTTGATACTGATTATGTGGATCACACAATTGGTTGAAGCAAAAGCTTTCACACACATGGAAATCAAATCTAACAAAAAGATGAGTAAAGTCTTCATAAGTAATGACACCAGGTTTCCTTTTGTCTCTTTGCATTTAAGCCCATTTTATGACGCAGTTAACTCGATTGAGATCGATAGTGTATTGTGTTGAAACGACTTCTATTATTTTCTCACATGAAATTTCGCACTTTACTGAAATGAACTTTTTAAAGTCTGTAATCAAACAGGAGGAAATTACCCTTTCTGAAATAGATACTTCCCTTGGCTCACCAGACTGGGAATAATGAAATCTAAATCTAATTATAAACTTAAGCAGATGTTTAACATATTATGTTGCAATTCCAAATGTGTTAAACTTTATAGTGCAGGGCTCTGGAATACTCCCAGATGGTATATATTATACCAGCGGCTTAAATCAGAAAAAATACAAGATATATAATGATTAAGACTCATTATATAGTAAATTGGATGTTCTTTTTGTGGCCATGGCACCAAGTAGCTCAAGATCAGAGCCAGTTCAAGCATTTTTTCTTCTACCATTTTCATGCAAGCCATCAACAACTTTTATCTTTCAATGCCTTTTGGTTTGGTGTGGCCAGGATTGGAACCTGGACCTTACTGGTGATGAGTGGATGCTATACCAACTGAGCTACATAGCCAATTACTGAGAAGGTCTCCATTGTATGATGACAATAGAGAAGATGTTATAGAATAATTCTACCTTGCCTAAATATTCAACTTCTACATGTGATACAAAGAGTGGTTATTTAAGGTGTAATTAGGTGAAAATAACAATCCTGAATGGTCAACTGATAGGAAACATTTTTAATCATGGCTAGAAACTCATATGACAAACATATTGTGCTTGTCCATGAACAGGGAGATCTGGAGGGTTATACTTTCATGCTGAATTCAGTTGTCCCAAACCATTGAGAGACATTTACAGGAAACACACATAGGGACTGACCGCTGGCTAGAGATAGGCTATCACTACATATACAGCATTTGCAAAATGATGGCCTTTTTTCGTGGTTTCAGGGGGAGGTAACTCAAGGAAGAAACATGCATACAGCTAAATGCTGAAAATTTGTCATGTTCTTTTTACTTTTATTCTGTACACCTCTATTCATGTTGAGGAAAGAGTAAACATAATCCAGAGGCAATGTTTACAAAATAACCTAACTGAAATTGAGGTAAATGTAAATAAAAAATATCAAAACTGATCATTCAACTATATGCTATATTGTTATGTATTTTCGATCACAATTTCACCATAGCTTTACAGTTGTAGGTATTTCTTTCAAAAAATAAACTGAAATACATGTAACAATAATTGTTGGCTCCGTAGAGCATAGAGAAATCATCAGTCTAAATGAATTATTAAACAGTGTAATCTGAATCTTCAACTCGCTATCAGCAAAATGATAAATGTCTTCACACCATTCACTTACTACACTGAAACTGCAAAAACAGGATATACATTATATTAATTCTTACATCCTAACAGTAAATTAACCTGATTTTTTCAAAGAAAATGTCAAGAAATTTCTCTAACAAATATTTTGCCTACTGCTGTAACATACAAAGCTCTCAATCTAAACATAAAAAAACCTGTAATTGACAAGAGCATTTGCAACATTCTTCATTACTTAATCAGGAGTTGGTGTACATGAATTTAACGAAATTACAAGGTAAGTAACTGAATAAGCAGCTGTGGTTTATAACATAATGCATTAATGCCACATAAAGAAACAAGGAAATATTGCGGTTAGACAGTAGGCAGTAATTATAAGATATCCGCCAGGTTAATAATTACTCTTAATTGCATCCTATCTCTGGAACTATTCAGAGCTTTCTGTGTTATATAAGTCTATCCCAGACTCTCTGAGAGTTCTTTCAATATAGATCTGAACTAATTTTCATCCACTATAACCTAGAGGAACAATTAAGTCTTCCATTTGCATATCAAACCTTCCTTGAGACCAATCATGTTGCTACTGAGTTCTGAGAAATTACAAAAATATTTTCTTCCAAATCAATTAACAAAATCAATAATAAGTTAAGGACATCTGTTAGACAATGCAACTGTAGCTGACGTTGCCAGATGTTTATGTAGAGGAGCTTGTTGACTTGTACACACATCCTATACCGCTGACTAAAACAGCAAAGAGGGGGAGGATAGCGCAGTGGTTAGCGCATTCGGCTTTGGATCAAGAGGTCTCTTTTTGGGGTCAAATATGTCAAACTTCATATGGTATTATTGCACTGACACTATATTTCGACTTCTTAACATTTATATTGATATCAAGAAAATGTAATAATTTTGGCATCAAAGAGATAGAGATACAATTTTTGATAGGAGATTTGAACTTAGCTCAGGTCATATGATATTTTGACTCTATATTTCAACCACATACACAATTCATGACACATACTCTGTGTCATCCTGCTACATCAGCGTATTTGTCTCCTAGCTCAATCATATACCCTGATATCCTTCGGCCCAAAACGCTTGTATCGCTAAATATAGCAAGCCAATGAAATGACTCGCATTGGGCGATAGCGGCACAAACCCGGATGGGAAAATCAAACAAATGTCAATGAAGGCTATAAATAGCCATGAGTATCCAGCCGAAAGCGATACGAGCGTTTTAGGCCAAAGGATATCAGGGTATATGATTGAGCTAGGTGGAGACGAATACGCTGATGTAGCAGGATGATTCTGTGTCACTTTAAGAAACATGTACTGCATGAATTAAGAACTTCACTCACTGCCTTAATCCTAAAAGAATCTTTTATCCTTCAACATCAATATGATATTAAATGAATCAATAAATTTTTACTTCACACAATTTATCAATCTTAATCAATTTAAATCTACAAGAATATAACCTCATCACATTATTGAAGACTGACAATGGTTAAACAGAAGCTATCCTGGTATATTTCTGGATCTTCCAGATAAGAGTTAACTAGGTTCTATTTGCTTATAAAGATCTGTAAAACCTTTACTTCAAGATGCATAAGTTGGTCGATAATACATAGGTATTGGATTTGAATGTAAAGTCTGCATTTTAACAAAAAAGGTACAGCATGAGGTATTAATGACATGACAGGACTGTTTGAAAGTCTGCTGTTAATATGAGTAGTTTTATGGAACCTCCTTTCTAACATTTCATCTCCCAAGGGGAGCATGGAGATCTAACAACAATCAAATTAGTATCAACAACGCAAAGTAATATGGTAATATTCTCCAGAGGACTAATAACACTCCTTGAACCTATGGAAATGTTGCTTTACTTATGCAGAGACGTACCTCTGCTTATTTTTCATTTCCCTCGTGTTCTTTGCAATTTCCAGAGAGAGACTGCTAGGTGAAAGAGAGGCCACAAGTCATAATACCTCCCATTACCTTCCCCTAACAACTATGTATGGTCAGTTGGCTTCAGTCCATTGGCAACTATGCTGGCTATGTGACAACTGATAGACAAGCAATAACTAGTTGTTAGAGAAGCGCTACCCCTGTCTATCAGAGGTAATTTACTGGGTGATGATTGGTCAGTGTTTGAGCAGGAAGAGCAGTGAGGGAAAACAGGCCTGTTAGTTGATACTGGAGTGAACAGAGCTTTTTTAACACCTAAGCTGTTAACTAATTGCAACCAATTCACAGTGGCTAGTCAATTGGAATCTTAACCAACAAATTTATTTCCCTTGCAGGAATCTATTATATAAAAATATTGTTGAAAGGTATATATATATATATAAAGTCTCAAATTTTAAGTCATTTTCCTCTACCTTAGTACATACTAGGAAGCAGGGAACAAATTAATTCTTGTGGGCATTAGTTCTATGCAGTTCTTGCAAGCTCGGGGGTGCCAGTGGATATTATAATAGGGTTCACGGACAACGTTATGCTTGCAGCTCACTGAGGGATAATCTAAGGTCAAAATGTTTTATTCTGCCCTACACTGAGATTACATTGGTATTAGACTTTATGAGGTGTCTCCTCTGGCAAGTCATGATATCAAATTGTATTTGTTTATAAAGCTGTATAAATGTGTTCTCATCAACAGCCTTGGTTGTGCACACTTATTGATCTAAGAATGAAGTTATGTAATATTTGTCTCTTTTCAAGGGTAATTAATGTAGGTTGCAGATTTTGACTTATATTTATATCTATATACTTATTATGATAAATAAATAATTTACATATTTTTAAACCAGGCACCAGGTTATCAAAGCTCTCTTAGTGTCATAAATGATAGTTGTAAAGGTCAAAAAGGAAATCTATATCCAGAATTGAGTATGATAATTTCATGGACAGCGAGACAGATTGATTTGTTCATCGACTAATTATGGTGCTACTCCGATAGTTTATGAAGCTGATTTCCATTATTATCTGACCAGGATGAACCTCTCTGGACTGAGATGGAGCCAATGACGCAGATCTCACTTTGCAGGTATCCTGTCTTTGGATGCCATATAACATAGGTTCTTTGTGCCATTTAGTTGAGAAGTACAGAGAATAGAGAGTCGGTGGTCCATTATCTGAACTAGATATGATTCATCATATGTGTCAATTGACTAAATTTAATATCTTTTTCTTTTATTTTGTTCTTTTATATTAGTTGTGTATATGTTTCAGTTAATATGTATAATCAGGGAATATGTATAATCCCTGAAATTTCAGGGAATATACATAGTTACTGAGTGAATCAGGGAATATACATAATCACTGAAAATTTCCAGGATTATACATATTCCTTGATTATACATATTAACTGTAACATATATATATGTTTAGGTTTTAAAAACCTACAAGATAAAGGTCTTATTGAATGGTGATCTTATTATTATACAACAGTGATATCGTATACAAAAAAAGGGGATTTGATTGATAGAACAGTCAGGTAGGTGACAAAATTATTATGTGAATTTGCCTCTGTCAACCAACCAATACAATGATACAACAGACTGTATTTGAGGGTGCCAAAACAATGCTTGACAAAAATCAGACTTTATTCGTTGTTTAAAGGGTTAATCTCATCTTCCATCTTTCCTATCACATTTTTTATACATTTTATTCTTATTCAACTGATGAACAACAATATTTTTCTTACTGCAAATGCTTCTGAAACATCTGTACAACATTTTAGAAAACTTATCCAAAGCTCGTCCACTATATGTCATGCTGTAATGGCTTCAGAATGGATGAAAAAAATAGTTGATTGAAATCGAAGGAATTCTACCATTTATCTAATTATAGAGAACCTTCCAGTGACACTGGTAATATGGGCAATGTAAATCTTATCAAGAACTACAGGCAATCAATAGATAATTAGATATTTCTTGCAGAATAACAGCCAATGGCTCTGAAGCCTGCATCTTGGAAACTTAATTACCAGATGGAAGTTTAAAAAAATTATAGAATGAATCCACTTTGAAAAATGATGCAAGCAGTGACGTACATGAGATATAAGGATCTCAAATGTGATTACTAATATTTCTAAAATCTGAAACTTCTCAAATTAATACTAGTTAAAGACCCTGACATCTCTTCCCACCCACGTGAAAAGTTGTTGAGAGCCAGATGCGATGAAATTAAATTTCAAATCTGAGTTTCAAACTGATTTATTCACCTTACAATGGCACAAAATGAAGAGAAAATAACTTGCGAGATATGGAATGTGGTTCGATAAAACATCAGGTAGCAGACTGAGCATAAAACAATCTTTGAAGGAGTAATACAGAACTGTGTTTCTTACATGGCCAAAACATTGGACATGAATTCAGATGAGGTGAGATGACTTTGGCTGCTCTCAAGATTATTTCACTATTCAACATCATAACAGCTATCATAATCAGAGAAATTATGGAGGAGCAAGCTTGCACTGTAAATGCTCCTTAACCCTTAAGATGCGGGTCCCGGAATATTCCGGGATGAAATTAGCTTTGCCCGCAAGTCCTCTTAGCGGGATGCGAGTAGCACACTCTATTTTTCTCACGCTAACTAATTATGACCGCGGGTCTCGGTAGCGGGTCCCGGAAATTTATTGCCTAGCAGTAGTCTCAGTTCAACGCTTGTATTTTCGTTCCGGCTGCCGCTAAGCAACCGTGTTTTGTTTCGTTGGTGTTCTAAATAATGCGCGAACATGCTCCGAAAGTTATGAGAGTATTGATAATGTTTATCGTACCGAAAATAAACGTTAAAATCACTCAATTTTCCCCCACTCCCCGCCGCACGTGCTAATAGCCTGTGGGCACTTTCTACCCTCTCGCACGAGCTTACCGACCCGCGCATGCTATCGTTTACTGAGACGCGTGCATTTTGACCCTATGCACGCCTTCCTATCGCACGCCCTATGCTCTGAACCCTTGGGCGTATTACAATACCGGTTGGATCTTTTGAAAGAGCAGAAAATTGTCTTCAATTCAATATAAAATACATAACTATGCCACCTGAAATGAAGATACAGCATGTGCCGCAAAAAAGGTGATTTTTACATATTTTTAGTTTTACACCATTTTGTCACACCAATCTTCACATGATGTGGTCAACTTATTTTGACAATTTTTATATTATAAGATAGAGAGAAAGATTGTCTTTCATTCCATGTAAAATTTGTACATGCGCAAAAATAAATAAAGACACAGCAAGCGCCGCACAAAAAGCTAATTTCTCTATTCAAATCATGTAAACTGAACGGCGATTTTGACATGTGCCTTTATTTCGTTTATATCTTCTCAACAGCTAGGCGTATTTTGAAATTGATTACCTCGTGATAAAGAGGAAATAATTGTCTTCGATTTGATGTAAAAAAGTTATATGCAGTATATAAAATAAAGATACAGAAAGTGCCGCAAAATTGCGACTTTTCTTTATTCTTTGTGTTTTTACCATTTTCTCGAACTTTATATCACATAAAGTTCTCGGGACATTTTGAAATTTCATATATCAAAATATAGAGAAAAGGATGATCTTTATTTCCATATAAGATTTGTATGTAAACGAAAATCAGTAAAGACCCGACGAGCATTGCGCAAACAGGCAATTTCTCTATTCATATCTTGTTAACCGAGAAGCGATTTTTTCAACTGCTTTTTACACTTCCTATCCATTTAACGGCAGAGCGCATTATCAACATTTTTATATCACAATAAAGAGAAAAGGATCGTCTTCAATTCTATGTAAAATTTGCAAATTACAATGAAACAATAAAGGAGCGGTAAGTGATGTCGCAATCATCAAAATCTGTTTTCAAATACCTGAGGGTACAATCTTTGCAAACTATATATATTCCAAACCAAGCGGTACATATTTATCATTTTCATATCAACGTAAAGAGGAAATAAATACCTTCATTTTCATGTGTAATTTGCCCATATTTGCATCAAAATAAAACGTGTGGAAATTATGCGACAAATGTCGCGGTAAGGCGATTATCAAAGACTTTATTCACTAGCTATACCCACGTTACGTTGGTAATAACTTCTAATTACAATGCAAAAGATTGTTATGATTTATTTTTTCGTAAAGAAGAATAAATTGCCTTCAATTCCATATATAATTTGCATGTATACAAAGCGAATAACTTGAATTATAAAATTGGAAATAAAGACAATTTCTGTTAAGTGTGAGTGTATTTTTCAGCGGGGATACCCCGCCTGCACGCGCTGAGCGCGTGCGTTTGCCCGGGGCTACTAGCTTAGTAATATTACTATGGGGGTCAGAACGTTATCGGGATTTATCACTACCCTGCTTTCGTTATTTATATCTTTCGTTTAGGATGGCGTATCGTAATAAAATTTATCGTGAAATATAGAGCAAGAAATTAGCTTCAATTCCGTATATAATTTGCATGTGTGCACTCAGTGATTAAATGATTTTATAATGTTTGAAATGAAGACAATTTTTAAAATTTAGTAAAATTCGTTCCAGACATATTATAAAAATAACGTCCGTATTCCGCCATGTAAACACGCCATATGTTGTTAAAACGGTCGCATCTGGCGGCGCTGGAAAATTCGGCCACAGGGGCTAATTGCGTTATTACCGTAGCGAGGCGAGTGCTGGAAAATTCAGCCACGGGGGCAAAACTGGTCAAAATAATATTCAGCAACGGAAGGGTTAATTAGCACTGCAGTGAAACCTCAAGCATTGGATGGAACCAGCAACAGTGGTTGTTGAAGCACTGAGCATAGAGCCATATCTAACTACATGTAGCGTCTGTAGATCAAGCCTGATCTATGGCCAAGTTTGCAATTTATAAATCCAACCCACAATCATCTGATTTGACTTTCAACACAACAACTTTGGGAATAACCATGTGAATATAAATTTAGTTCTATTACCAAAACATGGTCGACTCAAATTAATGAGAAGAACAGAAATACAAAGAGGCCAAGTTTGGCATAAATGAGATTCTGTAAACTAAAACACATTTGTTATGAATTTACTGAAAAAGAAAAGATAAACAAAGCTGGTCATTCAAATAGTTTCTGTAAACTAAAGCAAGCTTCAAATCAATGTCCATGAAATTTGGAAAGAAATCTTTGGCATTTCAGAAGGACTGAGAGCAGCTTGTATGTTAATGTAGGTAAGTTAAATGTTAAACCATATTTCACATATGACATCTCTTCTAACCAGCAACAGCTGCTGTATTATGCCATATTTTCATAATTAAATAATCTCAATTGTAAGGCAGAGAAAAATCGGTGTGAATTGATTAAAGGTGTCAATATCTCTGCAAGCCCACACATAAAACGTATTTTCAAAAGACATATCGACAATGTCCATTTTGCACTTACTCGCAGCATTGTTACACTGGTGATGATCATGAAAAAGATATATCAACAATGTGCATTATGCATTTTTACAGTTGATGAAAAAGGAATAGTTCTTACGAACAAAGACTGATGAAAGGTCAATACACACACAGAAACTTTATTTACCTAACGTCCATGAATATGCCACATTTCAATTCAAAGGACGTTTACTGTTAATTTGAACATGGAACTTCTACAAAGAAAGGGGACATTATCACATTGTCTTATGAAACTGAAAACTTTCTAGTGACATTGATAATACTTCATCTGTTGAATTACTTACACATTTCATCCTAGGATCAGCCAAGGGCCAAAGATAGGCTATTCAAGCTATAACAGAACAGTCCTGGACTTGTATGTTATGGGTTAACCAGATACATAAAGTCAAATGGTTAATTATAGGTTGTTTCAATGATCACTTCAATATTGATTTCAAACATTGAACAATCAATACAACAAGAAACCAAAAATATTTCGAATAAATGTATGTATGCATGAGTCCACATTTTCTGAAGTAAAAAGGCCTCTTCTAAGTATAACATGAACTAAAATGTGCAAGGCTCAATGACTAACATCTCATTGTGAATGAATAATGACATCTCAGTGAGCTGTTGAAGCATAAGCAGATGAACAACCACACAGTTGAAAAGGAACTAAAACCTCCATGCTAGTCAAAGAGCCTGACCTATTGCCATCTGGTCTGCCATCTTGTTTTAGGGGAATGACAGTGTTGGATCTAGGAATTTTGGTGTGGCTCCCTTTGGTGTTGCCCATTTTAGTGTCGATTTTTAATGGGGGTGGGGTTCCTCAAAAGATACCCAGATAGGACTGTCCTTTTAAACAGATGTTATGGTCATGTCTTTTCAACAATGGTGTACCACGAGTTCCTTGAACACCCTGTCACTGTCCACCATTCCCTATCCATCTCTTTCCTCTTTTCTTTAGGTTACAACCTATTGTCTATTCAAACTCGATCATCATTGATTGTTTGTATGATTCCTTTCTTTGTTATAAAGAAAAAAAGAAAAGATAAAAGTTTAGGAAGCTTCATTCTTAACATGAAAATTAAGAAATTTAAGATCTTCATTTTTATTTACTTCAGCTTAGAATGACATGTACTGTTAAAAAACTTATTTTAGGGACTAAACACTAGTCTACTTTCCCAATATAACCCTCTGAATACACTCATCAGCACAACTGAACAAATCGGTCTTAATTGCTAACAGCATGAACCTAGTAGGCCTGGTGCCATCATATGAGTTGTCTCCCTTTATGGTAGGCACCTACGGTCTGCTGTCAGTGTGAATTTGCTCTGTTTAATTTACGGAAGTGGAAGAACAAAAGTTGGCTATTTTAGCATCGTAGCTACAGTCTTGGGTGTCACCCCTTCATCAACAGATGTTACTATGTTGAACCTATACTTCAAGGTTGGTACTTTTGTCAAAACTAATTACAGTTAACATTTTGTGTTTGGGGCCTTCAGACAGACCATGCAATGTTAAATCTCATCATACAACTCTGTATAAAACAGGAACAGTTCTTAATACAAAAGATTGAAAATAGGAAAAAAAACAACATAATAATTAGTTCGAGAGACATAAACACCTGGATTTAAATTTAGATGATTTGATCATTTTTTAGGATGCTTGAACTATTAATAACCTTTTAAATTTGCCTTGAAAAATGCGTAAAATTTACATGAATAACAAATTGATAAATCAAAATCTATCAGGCACTTTTGAAGTTCACAAAATAGTATGCCACTGAAAATATTTTGTTGGATGATAATCTTTTATTTTTAAATAAGAAAAAAAAGAAAACACTAAATATTTCAGTACAATCGATCAAACAAAAGTTTCATATCTATGCCTTTAAGGACAGTGAATTAAAATTGCATGCATACGTATCTCGGCACACAAAAACAGTTAAAGTCATAGTCTCATTTTTGTAAGGCAACTAAACTGAACTAACACAAATATTTCCTGTCGCATTTGCAAAAAATTTCATTTTTATGCCCGTTTTACAGTTTTGGATGAAGCAGCTTATTGGCGTATGCCGTTTCAGACCGATGAGGTACCGAATCAAGTGCAATCCCATCGCGAGTACGAAACACCGGAAATCTTGTCATCGCAGCGCCGATACTTATGACAGACGCATTCTTTACTGAGTTTACCACCTTTTTGTTATTTCTGTATTTGAAAAAGCGTAAGCTATTAGCTATTTTCATTGGATATTCAGCTGGGAAATTTTATGTGTTCTTCGTCACGGCCTTAGCGAAATGACGTGGTAAGGACTAACGCTCGCAAAAAACATAATATTAGGGTAGGGTAGGGTAGTATGAACTTCATTATTGAGGGCTAGAATGCCTGCAGAGTTCTGAAAATTGTTGCAATCGTCAGGGGAAAGATTTCTGTGAGTGGTGAACTATTTATCCGGCATTTATTACAATTTGCCTTGCAAAAATGAGATTATGACTTTAAAACACATATAATGTGCCTAGTGGGAATTTATCTTTTTCATCTACTCATCATATACTTTAATAGATATCACAGATCAGAAAGCCCATTTTATCCTATGAAAATCAGTACTCCATTAATTTTTATACATTTGAGAATAAAGAAAGATGTGGTCTACATTCAACACTGACCTTTAAAGGTATCTATGTCGAGCAGACATATCAAAATAGACAACTATGAATTAAAATCCTTCTGATGAAGCCTTTTAACTTTGTGCTCTCCCTTCTGGGAGGTATTCAGAGTTTTGTGATGAATTAGCAGCAAATAGAAAAAGATTTTTAAC
This sequence comes from Phorcus lineatus, assembly GCA_921293015.1. Lineage (NCBI taxonomy): Eukaryota > Metazoa > Mollusca > Gastropoda > Trochida > Trochidae > Phorcus > Phorcus lineatus. The sequence goes on from OV121085.1 coordinate 37,168,417, forward strand.
CATTCTCTGTGTTTTACAATTTTTTCAGAATCTTAAATATTAATCTTCTCTTTTTTAATTTTTATGCATATAAATATCTATGATAGTTTTCGCAAGTAATGGAAAAACATTTCAGATTAGAAAATATTATCAAATGAAAATCAAATGAATGTTCCTCAAAAATTTAAAACACCAATCGAAACGATAACATCAATAGCTATTCCAAATATTATTGCATGTATACTTAAAGAACAGTCCAAAAAATGTATCATCTAAATTTGTTGCCAAAATATCATTATCTCATAAAAACAGACTTGCACAAAAGTAACCCAAAGAAATGTTCAATAAACATTCTTAGAATAAATGATGAAATAAAAGGGACTGCTTAAGTACCCCAAAATACAGCAATTTGGACATCAGCATTTCTTCAAAGACAACTTATTAAACATCGATTACTTGTAAATTGAAATAGAAGCTTGTTGAATCCACCATAATTCATCTACTTTCAACATCATAAAATACATATAACAATTATTTGAAAACTTCAAAGACGATAAGAAATATTAAGAGAGAAGCTAAGGCCATAAACAAAGAATTATCATCCTTTAATTAGCAATGGAAAAATCATTAAATTCCACTTCAAATTATCAATATAAAACATCCTCTTAAATACTGTCTCATTTCTTGAAGGATTTAGGGCATTCCTTAAAATAACATCAGTATGACGTCTTTGCGAAAATTAAACATGTCTTATTAAGCTATTAACTTGATCAATACTTAGCCAAAACTACAAATTATTTACAGAAGATTGCCTAGTAACTAATTAAAGGTTCGAAGTACTCTAAGGAACTAGGATTACTAGGGATTTATTTCTATCCAATGGTGTCCACTAAATCTTGTATCTCGGAACATCCTTGCATGTTTGAAGACCAGAGATATCCTTGTCCAATCATTAATGCAATAAACGGGACTAATAGGTGGTGGTCATGGCTCAGTCACAGAATCCAATAGAATCCACATGGTCAGCAGCATCAGCAAATAGCTGTAGGGTTAATCTAATCTGTTGACTGTTACAAGGTCTCACCGCCTAAAGGGTCAGTGCTATCAACTTTAAGGTTGAATTGCCATTCAGGATTTTGCATTAAGTTAAATGAAAAACTGTCTTTGCTCTTTTTGCAGAATCTGATTCAGCTCAAGTAAGTGTGTTGAATAGTTCCTTTTACCATCTGTTTCCTTTTTTCCTTTTTTTGGAATCCGTAAACAGCTATAGGGTTAATCTACACTAGACCTGTGTATCGTGGCCTTTGTAGCGAGGTGATATATCCCGATTCCAGTTTTATTAGGCAAGACAAATATCAATGAAGCATTGGCAAGGAACCTGCGAGACGATTATCATCACAAAACAGTGGATGCGATACAATACGTATCCCGATGCTCTACAGTTCATGAAAGAACATTGGACATAGAAAACTAATAATATTTCTTAGCTACCAAATTGTCATAAACATTACATGAAGAGAAATCACAAAATTAGAGAGGTTGAGAAATTGCAGATAAAATAACAGAAATGTCATATATGTCCTGTTCGTGTGATCACTCTTATCTCTGAAATAGATAGTTCTTTGTTTGAAACATATTATGTTAACAGTATCGGAATACATTGTCTCTTATGGCGATACATCGATGTATGGTAGACCCTCACGATATAAATATCCTGATATAGTGTCTAAATGTCTTTTGTATTGATGCACTCGTATCGCTTAGTAGACGATGCAAACATCTATACTATCGATGAATCGTTACACTTCTAATCTACACTGTAGACTGTTGCATGGTTTCCTCTGTAATTCTTTTCTTGCAGAATCTAATTCAGTTCCACTAGACTTTCACACAGTCCCTATAATTATCTTAAATTAACAAAATGATAACATCGACAAATAATGGTGGGTAATTCGTCTGTTTCCTAGACTCATTGTCCATAAGTTGAGTATTTTCTTTTTCTAAAATAATCAACTTTATTACTCGCCCGTGTAAGATACCGCAGTGTAATATTTATACGGCGATATTAAACTAGTGTAATACCGCTCCCGTATGACGTCATAATACTGTGTGGTTGTGACGTCACAATCTTGGCACCGTCGTCTCAATGGCGGCTTAGTCGCGGAAATGCTTCGTTCAGTACACTTTCGGTAAAAATGCTTGATTACTGAGGTCAAGTAATAAACAGAATACTAAACTTCCTTCCATTTAATACTATTTTTATTAAACTCGTTAATGATTAGGTATCAAACTCGCTTTCGCTCGTTTTATACTTAATCATCAACTCGTTTAATAAAAATAGTATTAAATGGAAGGTCGTTTAGTATCCTCTATATACCACATTGAGTTCAAGATTCAGTCAGAATATTCTAGTTCATAGAATCTGAAAAGGGATTATTCTAAAAAAGATGAGGAAAATATCAAGATTTCATCTCAAGTGTCATATCACACAAACTTGAAATAAGATAGTTTTAAGTTAATAAGATCATTTAGGGGATGAAAGAGAACACCTGTACTATTAACTTAATGAAATTTGCTCCAGGAAGAAATTCAGTGTTTCTGAAGATAATCCATCCAATGCAAATAATGCTTAAATATTCCAAAGAACCTGAGTAGTGCCACAAACTTAGGTTGAAGAACAAACCAGCCTGAGACTGAAGCGCCCTCAACAGAGCTAAGACAACATTGTTAAACTGACTCAAATCTGTTGAATAACCCACTTCCAATAACATTGCTTGTAGAATAACAATCAAGCCTCATAGAAGGACAACAGAAGCTTGTTGTGAGACAAAGAAGGTAATGAAATGGTGACACATGATTGGCGATAGGAAAGATGTCATGTTAGGAAAATGACAGTAATCTGATGTCCTTCTTGTGATGTCGAGTCGATGGTTCTGTGTTGAGCAAGACGAGAGCTGTTATCGCTTCTCAGACTTCAGCGTGATAATTGGGTTGTTTCAGTCAACAGGCAAACCAACGAAAGGTCAAAATGATTTGCTATCCATAGCTTTTTTACATAATAATACAGAACACAAAATGTCATCCAAATCGGTTGTCAGTTCAACAAAGAATAACTTGAATTCCATGAAGGTAATCAGGTTACATTGACTACATTTCCACACATCAGCATAATTGTTTGAAAATAATGCCTTTGGTTTTGTAGCTCATCAGTTACAATAAATCTAAACATCTACAGACTGATTGATGTATTGAAGGCCTACAGTGCAGCAGTTCAGGAGAAGAAGTCCCAAATGTCTGAAGTATAGGGATATCAGATAGAGGAAATATGGATCCTGGATAGCAGGCAATTGCCAATAGGCTAAGTAAGTCAAGTGAAGCTAAGTCAAACTGATGAAAAATTCTTAAGAGGCTCCTAGAAAGAGGAATCATAATGAAGAAACCCCCATTATCGTATGAATAATTTTAGTAATGAGTCTGCAGTTGTGACTGTCACTGATGGAGAAGCTTCTAGAGTTTGGTAAAATACAAACCATGTGGAAGACGACCACATTTTATCTGAGGAAGATTGTCTTGATAACAACTTTATTGGAAATTCATGACTGTTTGGAGTTTTTATGCTTACTCCAACATCATAATTATATGATTTTGGTAATTTGTGTGAAGTGTTGACTGTCACCGATGAAGGAGTTTATCAGCATAACCAACATAAACATGGCTTATCCAAGAGGTTGTCATCCATGATTATGTCCTACTCAAAGTGATGATTTCTTCAAGGACATCATAAAGGTTACTGAAACTCCACATTCCACATCCTACACCATCCTTCACCGACATATAGATACACAGAGCAACTGTACCCATCTCCATCAAGCAATAAGCAAAGCAGTGTTAAGTTTTTATAACTCCTAATCTATCTCTTACTTCAATCGTAAATTGTGAATTGGGATATAGGAAGATATATCCCTAGAGTAGCAAAGGGGGGAAGGGGGGAGGGGGGAAGGGGAGATTATATACTTGCAATAAGCAGTCGCAATCATATGTTGACTAAAGATCATTTAATAAATTGTCTGTGTGTTGCATTTAACATATTTATGGTCATAATAAACTATTCACTTTCTAGGTATGGGTTTCATATTGCACACACTCTTTTTCATTCACCGTTTGGAATTCATGATACTGGAGTCCAAAAAATGCTAATACCATTGGATGCAACACTCTCCTTCAATCATACATGTCATTTAGCTAAGATATATCTTTTCAAGCAAGCACATCTGCAAGATAAGAGAATTTTTTCTTTTTGTATGGTTTCAGCATCACATAAGACCTTATTTTAATCTACCTTTCTATTTTCTTCAAGGGAGTCATAGTGAGTAGAAATCAAGTTGGGCATGAATATGATTTTCATCTGAGCCATAGTTATTTTCCTGATGTGTCTATATACATTCATGAAAGATTTTTCTGCATCTGGGCAATATAATGGCACCCATTGCTGATGTGATTTCAGGATGTATATTGATGGTTTGGATCATGAAAACATGTATACATCTGAATTTGCATGTTGAAATATGCTTTTCAGAATTATCCTTCGTTATCTTGTTATGGACACTATATTTATAGTTGAAATATCCTGTCATTTCCTATATGTAAGTATCTAATATCAAGTGTATAAGCTTTTTTACTTCCAGTTGCTGCTACAGAGGGCCCAAAAACTAAAATGATTAGAACTTAAGCGTCTTTTATACCTAAAAGCATTTTACTTTTAAATGAAGGAACATCCAGTTATTTTCAGAATCATTTATAAGCTTTTAAAACACCTGTTTTTTATAAGTTTAAAAAAAGTTTGTCTATTGCAGGGCTCCTGATAATTATTTGGACTCAGGGGTATTTCACTCCTCAAAATTAAAATTGAGGAGTAAAATTACCACAAGAAGAAAACTAGGAGTATTTCAGGTTTATAGTTTTCAGATCCTCATTACAAGTTAGCATCTTTTTTTAAATTAGTCGTTGATTATATTTTCCACACGTTTTAGCTGTAAATAATCAAGTAATTTATCTTTGACGAAACATAAACTCAGTAATCTTTGTTTTCAAACAGGTTGGCATTCAGTTGGCTACTACTTGAGATGTGAAGATCAGACATGTAGAAATGAAACTTATTTTGAAAAGTCACGATCACTCCTGTAAGCAATATCTGACCTGTATTCTGGGAAAGTGCATATCTGTCACCCATTGATTTCATTTTAATGCGTATATATGAATTAGCCGTGCATAATTTACGCAGATATGCATCTTATCTGGAGCCCTGCTATTGTCTATGTGACAACTACTTATGCAGAGAAATCATCCTATAATTGAAAAGTATTGCCTGTCCTAGAATAATATTTTCAGACCCTAGATATAGGACATGAAATAATTTTGCATGATTAATCAAAAATCAAAAGGGCATCAAATATTTGAACAACCACATTATTTGTATAAGAAAAAAAGTATATACAACATTTGATTACTCTTTCACCTACTTCATGTAGAAATTCCTACCCTGCCAGAAAGAATAAAACCTATCTATTACCTAAGGCATATGGAAGTGCCTATTTTTAATCAAAAAAGATCAAGACATGAAATGTAGGTGCAATCTTCTTGAACTGAAGACACCACAAGGAGATGCATCACACATGGGCAAACACTCTCCTCTCACAATATGAGTCAAGTTCCGAGGAGCAACTTGATACGTGATGAATATGAAATGAGTTATCTATTGCCAAAAGCAAGTGTATGCATGCTGCTGGATATAGGCCCTCTATCAATGGTTGTATGTACTTTATAGAATGAGATTCCAGTACCATCTTCATCCAGCAAGTGCCAATCTGGTAGACGTTTGTGGTAATCTGTATAGTGATGATGTTAAGAGTTGGATTGCTATAGCAATCACTTTGCAAGCTATACAGGGAACAGTTTTCGAGGAGAGTCTTAAGAACTACATTGGGAGTATAAGGAATCTTTTAGAAATCTTTGGAGTTTTCCATTATGAATTTAAAATGACATCTATCAAAGAATATAATGAATCGTATGATAAAGGGGGAATACATTGGGAATATCAGAGAAAATGGAGGGGTCTATTTTAAGTTTTTCTAAATAGAAAATATTTGTGTTCGATGAGGTTCTTGACTGCCATATGGAGAACAGAAATATATTCAATTTTCTATGAAAATTTTCAAGTTCTGTTTGTTATTCTAGAAGAACGTGCTGAATTAGATTATAAGTTAAGAAATTCTCCAAAAGTTAATACTCATTAAGGTTTTCAACCAACACATGGATTGCAATAATATTTACAGTTTTAGATGCACTATCATACCCTATTGGGGAGAAAACAGTATTTTAATAGTATGAGTGTAAAAGGGAATTCATATGTACATATGTTCAAATAAGGTGCATCACAAAGATTAAGACAGCAATGGAAAACTATGAAATCCTTCTATAATCAATATTTTACAAACAGGAGATGAAAAGAGTACAGCTAAATAATGAAATTGTATGAACAATATCTAAAGAAGAGGGAAAGTATATAATCTAAGAGTTAAAGAATCTCAATAATAAAAAAAGGTACATCAGCGATAGGATCTTTCAGGTCAGACAGAGTGGCTTCATATTATTCTCTTGTACCATTACAATAAACAGAAAGATGATATATGAAATAACCTTACAACTCACAAATGATGGTAAATGATATTTGAAATATACAAATTAAGGGTAGGCATTTGAATAAATGATGTTATCAATAATGTCCTTTATAGTGTAGATATTTTGATAGATACTGATAAAGTTCAGAATCTATTATACATAAATATTTTTTCAAACTTTAGTAAATTCTGAAACTTTAAAAAATTATTTTGATTGTTTTCAGATATATTTTCATACATCTGAGTTACATTTTATCATGATACAAGACAATATAATGGATGACATAACAATGTTATGGCTGATACATTTCATCATTTTTAAAGAACATTTCAATACATTTTGAAACATTTAAGGATGCTTCTTGATAGGATTTAACACATTTGTTAGTATTTTTATATTTGATACAATGTTATACATTTGATACATTTCATTACAGTATGATACATTTCAATACATTTTGCTACAGTTTGATACATCTTGACAACAGTAATGTAATGTTTGATAAATGAGAGATGAACAACATGAAAGTGCTTCCTCCAGAGACAACAGGAGATCCAGAGATTGAAGTTAAAAGCTCTTAAAACATTCTTTAATCATTTTTTAAATGAAACTAGATGAATTTCTGCGACAAACTGCAAGGACAATGTCTTAGTTTGTTGGCTGAATCTGGGTAACTACCACAAGGCCATATTTACTAAGCAGGAAGAGTGCTAAGAATAAGCCTAATAAATCAGTTGGGGAAAATTCATTTTAGATCTTGATCAAATTTAGCTTTAGAAAACTTCTTGCAATCTAGAAAAAACGGTCAAAACACTTATGTCCCAATGTTATGTAAAAAATGTTTTTACTTGTAGACCATACTTCTGTTTATATGCTCAACTGAAAAAACTCCTGAAAGACACCCAGTTTTCTGAAATGAAGTTTCTATTTTAGGGACTGTACAATATTGAGAAGAAAATAGGTTAGGAATATTTGAATTTGTATATGATTAATATTTGATAATTTTGTCAATGTTAGAATGGATCAATATCCTTTTGTATAAAATTCAAAATTTATACTTTAGGGTTGGTATGTATTTTGTAAGTTGTTGAGCATACATCCTTCATTGCATGAAAACTCCAACAAAAAACTTGGGCGTGACATATTCCTGTGGGGATGTAAAAGTGAATAAAATAGAATCCCTTGAGGAGGGGAAATGAGATATACATATATATTTACATATACAAATATGTAGCGTGATGTGCAGCAAGATAGATGAAACATAGCTTACCTTTCTCCAAATACCATAAGAGTCCATCCACTTTAAGACAAAAAGAAAGGACCAAATCAATATGGGGTCAAGCATGGGAAATCAAAATGGTTATAATGAATAAAAAACAAAATGATATGCTAAACGTTAAAACTAATAAAATAAAATGATATGTTAAATGATAAAAAAATAAGCAAGGAGGAACGAGTGAGGAAAACATACAACACAAACAATTCCCTCATCCCAAAATCATTCAAAATAATCAAAACATAAACATCAAAACAATAATTCACAATGTTAATAACAAAGTATAAAATAAGAGTGATAAATGTAATGAACTTAAGTTTGCCAAAGAAATGAAATTTTGCAATTTTCAAAATGTCATAGATCCAAAATCCAGACCAATTAAACAAACATTGCTTAGCAAAATGACATGACATCACACATGACATTCCTCTAAAATTTTATAGATAAGTAAATTTTCTTAACAATATTAGATAACCTTTTATCTAGAAACCCTTTGATAAAGTTTCCAGCTTTAACTTTGAAGATATTTTCAAGGTAACAACAGTTATTGATCATAATGAACATAATCAGGGGTTTATTTTTCATGAATTTGAGGCCTAGGTTACTATTGAGGACATGGTAAACCCTTAAAGTTCTTTTTTTTGGCATTTCAAAGTTTGTTATCATTTTAAGAATGCAATTAAAGGATGAAAACTTCTTGATCATAAGTTTGCAACATTTCAACATGATGTGCTTGACGACACAAGGAATTGCAAGGAAATGTCCAAACTCAGAATAAAGAAGTTGTTATCCATAAATGGCATTCTTTTCCGTTATGTTCTTTGTATGTGAGTTAAGACTTCCAGTAATTTGCCACTAAGATTGGTTTCTCTCATTGACTTCAGCAGCTCAAGGGTTAACTACATGTCTCCTCTTCATTTCATATATAGCCTTCATAAATAAATGGATAAAAAAAACTGGACTTAACAAGACAGTTTAACATTTACTGCAGTTCAACTTAAAAAAGTTCAAATAAGGCCAAGAAAGTATCACGGCAGGAGTTTTACCAAGGCTTTCAAAAGTACATGAAACTTTTCATAATGTCATTGCCCCAAACCAAATTAAAACTTCATTCATCAAATCTTAGCTTTGGGGGAAATCTCTACAATTTGACATGCTGTAGTTCTTAATGAAGGAAGTGTTTGCCTGCAGGAGGGGTTCTCGACTACGTTTCAGATTGTATATTAGATGTAGAAATACACTGAAATTAATTTTGCCAGAGAGAATACTAAACAACTTCAAGTTTTAATAACATCCTTATGAAACAAGTGACTAGTTTGGTATTTAAAAAGCGAAAGGCATAGTCATGTACCATTTCTGTTTCAACAATTATTTTACATAACTGTTCCAAGTTGAAAATGATGTTTCTTACTTTCTGAATTAAACTATACTTCATTGAAAGATAAATGCTCATATGATGCTCATTTGTAAGAAGAACACATACCATTATGCCTGTGATGCTAATATTCTGACTCAAACTTTACAATTGACACCTCATATTTTAACAGCATGCACGTAGTTACTCTTATCAAAATGTATTTATCTTTTTGATGGTTTTATAAATTTTAGTGACATGGAGAAGGTCAGTGTTATTTTGGCTTCCCCTGAGTTATCGTTTTTATCTGCCAAAACCTGTTTTAATATTCTTAAAACACGCACTGCAAATATGTATATATCTTAATATTAGTTACATCTAGTACAATACTGTTTTACTTTTAATTATTTTCAATGGCTATTATGAATGAAAAGTGTCTCTCGTAATTCCTTAGGGAATGGCTCAACTTTTTAATACATTGATTTTGTATTTTAATGAATGTATATATATATTTTTGTATTATGTTGAGGTGAGACATTAATAAACTATCTGTCTGTCTGTCTGTCTGTCTACATTTTGAAATAGATATCAATCTTCAACATTCCTGTATTAAATGTTTTGAATTGATAGTGATGTTTCAAAATGATTTTATTGCTACTGATTTTGGCCACGGATGAAGATAATTTTTAATTTCAATAATGTGATAAAATTTTAAGTGATAGAATTAACTAAAATGGATGATGAAATTAATGAAATTAATTTAAGTCAAGTAAAACCTTGTTTAGTAAAAAAAACTTTCATTAGTAACCAAAAATAACAGTCCTGTCAATCCTTTTAACAGAATTGATTTTAGACATGAAAAAAAATGTTGGTAGTGTTGCCTGTAGGTTTCTAGGAATTTTACTTTTTACTTAAGTTTGAGAGAATAAATGTAATTCATAACCAAAGGTTTAGAGGATAAACAAACTCTCTATTGCATGCACAAATGAGAGTTTACATTTGTATATTATGCCAATCTAACAAGGAGGGATTAAAAAATCCAAGGTCACTGACTTTAAAAAATCTTACTTTTGACTACCAAAAACACAACTTATAAGTTAATGTTCATACATGATTCCTTTTTCATACAAAATTAACTAAGTTGCTAGACTTTCTGATAAGTTCTTTGACTTATGCCAAAACTATCAAATGACTTGAATTCTATCAAATTAAATATACATGAAATATATATCAAATGAAAGGAATATCACCCCTGACAATTTTGAAAGCAATATTTGCAAGATGTAAAGTTCTTATTGGAATTGTAAAATTTTGCTTCAAAATCTAGTGTAAATGTCAAATGAACATTTTCCTTGATAAATGGCTGTAATTAATATTGTGAGTGGCAAAGAAGACTGTAAACATTAGAATGACACCCAATATAATTTATATTTGCAGTGAGTTTAGTCAGAAAATTTTAGTAGAACTGGCAAACACTGGTCCTAGAGCAAACAACACAAGGCATCGTGTGGTAAAAATGTTAACAGTTCTGTAAATCTGGTGAGTAGTTTGAACAGAGCAGCTTCTGCAGTCTCAATCACCATTAAGGTACTTTTAAAGTGGTAGACTTTATTTCTTCGCCCTCTATAAGTGCATCTCTGCAGTATGTCATCTTTTTGCAAAATTAGTCAAACGTTCATGTCTCCAAAACAATCATGTTAAACATCAAAATGTGTATTCTGTATTTCAGATATTTAAGGCTTACATCATCTTAATTCAGCATTATTTGCAATTCTTGTTTCAACACACAACGGAGACTGTATGATTTACAACTGAACATCCATGGACAATTTCAGGTCATAAGTATTTAACATATATAACACAAAGTTGTTTGAAAGATTTTTAAGTATTAAATCTTTTAATTCACTATTTTATTCCATATGATTAATAGAATGTGAGTATATAGTATCTCTAAAAATCAATTGCATTATGATGAATATGATACTTGCAATGCTTCACGTAAAAGTATTATTTGCTCTAGTGCACAAATGATGAATATAACACTGGTTATTCCTTACATTGTTTAAGAAATTTTAGACTGGCATGACCAGTTCACACCTTGTCAAACTGATACCAAAAGTACAAACTGTGACCAATTACATTAAGCCAACTGATAACTGGACTGGGCAGTGGTAAAACCCCCACTTGCATGTCACGACATCTATGACATTGAGGCCAATTAATGGGGATATCTCACACAAAGTAGACTTCAAGTCAGTCTCTTACACTTCAATTTGACATAATTCCTAATGCCATGATTTCACCTGAGCACTTAACCAAAATTATTCCCTTGCTTAAAGAGCTAGAACAAGAGGGTATTATCTTGGAAAATTGAATTTAAACAATATCCTTTTTTTTCACTTATGCTTTTAACAATATTTCCAAATGTAAGATTTTAAAATATTCTGTATCTTATCTGTGAACCAAGCCATATTGAAGTTGGCACATTTTAAGTATCAAGAACCAAAGGACGGAATGGGAGGATGGTCTAGCTAATTTGTCCTTGGGCTACATGGAACCTCAATCATTTCGCCACCAGGTAAATAAATGGTTGAAAAAGTTGGTAGAATAAACAGTCTTCATGGGAGATTATCCGACAAAAAGAATAAACATTGTTTAGAGGACTTTGAAATGGGCTGGAGGGTATTTAGAAAAACAAATGTTGGTGAAACCATAAGCAAGTCTAGTGGTTACTTAAGAGGACTAGGAGATGGGCTGGAGGGTCTATAAAGAGAAACAAATGTTGGTGAAACCATAAGCAAGGCTAGAGGTTACCCACAGGTCAGGGTTGCAGATCTCCTATTAGATACTTTGTGTAGTTGCATAGAGGATAATCACAGGTCTATTAACCACATGGACACAATATCCTTCTCCTTGCAACAAGATGACACTGCAGTAATTATCAACAATACACTACCAGATCAGCTTGGCTGAAACTAATATTGAAGTGTTTCTTATCTTGAAATACTTTGTTTTCATTTTGAAAAAAAAATTAAATCAGTGTAGAAGATAGTATAAGCCTTCATCTGATGAAAAAATAATCAAGGGGATTTTCTTATCATTACATAAAAAGGCATTCACACAAAAATGTCCAACAGTGTTTTTTTTATTAATACTCAATAACTTCACTATGACAAAGGAAGACAGGGTTGAGTAATAAGGTTGTTCACACTATAAAGATAATACATTTGGCATAAACCAATGTATATTGGGGAAAATTTGAAGAAATAAAATCATCCAAATAAACATGTTTCTGCTCCTTTAAAGGGACATGACATTTGCTGTTAGGGTCAAATATGTCAAATGTTAATCCTAATGCTGTTATTTTATCAAGCAGTACTGGGTTTGATTTTCCACTTCTGAACATTACATAAGACATTTACTCAAATATCATCAAACACAGGGTACAGTCTTTTTTTTTGCATTTTGGAATTAGTCTGCAGTTAAACTAAGTTCAACTGAACTTCAATTAGCATATATAATACTTTGGCACAAATGAAGCTGAATATTTTATGATAGATAGTATATGCCACCCTTTTATTTATTACATATCATGCATTAACATCATAATTGTACAAAAAGGATCAAACCCTTGTATTTGAAATTCAAAGTCTTAACACACTGTTTATCTACATCATTTCATGATAATGGGAACAGACAGACATTCAGCCCATTTTAAAAAAATAAAATACCAGTTTCAACTTAATGCAAACATGAGCTGCTATGAATTTCAGTTGTTGATGATGAGGTTGGAGATTTTACAAGCGCTTCCAGCATTGCTGATTTCGCACTTGGGTCCGTTAGTACCTTTGATAAAATTCTGAAATGGTAAAAAAGTGGTAGATTTTGAGCCAAGAGCCAAAAATGATAATTTTGAAATTTTGAAATTTGAGTTCAGCTGAATGCCACTTGTAGGCAGTATTGAAGTAGAACTATCATAGGGCTATAAACTGGCCACTGACAGCAGGTACAAGTAGGTATGAGCTTAGAAATGAGGAAGAATCAATTCAAACATTCAAGCTTGCAAATGTGCTGGTTGAAAACTATAGTAAAATGTAACTTGAGTACTTTTTCCTATAGTTCACTTTCCTTCAATTCCTCATCATTCTACATATAGTCAAATAAACACCAGACTTACTAAACATGATGTCACATCTTACAATAAATTCTCCTCAATTATTTAATGATTTTGAAAATAACTTTTCGTGATACAAGACTGTATGAGAACTGTGTGGGAAGGCAGCCTGTCACTGATAACGAGCCAGCATCTCAATAATTAGGCATATGACGAAGGTAATGAGAGCACCTCTCTTCATGGATGTCTACATCTGATTCTCAATTTAGACTAATTTGTCCTCAAATTTAACTAATTTGTAAAGAGACGTGGTGGTTGACATATTCAAAACCTTTAAAAGCTGCAAATCAGTCAACAGATTTACTGTGAAAAGGATGTAAATTCATAGATATTCATAGAAGATTCTAATATAACCAATACTACCGATAAGACAAAAAGCACAATGTTTATCAAATTCAATACTTATATCTTACAGAAATTAACTTCTCATGGAATTATAATCTTATAAAAATTCAAAAATCATTTATAGATGAATATGGAATAGTAATCATTTTATATTGAAATGTAATTTCACAAAATGAGACATGACAAACTTGTATTATGAAGACATGATGGAGACAGAATAGCTTGGTCAATGTATGGCTGACCCGGTCTCATTATGATATTTTCATCCTCAGTCAAAGCACAATTTCTGAAAAGTCACAATTGTACCCTACAAAAAAAAAACAATTTGAAATTGGTATTTCTCTGATGCTTTTTTCCAGTATTAAAGAAAATGCATTTTCATCAAATTTGTTATTTACACTCCTATATATGAGACAATGAGTCAGTCTACTGGTGGCCTAGGGGAGAGATAATCTACAGGGGAGGAAAAATGTGAGGAAACTCACTCCAGCAGGAAATTCTGGTCAGTAACCCTCTTACACTTGAATGTGAGGTCAACATTGATGTCATCCCTCACATTGAGCTTGTGTATACTTAATGTGCATTATGAACTGTATCGGGTAATATCCAGGGAGAGATTACTTAATTACCAGTTTGGGACTTTAAGATGTTTGTCAAATCGATCAAACTTTATTTGTTCTCATAGAGACCACAGACTTCACATACATAATATATATATATACTCCCTGTACACTGAAATCCCTTTTCTATGCCAATTGTCCCGAATTGATTGTTATCATGTAAAAAAAACCAAAAAAAACCTACATCAATCTAGCATGTCATGAAAAAGACATTTTTCCAAAGTTATGTATGTTACAAAGAGGTGGATTGTTTATCTTTTGTTGACATCGTCACTAACTTACGTTACAGATCTAGCATCAGTCATGATAGAGTTTCTGAGTTGTTTCAAAAAAGTGGTCAACATATTTATAACTGAGACTCAAAGACTACTTCTGCCACATGCTGCCAATAAAAAATTAATTAATCCACTCAAAAGAGCCTCTACCATCTTCTTTAATTACCATTCGCTTAATTACTAAATTAGCCCAGGCAAAATTGTTAAATGTATCTAAATGATAAATGAAACATTTGGAATAAAGTCACCGCCTCTAGCTTAAAAATGTTAAAACAAATATTTATTATTATGATTGCTAAACTTGCATGTTAGATACCTCATAAACATACAGCCTTAACTGCCATTCTTTTCTCCAAACAAATAACCTGACAATGTATCTTAAAAATAATTTTGACAATTGCTGAAACAGATCAACAAACAGTATCAAATATGTGTAAAGTGCTTCATCAAACATGAGACCAAAATGGTTTCTCCTCCATTAAGACTCTTGAAGTAAATAAACTTCCTGATCATTTTTGAAGATTTCTAAAACAGGTGCAAGACTGCATTAGGGAGGTTTGCTGCACAACTGACATATTTACATAACAAGTTGTGCGAAGAAACAGGTAACAAATCTTCACTTCACTTGGGGGCAATACTTTCAAATCCGACACTGAAAGTATGCTCCAACAGCTGATTTCTGTTTGGAGATAACAATTTCAAGATGAAAACTTTCAGAAAAAAAATATTAAACAGAAATTCAAAATTTCAGGGATAAAGATATAAACATTGATTTAAACTTAACTTTTAATAAACATAAGCTTCTGTTTAATAGTTTGATCAAAGTAACCATAACCGTAAGCGTGACAGTAAATGATAACTCTTTCATCTGATACACATTTGATATTTGAACTCATGTCTTAAAGGAAAAACAGAGTTCTATAAGCAGCCTAATGTTCTTATCAGAAAAACATGCATCCATCTACAAAGAACTATGCCAAACTGTCAAACTTTCTATGTGTTAATGGACTTTTGAGAATCTGCCAGGAACCAGAGACAATCTCTAATCTTGCCAGAGATTAATAATGTAGGCTTCCATTACCCTGAATTATCAGTCATTGGAAGCAAAGCAAGCGTATATACATTCAATATCTTTCTGAAAGTAGCCATGCAGACACCTCAATCATCTTAGAGTCTTGGCATTGTCCTTTGAGGAAATGGCTAATGATCAATGACTGTCACCTTATTGAGTTGTCTGTAGTCCGTACAAAATCTTAGGAAGTATGTTATATTTGACTTAAAAGCAAACCAAAGAATCTTTTTTAAGGCTTCATTCCCTGTACACATCAAACACAAAAATAAGATAACAGTGAGATGATGTACTAATACACCACAAATAACATAAAGGAAATGAAAAATGAGAAAATCTATTTATAAATAAATAGATGAATCAGAGTCATGAGATCTACAGAATATATGTCTTTGTCAGCAAAATCTGGAGAGAAAGTATAATAAGCGAAACACGCCACAAAGATATGAGAATAATGTTTGGCCCTCAACTTTCCTACAATAAAATAATGGCTTTTAATGACATCATTATTTACAAGTTGTCTGGGTGATAGGGAAGTAAGGAACATTAAAGACTGGCAAAAATCAGGAAAAACAATCTGTTGTTATTTAAAATGATTGATGATTAATCCACTGATGGGTAAAACTATTCAAACAAATCAAACTGGAAACTCTCTTAATCGAAAAACTCTGCCAAAATTGATATACACAGGAAAAAAACATCTAAAATTTTTGTCATTACCTCAGTACTAACAAAACTACAATCTCCGAATTGTCAGTACCAAGAATTCTTATCCGAGACGCCAGTTGGTATACCTTTTTATTCTATTGAGAACATATACCTCGCTTAATACACAAAGCCTACAAAATATCAACAGAGCTTAGAGAGCAACAGGTAGAGTGAGTCTCTTCATTTAACCCAACTCACTGGAACACTTTCTAACAGCCAAGTATAATGTACCATTATGTCAAGGGAATAACTTCACTGCGGAGCTTTCTCACTGGGGGTTTACTACTGACAAAATCTCTTTAATTTGGTGCCTCAATAGAGACAAGATTATTGATTTACAAAACCGACTACATAAACATGTCATATACATACAGACTATTGATGTCATTGATATATGGACACCGTGCTGTATTTACCATCAATGCCAGTAGGTCACTGTTGAAGTTCTTATATTGAGACCTTTTGGCTACGTAGACCGTAGACCGTCTCTCTCCCAGTGATTTGAATGAGCAAATGCTTCAATAACTTTTGTTCAAAATAGGTCGAGATATTTGGTTAAGACATTTAAGTTTGATTAATGTTTCTCCCAAAATGCTGATTTGAATTGATAAATGGTTCAATACATTTGTCAATACCTGATTAAATCTTAATTGTAAATTAAAGTCACTATCAGATCCTGTTTGAAAAATCTGAAACTCTTTTTAGTACTCAAGAAAGATCATTGTTGTTGCATGCTGGAACTTTTATTTAAGTTATGTGTGTTATTATAATATATACAAATTATAAGTTGAAGCTGCTGTATAGAGCAGTTATTAATAAAATTATTTAAATCAAATAATGTATTATACCACAAACTCTCATATTTTTTTATATCTAAAACAATACCCATGTTGCTTCAACTTAGAACAACAATATCAGACAATATTTGACGACCTCTCAAGCTTTTTCTTTCTAAAAAAACAAACGCTCATGGATGTACAAGTAAGAGCAACAGTTTTACACAATATTAATACATAATACATAAAGGCGAGACGGCACAATACGATGAAAGATATACAAGATCCTGAGCAGACTGAGGAAACCATTTATGAACAGCACAATGGCTATAATACCAAGGGCAGCCAAATGGATCATCAATTATTGATGTGACAGACAGACAGAGGCCCATTAACAGTAGTGGCGTCTTCAACAGTTCTTCCTTCTGTAAACCTAGCTTTCCAACTTCTAGAAAATTTAAGTACAAGGAAATACGAAATATAATACGTGTGTATAAAAGATGGTATACCATGTCGTGGAATATATATATATATATATTTTAGAATTTCTTTTTTCCTTATGATGATTAATACATATATTAATTACACAAGTGCTTCTAATTGCTCCGGCTGCAAATTTTGGAATTTTACTTCTTGAACATCTAAGAACCAGTGTGCTACTGACTGTGAACTACATAGTATATCAATGTCATGGACATATCATTGTCATTATACATTGTCAATATCCATTTTCTTTTAGTTAATTAATACTAATGTATCAGGGATTCTAATAACTTCAGCAAATTCTTGCAATCTGACTTAATTAATAAACATCTCAGGGCAAGTTTACCAATAACTGAGAACTTGATGATAAACCTTGTAATGGAAACTTTTTATTTTTAGAATTTCTGCCTACATAAATTTGTTGTAAGTTAGCATTAGTAGAAATGTCTCCTTCTGTAAATATTAGAATTTAACTACTCATGCATCTCCAAACAAGTGTATGAAAATTTCCTTACCCTAGATATAGTATAGTTTAGACTTTCTCTTTTTCTTCTGTTCAATAATACTTGTGTTGGCAGGTTCAATTGTTCCATTCGGCAACTTTGGGAATTGAATTTGTGCATTTGTCCAAAAGAATATAAATCATAAAGTTTCATTATCTACAAAATATCATAATCAAAAATTTCTATTTGCTTTAATTGCTTAATACCTAGTTTCGTGGTAGTCCTAGTGCACTAATGGAATTCATTTTGAATCTTCATGTGTCGATCGATTGTAGTCTGATCAAATCCATTGCAACAATACATTGTTCTTAATTTTTCTATTTGTCTTGCTTTGAAGTTCAAAGCTGATCTTTAAAGCCATCAAAAGAACAATGACTTCACATTGCCATGTTACATTTCAAACCACTTTGAAACCAAATGGATCTCGTATAATGATGTAAGATTCAAACCACTTAAGAAAAATGGAATTTTACAATAGATGTCAGAATCAAACACCTTTTGAAACAAAAGTTACATCTACAGTGATGTTAATAAATGTGATTACAAACAAAAGCCAAGTTGCTTTAATCCAAAGAGTGAAAACAAACACTTCTCCTTTGAAGATTGGTTCACTAAAACTAATTTCTACAGAGCAACATTACTAAACGTATTCATGAACTATTACAAAAGAACAAACCAAATGCTGATATGGTCATTCCAAATATTTTCAGAATGCTTCTTGCATATTCAAGTATGTATCCCTTCATGGAATAGAATAGCCATTTCCATAGACATTACTTGCTCTTTAAGCCTTAGCGTAGGCTTGGTTCCAAAGACTAGACATACTCTATTAGATTTAATCCCCTCTGGTAGGTAATAAACTACTTGTATGTATAGTTTTCCATGTGAACCTAGTTACAAACTCAGAGATTATTTCACCCCAAATGGAGGATAATTCTCAGTCCAATGTCTGCATGCGATGCCTATGGCTTAGCAAAATGGTCTTAGATTTGATCAGACAAACCATTTGCCTCAACTTAAATATGGGAATTTAGAAAAATCACTTAGCCCCAAGGCTGCAAGTGTCTAGAAAACATTCCTTAATGATAACCTTGATAGTGTGATACCAATCCGATTTCATTTTAGCCATCAGCTAAATGTTTTACTAGGGCCATATGTCATAACCTCTATCAACTAATCACCAAAAAAATCTTTAGGGTCTTTCGCAATGATAATTTATGGGAAATGGTAATGTTATATATAAATTAATAACCTGGTTGGGCAGATAACATATTCACAACTTTCTACTATTTTCTAATTTATCAAAGCTCTTGAAATTATAAGAAGTAAGAATATCTGGGAACAACTGCCTTAATTGAAATACTGAAGTAATTGTTTTTCAAATTTACTCCTAATATCATTAACATTCGGTAAACTCTGAACTTCATGTAAATTTTAAACATATTACTACCAGATACGACTTCAAAGGTGATGTAAACTAATTAACATTATAATCAAATGAATGTACATATTATTTAGCTGACAAATTCTTCATTGTTGATGAGAATATTCCTTGTATATGTGATACATCAAAACCTCAGTGGACTAGCGGTAACACCAGCAGCCATGTCATCTTCTAGCTGACCCTTTGGCTAGTTGACCACAATGCAGGAATGGACAGGAGCGGACAAAAGCCTACAGCCAATCTGTAATCAATACATTGACCAGAGACTACAAATTACCAAGCCAAATTAACATGGCTATGTTTAAGTGTTATTACCTATTGAGTAGGGTCATGGATACAGACGGCCATGAAATTCTATTCTGTGGCTCTCTTAAAAGGATAATGAACAAGAACACATGGATATGCCATCACCTTTTGAGTGGGGTCAGGTATATCAACTGGCATTTACTTAGAATTGCCAGGCCATTGATTAACATGAATTTGACCTCTATGCATATCAACATGCCATTCTGAGGAGCATAAGGGATTTGAATATATTCCCTTGAATTAAAACATGGCAGCAGATTTGTATCTCTTTTGAATATTCAACTTTGGGAAATGTATCACTTTTTTGTTAGATCCAAACACTTGAAAACAAAAGATAGACACACATACTAACCCCTAAAATTTTTAAGTAACGTTTATAAGACATATGTTTTGGTGCATAATTTTTATCTAGTAAATTTTATAATATAAAATCATCAATAGACAAAATATCAACACAGCAATTAACATGGCAATTAAAATTAATGTTTCTTGGGGGTGTGGCAAAACCCCAAAGAAAATTCAACATAGGTACATTGGCATGTCATAAACAATGAGTCAGAGTTTACTCCATAATTATATTCAATGTGAAGATCATTTTTATTTGAGATGTAATTGTCTTCGATCCTCATTTCAGTTTGTCCTTATTGTACTACATATTTACTCATAATTATTTGCACTCAGGTGTTTCTTACATGAGCATTGATCTTAAGAGTCATCAAACTGCCATCATTAACAGTAATGACAGACTATTTGCATTTCAAAAGGGTATTAGCTATTAATCACGGTATCAACATTTTCAAAATGTGAGCTCTATCAGTGCAGTGCAGTGCAGCACCAGTTCAAGCCATATTTTATCCTTTATATTGCATAACTAAGAATAAATATTTTTTTGATATTGTAAAGAAACAAAATTCAAAGATGTACCTCCAAGCCTAAACAAGGACCAAGACACAATGATTTTTTATTTCTGAACAGGAGAAAGGTCAGGATGCATGAAGACCAAGAAGGACTGAGGTCATATTTGCTGAAGATAACAACTGTGTGAATTGATTTGTATTTCAGGAAGGCCTTCATTACAGTAACACCTCATTCATAACCTCCTACATGTAATGTTATTATTTGTATTTCAGGAAGGCCTTCATTACAGTAACACCTCATTCATAACCTCCTACATGTAATGTTATTATTTGTATTTCAGGAAGGCCTTCATTACAGTAACACCTCATTCATAACCTCCTACATGTAATGTTATCATTTGTATTTCAGGAAGGCCTTCATTACAGTAACACCTCATTCATAACCTCCTACATGTAATGTTATTATTTGTTTGTTTTGTTATGGTACTCATTGCACGACGGTGTGATATGTATCTTTAATCAACCCATGTTTCGCAATGTTTCATATAGTCATAGTCTTGTTTTTATTCTATTTTGAATAAGTGGCTGAGACAAAAATTATTCAAGATGGACATAAGGAACATATTAATGTGAATGATGGCCGTTGGACCTCCAACATAGGGTCATTTACAGTGATCAATGTCCACTGGTCACACAATATCATTACGCCCTACATCTGTCGCTTTATTTGTCGTAGAATAGCATATTATCTCTAAGTCCACTCATTATTATCAAGTGATGGTGGAAAACACAAGGGCGACAGGACGGTCTTCATGTAGCGATATCAGACAATTGACAGACACCTTGGTCCGATCTGTTCAAGGCCAACATTGGAATTGTATTTACATTAATAAATGGACAATTTTCATAACCCTATCTTTTAGATTTTGTACAAACAAATGTTGGTCGGAATATATGAATGTTGTGTTTTCTTTAAAAACAAAGTAACACGTTAAAACATAAGGGGCAAATCCCAACCAGTTTCAAACCCAGTCTAGCATCAAATTGCAGGCATTGGATGTCAAGACACCCTACCAGCCAATCGGGTTAAGGAATCACCTTGCAACTGGTTGCTAAGATGGATTTACACAGAGTTTGGGTATTAGTATAGACAGTTACTATGTGTAGAAACATGATACCAATGGATAAAGATATTAAACTAATCATCTGAAGACATGTTCAGCCATATTCAATTCCATTGGGGTCCAGTTTAAACTTGATTCCATCCACTGACATTGAATATATCTATATCAGAAATTATATAACATGATATTGAAAAGATCTGTATTGTTTTGTCAAATTTATACAATTAATCAAATAAATTCATTTCTGAATGGATAGACATATGATGATAAGAATCCAGGCATTTCATTCTGAAGTAATTCAGTCAAGCATTTACAGTCATTCAGTGGTTATTCAACCAACAGCAGTAATTCCAATGTACTTCAACCCACAGCATTCATTCAAAGATAATTGACCAAGAGCAGTAATTCCAAGGTAATTCAACCAACAGCAGTAGTTCCAAGGTAATTCAACCAACAGCAGTAGTTCCAAGGTAATTCAACCAACAACAGTCACTCTGTGGTAATCGACATACAGCAGTCACTCTGAGGTAGCTCCAAGGTAATTCAACCATAAGAAGTCATTCTAAGGTAATTCATTCAACCAACAGCAGTCATTCCAAGGTAATTCAACCAACAGCAGTAGTTCCAAGGTAATTCAACCAACAACAGCCACTCTGTGGTAATCGACATACAGCAGTCACTCTGAGGTAGCTCCAAGGTAATTCAACCATAAGAAGTCATTCTAAGGTAATTCATTCAACCAACAGCAGTCCTTCCAAGGTAATTCAACCAACAGCAGTAATTCTAAGGTAATTCAACCAACAGCGTAATTTTGAGGTAATTCTACCTTCAGCTTACAGTCAATTCAATGTACACAAGCAAGCTAAGAATTTATCATCAAGTGACAAATTCAAAGAACAAAGACTTCTTACGATCTTTGTTATTCAGGCAGTTTCCCTAAATTTGATTTTAACATGCAGGGGTAGAAAGTACATTGTCAGTATCAAAGCTTGCAAATTTGATTTATATACCTTAGATCCCTCTTAAAGGTTTTTTTGGGTCCTTTTATTTGTTTATAAGCCTCTGCAAGAATTTGAATAACTAACTGAGCTTCAAAGAGAACCAACAGATGAAATATTCAAACATAAAATGCAATTTTTAAAAGGAATTTGTTATTCAAAGAAAACATGTGTAAAGCATGTTGGTTGTCAAAGAATATCTCTGATAAATGACAGAAAAAATATTAGTAATACGTGTCTCAAAGAAAATTCACATCGAAACATACCAACACCTACCATGCATTCATCTACTGATTGTGATAAGGGTTACATAGAGGATGGTTCATTCTATGCACTGAACTTAGAACATTAGGTGCTCTTATCTCAGTGTTACCTTTACTCAAGCTACAAGATTAGGTCATACTCTTTTCCCTTGCACTTAATCTTCTGACCATCTTCATGAAAAATGACCAAGGTCTATACTCTGAAAAATTTATTTTATGACTAAGAGGACTTTCAATTAATGACTTAAACCATTTATTTGAAAATCTTAATTCTAAGAATGGCTCAAACCATTGGAAATACTGTTTCTATCTCCAATCTGAATTTACCTAAGCTACTCAAATTACAGAAAGTTAATAAACTGGTTTCATGAGGTACCAAGCTTAAATAATCAAAGGGGGCTAAGGTTTTAAAAGCTCTCTAATGCTATCTTTGTGTTAAGATAAGATTATCAGCAGTAAAGTGCTCTTAAAATCGAAGGCCAGGTTGATATATTAAAGAACTGAATTAGTCTACTTCCTAAACCTAAGCAACTCCTCGAGGTCTGTGCCATGATGTAACCCAAATAGTAGTAAAAATAGAAATTATATCATGAGGAATAGCATTGTCCAAACGTACAAGTTTATCAGCAGAGAGGAAGAGAGAAAGTGATATTAGGTTCAAGTGTGGACTAAACATAATTTTGCCTTGTTCTTGAAGTAAATTAAGGTTTGCTTGAATAACTTAGATTTCAAAAATATCTATTACAACACTTTATTCAAGAATTTTGATCCAAAATTTCATAGGAATCCAACTCATTTTAAATCCATCAAAGAATGCATCTTTCTCAAAACATCCAAGAATTCACGTCTAAAAATATAAGCAATATAAGAAAACACATTTCAAAACAATGAAGAAAGCAGAAAGCAGACCTCAACAAGTTCACCAGGACCTTGAACAGAATACCCTCCAAATTGGGGAGTCAGCAGAGAATGAGTTAAGGACATGAACATTGTACAGTCTATGATTATCCCTAACATTGTGTATGCTTTTCAAAATCAGGTTCAATAGAAGAGACAGGGCCTAAGATAATAATGATAATAATAATAGATCATTTGTATAGCGCATGTGACCATGAAAAAAGTTCCATGCTCAAAGCGCTTAAAATACGACACTGAAAGTAGAGGCTTCAGGTTTCCTAGCTCATCCAGTAAGTAGGTTTTTGTTTTTATACAGCTTGTTGATATCAAAACCTCAAACATACTTCTCCCCAGCCTGACCAAATAGCTGGACTGACATGACGTATGGTGCCACAAATATATTTAACTACTATAAGCACAAGTGGCTGGACTATTGGAAAAAATCAGATTTGAAACTATTTGAGTCACTCAAATGTTTGAGATTGACCCTCCAAAATCTGAAACCAACACATATTCCTTATCGCCTTGATTTATTGTTTAAGTATGAACAGGTTGCTGTATTAAGGTCCCCAAATGGCTAACCCCAAACTTGACCAATTAGTCTTGATTAAAGGACTGACATGATGAATGGCACTGTCTATAAGCATCTTTACCACACCAAAGGAATGGACAGAGCTGAAAGGTTTGATCTGAAGTATTTGGGTCAGTTGAGACTAACCCTCTATAGCTGTAACCATCACATATTTCTAAGCACATCTAGCAAGCATGTTAAAGTTTGAGAGGACGCTAATTCAGGACCCCAAACTGTATAGACAAACTAGCAGTGGGTGAAGGACTGACATGATGTATGATCATCACTACCGGCACCAATGAATGAAAAGGATGGGTGGACTATGAGATAAGGATGTACTGGAGGAATGCATGCTGAACTCGGTCCATGGGTGGTCCTATCTACCAAAGAAATGATCAAGTGAAGCAACCTGTAGGATTTGAATTGACTTACATTGAACAAATTTCAAAGCAACGTTGTGTGAATGTACTGGATTAAAGTAGTTTTCCCAATCATAATGAGATTTCTTAAAGGTCAGAATAGAACGAGTTTTTCCTTGTAAAGCTGTCAAAGCAGCTTAATGTGGACTCATACAGAAAGTTTGCCATTGAGGCTATTAACTTACTACAAAATCTAACTGCAAAATCTGAAAGTGCTCTGAAGATGGTATACTTAACCATCATTCTGTTAGCTGAAGTCAAAAGATAAACTAGAGTTCACACCGGCCAGGCCCAGTGCAACACTTGTCAATCTGTGCGATAAGCCTGAACACAAGGACCCTTTAAACCCCAATCTGTTAGCTGATATGGTCATAAACCTGTATTTCATTCCAAGAGCTGAGATAGTTTGCTTGTATGAATATCTCGTTAATTCGCCACACTCAGTTGCTGCTATCTACCAAACTGCTGACATTAAGATGATCTTATGGTTTATGGCTCTCTAAATATCATTTGTTACTTTTCCACGGAAAGAAGTATACTTCAAATACTTCATACATCATCTTTAATGTGGGGAAATCTATTTAATAGAGGGAAGATGCCTGAATATTATCTTTAGTAGTCTAAAAAAAGTCATGCAGTAAAAAATAATTTCATACTTAATTTTACATCTTACTATATATGCAAAATTCTGCAATCACTCTTTCTTGCAAAGAAAACAATTAAGATTTTAATATGAGTATTACAGCTTCTACCACAAAAACGTTTCAAATTGGTGAATTATGCTTTGCAAAATATTGTGGTTATTTTGAATTATTTTAGTTATCAAAACTATATCAATCTCTATTGAAATCTAAAGATTAAAAACCTTAGTATAAGAGTTCTCAATTTTGAAATAGTAACCTAATCATGTAAGAAATCTTTAATGTTATTCATGAAAAGATGCTCTATTAGTTAAGAAAGTTTCACAAGAATATTTCAATATCAGATGGCATTCCATTCCAATTCATTTTCTCTCTCATTTCCAAAAACACAATTTCAAAGCCCATTTATTACTTAACTAAATATGGACAATACAGCTGGTTGAAAGACAAGTCTGAAATCCAAACAAAATCGGCTCCACAGGTTGGCGAACAAGTCTCTAACTTTGCCTGCATTGATCTGACAAATGGCTATTGGCAGGTTGAAGTCACTGCTGACCTTTGCAACAA
This sequence comes from Phorcus lineatus, assembly GCA_921293015.1. Classification (NCBI taxonomy): domain Eukaryota; kingdom Metazoa; phylum Mollusca; class Gastropoda; order Trochida; family Trochidae; genus Phorcus; species Phorcus lineatus. The sequence continues at coordinate 37,194,744 of OV121085.1, forward strand.
TATCAGCAAAGACTTGCCACAGACACATTTCATGACAGAGACAGCTCGTAAAGGTTCTTTCCCTCTTTACAGAGCAGTTTGTCATGCATTACGACTACACAGAGGTCCCAAGGGCAAAGTTCCTTTCTTGGATATAGGACATCAAAAATGGCTAACATTTACTGATATTTCTCCCAGAACATTTGCTAGACTGATTAAAACACATTCACACGCTGTTAAAGATCTATATGCAAGATTGCTTTTCGCTTATTGTCATGAAGAATTGTACACAAGTCATGTTAGAAAGCTCATTTGTTTTCATTTATGCAAAGAGAGAACTATATTACTTAATAATGATAATAAATGCATATGATTTCTTGTAATATCATCATTTTTATGTTTTACTTAGACAATTTTTTAAGAAGGTCACTCAGCTTATTGCCTCTGTGTTTGAATAACTTTGTATCAAATTTGTAAGTAGATGTGATCAATATCTTTGAAGATGTTTTACTAAAGATATATACTGGGTTAACTAAAACCACAAAACCTTCATAATCATTGCTAAGGGGCTATAAGCAACTTAAAACAGTTAGAAGATATTAAATAAACTAGAAATACTGTAAACAAATTTGCTCACTGGGATCTAAATAGTACAATCATGAGGTTTAAAATACCGAAGTTGTCAGGAGGGCAGGTAATCAGTCAGTAAAGGTGTTATATTTCTCACCTATCGTTAACCTATCGTTAACAGGTAATACATTGGGTCAATTCATTCAACATCACTGACATTGCAATAAATCAACAACCCCAAGATATCTGTAATGAATAGGTAATGTACACAGAATAAACCTGAGTAAACAGTTGCTTGCTGTAATCAAATTAAAGTATTCATTGTAGCAGTAAACAGTAACTACCTGTAACCATTCTTTAATCAACCATTGCTAATGTTTTAAAATTTTATATTGATCATATTACCAGAAACTACCCTTTCTTAAAATTATGAGGTGATATGGCCGCTTTCAAGAGAATCACTTCAATCACAGCTGTTAGTATTATAGCAGGGAGAAAGCTGAAACACCATTGTGGCTGTTCATTGTAGTGAAACCCGCGAGCATTGGCTGGAACTAGGTAATCATGGTTAGTACTGCGCTGAAATTCAATGTAGCATTGCACCTAAACCTTACTGTGTGTAGAGCAGTTCTCTACTGCAGAGAAAGTTGCTTTCCCACCCCCCCCTTACCAATGAAAAGCTGATTAACAAAATCACTCACCCAGCTACAGACATGTAAGGTCACAATGGAAGGGTTTAAACACATACTTAAAGTAAGGCCCTTTTTCTTTCGCTAAATCAAGTAAGCACACGCTAATGACAAGTTTAATACATGAAATGGACAGAATACAAACACAGTAGGTTAGGTTAAACACAGACATAAAGTCTAACTTTTCCACAGAATCAAGTACTCTTACACATACAAACTAATGACATGTTTGGAACAAGAAAACCAGGATCAATTCTACCACCAGAGGATGCATTTGGATCTAAGGGTGGTGCTCACTGGAGACATCTCAATCAGCTCCACAGATGTCAATCGACAAAGTGTCCCGACTCTGTAGTCTTTGGAAGCCAGGAACAAAGCCCCGGTCTGTAAAGTACAACGCAGCTTTCATGCTCTCTGTCATTCTTGGAAATAAGGTCAGCTAAAGTCAAGATCCTGGCAACCTTTGATCAATAGGCACTAGCAACTTATGATCTGAATCGCAACTCAATCAGGATTTAAATTTTGAATTCAAAGTGACAAAATGACAAAGTAACAAAAACTTGTGAAGATAGCAGGAGGATTTCCTTTTGTACAGCAATTCCTTGTTACAACAATGGCTCTGAGTTTAAGGAACTGACAAGAATTGGTCCATAAAACATAAGATCTAGTGTAATCACTAACATTAACGAGTTAAGTGAACAATCTCATGGAGTATTTATTACTATGAGACAATCATTCCATTGATAGTATTTGAATCGAGGCAAGACCGAACAACACGAATCTCAAACAAACTTTTTTTCAGTTCAAGTGACATTACTCAACAATTATTTCATATGAAACAAGACAAGCCCGAACAACAAAGACCTGCAAATAAAATTTATCTTGTTTTAATTTTCTTACATTCTTAGGTGGCAAATGTTTCACTTTGAAGCTGGCTTATTTGACACTCTCTCTTTGAAGTTTTGGCTCTTGCTGACACGACATATCAATATCAAACTATAACTAGATGGCCAACATGACATCATTAGTAATTCAAGCAATATTGGGATCATTATGAGGCAAGGTCATGACAGTCTCGAATGGATACAGGCAACAAATGACAACGGGCCATGGGCAACCTTTGGTGTTGCAAACATGGCAATCAATGGCCAATAACCCAGTTGCAATTATTTCCCCTTCTTAAAAAGAAAGGGAGAGATCACCAACATCCTGTCTACAATCAAAATCAATCTGAAATTGTGTGATAGGTCTGTTTGCCTCTGTTCAAGAACTACTCTGTCTCCAATGGCATGGTCTTCAAGATTTTCCAATTAGCAAGGCATGTATGCATTGGCAAGTGCGTCATGCATCCTAAACAAATCAATGCATGTAAAATCTTCCTTTTTTCATAATTCATTACAACATAATGGAACTTCCTCATGATGTGACTGTCAATAGGAAGTTACAAATCAATGTTGCTTAGCAAGTTCATTTCTAAATCTTCATTGTTGTAAGCAGGGAAAATCAATTATCATAAACTTTTAAGAATTGATAAAAAAAAAAAGTTTGTTACAATAGATTATTAGAGATTGTGAAATACACTGAAGTACAATAGTTTAGAATACCTTTATAGAAAACCATATAAAAGTTCATAACAATTTGCCGCCAGACCAGGATAGAACATGACAACAATTATAGTAGTGAAAAGTAGTGAAAGTAGTGGTATAACATTAATACATTACAGCCATCTATCTATGAATTTTCGTGTCTAAAATGAGAAAAACAGAAGCAATATTTTTCTTCCACTGAGATACCGAAAAACATCTTTACTCTTACCAGGCCAAAAAAGATAAATAAATGAAATTACTGCTCCTCCTTAAGAAGGTTGTGATCACCTCAGGAAATATAAACTCAAGATTCTATGAGAAATACAAGCAAAAACATATCCCTTGGTATATATATTCAATTAAACTTCCGCTTTTCCTGGCAGAAGCAAGACATACCAAGTACCTTGTAAACAAACAGAGATGGAGATAAGATGGTAGAAAAACAAGTGAGGAGAAAGTGGAGCACCTTGGCTGAAGCCTACTCAGATGGAAGTCGAGCATTGGGATAACTCTTTCCTCAAGACATCAACGTATAAATCACACCACAGCAGGAGCAAGCAAATGTGTGAAGAAACACAGACAGACTATATAGTAAAGCTTCCCTGATCAGTGGTACTAACACTAATATCAATGGAATTGTTTTGTAGTATTTTTGGTCTCTTTGGTGTCCAAAAATTGGGGATAAAAATTCTGAGACAAAAAACAAAGATTGGGTTTTATTCAACAAAGTTCATGAGTGAACTTGTTTTGCAGCTGAAGTGTTTGTCTTTTTGTGTTCTTCAGAAAAATTAAGGGGTTGAAGAGACAAGTAAGAAAAGTTTCTGTTAAAAATTTGTGTTACTAGGAAAACTTGAAGTGGAAAGAATTAAGAGACAAAATTGTGGTAGATCCGGAAGTATGTTGGGTCAAAAACAGACAGAACAATATATACTGTGTACTATAGTAAAGGTGTTAAGAAATCTTGAATAAGAGTATTTTCATTTGGGCATTAGTTCTCTTTATGAGCTATTTTTTTGGTCATTGCCATAGATTTTTTTCTTAAAATAGGAATGTCTGGCGGGTTTGTATGAAAGGAAGGAAAAAACTTGCCTAAGGTGAAAACAATGTTTGCTATACAATAAGTTGAAATAAGCAATGTTACACAAAACTAGATTTACCAGAGGAAACCCCAAAATGAATGATCCTTAAAATGATTTTATTTGCTTTTTATTAAACTTTTATATTTTCTTTAATTTTAAAGGCTTTTGACAAAACACAATATTTCTTTAGAAAACAAGTATCATTTTACTTTTGCCTTTCACCAGTAACTGAAAATTTTATCAACTTCATCAGGCAAGCTCAGTGTAACAAAAACATACTTTGAGAATTTGGTTCAGCCAACATTATGAAACATTAAAAGTGTGTGTGATATATAGAGGATACCAAACGACTTCTTATTTCTATTACAAGTGTTAATGATTAAATATACAACAAGCAAAAGAAAGTTTGATACCAAATAATGAGTTCAATAAAAATAGTATTACATCGTAGGAAGTATTCTTGCCCACATAATCAAGAATAACTGCCAATAAAGTGCTAAAAGTAAAATTCCAGCGACTTGGCAGCCATTGTTGCAGCCTCACCAACATTATAACATCACAACTACACTCTATTGTGACATCATACATGCCATGGTATTACACTAGTTTAATATCACAGTATAAATATTATACTGCAGTATCTTACACGGGAGAGTAGTAAAAAGTATCATATAAATCTATGTTTTAAAAAAGCATAGAACTTGGCGTTGTCAAATTGTTCATAAGAAATTCAGAAGCATTTAAAATATGTCATTCTTGTTATTCTATATGAACTCTCCTGCCATCAAGAAAAGAGCAATTCAATCCTCTCTCCTTTTTTACTACCCAGAGGTAATGTTTATGCAATAATTGTCATGAATATATTTAGAAAACCATTTAAAGAACATAACTTCATGAAGTGCTATCTGCACCAAATCAAGTGACAAGTATAAGAGCAACTCAAGAGAGAACTATTAACGATGACTTCAAACAGACATCCTAACAATCATAAAACAAAGCAGTATCAGACACAGACAAGGTTCTACTAAATAAAAAAGAGATAATTAAGTTGTCAAGCTATTTTGATTTATAATTCTTTTAAAAATACTACAACCTTCCATATTATATGAACAATAACACAGTTATATTCTATATGTAAATAAAGTTTCAATTAATGGTTAGTTTATAATTTTGGACTCCATTGCCTCAACACAATATTTTCCAAATATCTAAAATATCAAATTATTAAGCCTGATAAATAGTAATGAATATAACAAAAGGTCATAAACTTTCGATCTAGCTTATATAACATAGGTAAAGAGTTATGTACTTTATCATTTCATTAAAAATCTTTTCGAAATCTTTATCACCTTAGAACAATTACCTTCTTGAGCATTTCTATGTGTTAAAAGGTTTTTTTTTTAAGTAGATGAGTTATTTTCCTTAAAAAAATTATCATATAAGTCTCATATGAATATGATAATTCTTTCCTTTAATAACTGAAGAATTGCCATGAAATTATCCTGGACTGTTATCTTTTAATTACAATTTTTGCAACAAAAAAGGGGCAAAGAGTATGTTGGTGGGGTTAAATATTTCAAACTTTGTGTATGGTAGTATTTGATCGAGAAGTACTGGTTGTTTCTGAAAAATTAAAATCTCAATGCTTAATAGTTCAAAATATTTACATTAAACATGTTAGTGTCAAGATTTGTAATCGAAAAACTGGACAGTAGCAAGCGCCAATGACTCAAACATAGTTTTGAATACATAACTACTGGGACACAACAACAAATATAGCTTTGTAGTCCTTAATAGATCATAACTAATATAAATGCAAATGGAACCCATAATTTTTTTTATATTGGCCGTTTTTCATTTATAATTGAAAAAGGAAAATATCATTTAAGAGATAAAGATGTAACTTCAAAAGGCAATTTGAACTAAACTCCTTTTATACAAAATTTTCTGTCTTATCTAAGCTACATGCAAAATCTATGAAACATACTCTGTACCACTTTAAAAAAAATTTATAAATTTTTTATTTTTTCGATGAAAATTCATCATCAAACATCAGAATGTTCTTTCAACAAACACATGGATGTTAACAACGGGAAACATGTATACAGGATCCAGAATTCTTATCAGGTATATGACATATTATTCCCATTTTAACCGTTGGAATGTACATGTCACCTTTTAGAGAGATTTAAATCATTTAATATAGACATTTATTACTTGCCCGTGTAAAATACTGCAGTGTAATATTTATACGGCGATATCAAACTAGTGTAATACCGCTACACTTATGATGTCATAATATTGTGTCATTGTGACTTCACAATGTTGGCACCGCTGTCACAATGGCAGCCAAGTCGCAGCAAAGTTTCTTTCAGTCTACTTTCGGCAATTATGCTTGATTAGCGAGGTCAAGTAATAAACAGAATACTAAACTTCCTTCAATTTAATGTTATTTTTATTAAACTCATTAATGATTTGGTATAAAACTCGCTTTTGCTCGTTTTATACTTATAATCATTAACTAGTTTAATAAAAATAGTATTAAGGTCGTTTAGTATCCCCTATAGATATGATATTTTGCTTTCCAGACAATGTATAAGTCCATCATGCCCCTGCAATGTCCTTAAGGACGTTTTAATTGTTATAGAAATTTTATAAGAAGTTTGAAGGAAGATGTTGTGCTAATTAACATCATTGTCTACTTATGATTGTTATGACATTAATGCTGTTTGTTGGTTTAAAGTAAGGCATATGTAGGTGCAACAGGATCATAACGACTCGTTATCAATAACGATAATGATTCTCCATTTTCAGTTGTGATGATGCTTCATGGCCGATCACAAAGGGAGATTTTCTGATGGAACATTGAAAATATGTACCCCAGTCAATGGTCTAAAAACCGAAATAACATGCACATATATACATGCATGTGACGTCAAATAAATCATGAACTTAACTCAGCTTTTTCCTTAAACTTTTACTGAGTACTAGCCTCAGATGAAAAAGAGGGCTTTATTTCACTGGGGAAAATGCTTCAAGGCTACCAACTGTCAAATATTTGGAAGAATTTCACTTCCGTGAAAGATGCGACATATTTTTGAGTGACAATCTGTCTTTTATTTGATGAGAATAAGAGGACCAACTCCCCTCGTATAAATTTGTCCAAATCTTGTCAAAACTGTCCCCTCCTGTCAACGATATTCATCTGAATATCATTATCTACACTATCAAGTGAAGCAGATAAGATTGGTATTCAAAATATTAACAATTTTGTCACCTGAATCCATACAAAAAGTAAGCAAGACATCAACTAAATTCAAGATATGTCATTTGAATAAAGTCAAATGATCAACAACTTGATTTCTAATTCATTCAGTAACAATAAAAAATTAAGTGCAAACAGTCTAGTTTAACAAATAAAAATAATCAATAAAAAGACTACAACCATCCATCAATTAGCCCACATAATCAAGAATAACTGCCAATAAAATATCTCATCAAACTTAACAAATAGCTCATATCATAACAAAGATGAAATATAAAATTCCAAATCAAACCTCAAGCTTACTTCAACAAAATGTTGACAAATTCTTAATATCTCATCAAACCAAATCATGGTAAAGTTGAGATTTATATTCAAACTCAACCCTCTAATTTTCCTCAAACAAATATTAAGCATATATGAATTTGTCCTTATGTTAAAAATTCATCATATACCATAATATTTAACCTTTTAAGCTCCATAATTCATAATATTCAATCACACAAACCCATCTATTTTCACCCTAATGTTGAATGTGCATAATATGCCATGAAACTAAACCAACAGCTAACTTCATCCTAATGTCGTCATCCAAATCCCTGCTCATTGAAGTGTGACTTATAGGCCACTGGGACAAGTCTAACGTGCCTTGAATATCCAATATTGGTGTGATCTTTTCATTAATTTCCTGCCCCAATTACCCTATACCTGGTATGACGTACATTCCCATTTGATACAGAATTGATAACGAGAACAGCTTGGGGTAATATCTCTATGGGAGATGTGGCCGCGATTGAATCTAGTCTCTTTCTGCCCTAACAACCGACACATTCAAGCTGAAAATACATTTTATCAACCTGAATGAATGATAAATATCAGCAGTGATGATCGGAAAATAACATTTTTAATCATACTATACAGAACAAATCAAAATGACACTGAATAAAGATAACAAATTTGTATACAGGCGTAGACCATTGAGTTCTTCTGTCAATACATCATTTGCTAAATAGCTTTCAATATGGAATAAATTACAATAAAATTCATTACAAAAGATTTCAAAACTGCACACATTTACAAGTATAAACATTGACAAAAAGTTCACAAAATGCATTGCCATTAGTATCCTTTTCAATAAAATTCATTGCAATCTCTTTCATAAAATCAATCGCCTAAAGAAACATTCAATGAATTAACTTTTTTCCATACTTTGCACCGTACAAGTACCTGTCATTTAAATATGCACCCACATACACTGACGTTTCTATAGCCCATTGGCAAATTATTACAATAATGTCAAGTTACTTGGCTAACAATTCCCACTGCCCTGGGCAAAGCATAATGAGAGTTTTGAACCCTGTTATACAAGCGATATCATGTAACAACTGACGTCACAGGGACATCAAATGCATCATGTGGATGATATCGGGTCATAAAGGAATAACATTAATAATTGCAGTCCTGAGAGTTTTACATGAAGCTAGGATATGAATTGCAATGTCCTTGACTGCGGACTGTTTGTCTAGAGTGAATTTATTTTTTAATTTGGTTTGTCAGAATTGATAAACTTAGACATCCCTTACTGTGAACCCTTTTTCCAATCTAGATACACCTGTAGACTTAGGGGTTGAAGGGTTTAGCAATAAATACTATTACCCATGAGGTGTAACATAAGTATAGTGGCATAATTTTTGTATGAGCACTTGAGCAAATATTTCTTTTGCTTTGCAATGTTTATTTCAGAAATAGTTCATACGTTTGTCATCTGTGGCATCATAAAACATTTTTATGTGAGGTCAATGTAGAAGGCAGTTGCAAGGCAAGCAGGTAGTTTTTTTGGTATTTCCCAAAATTTATTAAAAGAATTAGAAATAAGAAAAAGTAACAGACATTGTAGTTTAGTGCTTCTGTAAGGATATGGTCTACACTTTCTATTACCATATTGCTAGCAGATCACAAATTTATATATAAATCTTCACTTTCAGTGCACCAAGTGGTTAAACAAAATCTTTGGTAACTTCTTCAGCGAGAAGGTTAGATTTTACCACCTCAATTCAACTGAGAAAAGTAAGTTGCTTTGATCACGATTGCAGGCTTAACTCTTCTACAGGCAGATTTATAAGAAATTTATACTTTCCTCTCTGCATAAGGCCTTTGAAACAGTCTTTGGTAACTATAAAGAGTTAAGACAGCCCCCATCAGTCCATAAACAAAGCTGCAAGAGTTAATCAATCTCCGGTCAGGTAAGTGACAAAGAGTCAAATCTTTACAACAATTGGACTTTTCTTGCTAAGCCCGTGGCAGCTTGAAAGCTTTGTTTGTCCTCAGCCACTGCATCCTGAACGACCAATCAAAATCTCATCGACAAATGACGGAAACATCACGTCCACTCATGCTGGTGCTGGTTCTGGCAAGAGATTTCTCTTTCAGTTCAAGTGCATTCAAGATACACGGGAAAGGTTTTCTTAGAATTGTTCAGATCTTCTTAAACAGTGCAAGTAATTACAGTTTAAAATCAGAATCACTTAATCTTTTTTTTCATGATTTTGCAGTTTTTTGTTTTTAATATAAGATTTTGATTAAATGTTTTCAGATTTTGAAAATACATGGTATTAGTGATTAAGGTTTAACACTCAATATTGTTTTCAATTATAACTCCCTTTGAGAAATCATGTAAACTTTGAATGAGAATAACAAGCAAAAAATTTAATTACAATGTGAAAAAGGTTACCTTTCTATTCTTTGTTCTACCTGTTGTTGAGATGATGAAAAACTTGTTGATATCTTTAATTAATTCTCATATGTTATGAAAATGTGTGGTAATCGATGGTTTACCGAGGGTAAGGTGATGCCAGATATACACAACTTTAAAAGAATAATGTTTAAAGAGAGAAACAGAATGTTCATGCACAGACAGAAAACAGACACCATTGCTATTATGTGCGCAATGAAAACTTTAAGCTAGCAGCCTATTCTGGAAAGGAAATCTATTGAATTACACTTTTCTATTGCGAGATGTATATATCACTGATATCTTGTTGCAAATAATTCATCTGGCAATGACGAGACCCAAATCCTCCCCTATGGCAACTGACCTAAGTCATTTGTACACAGCATATGAAGGGTTAAAGTATCATTAACCAGAACCGTTAAAAAGTTGTTAACAATACAATAAACAAGTGGATAATCTAAGCCCTGTATACACAAACAGTTTCAAATCAATATCAACGACTCGCTATACTCAATAACGCCTGTCAAATCCAATTTGCTCTGGGTTCTTGAAGAAAACGTGACCGAAATGATAACTTTGGAGTTGTGGCTAAATGGAATAGAAATGTTCGTTGAGGCAAATAATCTTTACACTTATTCCAACTGAAGAACACTTAACTCATCCAAGGGTAAAAAGTTCAGCTCAAATTGCTAAAAAATCCATTTCCTTATCCTATGGGAGACTTATTCCTTTAAAGTTTAAACCTAAGATGGGTACGTCTGACATATGCAATGACAAATATTTGGTTTCAGCATGACTATCCAGCTTTCCAGTTGGTACAGTTATCTGATTTATCTCACTTTGATAATTTCCGTCAGGGAATAACAATAACCATTAGAGAATGAATTAAGGAATACATATGTAAAAAGGTTAATCTTAAATGTTTATGTTAAACTATCCATTTTCCCCTGAAGACTTATCTAAAAGAATCTTGGGTACTTTGCTAACATGAGACAAATTAGATTTTTACCTTCTTTCCTTTTAGCTAACTTGGTGTTATTAAAGAAAAGACTAATTTATTCATGATCTGATGGGTTCAAAATGTACAGCATTGAAAATAGATTTTATTCTAGATGTTCCATCGAACAGAAATAATGTCAAGTGGGTCAATATTTTTGCGAACATCTGTCACAATACAATCCTTAAAAGTAATACGCCTACAAAAGGAACATGATATTGCTTATGTTAACATGAATTAAAAACAACAATATCTTCAATCAGAAAACAAACGTTGAATGTTGTATGTCAATAAACTGAAAACAACATTTGCAATGATTGAGATTCTAAGGAAATAGAACAGCAAATAAATCTGAAAAGGCATTAGCCATTGCATCAATGAAACAATTTTCTTCTTTTCATTACTACATTACTCTAAAGTTGGATCTGAACGTAACCATGTTTACATATCTTGTACTACAGAAAATGCAACTTCAGCTTTAGAACTGGACGATTTAGGTCTTCAATTTCATCAATTGTTATATATATATATGTGTGCCTTTATGAAATTGAACAAGAACATTTAATCAGGTTTCTTTTTCAGAAACTAACCAGGTTAACAAACATCTAAAATACAAGAGATCAAAGAATATTTATAGAAATATTTTGTCAAAATGGCCATATCACACAGACTGAGTGAAAACAACAACTACGATGTTTTCTACGTGAAGAAAACGTCAATGTTAGTATTTTTCTGGGGATTACTTTTCACATCGCAAGTCAGTCAAAGCCTTTTGATTTCAGGATAAAAAAATAACAACCTTGCCAAATCTACACGACTATCGACGATTTATCCTTTTTTTAAGGTTACTGGGTCATGACAAGTTTTCAATAATCAAAGATTGAAGAATAACACAAATTCATGACACATGTCACAAGGAATCTTTGACAAAATGGTGATCAAGTTAGCATGCATATAACTATGACATGCCACAACACAGAGCGACACAATAACACAGTGAACTACAATATCACTATCGTGGGTGCACCAACATGAACCCTCTGTTGTGGAAGTAAATGGGTCGCATAAATCCTTGGCCAGGTCTATGGGTTAAAGGGACGGAGCAATTCATTATCAAGGAACTTGCAGTTGATTGGACAGAGTTATTGTAAGGTAACTGTTCATTCATCTCATTTGTGGACTGTAAGGAGATGGAACTGCTGCTTAAAGGTTAATCTGAGGGTTCTATAGATAATGGTTGCAGACAACCTGTTATCAAAAACTTTTAAGTCTTATGTTTTTGTATCACCTCATGCGTATGCAGATCCTTAAAGTGAGTGAGTGAGTGAGTTGTTGTTTAATCTGGGCAATATTTCAGCCATTAGCTGTGTACAGATCCTTATAAGCTGTTACTCTTGTTTGACAGGCTTGATCTGACGGACATTAGATGGTTTAATGCTTGCAGAATGATGTATTGAAATGTAAATTTTTTGGTATTTCTCTCCAAAATAAATGATTTCAGGACTAATGCGTAAATCTGGAAAAGAAAAATAAGTCCTTAAGTTCACTGAAAAAAAGGGACTCCTTTACCATGTTGAGTTTATCTTAATCATGTCTTCACCACATTGTCCCGCAACCAATAAAATCTAACATTATCCAAGATTATCTTTACAATAAAGTTTATATACAATTGTATTATACTATCACAAAATCTTTAGAATCAATTTACCTCTAAACTTCCAGTTCAAACCACTCTTAAACCCATTTGTATAAATGCAATGGTAATATAAGCTTTCACAGGACATAAATCTGGAGCTTTTAAGCTGATTTGAGCCGAGAGATATGAAAGATTGAGTGGTGACGTCAATGAGGTGGATACTTGTCATTACCTGGGACAGGTAATAAGACGTGATCTGACATTATCTATGTGCCATCTACACTGGTATAGAACACCTGAGTACAGCAGCTTGCATACCTGGTGATCTGAGTAACAGCCGATCCCGGCATCTTTTATGAAGGCTAATAGATTAAATTATTATTGTCCCGGAGGAAAGGATTCCGAAGAGATAAATTCGCCTTCATCATTGATATGGGACAATTGAAAACATCAACTGATGTTTGCATTTGGAATTAAATTGGACATCGACATTAGGTATTGTTTAAACGTAAATAGAGACAAAAGCTAGCCAAAAACTAATCAGGCCTGAAATAAGGTTACGAAGAGACAAAACCTCTATTTACCTATTGAATAGATAGTTTGCTCTGTAGGTCATCAGTCATTCTTGTTTTCATATGAATTATACAATGAATCTTCAAACATTAATCAGTGATTTGGAATGGTACTTCAAACGGTGGCATTTTGAATCAAAAGGAAGATCCTCATCATATATGTGCGCTTGTAGTATAATTGCAACTGAAAAAAAGTATTATGAGTGATTTGACAAAATCTCACAACCCTCAAAGGGAAATTGACTTGGTAGATTAACACATAGTCCCTTAAAAAACAAAACTTGCCAACATTTTCTAGACTAGGCTCCTCTAGTTATTTTGCTCTGGGTCTGTATGATAGACTTCAGAAATGGCTTCATCAGCTTGCACATAAGGTTTTGTATATGTCATCAATCCGGTAATATTTTCATCATATATAGGTAAATATTTTCATCATATATATGTAAATATTTTCATCATATATGTAAGTCAATATGATTATTGTAACAGGAATAAAGTGTCATACCAAAAGTCTCTTTGTATAAATGGTGATATTTGCATTATATCTATGTAGACTATAAAAATGGTGTAATACAGTACTACCTAGTAAGGAACTTATATCAATAAAATCACTGGAATATTTTATCATTTGAGATATTTCTACATCCCTGTGCCAACATTTTCTTATTAGATTCTCAAAGCCAGAATGCTGTGTCATACACATCATACTGAGGCCTTAAAATATAGATATTTCTATCACATAAAAAAATTAACCATATATATAAATGAGTTGTACATAGACTTATGCCTGTTATGTCTGTTCACTGCATCATATCAATATTGAAATATTGCAGCCTTCGTGGCCTTCGTTGGTATGATCAGGATCAAAATACAAATTCTATAGATTTAGATTTACAACTTCTTAATGCGAAGAAATGTGGTATTTCTGTGTAGTCTTTATATTTGCATAGTTTGTTTTAATCAATGCATTACCCTTTGGGTGTACAGACTACAAAATTCAAAATTTCAATAAGAAAATATTCTAACATTCACAAGGACAATCTAATCGTAAAGAAAATTCCACTAAGAAACACTGTCAAGTGGGTACACTGTCTTGAAAGAGAAGCAAATTAATATCCTGTCAGTTATTCATCCAAGCAATGTCCTTATCCTCAATTACTAAGGATTTGACAAGGCAAATTTGCTACAAGACACAAACAAAGAGCTCAAGGTAAAATGGATTCCTCTCTTTCTCTCACTAATGGTAGACTGTCTCTCAAACTTCTGAATCGATCAGCACTGATTTTCCCTTGATGCACATAAAATATGCCCCTAAAATCAGTTTCCAACATTTTTCCAGAAAAAGCTCAAATTGTTTTCTACATTAGGAAAATCCAGATTCAAATTTGTCAGGTCTGATTTTCCCTTAATGCTCATGAAATATTCCACTAAAATCAAAGTTTCAAAACATTTTTCAAGACTAAGCTCAATTTATTTTCGAAATTAGGAAAATCCAGATTCAAATTTGTCAGTTCTTAAGCTTTTGACGCATTTATAATCTTCTTAACTCTTTCACAAATTGCCAATTCCTGAGATTTTCCCTCTTAACAGGTTGTGATTACGGAAATTGGCTACTCAGAAAACATTACCTTTTTTACACATTATAAATTTTTGTTGTTCTCAAAGCATCAATTTCAACTTTGTTGTCACAGTAAGAGTGGTGTTCTGTGTATGTTGTGAAAGGCATGTGGCTAACAAGGTTGCAACATATTCAATCTTTTATTACCTACGAGAGCAATCATATTGGTCTTCATATTTTTCATATGATGCCCTAGGACAAAATATCACTTTTCCATTTAGCTTTGATCTTTCATTCCAAAGCACAAACTGCAGGTAATTCGCCTATGCTCAATGTTGATTTTGAATATTTTCTTTGATTCTGCGACTTGGATCATAAACAGAATGTTAAATTTGTGCCAATGGCATACTATGTTCAGGACACTTGTGCCTAAATATCAGTATATCTTTGAATGAATGTTTACCATAAGTCTGTTTATCTTATTGTGATGAGATCCACCAAATATTTACTACAGATTCTGAAAATTCCTATTCTGAAGTCTCCATTTATCAATACTGTGCCAAAGAGCATCTCTAGAATACAGATATTCATTTCAAAAAGCATCTCTAGAATACAGATATTCAATTCAAGGCTCCATTTTCAATATTCAATAAAACATTTTAACATTGTTTTTGAAAATAGATTTGTTAGAGACAGGTTGTAATCCTATACCAGATAGTAAAGACGTGCTGTTTGTTGCCAATAACAACATCAGGAATCTGGGTGTCCAGTTTCTTAAAAACCTCACCAAGAAGGAGGACAAATGGACAACAAAGGACTCCATGGTTTTGATCTGTATGCTTAACAAGAGCTTTAGGCATTGTCTTAGTGGAGACAAAAAGCTTATGCAAGTCGAAAATACAAATTAATGATTTTATGATATGGAAATATGAACACTTTGTAAGACAAAGAATCTTTGTCATTCTCAGAAACCAAGAAAACTTGTATATGTACAGCTCACTGATTGAATTGAATGAGAAATATTTTATCATGAACGGAATGTCATTTTCAATTAATTGCTTTGCTATGTTATTCAATATATACTGGAATAAGTAAGTTTGAGATATTGAAAATTATTAATTTCATATCTATTGTTTTTTATCAAAACAGTTTTCTGTGGCTATAACACTTTAGGATATATTTAGATCATGTAATAAACCCATCAATGATTTTGTAGGTTTAATGATTGCATTTTGAAATGGATCATTTCTGTAAGACACTAATGATAGATTTTACCTTCTTTCTAGATAGATTCCGAGTAAAAAAAGACTGGGGAAAATGAGGAAAGATGTATTAACGTGGCTACTTGCTTATTAGCTGGCGGCGAGATGTTCCAATAACATGTTGGTCGGATAGTTGATGAGACATAATCCCAACATCAAACAAACTCCCGGTTAGATTTGTAGATCTATGACAGTGACTATGAATACCATGTCTCCTATAGTCCAGATTTATTTTCTAATTAACCTTTTCCTGATCCAACTGCCATAAAGCAAATCTCATAAAATCATAGAATTTGCAAATTTGATCAGGTTTCCGACATAAAGACTAATGCTTTGCAATAATGAAAATTAGACCTAAATATCAACCCAACAGAGAAATTGAGAAATTTGGAAGATAAAATGTTTTGCTTGAATGTAAATAGTGGTAAAAGGTAATGGTAAGCAAAGAGAAACTCCAGGAGAGACACTTGACATGAACAGCAATTAGATGTTATACATCACAAATATCTAGAATATCATACAAGTGGATATTTAAAAGGGTTTATAGGGCTTACTTGGTGTGTATAACTGTTGCTTTGGCTCCAAGAAATCTTGTACATACAAGAGAATGATGGAAATGAAGGGATTAGAGAAAAAACACACAGGTTGTTCCTATCCTGAAATTGCTGAATATGAAGTTTGAAATAATTCATGATGCTGTCAGTATTCCAGGCACATTTAGCAAGCAATAAAAAGAAGCATTGTTTTGCACAGAAGGTTATCCATGTCACTGAATCCTCTTGGACATCAGCTGAGATATAGAGATTATTACCCGAAACGAGTGTGAATTTTTGTTTAATATTACCTGAGCGAGATCGAGGGTTACACACAAATTCGCAAGAGTTTCGTAAAAGTCATATGACATACTTCCGAGTGTTATAATTTCTTTATTCCCGATTCTTTTCAATCTAAAACGCATGGAAATATTCAGAAAACATCCTGCTTCCCTTGCGACGGTCCGCTATAGTGAGGTCATGAATAATGACGTCACAGACGATAAAAAGCAGGCACTACCGCTGAAACAATCATTGCTTAGCAAAAGTGATATGTGCACATGTGCTAATATTGAAAATATGTCACCACTTATGATTAACCATATGGGTAATAAATATATATATTGACTTCGATAGTCCTCCTTTGAACTTTCAATGCCTATACGCTAAACTCAACAACAAAAGTAAAGGACCAACCAACTATTCAATATCAAAGTATCACATGGATAATAATATGAAATGTAGAATATGTCAATATTGAAAATTGGGGCGTTCCTTAACTTATTTTGATGAGTATATATCGGGACATTCTAAAGCATTCGATTTGCAGAAAATATAAAATGTCAATTCTTCTTATCTCTTTACAAGGTGGCATTCTTCATTGGTAATTCATATTGAACATTTCCTTAATTTCTTAAGTTTTATTCTGTTCTACAGATAAAAGGGTGTTTATCTACGATGAAATAATGTTTTTTTCCATATACAATATATACACCTTAAACAAAACCAAGCTAAATTTTCTTCCACTCAAACACAAAACAACATGAAGACAATGTTCATTTGGTACAAGAAATTTACAAAGTACTTCAATAAATACAGATATTTCCTCTGGTTTCATTTTGATCTTCTTCAATTATGGAGTTCCATGGAATAAATCAGTTCTACATGGTATCTAGGCGTAAGGCTGGATATACACCAAGCTAATCCAAGAAACCTTTGTGCCCTGTAGCTTGAAGGAGCTGTTGGCTACTTCTGGGACGGAGGCCAATGAAAAGCTATCTGCTCAAGCATGTTGGCTTGGTAAGTACGTCAAGGACCTCCCTAATACATGACCAGATTTGCGGATCCTGGCAAACAGAGGCAATTTGTGCATAATCTTAAGTTCACTTATTCAATGGACACAGATTCTATGGCAATAAGCTCATCATTACAAGAACCTACAGTTTCTGGAACTGTATAATCGTGCAATCAGCAAATCTTGTGTACTTCAGTATCTTGTTTCCTCGTCCGTCTATCCAGTGTGCACTGAAATCCCCGGTGCTTCAGACGTCTTCTTAATATCATTGGATGCAGATAATGGAAGGGGCTTTTAACTACTCTCAGAAAAGAAAAAGCATTTGCAAAAAATCTTTTCAAACTCTCACTCTCCCTAAACCCCATCCTACAAAGTTTATTTCTACACTTTGTATGCATTACTGTTGGTCTGAAAGCATGTGTATTTGAGGAAACCACTCTCTGTTTTATAGAAAAGGAGGAAATGTCTACAGGTATAGGTCACTGTGTCTCTTGTTCAAATAAATATGCGCTCAAACATCCAAATAATGTGTCATCTTTTGTAAGGCATTACATGAAAAGAATATGTGTCAATTTGCTCTTTTATCAAATTTCTGAATAATCCTTTAAATATTGATATTAAGCAGTGGATTTTCACGATGAACAGGAATAAATATCTGTTTGAAAAGAGGATTATATACAGCAAAGGTGAATCAATAACTTAAAGTTGCAAACATTTTCAAGAAAACTAATTCCATTTAACTAACATCTCTCATAAATCCCAAAGTAAATTGGAAAGCTTACATTAAAAAGCAACTTAAATGAGAATGCTGTAATCTACTCTACTTTTACCGACATATTCTCATAGGGAATACATGTAAAGTTATTCAAGACTCAAAATTAAGTTTTTTTCATTGTTTTGTTTGTTTCTGTTTGGTAAACCATAAAAAATGTATCTTGGTAGCTTCTGACTCTTATCAAAAGATATCACTTTTATCAAACATTCCTTTCTACCTTACACTATAACTTTAAAAAGATAAATGTCAACCCATTAAGTAAAAGAACATGTTTGTCAATTGAATTAGCAAAGTGGTTTATAAGTCAGGTTATCCAAAAAGATTCTCAGATTCATGTGAGCACATATTCATCTTATAGGAATCACAGTTTAGCCGATGGCCAGGACCATGATAGGCATACTTTAATATCATTGGATCCAGGTTGTCAATGGTTAACCTTTTAAGACTATTCATATGGGTTTTGACTCATAAACAATCAATGCCGCTTGCAACTGCAATCGTTTTCGTCAAAATAGGTTTAAAAAAATTGTGTTTACCGGTCATGAGCCATCTGTTGCATTTCATTATCAATTATTAACTGCAGAAGCAGCATAAGCTTGCCAATCCTAAACAAATACATTCAGATCTGGTTTGTGTTCAGTTTCAATCCATGGGGAATGTTGAGGGCTGCAAAAAACATTGTTTAACACAAAAAGCTGAAAATATTTCAAAATTTTTAAAACTGGATAGAGAACATAAATAAACTGGTTTGCATGCAAAAATATGTTTTGAATTAATCATCTCTGTACATTGTGCTCAAAGTCTTCTTCGGATTCTAAATGTTTTTAGGGTGATGTTAAATTGCTTTCATGGGGCCAACAACGACAATGGTTAAACCACCTTACTAATGATAAACTAATTCAAGACGTTTCAGAGTCTATCTAATTCTAAGACTGATTCTTGATTCTTCATTGATCACGGCTCCAGATAAGATGTGTATGTGCGTAAAATATGCACGGGTTATTCAGATATACACATTAGAAATGCAATCAATGAGTGACAGATACCCACAACTTTCCCAGAATACGAGTCAGATATTTGTTTGCATGAGTGATCATGACTTGTCAAGATAAAGTTTCATTTGTACATGTCTGATCTTTACATCTCGAATAGTAGCCAACTTGATGCCAACCTGTATGAAAACAAAGATTACCAAGTTTAAATTCCATAAAAGAGAAATCTCTTGTTAATTAGTAGATTAAACGTGTGGAAAATATAATCAACGACTAACACCAAAAAAGATGCTAACTTGGAATGAGGATCTGAAAACTATAAATCCTGAAATACTCCCGATTTTGTTTCATGTGGTAACTTTACTCCTAAATTTTTATTTTGAGGAGCGAAATACCCCCAAGTTGATTCATTATAATCCTAACTGCCATACAAAAAGGTAATTTGTACACTGATGTAATGATCAAAACCTTTCCAGATTGACAATGTTCCCAAATCTAAGAATAAAGAGAACAACTTCTTTTATTCAGGGGGGCGGGATAGTGCAGTGGTTAGCCCATTCAGCTTCAGATATAGAGATCTGTGGTTCAAATCCTACCAGGGGCTCGGCAACTTTATCAGCAGTAGAGAACAGTTCTACAAGCAGTCAGGTTTGGGTGCAATGCTGCACTGAGTTTCAGCGCAGTACCACCCATGGTTTGCAAGTTCCAGCCGATGCTCGCAGGTTTCACCGCAATGCATATCCACAATGGTGTTATGGGCTTTCTCCCTACAATAATACTAGCAGCCACGATATAAGTGAAATAATTGCATTTTATGTCCTTACCATCTTCAAAAGTTTACATGTCACATGGATTTTGGTCCGTTCATTGAATCCACAAAGGGATCCACACGAAACTCAACAATTGCTTCCGCACCGTCTCCACAAATACAAGGCCTTGAGAAGGTTGTATGGCTTTCTGGAAATGCTTCCGAAACTTTTCCGAGATGGTATGGAAGTTCTTGCAGATACATTGCGGCAATGGTAAAATTCTTGTTGTGGCAATGCTTCCGCAACATATTTTTTAGGCATTTTTCTTTAGGGGAACACACTCGCAAAGCATACAGTGTAAACCCCTATTAATCCATTCAAATTTACCCCTATTAATCCATTCAAATTTACCCCTATTAATCCATTCAAATTAACCCCTATTAATCCATTCAAACTAAAGTGTGATGAAAATTAAATATCAACACAATCTAACAAAACTTCATATTTTCATATTTTTCACTTTTGGCCATGAGACCGTGAATACGTATAAAGTTTCGTCTTCTTCTTCTTCTTATGCTCTCTAAGGTGAATATACAGCTTACTTGCATAATTCAGATAGTATATAATGAATAACAAAACACACATAACTTTGAAAGCACAATGTCCATGTGTATTTATTGTCTGTTCTGGCAGCCATTTCAGTTCTAGCAATGAGGCAGTTCTGTTGAGAATCTGACAGATTTCAGTTGTTTTTGTGTTTCAAATAATCAATATAGGAGAATTTACCATAAATCCTGCTTTTTATCTATCAGAAAACCAATTTTCATCACTTAAATAGTTAAGATTGGATGAGAGAGGAAAGTGTAAATTTGCATGTTTAGGTTGAAACTGTCAAACACGCAATGATAAAACAAGTTAATCTGACATAATTCCCCTGTAAATCCTATCTTTATCCCCTACAATAGACATAGAAATAGAAAGAACATTCATAACATCTTATCTGCTGTAGTGTAGCGTGCTTTTTGTACAGTAAATTCCAATAAATACGATTCCGAAGTGACACAGCACTTGTTTAGCAAACAAATCTCTACAGGTATTTCACCGGAAAACTCCAGAATTGTCTATGATTATCATGGTCTATGGAATTTTCAGCCAAGATTCTTCTCATGCCCTGGTATTTCAATGGCCAGAGATCACTAATGCATAGGGATGTCTAATGCCATGGAAATTCAATGCCCATAGATTTCTATTTAACAAGGAGTGTTAATGTCCATGGATTTCTAATAACAATGGATTTAAGTCCATGTATTTCTGATGCCCATGGAATACAAATGCAAATGTATTTTAAGTGCTAATGATGTAAAATGCCCATGGATTTTGAATGCCCATGGATTTTGAATGCCCAAGGATCTCAAATGCTCAGGGATTTGAATGCCCAAGGATCTCAAATGCTCAGGGATTTGAATGCCCAAGGATTTCTAATGCACAGGGATTTCAATAAGCAAGTCCATGTAGTTAGACTCATCAAAAAGAAATCTTATAATGATCAACTCATTTTGTCTCCTTATGATCAACAACACAATTGTAAAATTTCCCAGAAATGCAACATAAGATGAGGATGCATATATTTAAAATCCTGTGACCTCCTCTTGTTATTTTTGAACCAATTGGAAAGGAAAGTCATGCCCATGATATTATTTTAGTTTCAACAATCTGTTCTGAAGGGGATGGCAGAATCAACAGATTTCAAAAGGGACAATATAATCTGATTTTATTTTGTTTAAAAAGAAATCATTCACCTGAATTTCATGCAGTCATGAAAATAACTTGATTTGAATAGATTCTCATTTGCCTTGTATAAGAAAGAATGATTTCGAAAATTGTTTACTAGGTACAAAATATGTCCTTTAATAATCTTGAAATATGTGTGTTAAGAGTGAGACAAGGAAAGACCTAAAACATAGCACACTTAACCACCAAGATAAAGTTCAATTGACTATGATAAAGAGACAGAAATATACATCTATAAAAGGATAGAACATTATATTTATCTATATGTTACAATGGCATGAACTAATGGATTACAATACTTGATGCTAGAGGCTAGCTCGACATAAAGGGAAAATTCACCTATTGTTGTTAAGGAAAATATTTCACATAACTATGCAATGGAAGTGTGACCTGCATAATAAAAGGAGTGAATTTTTACGTAAACCGAAACCTAATTTTAGCCACCAGCAGTAAGAATCTGTGTGCAAAATTATGTAACAGTGTCATCATATCGTATGCGTCCCAGTCCCGACGTGTGAGCGACGTCATACATGAATGGAGAGTTACTCCTGCCTGTTAGCTGTCTTGGGCAACAAGCTTAAGCCAGTCAAAACATAGACAATCATCAACGAAGCATGAAGCAAGAATTGTGTGGAGGCGAGATAAGTTCACAACAAAAAGTGTCATCATGCTTTGCCGATCTCGTCAGCTCGCTGTTCTGAACGACCAGAGCAAGTCAGCTTTGACGTCAGTAACTTTTCATCTCGGCCTACGTCACATCCAACTGAACGTCAAAACCATTTTAGTCACTTTCTTCCTCATTACATGTCTAAATCATTTCATGTACTCATGCGTCAGTGACATCAGTGGGATTCAACTCTTACATATGAACTGTTTCAAGTTATATACATCATAATCTAGGGTCTTTTAGTTTAACAACTGTTTTAATGGGCATGCTAGAGATGCGTAAAATTACGCCTTTTAGATCAAAGTGCCTGATCATATCATGCGTTCAATTTATAATCTTCAAATCTGTAAACATCAATTTGTTATTACTAAATCTGAGGTTAAATTTAAGTTTTATAGGCGTTCCATGAAACAACATTGTGACACCTTGTTTAAAAAGAAAACACAGCTCACATTTTGGCCATTCTTTTAAATATTTCTTAAACCAAAAACCAAATTACCATTTAATAGTATGCCTCTGCATGCAAGAATTGCATTTAGTTTTTCATTCATTCTATAATTTTAACTTTTATTTTGCACAGACACAGAACAGAGCAAAACATCATGTGAAAAGATTCACAAAATTCATGCATGGTCCTGCATATTAGGGCTGTAAGACTTTTGAGAATACATTTCATCATAAAGGAATCATCTAGCGTTTTTCAAAAAAGCCCATTTAGTTTTAAGATAAACAAAGATAATTTTGTTTTCACTTGATTCGGTCCTATAAAGACACAACATAATTACAGTAAAATAATCTATTAAATCATCTTGTCTTAAAAACATGATTATCAAATCTTCAATTTTTACAAACGCGTGTCCTAATTTCTAATACATATTCAAATCCTGTTCCATTATTTACTAACCATCAATGTTCTTATTGTACAAATACTTCTGTGCTTGCAACTGATAGATCAAATACACAAAAGAATATCCTCCCACGAGAAATGATAACAGAATCTGAAATCCAATTAACTCATAAACTGTTGAAATGTTGCCAAATATGAATAAAATGTCCTTTCATGAAATCAACAATTTGGATATGAGACCAGATTCTTTCTAAAACAATTTTTTCTATAGAATCCTCGGAACAGGGAACAAAAAGATGTTCGAGAAAGATAAGTAAGAAATATCCATTAATACTCAGGTCATCAGCTGTCCTTTGTAAGGGAAGTTCATTTGTATAATGTAAATATAATGTTCTAAAATCAGTCCTGCGTCATTGTATGGCCTCACATTTAGCCAGGGTTAATGTCCATATATTTGTTGCTTCATGGAAATCTTAATATACAGATAATTAGAGGGAAAAATATGCTGGAGATATGAGATGGGGTTCTGTTCAGAAAGGGTTCAGTGTCGACTTGATGTGGTTTGGTATGGTGATGTGTGGTTTAGTGTGGTAAAGTGTGTGGTGATATGTGGTCATGTGTGTTGTGGTGTGGTCATATGCGGTTCAGTGTGCTGTGGTGTGGTGTGGTTGTGTAAGTTGTTATGTGATATGTTGTAGTGTGGTGTTGATGTGTGATGAGGTTGTGTGTGATGTGGTGTAGTTAGGTGTGGTGTGGTGTGGTACGGTACAGTGTGGTGTGATGTGTTGTGAGGTGGTGCGGTGTGAGGTGGTGTGGTGTGGTGGTGTAAAGTGTGTAATGTGATGTCATGAGGTGTGGTAATCAAGTATGGATCATATTGAATCAGTCAGTCTATTTGAGACTTAATGCTGATTATCTTATTCATGAGCTCTTTAACTAGAGTTTGTATATTACCATATAATCATATTCAGGTTATGGCCCATACACTTGGTTTATTACCCTACCCTTACTCTATTACCATAATCAACAAGGATATCACTTTCTGCAGACAAGAAGACTTTCTGCCAACACAAGTACTATTGTGCATTCATTTACATTAACCACATGAACTTGGAGTATCATAAACACTAATGTAATGCAACATTATGGACGAATCCTGATGTAAAGAATGCATTGTATATGATTGAATCAACTAAACTTTTTACCCTATATACAAACTAAATGATAAATCTTGCAAGAGGCAGAATGGTTAAAGAAGAGGACTATCAATAATCAT
The DNA here is from genome assembly GCA_921293015.1 of Phorcus lineatus. Classification (NCBI taxonomy): domain Eukaryota; kingdom Metazoa; phylum Mollusca; class Gastropoda; order Trochida; family Trochidae; genus Phorcus; species Phorcus lineatus. The sequence goes on from OV121085.1 coordinate 37,219,589, forward strand.
TTTTTTTGGATCATGCATCCATCATGTAGACAACAAGCAAGCAGTTACCACCACTGTAGTTTCATTTTCTGACATCAGAGGACAGCTGGGACTCTTTTGGAAGTCTTTTTAGGAAGAATAAGTTTGTGGAAAAGGGTTGTTCCTGAAGATGACCTTTGGCAACTTAAGGAATTCTATTAGCGAATAAACACTGTAGTACATGAGGTAACATCTTTGACATCTATACTTGTATATATCAAGATGAACATTGAGCAAAAATTTACAGAAACAAACTGTTAGCAAGCCTTTTTCTCTCTCTCTCCTAATGCCATTTGTACACAAGTGTGTATGACATTACCATGATGAAATCCTGATTTACTGGTCCTAACAAAACACAAGGGCAAAAATATTGCTCGCAAGTCTGTTGCTCTGTTCCCTAATGTTTTGATGTGTTAACAATATGAAAACTTATTTGTTTTCTGCAACTACTTTGGCAAAAATCCTATTGAAAGGACTTTAGGCAAGTCTATGCTCTCTTCCCCAACATTATTTGTAAATGAGTGTGTATAAAGTTACTGATATGAAATCCCCTTTATTTTCTGGATCTGCTGTGGACAGTATCATTACTAGCTAACGGTCACCTCTGCTTTTCATCAGCCATTAAGGAATGGAAGTTGGCATTTCCAAATCAAACAAAACAAATCCAATTCATCCTCAGTTGACGAGGTTTCGCTCTCGGGTTCTGCAATCTGATACGATCTCATTGCTTTTGTAATTGTTTATTGGGAACTAACAGTTCTCTAGAATGAGACTTGTTACAGATGCTGGATCTGTGCCCAGATAGGAACTCTCACTGATTGACTCCTCGTAGGTAACCAGGATGGTAGGATTTAGGTACACAGTTCCTCCCATGGGAAATTAGAAGGGAGTACAAAAGAGAGGCATCCTTACAATACCCAGGTAGATGGAAAAATGAAACAGACAATTCTCATATCCACATGCTTCAAAAACGATTTTTCTAAAATGCAAGGAAGAAAATTTGGATAGTGTCAAGGAAGGGTATAGGCAGGTCTTGACTGCTTGAAAAAAGGAATTGTATATAAGATTGATAGATCATATGAAAAGATACGATTATTACTGAATCCATCTCATGTAGATGCTATGAACACTTGTATGTGGAGTAGTACTTCGGTGCAGAACACATCCCTTGTGGAATCAAGAAGAGGGGAAGATGCCAGAGAATTTTCAGATCATGCCTCGGGGAGCAAATAAGTACTAGAAACATGAATTTATAACAAAAACAGTTCTAATAAGGTAAAGAAAGTAGACTTTTTCAATAAAATGGACTCAATGGACAATTCATTTGATACCCAGATGGAGATAGTGCCATATCATACTTTGGGCAACACACATGTTTCAGTGATCTAAAATAATTTTAAAAATTATAGTTAATTGGTTGGCGCATGAAAATAAACTAAGTGGCCTGTAAACGGTTTATTTTGATGTGTTAGGGAGGAAATTTTCACTCGTACAGTACTTTCAGGTACCTCCTTTGGGAAATCAGAGGCCCATTATAAAGGGATTCTGGGATAGTAGGTATCAGAGATTATCACAAGGTTTATGCTGTTGAAAATTATGTTTGAGATAAGCTTTAAAGAAAATTGTTAGCAAAATTGACTAAAACATAAAAAGAATTTTATCTCAAACATATGAAATTAGTTGTAGCATGAGAAACAATTTTATTTCACAAGAAATAAGACAAAAGGATTTGAATTTGATTTGTTGTAGAAAATGCAGAAAGATAGCAAATCTAACATAAAGAGGTATGAACTTGACAACAAACTGTTTTTTAATCTATTTATCTCTCCTATGCCAAAGTCAGCTGCATTATAACAATTTACCAACATTATCCATTAGAATGTATTTGTGATAACAGAAACAATTTATCAAAGTTTTTCACCATTATGTTTTAATGAAACACTTCAAACTGTAATATCTCATCTATTTGTGATTTGACACATAAAAAGATGGTGAGATGGAATTGATACAAGCAGAAGGTATGAATATTTAAAACACATGTTTTTTCTTGTCTACATTTCCAATTTCAGAGTCTTCAAATTTTATTACCTCGAGGAATACCAGGCACTCATTGCAAGAACTGTGGCAGTTTTGTTCATGATTAAACTTTTGAAGAACAAAATTGATTATTTCTTCAGCTACTATGGTCGTATCTCGCATATGGGCATGTTTAATCCACGATACGGAGAAATATTGGCTTCTTTACATGTCGGTCCAAGTAATGAAATTCATATAAAAAAGCGTCTGCGTCAACAGTTTAAAAAGCTGTTAGAAAGTTGGCATCTTCTTTGAAACTCTGGCTAATTTCCTTGCAGCTATACTAAAATGTAAGGCTAAATCAATAAATTGGAAATTTTACCCAGATGGGCTACTCAGCGGTGCTCTAAAACTCTACTGCATGAGAAGACCACATGATCATCAATGTACTTTCTCGTGAAGTAGCATATGTTCCAAAACTTAATGTTGAAGGTCTGACATCAACAACCAGGCTTACATCACAGAACTGTGACTACAATCCCAGATCTCATCATCGACCTAGAAGCATAAGCCAAGCTAACACCATAGGACAATGACTACCATAAAAAAATCATTACATAGACCTTTTAGCACTGGCCAAGCTCGCATCCCAAATCTGTGACTACAATCCCAGATCGCATCACCGACCTAGAAGCATAAGCCATGCTAACACCATAGGACTATGACTACCATGAAAAATCATTAGATAGACCTATTAGCACCAGCCAAGCTCACATCCCAAATCTGATACTACCATCACAGGTCTAATTAAAGATCTAGCATCTGCCAAGCTAACACCATAGGACTATGACTACCATGAAAAATCATTAGATAGACCTATTAGCACCAGCCAAGCTCACATCCCAAATCTGATACTACCATCACAGGTCTAATCAAAGATCTAGCATCTGCCAAGCTAAAACCATAGGACTATGACTACCATCCAAATCATTACACAGACATATTAGCGAGGCCTTCCTCCCATCCCAAGTCATTGACTACCATATCCCATATCACACCACAGACTTTTGAACTGGGGCCAGACAGAAGCAGAAGGTCACAAACATCAGGGTATCTCAAACCCAAGAACTAAAAAACCCTGACCAGATCACACCACCATTATGTATGTACCACCCACTTTCACATCATAGACCTAGAACCACCTGCAAGTCTCACACCATTAACCTGTAAACACCAGTTTAGCTCACAGGACAGACCTAAAACCACTTATCTAGCCAAAAAACCACAGACCTGTGACTACCTATATTGGTCAAACTACAGACCTGGAAGCACCGGCCAGTCCCATCACAGATCTGAAACCACCAGCATAGCTTACACCACGGATCTGTGACTACAATAACAAGAGACCAAGAACCATTGGCCAAGCTTAGCTCATACATCAGACCTGTGACAACCATTCTAGATAACACTGTAACTCCCAGTCTGCACTTGTGTATATCTGTATCTCAGCTCTATATATCTCCATGTATTTATATATGTATATAAATATATATATATACATTGTGTCCATATTATGTAAGTAATGTACATAGGAGAGGGTTTCACTAAGTTGGATTGCTTGTACCCTATCCTTTCTTTTGAATAAATATGTTTAAATCATCAAACTCAATCACTCGCAGTTCACACCACAAACCAGCAACTACCAGTTTACGTGAGAGACCTGTGGAGAACACATAAGCTCACACTCTGCTACTGAATAATTTAACACACAAGCCGATGGACAAATTACTCACAGACTGTTTTGATAACACTAATCACAGCATGACATAAGTCTTGCACAGTCTAATGTGGGATGAAGGGGGATCTGGCTTCTGGAGTATTCACAGTAGAGCTCCAGGCATTTTGTCACCTCATGTAAGGAACAGACAAATGTGCATCTTATAGAAGGATGAGGGAAGATTACCTTTGGGGCAGAAACGTGCAAGATCCTTCAGGCTCTGGGACCTTTTGTGTAAAACAAGTTTTCCTCTTATTCACTGAATATGCCAGCTGGCGTAACTTTATGATACGCTGGTCGAGCCAGGCACAAGATAAACAGAATAACAATACCGTTTGTCATCTTAAATTGAACATTTAACATGTGTAATAAGGCACATAGTCTCATAAAATTTGTTATCTTTGTCGTACGGTGTTTGAATTTGAACTCTCACCAAAGACTTAAATGCTGCTTTACATTTCATGAACTTATTAAATGATGTTGACTCTAACCTTTGACACCAGGACAAAATTCACTTAACTTAAGTTCTTATAAATTGAACATTTTTCTAATACAGACTGTAGTTCTGACCCTGAACAGTTTCAAACACAACTCCTCTATATTCAAAGTCAAACATTCTGATAACCACTGTATAAGTCTGTCAGCTACATCCTAAACTACGATAAGTCTTGAGAGCTTGATTTTCTGAAAATCTCAGTCTCCTTTTCATATCATTTAATGTGTTTTCTCAAATGTTTAATTCATTGAAAAAATTTCATTTCAGAGTCTTTTTTCCAGACTATCACTGTACCTAAACAGCAATTAGGCTCAACATGATATCAAGAAAATCAATATGTCACAAAAGTAATAAGAACAAGTCACATTAGTAAGGGAATATGTGTAGGATAAACATCTCCCGCAGGCATTTTAGAAAAGTATGCCCAACGACCACGGGGAAATGTCCACGGGCATTTCCCGCGGGAGGAGTGCATACTTTTCAATAATGCCCACGGGTCATGTTTTATCCAACTTACATAAAACGACAAAAACAGAGGGAAAACAACTTTGTACTAAAATATGAAGTGGTGGACACCGTAATGAAAAGTCATTGAGAGTCTATTCAATGTTTCGGTATGTGTTGCACATGCAGCCAGCATTTATCTGTAGTGGGACATTGAATCGCGTAATTTTCACTTTCAACGAAAAACCCTAGATCGTCAAACAATTTTTAAGAATGGTTAAAATATATACTTAGCCTCAGTTTACTTAAAAATAAACATAATAATATAAAGTATCAAACCACTCAAATTCAGACCTTTGTTATAAAAGGAACTAACTTAAGTGTTCCATCAGTGCTGTCACATTGGCCCAGTAGTCAGAGCCTCAGGTTCAGCATTCTGGGTTGTGAACTCGGCGGGTTCGAGACGGCTTATCTCCACAAACATTTGCAAATGGGAAAATAAATTTGTGCTATTTTTCAAAAGGAATAGTAAGTCTACACTATGACTTTAACAAAAAAAAATCAATTTTATCGGTGGGAAATATTTGAGATAATTGCCCGGGGCAGAGGGCATTATCAAGATAATTGCCCGGGTTAGAGGGATAATTGCCCGGGGTAGCGTGATTGATTCAGGTTTGACCGAAATTACATAAAATAGTGTCCCGCAAGAGCAATGGAGTGACGTCACTGGAGGTTTATAACCATGTTAATTCAACAGAGAAAGGTAAGGTCACATGGCAATATCGACCATGCTGTAGAAGGTATACTATGTACAATTATTCTCTATAATAAGTACACTCATGTGTCACTATTAGGTAAGCCACATGACAGGACACACATGTTATATAAGGAGCGAAAGAACCCAGCGTCAAGTGTCTAAACCATTGGCCCATCAACCCTACAGTCAATGCGCTGTCTCATGGGAGGCGACATACATTTCCCATGTTGCACCATTCTACTGGCTTCATGGTCTGCCACCTTGTCTTCTCTTACACTACTAGCAAATAAATGTTGTAACTTTGCACTTATGTAACTAAAGGTTTCTTTTAATTTTTTGCTGCTTGATATTGTCTTTTAGGTACACAAGGAGTCAATTTTAACTGCAAGTTGCAACTTGAGAGGCTTATTCCCTTAAAACAAATCAGGCATAAAATTACAAATGAGAAAGTTTTTACACTATTTAATCACAAATTTAAGAACAATTGCAAAGAATGCCTGTTACACCAGTGTTTCTAGTACTGATGAAACTGGCAGGCACTGGCAGGAACAGGACATACTCTTTGTGAACAAACAATGAGTCAATAGACCAAACTTTACTTCTCATAGAAGAGTTCTGTGACCAGGTACCATTGTATGAAATAAGATCTGCACACCAGCCCGGAACCTTTGACTTGATCCGTGCTGGTTACTTTAAGAGGATTCCTCAATTTAACCACTAAAATTTTAAAAGTCCCACCTTTTGGCTGGCTACTTTTCAGACTCATTTCATGCACTAATAGCTCCCTTGTACACAAGTATGATTTATGACTTCTACCTATAAACACTTCTATCATATACCTGTGATAACACATAACAGATTACCCAATTATCAAAAACATCATAAATCAAAACCCCATTAGCAGCAAGAGACAAGTGACAAGAAAAATACTAATGGAATAAACAGTCAATCAATTTATGTGTATGAAAATAACAAATAGCCTTTTTGTGGTTTAATCACATAAATTTAAATCTAAAACTACATAGATTCAAAGACTTAAATAAAGGTTCAAAGACTTAAAAAAGCTTCCTTAAAATTTCAATTTTATCATTGATAATTTTTTTACAATATAAAACTGACTGGTATATCAAGCACTCCAAGCCCCAAACCCCAAGCACTCATCCGGTTTTTCATAATTAAACTTCATGGATTGTTATCAGAACATGATTATGTGTCAATACTTCTATCAAAATTTTGAAAAGGACAAGTGATATTTGAATTTTTGAATCCCTTGTTAAATTTTATCAATGCCAAAGTCCCAAAAGGAGAATTGAAAATTGGCACAAGGGAAATTGAAAAGAGGGGGAACTTATTAATTTGGCAGTGATCTCTTTTAGATCTCGTGATATTCTATATTAAGATAAACCAAATTCTGCAATGTTAATATATTCAGAATTCATTAGTGTTAAGAGTTTTCGTTTTGCCACCATTTAAATGCTAATCCAACAGCTGGAAATTTGCTTCACATAAACTATATTTTAATATAGAAATTTAAAAGAATTTCATTTTGAATTTTGTAACTACAAACTTCTAAATTAAATGCAATTAAACAGGAATGTTGATCCTGTGAATAAAGATAGCCTGTGAAAGATGTTTTCAGTTTAAATTAAAATTCTTCAATTCTCTTCACTTGTAAACACTTTCTAATGATTCATCTAATTGAAATAACAAGAGAACATAATAGAACCTGCATAAAGTAAGATAATAAAAATTCATTTTAATATGAATCAAAGTATAAACGATTACCTTTCATCTGTATACTAATCAAGAAAGGTATACTATTTTCACAACAACATATGGAAATTTAGAAAGACAAGTAAACATTAGACAGCTGTGAATCTGATTTATTTGCATCCAAGGTAATCACACTGAAATCAGATTACACTCTGAAAGATGTTATTTCATTTTAATTGACGAAAACACAATTTACTCTCACCTGTGCAACGTGAAAACAGATTTATTCAAAATAACAGATGGATATTCAGAATTGAAAGCCAAGATTGCAGCTGTTAAAAGGTTTAGCTGCACAAACATCAAATGAGGCAGAGTTTCAAAAATCTATTACTTCATTATCTCAATTTCATTGTGGAGAGTTCACAATGTTATTAAGCAAACATGGAAACTCAACATGATTTTGACCATAGTGCAAAAATTAAGCAAGGTTGTAAAAATATCCAAAACATAATTAAACCACAGCATTGTCAATTCAATAAACATTTTTCTATCAAATTATTGTTTCAATCATATTTCTTGATTCTTGACTATAATTTTCTCATATATGGTTCAAATTACTGCGAAGACAGAAGAATATTGTAACAAAATGTCACACAGTAATGGGAAATAGAAACCCTTTATGACCATATTGCCGTCTCCAAGATTTCAATCTCAAAAAGGTGAAAGTAAAAATACTTCCTTTAAATAAGAATGACAATTTTCCGTTAGGTGTTTCTAATATTTTTATAAGCATTTTTTTTTAAATTCTGACTTGACGTTTTCAAACCAAAGATTTTTGCAGCCAATAGAAGGTTGAAAATATTTTGTTGTATTCAAGTCATATAAACACATACCGTATATTAAAGCGTGTAAGGTGAGTTGTTTATACCAGAATCAAGGAGGTTTATAAGAAGTCTATGTTTCAGACCTAAAAATTCTGAGGTTGACTATCTGCTGGCCAAGGGCGGCGAACAGACGGGATTCAATTAGTAGAGGTAATTACAAAAGCTATATGGAAAAAACAAATGTAGCTAGATCCCATGAAAATGACTAAATTAGCAAAACTCAATTTTTTTCAAATACTTGTGTTATGTATAATAGTATTTCTCTCATGCATCATATCTAATCAGTATAATAGTATACTATAATATATAGTATAAACTTATAAATCAGGACAGAAATTTCTTTAAATTTTCATAATTTCTCACATATATGTGGGATAAAGTCTCAAGATATGTCATAAAAAATTAGAGCTTATATTGTTTACATACTTCCAGAATATAATTTAACCAAATTGTTTAATATGCATAATTTTCCTTGGAGAACATACTGGATGGTTTTCAAATATTCTAAAATTCAAGTACTGTTTTATTTCAGCCAATCTTCAGCAGTAAAAAAACTTAAATGCAAAAAAGAAATTTAATTTTTATACAATCATTCTAAAGTACAAGCTTAGCAAAGAAACAGAAATAAAAGCAAAATTCCATTGCAAAAGCTGTTTTACCTTTTCACACATTTCCAGTTGAACAAAGAAAGAGTTAAAAGTGAAATTTAAGGGCAAAAGCTGCGTTATCGTTTCTTACATTTCAAGGAGATTATGAAGAGTTAAATTATTAGGCTTGAAATCTGCCCCGATTAGTGTTTAAAGTAACATTCCAAGGAAGAAGCTGTTTTATCTTTTCACATATTTTCCAGAAGAATATAAATAGTTGAAAGAAACTTTTCAGAGCAAATATTTCATCTTTATACAGATACAGAGAGTTGTCAGTGCTATTTCAGGTCAAAAGCTATTTTTTCGATTCTTAAATTTCAAGGAGAATATAAAGATTTAAACTGTGAGACTAGAAATCTGCTCTGATTTTAGTTAATCATTTAAAAAAGATAATTAAAAGTACAGATTTTTCATTTCTTAAATTGCAAAGGCAAAGATTTAAAATGTGAGACAAGAAATCTCTTACTTGAGTTAAAAGCAAAATTCCATGAAAAAAAGCTGTTTATCTTTCACAAATTTCCAGAAGAATATAAGGAATTAAAAGTAAATTTTAGGAGCAAATATTTCAACTTTTCAATCATTTCAATCAGAAAGATAAAGAGAGCTAAAAGTGGAATTTCAGGGCAAATGGGGATTATTCGATTCCTAAAGTGCAGGAATATAGAGATTAAAAATGTCAAGACTAGAAACCTGCTCTGATGATAGTTAAAAGTGAAATTTCAGGGCAAAAGCTGATATTTTGATTCTTAAATTGCAAGATATTGCGAGTTAAAATGTCAAGACTAGAAACCTGCTCTGATAATAGTTAAAAGTGAAATTTCAGGGCAAAAGCTGATATTTCGTTTCTTAAATTGCAGGAAAATAGAGAGTTAAAATGTTAAGACTGAAAACCAGCTCTCTGATTTGAGTTAAAAGTAACATTACAGGGCAGAGATTGTGATATCTTTCAGAGATTTCCTGGGGGTGCAGCCAGCGACACCTGGCCTCCCGACACAGACCTGTCTCTTCATCCCATGCGTTCAATAGTCAACTATATCTCTATCTTCATCAGAAACTTCTTTATCGCCTGGGTAATCAGACGCTCCAAGCTACCATCAAAGGTGACCTTTGGTACACAAGATTAATATTAGTAAGCATATTAGATAATACAGCTCTACCTTTGATCAAAGTCAAATATCTCAATCTTATAGCAAAGTACAACAGTGTATGTTTCATATTGGACCAAAAATATAAGATGCAATTTTCTTTGGATGAATGTCAAATATATTAATTTGATATGAAATTTCAATGGTGAAGTTTTATGTTAGGCAAGGCTGTTGAATAAGGTTGTGTTAATGAACTCTTATGGTTACATATGGTATAAGATTTATATTTGACTAGAAGATGTTAGTTTTTTTCCATGAATGCAAAACACCTTAAGATATTCTTATCATATAAAATATAATATATTGCAATGCATAGCCTTTTTTTCCCCAAAGAATGTCAAATAATTATCGTATCATTATTTATTTTGAATATCAAAACGAAACATATATATATATATATATATTTAAAAAGCATGTTTTTCTTCTATTAATGTCAAATATCTTCATAAACAAGAGATCAGGGCTAAAGATACATCTCGATTTTGGTGAATTAGTGTCAAATAGTTCAAATTTTGTAAAATGCTCAAAACAAAGCTCATCAAAAAGAGAACAACCATAGATAGACAAAGCAAACGTTTTCTTCATAAAGATATTCTATACATAATTATTTAGAATCATTTCATATGACTAATTGTTCAAGAATAAATAATGAACAAGGAACAGATAAACATATATATTGTCTAATTCCCAAAACATACGAGTCACAGACATGATATTAGGGTTATTGGGAAGTGGGCTACTACTTGTTCATCACCAACACTTGAGGTTAAGAACACCACTTCATCTAGATGAAAATATTCATCACAATTAAGATAACAAAACATTTGACTACCAGCTATCCTCAACACTTGAAATCATATCCTTCATATTAAACGGGCAAGTAGTTAAATAGTTTGAACAGTCAAAAACACCCCAAAGTTTTTGTTTCCATCATCACTTTCAGTTTGTAATACAGATTTTGATTCATATCTGTTCATCAAAGGTCTAGAAAGCTAAAATCTTGTGTCCAGACCCCTTACCTTATTTGGATCATAATATACATGGTATAACATTTTAACCCCAGTCTACCCTTGATGATTTGGGGGTTTAACTCCACTTTCAAGAGTAAATGACTTACATCATAGCTTCTAGTATTATTGAGGCTATGCATTGCAATGACAATTGCGAACATTGGCTGTAAGTAGCAAACCATTGGTGGTTCTGCTCTGAAATTCAATGTAGCACCTTAATGTATATAGAACAGGTTTTTGGGCTTTAGGCCGCTTTCAAGTAATTTATTAATATTGCGGCTACTTATACTGAGAAAGCCTGCAACACCATTGTGGATATATATTGCAGTGAAACCTGCATGCATCGGCATCGGTACTACTCTAAAATTGAGTGTCATATACAAGAACTCAATCATGAAAGATACTAAGAATATAATCAATTAGTTTGTAAAGAAACACAAGATTAAAGATTACTTATTGTACACCGGCAGCACACACTGATATGGGTGAGGGTGCAGGCCTAATAAACTACATAAAGAGGACACAAAAGAAAACAGCAGGTAAAAAGGTAAGTCAAGATCTCTGTTCATTGAACAATATACATCTGACCAAATTTAGAATCTCACAAAACTAACATCATTTTAGCCATTTGTATAAAAGAGGATGTTACCATGGTTACCATATGACAATGATATGGAACGAATGCCTCTAGCTATTCCTTGGAAACAAGGCTTAAAGTGATAACTCCAAATCAGAATCACTTTCACTTTGAGCCTAATATTATCGACTTGCCATGCCAAAAGGCTCATACAGTGACATATAATGAGACAATAGTACTGATTCCAATTACATGATATAAATGGCTGACTTTCTTTTTTATTTGGAGTCGCGAGGGAACAGCAAGTTTTTAGGACCAAAAAGCATATGAAAATTCTAAACTTAAAAGGTTAGAAGTGCTGACTATCTTCTGAGTTTACAGTTACACAGACCAAGGATCTTTTCCATACTATATAATGAATCCGTCATATGATGAATCTTCCATGTCATATGATGAATCCTTTATGTCATATGGTGAATTCTTCACGCCATATGATGAATCCTTCATGTCCTATGATGAATCCTTCATGTCATATGGTGAATCCTTCATGTCATATGATGAATCCTTCATGTCATATGAATCCTTCACGTCATATGATGAATCCTTCATGTCATATGAATCCTTCACGTCATATGATGAATCCTTCATGTCCTATGATGAATCCTTCATGTCCTATGATGAATCCTTCATGTCATATGATGAATCCTTCACGTCATATGAATCCTTCACGTCATATGATGAATCCTTCATGTCATATCCTTCATCTGATATTATGAATCCTTGATGTGATATGATGAATCCTTGATGTGATATGATGAATCCTTCATGCCATATGATGAATCCTTCATGCCATATGATGAATCATTCATGTCATATGATGAATCCTTCATGCCATATGATGAATCATTCATGTCACATGATGAATCTTTGTCATATAATGCATCCTTTATTAAATTTAATGCATCCATTATGTTATTTCAAAGCATCCTTTTTGTTATATGAATCACTGCTTTGGCATTATTTCAGCCATTTGCGGCGAGATATGAATGTATATAAAACATATACATATCCAATATATACATATATCCATGTCATGATTAATCCTTTATGTCATATGACTAATCTTTTATATTATATGTTGAATCCTCTAATATTATCATTTGATGCTACCTTTATGACATATGATGCATCCTTTATATCAAACAATGCATCATTTATGTCATACTATGAAAACTTATTGTCACATGATGCATCCTCTATGACATATGACAAACCCTTCATGGCCTATGCTTCATCTTTCATTTTTACAAAAAATTCAAACATAAACATTCAAAGCTGTTGTATCAATATTTATTACATGTTGATTCAAAACTTAAATAATTTTCCCACTATGTAAAAGAAATCTTCTTATAGAAATGCAGATGTAAACATCAAGATGTCTCAAATTTGTAACCTATTCTTCCTCCAAACTAAGACATGCCAATAATCCTCTCCAATATTTAACAAAGGCTTTTTTCAAGGGAACAAAACCAACACTTTTTGGGGCCAGGTTGAACACAGACCGATAATCTCTTGTTGAGGGAAGTGTCTGTATTAACATATTTACTGGCCAAATGAGGCCTTCCGCATCATGCTGACGTAATGAACTTGACCTTTGACCTCTGGTTGGTCTCAGTAGCACTGCCTATGTTGACAGGAGGTCGCTGTACAATGACAGCGGACAGTTTTCGTCAGCCTTATTGTCAGACTGAAAATCACAACCTTGTAGCAGGCAGTGTGAGGAGTTTGGAATTGCAGGCATGTTATCTGGGGAACACACAAAGTGGAATAGACTTAGTCTTAGTCTCCAATGTAATTCTTATAGTTTTGGGAAACAAAATCCATTTGACATTCATATTTGTGCATCTATGCTCTGAATACATGATTAACATATAGTCCATTTAAAACTCTGCTTATAAAATTGATATGATGATTACTTATAGCACAAGAGTACATACGGGTACATCCCCTCCAGTTTACATTCACAGAAATTACCCTGATAAAAAAATTCGGGATTTGTTAGCTTTTATGAGCAAATTATAGTTTATTAGCTTACATGAGCAAAAAACAATTTGTTAGCTTCCATGAGAAAACAAAATTTTTTAACAGGATTTATATATGAATTGAGGGAGGAAGAAAATGAAGTGTACTTAATAATTGTCTATGCATCAAAGGAAAATTTATTCCAATCCTCTGCTTTGTGTACGGAATATGAAACAATTTATGCGACAGTATTTTAAATCCCTACACACCTAATTTATGGTAAAAAGAAGAGAAAAGATATTATACATAACCGAAAAATTGGCAAAAGCATTAACAGTAAACTCAATATTGCTTTTTAAAGTTAATTTATCCCGAAATTGGAAAGTGACTCTTACCCTGTGAGAGAATTAGAATATCAACACTCTAAAACTCTGTTCCTTAACTGTGTGTAAAAAGAAGTCTCTAAAACAGCTTCTTCCACATTAAGAAAGCCAGATTTTACTAAATACACTCTATAAAAAGCGAAAAATTCTCTGTTAAAACAAAATTTTCACATATCTATTCTAGTCCAGATGATGTATGAGACCAGAATACAGTCTAGGCAAGGACTATCTCATCTCATCATCCATCAAGCTACAAGTGAAACAGGTCTCTCCCAACTGTTCACCATTCGCCTCGCTAATCAGGTGCTAATCCGAAATGCTCCCATGCTACGGCCTTTGTTGCAGGGTCGTAAAGACAAAATGTTATTGACCCGCTCAGTTTTTTCTTGCCCTGTTACGACAACCAACAACAATAACAAAAGAGTACATTTTGTGTGTGAATGCCTCCATATGAAACGAGACCATTATTGAAGGCGTCAGACACAACTGTTGTGTATGAGTTATGCTAAATTTATGCAAATGAGTTCAATAACAATTCATCTTGCTCGTATTGGTGTACAGGTGACTACCATGTATTTACAGGTAATTATCACAGTGCCATTTAACATGTTCGATAACAGTGATTGACATGAAATCATGATTGTGATTGACAATCCTAAATCTGTTATATATTGTGATATGCTCCGTCACGTTATTAAAGACATATTACAGGGACAGAGATTAAAGGAAAACATTATTTTTTATATATGAAATTCATTCAGAATCCATATTTTACCATTTTCATTAAGTGAATTTTCAGGGGTTATTTTTTCTAAGATTATTCATCTTTTTATTTTAGTTTGGAAGCAATCTGGTTCCTTTTTAAGTACAAAAACCAAAAATACAGCAAAATGCCTTCAACTGAGGAGTCCTTACAACTTATGCAAAGAACCAAAGTTCAAGTGTCATGCTTTAACCTAACATGACATCACAAACAAAGAGGTCTTGAACAACATTATTTATACCTCCATTAATATATGATTATCTTAATCCACCTAAAGCACATATAATCAGAATTGTTAGACAGCGCACTGGTCAAATAAACATAATCTTTCTATCTTAATCCAAGCTGTTGACCTTAGAAGTTAGATGCCTCTTATGCAAAGTCAATGAAAGTAAGAGTGAATTACCTCATCTTTGTCATAATCGCACATGTGTAATATCAAGCAATTTATCCTTGGATATATATATTCAGATTCAGGTTTTGCCCAAAAATATGACATCACATTGGTTTGATGACGATATAGGTAGATTGCTTACAGTACCAATATGCATAATGACATCATCAAGTTGATGATATCGCTTAGATCTCTGTTTATTGTAGCAATATTCCATTGATTATGATAACTATTGGCAAAAAATCACCCTTATGTTCCAGAGTATTACCCCTCAAATAGTTGTATATCTAATAAAGACTTTTACAGAAAGCAAAAGGTTTAACTGTAGGTCAAAGCTGACAAACAATCTTGGCTAAAGTGCAATTTTAACACTTTCAATTTTCAGTAAAAACAATCTAACTGATTTTATTTTTACAATAACTTGTTTTTTACCCCTTATATGTAACTAATCTATCCAATCAATCTATTCTTTGATATGAAAATTAAATTCATTCTTCCTTTTTCATTAAGATTAAAGAGTTTCATCAATGGTTTGACGTCATACTAAAAAAATAATAAGGAGAAAATCTAATTCCAACTCAGAAACATTGCAACTCGCAGCCCCAAATCATCTTGCTTTTATTCCAAATCACAGTAATCTATATTGTATATGTGTTACCCACAAAAATGATCAGGTTACCATAGAAACAAGACGTCACATCTTAAAGAAGAGCTGTTGAGATCTACTTTTCTCCAGCAATGTTGAGATTTTCCAATTCATTAAGTTACAAGGTCATATACTCTATCAATTAATACAAAAAGTAGAAATGTTTTTGGTGCATCATGAAAATTAACTCTTATATATTACACAAAAGTAATTCTTTCAAATACAAAAATAGATTGGTATCTTGCACATACATTTTATATACTTGTTTAGAACTTACATTATTTTCAATTTCATACATGAACAATAAAATTTATGAGATATCATATATCAAAGCTTTTAACATTTTTACAGTCCAATCAGTCAGAATTCAGAACCAATATTTGTTTGACACCATAATATTAATGTTATAGGGCTATTGTGACAAAAAAAATAGCAATTAATTTTTTTCAAACTTCCAGTTGAGTTTTGACACCTTCAAGTCCCTAGAGATAATTGCTCATAACAGTTATTATAACATAAATAAAAAAAACATTATAAAAAATTTACAGCTACAAATATACTTTTCACTACTAATCGATCCTTAAAATTGGTTGAATTGTTAATGTGAAATGCAATGAAGAGTGTTAACTTATAGGTTTTTTTGATCGATTCATGAACTTTAGTGAATTGTTGATTGGAAATGCAATGAAGAGTGTTAAACACGATATGTCAACATAACAAAACGAGTTTTTTAAAAACATTTACTATTTCCTTGAAAATTTATTATTTGAAACAAACTTAATCAAAATTTACAAATTAGTAAGAGTATTTTTAGTAAAGTAAACACAGATTTCCTTTTCCGAACACAATGTCATGTATTTAGATGTTCAAAACATAATTTTTGATTACATCAACAATTTGTGAAATTTATTTCATATCTGCACTGCAAATATTTGAATTTTTATCATAATTTTATTCAAAAAGGAATCAGCTTCTGTTTGAATTTTTTTCATTTCATTTTCTTTTTCTTACCTGAAGCACAATGTGTGTCTTTGTAAATTCCATTTCATCTTAATGTGCTTGGGTGTTATGGTCTAAATAAAAGGAGGCAAACTCATTCCCCATTGTAAATGATTAAAACAAATTTTGAACATAAGAATTGAAAGGCATATTTAACATCCTCCAGGAGTGCATTCAATATAGAATATTAGAAATTTGATGAACTACTTATCCCTAAATTAAAATCGAAGCTCGAGGATCATTTTATAAAACTGTCCATATAACATTAAACTCTGTATGAAGTAAGAAGCAGAAGATGCAAGGAATATAATGATTTCATTTCATACAACAAACGGATACAACATATCGTAACATCTGTAAATTTGCAATTTGGGATTTATAGTGTGTTATTAAATCATAATCCACTATTCAGTAACAGTTATTGCATGTTGATAATTTCTCGAAAACTTTAAAGGGAAATGTAATCACAAACATTGAGTTTCCTCTTTCCTCGATATGAAAATAATCAACCAGTGATTCAGGTCTCATCAAGTTGATTGCTATCTTAATGAAGCTTTAATCGATCTTGGCAACCATGCATAACTAATTATACTATCAAGTGCAATGAAGCTGGAATTGAGCAAATAAACAGCTACATAGAAAAATCTGTATCTTTCATTATTGGGGATTTGTTAAATATTTGCTGACATAGCATTTCATTTCCTCTGGATTCAATTTATTTCAGAGTTAATTTTCTTAGAAATGATAGAATAAAGAATTATCAGAAAAAAATAATGAAAATATGTATATATTCATTATGGAATGCACAAGCCACATAAATAGCTTTGATAAATATTACAATTTAACAATTGATTGAAAATATATCCATCATGTGAACTATGGAAAAAAAACTCCTTCTAAAAACTAAAACTTATCAATACAATGTTGTACATATTAACTTCAACAGGGGCTATTTAAAGTAGTAAGTGTATAACAACACAGCGAAGTTGAACAAGTTACAACAATATTTACAAGGGTGTTAGTTGATATGTTGTATGTGGAATACCACCCAGGGTTCAACCACTGGGCAGACTGCTGTTATATAATTCGGTGCTGAGAGGCATCGGCCAATTCTGTATGCATGTATCTGACCTAACCTTGAACTTTGGTAAATGTGCATCCCAATTTCCTCGTTGTATATATACAGGCTCTGCCTCCGACCTTGGCAGTTGGTTATGTCATTCCACGGATAGTCATTCACAAGAACATAAACAGTGGATACTTTGAACGCTCTTACCTGACTTTTCTGTATCAGGGCTGGCAGCGAGGTCCTTCGAGTTGACCGATGCGCTGAGAATGCATGTGCACTCGATGAACTTGAGCGTCGTCGTTTGATAACAGGGATTTTCCCATCTTGGGTCATAAAATTTTGAATAGGGGGTTTGAGGACCGTTTCCATATATTTTGAGACAAGAATACCTGCAAAGCCGCAAGTGTACGCGACATAGGGTCTGACACCCATAGGTAGATCGGCCAGCGCAGAGCATGCTAAGAACCGTGTGAAACTAACAAGCAAAATAACGACTGCGCTGTGTAGAGTTTCCAGTGATGAAAACACGCTGGCTATACTTATAGAAAGGAGCACAAACACGATGACTAGTGGCTGGGTAACACTGTTGCTGACCACTACGCTTTGGGGGGTCAGCTCCGAGGAATTGGGGGTCCCCCAATCTCTGAGAAATACCTGGGCTAACGTTTCCCCCACATAACACGAGCTAAATAATAAATACACACTCGTTGTACTCCATGTTCTGCGAAAATAGAGAGAGAGCCAGTAGAAAGCACATAATATACTAAACATGGGCACCAGGAGGCCGCATAACCTCTGAAACAACAGTCCGATGTCACATCTTAGGATTTGATAAAATACAGCACTGGATAGTAGTACCCCCGCAACATAAACAATCCGCAGTTGATAGTTAGAGAAATTAAGGTTATTCAGACCGAGCCAGCTCAGAAGGAAACTGTAATTGCCTTGATCCAGTGGTTTCACAAAGACTTGTATGTATCCATTATTTTCGGCATCATCATCCTTTTCGTTATCGTTTTTCGAGCCCTGTCGCTGGAGCTGAGAGCGATGCAGAGCCATATTGTACGCCTGCTTCCCACTTCTGATACTCCGCCGCTATGAACCCTGGGTAGTATGTACAACTTCCCCTTCAAGCCCAGCTCGTGCTATTTCCCGCTGTTGTCACTTTCCTTACCGAATGTTGTGGAATTGCCGAGTGTCAACCATAGTGGACATCCTAACAGCGATCACCCGGACTCCGCCATGATCAAGGTGTGCATCGTGCGAGCACTGTCTCACAGGTCCACCGCGCCACACGTACTGCGAAAGCTTGACAGTCGCCCGTACTCCGGTGATCGAACACCGCTAGACCTAACTAACGAACTAACCGGCTCTGAGTATGCTTTGCTATGCTTTGCTGTAGCCAAGTCGGTGTAAGCCTAATGTATTCGCCGTGTGGAAGTCAAATCTCTTCTAGACATACCTCACTGGTTCCGATCTAGCCCTTCATCTTTACCGAAATATGAACATTCTGTCGACAATTCAATTTGGCAGTGTAACAGGTGGATAATATTTATGCGTGTGATATCATAATTCAATATCATTGAGCGCGCGAATGTCGGCATTGTATAAACGGCCGTTATGAATTGTCAGTCATTCTGACACATAACATTAAGTGTGTTTACATTACCAGAATATTGCGACAATGGGTTGTATTTCATATTTTAGAACCGTATTATCTAATAGTCATATTTCGAACACTGATTTATCGTGCGACCACCTTGGATGAAAAGGCTATTAACACCGACAACGTACGTCATTCCTGTATATAAAACACTAATGGGTTCAGCATGACTCGTTTCCATTTGTAAAACTCCTTGCATAGTTAGCTTTTTCCTTTCGCATACAATTAGCCAGCAGGGGTGAGATTAGGAGTTTGTATAACGTCAGCTCTTTGCATCAACGCATTGATCGCCAAGAAATTACTTTAGTGATGACAGAACCTATAGATTATTTGAATGCATTTAATTGAGCATCACGAACTCATTAAACCCAATGATAATGTGAGTGATTCACACTTCTGTCTTCAAAGACCGAAAATGGCTAGCATATTCTGCAAATGTGTCACTGTCGCGTATTCCAACAAGCTGGTTAAATAAATACAAGAAAGATTATCATGCTAAAAAGCCAAAGAATTAACTGTAAGCATAATGTCAATGAGTAAGTGTTACCTTCACTATGCCCTTAAACGTCAGCAACCAACGTCCACTTTATGGAATGTTAGCAGTAAGGGGGTTAAAAGGCAGTAGCACGTTTTTTTAGATAAAGTAACCTCACAAACAAACAACAACAAAAATGTCTTAAATTCAAAGACAATGTATTTTAATCCAAAGAATCAGTTTTTTAAACGAATGTTTCATGACTGGTTCAGCTATGCGAATAAATTTTCCAACCTCACATGATTAAAAGGTGTTCACACAAACATGGCCGCCAATGGTTTTTGCATGATATTTGATTATTTCATCTACGACTATGGATGCTATAGATGATCGTATTGACTAATGAGATGTTTTGACACTTTGAAAATATTATTTGTCAAAAAGTAATGTTTATTAGGGAAACTTTGAAAAAATAAAATAAAACGTGCAACTGCCCCTTTAGTGCAAGGTACCATTCATTCACAATTTGCATTGGTACATCGCCCCTTATTCCTAGAAAAGCCTTAACCCAGTTGATATGAATTTAGATAACCACCTTCTCTTGGTTAGGCCAATCTCTAATATTTTTTTAAATAATGCTTTTCTGACAATTAAATTTGTTGAAATAAACCTACATGTATATATCGACAAGACAAAAAAAAAATCTTGCTTACTATTTGAAGGTTATTGAATCGGATATAAGGTCGTTGTGTAATATATGCTTCCTTAACGCCATTTTAAGCTAACATTATCTACCTCTATCTAAGCTCATATAGCCAAAACAAAACCCTTCTTTTTTATTAACCCCCTCAAAATCCTGTTAAATCCCTATTTCCGGGTAACTCACAGACTCTAGGTGTTCAATTAGCAAATATAAGCTTGAATATCTATCTTGTTCTTCCCTTATATATCTTGTGTATGTCCTACTTCCGATTTGCTGTTAGGGTAACCCGATCGTTACTCTACATTGCGCCTATATATAACCAGGGGATATGCCAGTTACACAACAAAATTAACCGACGGGACCTAAAGCCAGTAACTTTGGTTACTCAACCTCTATGTGTAATATAGGTATTGGTAGTTCGAGCATAATTTGAGAGAAAATATGTAAACCCTATTTATTTTGATCGTGTTTTCACAATGATATTTGTGAATATGATGAATGGCTATAATGAAATAAATACTATGTATATTTTGCTTGTATGATTCATTCATTCATTCATTATTTCATGATTTCAATATATCCTTTAGTTTCTTTAATATTATTCATCGGATTATTTCATTGGGTTTCAAACAAAGATAAAACTTGCACCCTCTGAGTTAAGTAACTATCGCCCGTATTTAACTCACAAACAATTTACCCATTCGACCAAAAGAACTTCTTGATATGTATTGAATCGTCTCTTTCTGAGGCAACCTGACAGATACGTATTTGTAATTTGGCAATGGCCACGACTCTTCTTGTTTGTACTGTGCGGACAAAGTAAAACATAAAACCACAAGAAAATCATGTGTCCGGTTACATATTTATGTACAATAAAGTGATTTCAAACTTATGATTGTGGTTGGTTCCCGACTCTGCACGTCAACATAACCATAAAGGGGGACAGGAACATTACTTGCTTACCACAACTTTGAAACCAGCGTCAAGCGACGAGGTATTTTTTAAATTCAAACCTGAAATCTATCGCGGCGAAGTTTAAAACGCTCAAGCGTGAAACTATCAGAGTTGAATAACCTGGTTCTTCTCCAGTACCTTAGGGTTGTTAGATCGTTATCCCATATACGTAACATTCTCCCCAGAGCCATCGAGGTTGGGGAAGATTTGGGAAATGTTTCCGATCTGTTTGATGTGCTAAGCTTTTATACCGCCGGCCAAGGCTTATTTTGGTATTAAATGTGACTTGGTGAGTTACACGTCTCAGTGTACGTTCTTATAAAACCACTTCTTCAAGAGTGGTTATCCAAACCTTTTATCCATAGTATTGAAGTGTTTGAATAACAAGAAGTTTACATTATAACTTCAGGTAACTTCTGGATTCAAAACTTGCACAGATTTGTTCCTTTTAATTCCTAAAACATGACCACAAATGTGATGTCAACAGAAAAAATCTTCCAACGAAACACCCACGTTTCTTTTGCTGTGTTGTGTCCTTGGGCAAGGCACTTCATCCACATTGCAACCAGGTTTCTTTTTATGAACGTGTCAGTAAAGGGTCCATTATAAGTGACATCGAGAGACGGAAACAGAAATTCTCACTTATGAGGCGTACGTAAATAGTGACCTGAAGCATACGTATAATCCGTACTTAAATGAATCGTGTAGTAAAATGACGTTAGGGATAAGAGTATGTTATTTGATAGATAAGTACTGGTTGGTCAGGTGGTTCATCGTGTTGTTTTGAAAGCATGTGAATATAGTATTTGAAACCCCAACTTTTATTATGAATTTCTTTTTTAATATTTTGTATTGTATTTGAATGTTTAGTATTAAACTTACTTACAAATTCGAGAAGAGAGGTGTACAGTCATACTAGGTACTGAAAACGGATAGTTTTATAAGGTATAAAACTGAACCTTATATATAGACTACACTAAATGCTAATCTAGTACATTTAGGGATGAAATATCACGGTATATTATGATGGAGGAAATATCTTTAAGTTTATATATAATTATTCAAATGACCTGTTCAGACACTCATGTAATGATTTCACGGAAGGTGTATTGTGTTGGATATGAGGATCTCTCTCTCTCTCTCTCTCTCTCTCTCTCTCTCTCTCTCTCTCTCTCTCTCTCTCTCTCTCTCTCTCTCTCTCTCTCTCTCTCTCTCTCTCTCTCTCTCTCTCTCTCTCTCTCTCTCTCTCACTCATCTGAACACATGAGGGTTTCCCATTTATATTTCAGTACTCCTCTGAAAAAGACATTACCAAATGGAATGGAACCAACGGCCACACAGACAGCTCGTCGTCTCGCTCATGAAAAGAGGGAAGGTTTTTCGGCAACCATTTGCGCTAATTTGGGCTACACCAAATACTGGCTCTTTCTTGTGTCAGTGTTCAGTAATTAGTCTAATGTCGACATCCGCCTATACCAATCGAACATTGCTGTTACACCAAACATTTTCTACTATGAAATTGGACTGTTTACAGGGGTCAGCGACTATTTCCACAATGGTAAACTGTGTATTTAAGGTAGAGTGGGCTGGATTTTGTATCAGAAACACTTTGATATCGATTAGATCCTTATCAGTCAAATATCAATAACTTTTATCACATAAGTCATTGAAAAGGCAGGTTATGCAATACTTTATCCGAGGAATATTGCCCATATTAAGAAACATAATCCCTGTATTTTCTATTTCTTAACCATTTGCAATGTAGTTTGTGATGGTAGTGTCTATTGAATAATGCACCCTTTCAATTAAAAGGTTTCCACTGTAATGTCAGAAACACTCGGTATATGTTTTGAGTGTCCGAAAGAGGACGTTCCGAAAGTCTGATATGAAATTATTTGTTAAGCCTCCGAACACCCATTTATGCATCCAAAAACAGCGACATTTATGATTTCACGAAGAACTTCACTACGACACTTTATATATAGATATATAGTTAACTAGTCCAAAAATTCAACAAGAAGAATCCGCTGCGCTCAGATTAGATTTACTTAAAAAAGAAAGACGTTCATGATGCATAAAACATGATAATATTTAATTGAAACACTCACATTGAAAGCAGAGATGAGCTAAAGACTGCCAAAAGACCATATGTCCTTCACCGCAATCGCATTTCATATTGATTATACTACATTAGAAGGTACTAGGCAACATCGTTTTCTTGAGTGTATGAAATTTATCTATGTTAAACTGAGAAAAGTGAACACTTTTGTGTCATGACATGACACATAATGGTAAGGAATGACTTGGTTGATACATCAGTTTGGTGTGTTCTCAGAACCCTCACAAGTTCTTAAAAAAATTTATTTATCCTCGTTAAAAATCTCTCATATAATGTTCTAGAAATAATTACTAATGTTTTCTAAACGTATCGATTTATTTCTAAATAAGAATGATAATGACATAAGTAGTCGTAAAATAATTTAAAGCATTAAGAAAAAAACTCTGACGGCCATTTTTTGATGGATTTACATAGCATAAATTAACATCGTACGTTCGTTTTAGAACTGCTTCCTTTGCAAATGGTGATATTTTTTATCTATCTTAAAAACGGGATCGAATTGCCCCTGTTGGGCTAAGAGGAATTAGAAACCTAGGATCATGAATGCATACAAGGGCAGTCTGGTGTCTTTGTCTTTATCAGATCATCTGATAACATACGAGAGATATTTTTCTCTTTAAAATAATCCAGTTTCATGTACAAAATATAACACATTTTACATTTCAATTCAACCGTCAACTAACATGTAGAAGAAATGGTTACATTACCACATACTACATGTCTGCAGAAATTATTACACCCTCTTTGATTAGTTGTTGCCAAGTGTCATAGTTTGAATGTATCTAATGCAAAACCAAGAAAAACAGCTGAAATTCATTTTCAATCAATTTAGAAAGCATTTAGCGTAATGGCGATTGTTGTTATGACGATACGAAATTAATTATCTATACATATTAAACAGACTTAATCAAGGCAAATACAATGCATGAGTCAATTGTAATTGAAGTCAACGAATTCATCATGAAGTGGCTGGTATACAAAATAAAAAGTCAGCTGTTTATTCATTTCGTCTTAATAAAATTGATTACTGTTGACAAAAACCAAGATTATATTTAAAAAATCAGCCAGTTGATTCTGAATAGTTTATTTTTTATCCAAAGGAAACGCATACAATAGCATCTTATCAAGTTGTCGTTAATACACGACACTAATCGTCTTAGCCAAGCAACACGAAAATGACTACTTGGAAAAACAAGCAAATAGGATCAACGGTTCAATGGTTTATCGTCTACTTCTTGAAGGGGCAGTGGCATGTTTTTAAGATAAATAATGAGATCTTATGAAATCGAAAATAAATGTTTCCAATTGAAAGACAATGTTGTTGAATGAAAAGAAACACTTCTTGAACGAACCTAACGTAATAAGCTTAGAGTAACATTTAGTCTATATGAAAATTTAAAAAAAATTACTGTTCCTTCATACATAACATGTTTTTCTTTGAGCTCCTTATTCATATATGTGTGTATTCAGTCAATCTAGACTTGCTGGGTGTGAACCTAGACTGTTTAAAATGCTCCTTTATATACACAGTCATGAAGCAGATGTAGGTTAAGCTAGGCGAATCCATTTCCCTACCTCGAAGGATTGTAAGGTGTTCATACAAAAAATGGCCGCCAGTGTTTTTTTGTTTATACTTGATTATTTCCTCTACGACTACGGATAATCAGGTTGAATAATTAGATGTTTGGAACGTCTGAATATATTACATTCGGCATAAACTAATTTTGATTGGGGAAAATTTGAAGAAATAATCTTTCAAAAACGTGCCACTGCCCCTTTAAGACAAGTTAGAGCTACCAGAAGCTTGATGGTTTGCAGAACATCAATTATTTGTCACCAACGATAACGTGTCATTCTTTTCCGCCAATCTTATTTTTCCTTCAAAAAGGATTTTACTTAGTTGTTCTACAAGTACTCTTTCAAAGAGATTATCTTTAAAAAGTTCGTTTTCAATATATTTCATTTTTACATTGAAATATTAACACATGTATTTCACTCTATATCTTAAGGATGTATTTGTGTGTGCATGATCATGCTACTCCAGGATATGCATCATATATTACCTAACCATCCGTGGAAACGCTATTCAATTCCACTTGATTCATTCACGAATGCAGTTTCAGTTGTTTGCAAGAAATTATCAAATCGTATGACATATATCAATGAAGTTATCAAAATTATAAGTTACTTATATCATACGAGAAAACGTGCTAGGTGTCATGAATTGCTAAAAAGAGTACACTTATAATTCCTTGTGTACTTAAAAGTAAATAAAAAAGTGCTGTAAATTAATATTTTATCAGGGACTTAAGTAAGTCTATGGTAAAGGCTTATTCGCTTTATAATATAAAAAAGAACCGTTCAAAGGGAATGGTTGCCAACAACAATTTGATATTTTTTTCTAATTTTTTTTATCATTTTAGAAAATGCAAACAATCGAAAAATAAATTCCACATCGCCCACCACAGGAATCAAGTATAAGATACCTATAAATCCACGAGCAACTGGTACTCTTTTATATCCTACTTGAACTGAGTCGCCGTACACAACAGGAAACAGTTAATTCGAGAAAAACTTGGACAGAATCAACTTCTATCCCATTCAGATATGATTTAATCACGGGCAAAAAGTTACAACAAAATTTGAACTTGATAAGGTAAATAGGGAAGCGTGTTGTGACGCGTATATTCATTTATCTTTACCGACGCCGACGCATGGCCTTTTGTCTATTGTCATAACGGTTAAACTACTGTTTGCGTAAGGAATGCGTGACGCTGTTTATGACGTCAACACTGTTCGCTTTGCAAACACGGCAGACGCTGAGCAGATAACACGTGCCTTCAACATCGGCCAATTAGTAAGGGCTTTGTGGACGATGGTGAAAAAGGCACACGCACCATTGATGCTTATACTTGGCGTTACCTGTGAAGATCATCAGATGGAGAAGGCTCTTTCACCTGTGTTGAACTGGAATACACCTGTGACGAACCGGTGACGTCAACGCCGATAGATTCGCCGTTGCATGACGTCAGTGTTTGTGGGTTACCGTCTCGGGTTTCACGGATTTTACCTCGGCGTGTTACAGACTCGACCAAGTGCTGAATAACTTTTATATCTAGCACAAATTTGGAATATATGCAAACACAAGGCTTGTCTGTGTAAGTGGGCATGACGATAGTTTTACGAGTGCATCTTCTTATCAAAGCTTATCTCCTGTTTATACAATTTATGATCAGTCGATTACGCTATTTGGATAAGAAATCTTTTCTGCTGCAATAAGTTTTTATATTTTTTAATGGTATTAGTTTTGCAACGTTGTTTCTCCGTCCTAAAAATATTAATTTGTTTTCATTTCAGTGAGAAGAAATCTACAATCACCTTGTTTTTGTTTAAAGAAAAATATGTTATCTGTTATAGCATTTTGATTTTATGTACAGGTTCATGTATCATGCTGCCCCTGTATGAATTCATCATTTGAATTTATATTGTCTGCATGACCATTAGCTTTGTGTCATTTTTATGAGTATTACAATCGTTTCTAAATTCATTTTGTTATCTAATATTTATTCATACTTATATTCATATATATGTTAGTGTTTTTTCATTATTTACTTTGTTTGTCATACATTCTAAATGAAAAATCTATATTAATTTCCTATTTTTACCTCGCCTTGATGATTTATTTGAAATGTTCCATTTTTTGTCAATGAGGTTTTGAAGTAGGTATGTAGTGCTATCTTCTAACTTTGTCTACTTCCAATCTCTTCTATAAGGCCTTTCCTCGTTACAAATGTATTTTGGTATGAAATATCTATTCTTCAAATTGATTTGTCCTTATATTTAATCTTTAATTCATTTCTCTCACTTCCCCCTTAACATTAATATTTCTTTTTTTCCCGATAAACTATTCATTGTGCCTTTACACAGCAATTGTGTTAAACAAATTAAAGACGTTTTGATGCATTTTTGGTATTGTTATGTATAATTCTCTCTTTGACAAGTATCTCATGTAAGGAATCTTTTTTGTCATATTTCGCAATTCCACTATCTTTTTAGATGTTTAGCATTCGCAGAAAAGTTTATATACCCGACTTTCTATATACATTTCAAAACATTTATAAGTTGAAAATATCATTATGTTGTGATAAACTCTCTATTGTTAAGAAACTTTATCACAACTGTTAATGCTGAATTGAAAAAATTGGTGTAAATTGACCATCACATTGCATGTTCTTTAACTCTCATGTATATATTCATATGCTCTTGTACCACCGCTGGTGGTGTATAGAGAATAAAGAATTTGAAATTTTGTTAGTGCTTAATATAACGGTTTATAAAGGGCTTTGCTTTTTTACTTTGGTTCCATAGACGGCATTTTTTCTTGAATGCCATATTCTCCTTTAAAACGAGTAACATAATGAGAGCTATAGGTTGAGAATAGCCTCTCAAATTTAATAACATATTATATCTAAAATAGAATATAAAGTTGATGAATGAATGCAGCTATAATTGACTAACGATGGTGATGTATGCACATTGTCTGTTATAGAGTGGAGTTGTTTATATTTTTAATGGTATTAGTTTTACACTAGCGCCTCTTTTAGTCTGTCATGTGTCAGACTCTATTGAAAAACATTAAAGGAGCCTTTGTTTGCAAGTCTAGTTGCCTCAACTTGAAATTAAGTATTGTAGAGGACTCCTTTTATATTATCCATACACAATATTAAAAAATAAATTAATAGTGAAATATTTTCTTTAGGGACTATATATTAGTCTAACGACTCCTTGAACGCAAACAATCTAATGTTCATATATTTTGAAAATATTTTGCATTCATGGATACATGTACAAAAGCAAATCGAAATTTAAACCTATTTCACAGAGTAATGTGTCTTGTAAACTTTATGTCAAAGAACTATTTAAAAAAATGTTTTTAACAGCTTTTTTGGGTTTTTTTTCCAAACCTTTTCTTTATTCTTAAAAATTGATTCTATGTTTAACCTACCCACCTAAGAAACTAGTGTTTTTGAAAAGCGATATTGTCTTCAAATTTCGTACAATATGATATTTTGAGATTTTGTATGATATTTCCAACAATTGCAACTACATACATGTAATTATAACAAATGTTTAGTTTTTATTTATATTGATGGATATTTTAACTGATCGTTGATGCACTTTATTCATGTATTAAAACCTTGATTAGTTATAAGTGAGTTAAAATATATAATAAATAAATGCTTGAAGTTTATGTTATCAAATTGGCATCAATAATAAAGGCATAGCCCAAAATAGTTATTGAAGATATTACAAGCTCTATGAGGAGCATCCTTCATTCTTATTGTACAAATGTTATTAATTTGAACCCTGTACGTTTTTACTCATCAATCTGATATTTGTTTTTAATATCAGTTTATATCGTTTATC
Source organism: Phorcus lineatus (assembly GCA_921293015.1). Lineage (NCBI taxonomy): Eukaryota > Metazoa > Mollusca > Gastropoda > Trochida > Trochidae > Phorcus > Phorcus lineatus. The sequence continues at coordinate 37,248,690 of OV121085.1, forward strand.
GAACATCTTTATTAGCTAGGGATTATTCAAGTTTTGAGTACACTTATCAATTTTTACAATAAATCATATATTTATTACACATACTTTGAACCAATACGTTCTTTATACCTCATATTTATAAATTAGGTACACACTATTATGTAATTTGCCAAACCATAACAGGTTTTGATAGATGTTTTCAAACTATTTATCTAAATCATGTACATAATCTCTATAGGCAATTAAACATATTTTCTCGATGCTTTTATTCTTCTATTGTTTGCATAGTACGAGAGATTAAAACATGTTTTTAGTAACGGTAACTTTTCAAATTTCTCGTATGAGAGGGCATATAAATGTTTGTATATTTCAGTAAATATTTTACTTGGTTTTATAAAACTTGTCACTCATGATTGTAAATAGTTATTGCATATGTTGAATAAATATTACCAATGTTTATAAATGTTATCGTGTTTCATGACCTGTTTGTAAACGTTGGTAACGTGTTCAAATATTTGATATAACTTTTGTTATAAAGTGAAAAGACTTATACAAAGGGTTTTGACGTCAATAGTGTATTGTTCTTTTATTGAAGAATTCCGAGCTGAAAACAAAACAGCATACAAGTGACGTCAGAACGTTTTTTATGGGTTTGCTTAGTGATAATTTTAACCACACGTGCTTCGGAAATCGAAACTGTGGATGTTGTGACGTAGGATGAAATTGACACGTACACTCGTATTTTTGAAACAAAGACGTAAAACAATCAATTTTGTTAAATCCTAGCCATGCATTTCTGTTATCTTTGTCAATAACTCGGAAGTATATATCAGATCTGTGAAGCATTTAATACATTGGCGGTCCGCTTCTGTTCAGAATATTGTAGAGTAAACGGATCTTCCCATGATGTTATCAGAACTGAATCTTTACTGTAACGGAAGGAAATAATGACAGATAAGCTTATGATGTTAGTAAACTTGCTTTTTAGATTTAAGGTCGTTTATTGAATTATATGTCATTGAATAAACAAATGAACGCTAACAGTATTTTTATGTTGTAATAAACAGGTAATATAAGCAGATAAGCTGTAAGAAGGCTATGCTTGACGCTCGTATCTTATGTTTTTTTTTAGAGATTATGAAATCTTTGATTTTATATTTGTGTATATTTCTTTAATTAGGTGCTAAGCGGATTTTCCTTTAATAACCCCCTACATGGTTGTGAAAATCATGTTTCATGGATAACAATTCCGATTAAAGGTAGAAATTAAGAATATCTCTCCGTCTGAATGTTAAATTTTGATATCGTTGATGATTAGGATCATTTACGGTGCACTTTTATCAATCTAACTTCCCAATTATATATATATATATATATATATATATATATATATATATATATATTCACATATATATTCACGAAAGCCTTTCATTTAACTAATTTACAATATTTGCAATTAGTTTAATGTTTAATTAAATTTTTAATCATAATTCTTCTTTAAATGGATGTTATTTGTGATATTGAAATAAGATGTCAACTGATTTTTATCCTACTTCAGACTAGCTTTTGAAGAGGTTATTATGTTCTAGTTTAGAGTGAATTTGAGGTCGTAAAAACACACGTTATGATTCATACTTCTTATATAGCTACATTTGTTTATCCATGCATGCACTAGCTTAGTTACACCCTATGCACACGAGAAAACATGCACCTATGTATTGTGGTAACATTTCCCCTCAATCACAAGGGTCAACTATACGTATATTATAAAGAAAATATTAGCCTATTCTATGAATTTTGGTCAATTTGTCATAATTTATTCATGTGAACTTTTATTGAACGCTGTACGGGAATGTCAACTTTTGAGTTTTAAAAAAGCCAAATGGTTTTGAAAAAAAATAATAATAATCTAAAGGAGAGAGTTTGTTTATTTTTTTCTCATCTTGTACATTCAATAAAACATTTCACATATATATACATCAAAAGATGAAAATGCCACCAAGGGCCATGAGAGATAATACATTAAAATCAATATAACAAAGGATAACTTCAAATTTCAAAGTCCTTAGATTTTCAAATTGTTATCGTCGTTCCCTGTTATGTCCACAAAAAGATCTGTCCATCTGTATCTTGGAACATTAGAACATTGGAACATATAGAGCGTGGAATGCGTAGTCGTCTTCTGATTAATTTTATCATCGTCGATGCGTTCTCTGTCTTCCTTCGTTTACTTGAAAGGGAATTAAAATTCGAAGAAGGGAAAAAATAAAATGTCTTGGTGAAGATAAATTGAAGTATTTGGTCTCTGTTCTGTTTCACCAGAGAACTGTTTATTTGCATCTTACATCGGTTGCAGATAGGAAAACAGTATCTCTTCTCAGTTGATTATTTTTCTGATCAACGAATCCGACTATTTTTCTTCGTTTGCTTGTGTATACTTAACAAAAACTGGTTAAGTCTGGTAGGTTTGTTATTCAAACTAAACAAAGGAAACGCCAAATACAAAGAACACACGGATAAAGTATAAAATCGACCAAAGCGTAAATTAAGTTTTGAATCGAAAAAAAGAGATCATTACCTTTCTTATTAAACAAACACGTAAGACAATTTCCAATGTCAGTACAATTATTTTAGGCTACTATTCTATGCGGCGTAATTATTTATATAACATGTACGTGCATAGCGGAAGTTTAGCTCATACAATAACAGATACGCAATATTAATCTAATCGTACGGTATATCAATAGATATTATATACAACACCAAATGGACCCAGTTTATGCTTTTCTGTTGATAAAGCATTCTCTCCACACTTAAGTTACTCGTAGGAAGAAATGCTTTCGGTAGCCTCGGGGGAATAAAATGATCGAGGGAAAATACACTGGTATGATGACGAAATGAAGAAAATTGGACTAAATGATAACTTAAAATCTTATTTGTATAAAAATGAGATAGAGTATTTAGGTCCGATAGCATCTATCCTACTGGCTTACAACCCTAGTTAAAATTCAAAATTCAAAATAAAAATGTTTGTTGAATGACAAGGTATGACAAGATAACAAAGCTGATAAAGACATGATACAATGACATAAGGGGTATTTACATAATGTAGGTACGACAGCATCTAGCCTACTTACAAACCTTATTAGTTTTTCCTTTCGAAATGTTAACGAATAAATAAAAAAGTGGATGATAAGGACAATAGATACATGGATAAGAACTACTTTATTCATGGCATGCGTTGTTTCGACTCAGATTCGTGTGTCGCTCTCTGCTTGAGAATTGTCTAACATGTCTCTAAAAGAAGCTAAAAAGTAGACTGATTAAATTATGATGACAAGACATGCGATAAGGTTATCAAAGCTATTATAAAAGCTAAATGATGAGGAACTGTGGATTGATCAAATTGTAATGACAACATATGAGATTAAGCTATACTAAATGAAAACGACATGGTTTCAACGACATAAGGTAGGTCTGGTCACCAGCAGGTACAGGTCAGATATCACCTACCCGACATACCACTCTCAATGCTTGAAAATAAATGATGAAGAAATGTGGATTGATCAAATTGTAATGACAACATATGAGATTAAGCTATACTAAATGAACACGACATGGTTTCAACGACATAAGGTAGGTCTGGTCACCAGCAGGTACAGGTCAGATAGCTCCTACCCGACATACCACCCTCAATGCTTGAAAATAAATGATGAAGAAATGTGGATTGATCAAATTGTAATGACAACATATGAGATTAAGCTATACTAAATGAACACGACATGGTTTCAACGACATAAGGTAGGTCTGGTCACCAGGAGGTACAGGTCAGATATCACCTACCCGACATACCACCCTCAATGCTTGAAAATAAATGATGAAGAAATGTGGATTGATCAAATTGTAATGACAACATATGAGATTAAGCTATACTAAATGAAAACGACATGGTTTCAACGACATAAGGTAGGTCTGGTCACCAGCAGGTACAGGTCAGATATCACCTACCCGACATACCACTCTCAATGCTTGAAAATAAATGATGAAGAAATGTGGATTGATCAAATTGTAATGACAACATATGAGATTAAGCTATACTAAATGAACACGACATGGTTTCAACGACATAAGGTAGGTCTGGTCACCAGCAGGTACAGGTCAGATATCACCTACCCGACATACCACTCTCAATGCTTGAAAATAAATGATGAAGAAATGTGGATTGATCAAATTGTAATGACAACATATGAGATTGAGCTATACTAAATGAAAACGACATGGTTTCAACGACATAAGGTAGGTCTGGTCACCAGCAGGTACAGGTCAGATATCACCTACCCGACATACCACTCTCAATGCTTGAAAATAAATGATGAAGAAATGTGGATTGATCAAATTGTAATGACAACATATGAGATTAAGCTATACTAAATGAACACGACATGGTTTCAACGACATAAGGTAGGTCTGGTCACCAGCAGGTACAGGTCAGATATCACCTACCCGACATACCACTCTCAATGCTTGAAAAATAAATGATGAAGAAATGTGGATTGATCAAATTGTAATGACAACATATGAGATTGAGCTATACTAAATGAAAACGACATGGTTTCGATGACATAGGGAGATGTAGGTCAGATCGCAAATACGCTCCTTACGACATGTCTACGTGCACGCGAACACAACTACGTATCATTTGTGTTAATTGTTCCTGAGATACAGCTCCAAGTTAGACCTTTTTATGACGTCCTAATTATGAGAGAAGAGTACTGAAGTGGTGCTTAATTGGGAAACGTGATGAAATGATATAGGTCACGAAGAAGATTGATGATATTGGCGACTTGTAGATTTGTCAAATGCGTAGAAAATGATGATATCGGTAGAATTTGTGGAATGTATGGAAAATGGTAAACCGAACCATATCAATGAAGTGAATAGATATGATCTTGAATTTATTATTTTATATCTGATATTTTCAATCGTAACATTAAAGAAATTGTTGCATAAGATATGTTCTTAAGAGAACTGAATAATGTACAACAGTTTTCGAAAATATAATTCAATATAAATCGAATAAGTAATCATCAATGTTTTTCAGATGAAAATGAAAAAAATTATCGTAAATTCTTATAAGGAATTCGAAACGACATTGACTAATTGATATAAACAATGCAAATTGAAAAAATGCAATCCATATCTAGAAATTAAGAAATGTAATTAATATTTTGATAGATTAGAACTAAATTAAGATATTGACCATCAATGAAGAAAACGAATAGTTTCGGGAAATTGAGAAACAATATTAATATAGTGATTGTTAAGAGGTTTAGAGGGTCTCAAGTAAACCAAAATAAGTCGTCAATTAAAAAAAAATATTCTAAATAAAAAATATTATTTAGAAACGAAAGCAAAATTTTAATATAAAAATAATTTTTACAGGGATTTGAAAGAAGGTACCTTTAAATCGTTTACCAACTTTTCTCTATTAATTATTGATTGATGAAAAACATATTTACTATTGAAACTCGACAAACTACTCTCTCAGAAAACAAATTACTTAAATTTCCTGCCGCATACTTCCTTTAACACTTTCTACACATTTAAAAAGTTTAAGGTGTTTAAAAGTATATCGAATTTTCTTCCTCACTTGAAGGACATAACTTTAGACAGATGTTTTCTCAGGCCATTCATGCGTGAAAGCACGTATTTGTGTTCAAAGTTAATGCTACGTTGGTTGGTGTGCCTCAAACGGTTCGACTCTCTTTCAAGTTAAACCAGTTCATAGAGAAATGACTTCAATAATCCCCTGTGATTATCCACTCGACTTCCACTCCGCTATAAAGGTGTGATTTTGTCGTCACCATTGACGTACACTACATATACTTTGTACATAAACCCTTTGAAAAATTTCTTTACGGTCTTTGCCTGTAGGCAATACAGAATTACCTCCCTTTACACGCCTGCGTTGGCACGTGCGTGTTTACGGTCAAAGGCTGTGAGATTTACGAACGTGGGACGAAAATGGTTGCGTTGTATTTGTGAGTAGGGTGTGCATGTGATCTATTCAATCGTACTGTTAAGAAAATTTAAGTCGTTACGAACAATGCATGTACACGAAAAGAAGGTACAACTAAAGAATTGGTCCGCCACCCATTTTCATAATTACTATTCATACCTTCATGCCTATGTATTTTTCGATATAACATCTTCAATGTTATTTCCCTTTCACTTATACAGTTTGGGTTTAGGGTTAGTGTTACTGTTAGGATTAGTGTTAGCATTAGGTTTAGGATATGTATTCTGGGTTGCGAACCAATTCTACAGTTGCTCGGGAAAGAATGCCATACATTAACAGACATATGGAGATGTTGTCTTGATGGAAAAGACACAAAGTAACGGTGTAAATGCAGTAAGGCTGTATCTTCTGTATGATGACGTCAGTGCATTAAACACCAGTGTAAACGTGTAGTCCTTTACAATCACCAATAAAAACGTATTTGAAGTATGTTAGGGAATAGACTAATATATTTAAAGTCATAGTCTCATTTTTGTAAGGCAAATAAACTGAACTAATTATTCTTCACGAACAAAATCTGATCACTAACACAAATACTTCATGTCGCATTTGCAAAGATTTTCATTTTTATGCCCGTTTTACAGTTTTGGATGAAGCAGCTTATTGGCGTATGTCGTTTCAGACCGATGAGGTACCGAATCAAGTGCAATCCCATCGCGAGTACGAAACACCGGAAATGTAGTCATCGCAGCGCCGATACTTATGACAGACGCATTCTTCACATAGTTTACCACCTTTTTGTTATTTCTGTATTTGAAAAAGCGTAAGCTATTAGCTATTTTCATCGGATATTCAGCAGGGAAATTGTATGTGTTCTTCGTCACGGCCTTAGAGTTCTGAAAATTGTTGCGAACGTCAGGGGAAAGATTTCTGTGAGTGGTGAACTATTTGTCCGGAATTTATTACAATTTGCCTTGCAAAAATGAGACTATGACTTTAAGATGGGGATAGGAATACGTTACAGCTCATAAGAAAGGCAATATTTTCTTCTTTTCTATATCAGTTCTATATTATGAAAATGAACTAAGTTTCGCAATTAAATCTGACTCTGTCATCGGCTGAATTTCTTGGTGATAGTGTATTTGTTTGCTTGTAATCTATTGTACTGAGGGATAAATTTGTCCTTTAAAATAAGTCATTTTATGAGAGTGCAGATAACACAGTACTTTCTTAATGTTTTGTATTTATAACTTGCTGAATTATGCAAGATGTACACGTAAAAGAGAGCAATGGAATCGGTCCTGTTTCTTAATCGACAATCCCTTTACAGAAAGAACTGTCTTTCAGAAAGTATTCCAGGGCTTCACGCAATGTCCGGTTGCCTTTTGTGAACTCTGGTCGTGTTGGTCAAGAGATACACGTATACTTGGCAAAAAGTTACCATTATTGTGACTCAAGTGCATTGTACGTGTTGAACATTCGCCTAAAGTTACCAATATTGTGACACATATATTAGACGTTTTGATACATTCACTAAAGTTACCTTAATTGTGACTCATATACGATACGTATTGGAACATTCGCCTAAAGTTTACAATATTACGACACATATATTAGACGTTTTGGAACATTCGCTTAAAGTCACCAATATTGTGACACATATATTAGACGTTTTGGAACATTCCCATCAAGTTACCTTTATTGTGACACATATACTATACGTATTGGAACATTCGCTTTAGGTTACCAATCTTGTAACACATATATTAGAATAATTGGAACATTCGCCTAAAGTTACCAGTACTGTGACATAACGTATAAGAGTAATTGGAACTTCGCCTAAAGTTACTAGAATTGTGACATAATGTAAATGTATAAGGCTAATTGGAACATTCTCTATTTATAAACCTTTATTGTGACACATGCATGTGATTTCTGTGTATTTCTGATTTATGATTCTGACGTAAAAGAACATTCTTGAAAAATTGTCATTGTTTATATCAGTTATCAAACATGTTAATCTAAGATGTGTTATGTGATACTTATTATTTGTTTTTACAAAGACATATACTATGAAGCGATATGAAAAGATTTAATAGGAAATGACATGCAGTCATGATCTAGAGGTTATTACCCGAGCAAGTCACATGACTTTTACAAAATGAATGGGAATGTTAGTATTAAGCGAGCGAGAGCGAGTGTTGTATACAACTTCGCATGAGTTTCGTAAAAGTCCTATGGCAGGCTTCAAAGTGTAATGATTTCTTTATAATGTCATTTACGATGAAATACGGTAACTCGCGCTGAAAAAATCGTTGTTAAGCAAAAGTGATATGTGCTCATGTGCTCATATTGAAAATATGTTAGCACTTATGATTAACCATATGGGTAATATAAGATAAAGTGACATAACATGAAATGTTAAATGCACTGAACAATTGTGTAAATATTGCACCTGCTAAATGTACGTCAGGATTGTGGCCTTACAGCCACCAAACATGTGGGTTTAAGAAATGGATCAAGAAACAGTTTCAAGTCGCCCTGAATATTGTACGTTGTCGTTGTCAGGAGATAGGTACTCGAATATTCCGTGTAAGCCTAAGGTAGTAAAATCATAAAATCAATACCAAATGACTTATAAATCAACCTACGACATCTTTCAGGTAATGATTTACTGCTGGGAAAGTTGTCAATCCAAAGTTAAATTTAATGTTGCACAAATATGAGGCCTAGACGACGCCCCTCCTTAACCAATGATAACCTGGCACTTCTGTGACGACAATTGCTTTATAATGAGATCTGCTGACGACATTGACTTAATCCCGACTATGATAGCAGATCCTGTCACATCGATTTTCACTGAAAATCATCATTAAAGCTATGAGCCGGAAAACAATTTGAAATCAGGCGTGAATTTCCGCAGTGCCTGATCAATGGCAGAAGACGGAACGTTTCTTGCTGCGCAGACGACGATTTGATACGCTGTCTGAAGTACTGTTTCAGCTTATTTAGTGTGTCACGTATTGGGAATTCAAGTTTAAAAATTCATTGATTTCTACGATTGAGTAAAATCTTCAGTCGAAGGAGAGAGAATGTTACTTGCCAAGCAAGCGACAATTATATGTGTTTTCAGTTATTAGCACTGTTGTATTGTCAGGTAACATGTTTTTTAATTGAAGTTTTAATTTTCATTAACAGAAAATCAAGTGATTCGGTTTGTAAATATGATCAAGATAATGAAAAAATCGATCGTCTGATGAGAGTTTTCCTTGAAATTTATCTTGCCAAATTGTTCGTTGTTTCAATTTAGATAATGCTCTTAGTACGATTGATCAGTTTTATTTCGTTGACGATTTAAATTGAAACTTAAGTGCCTTATTTGCTAATTAAAGATTTTAGATTAAAAGAAAAATGTTTAATGAACCTGACAAAAGTCTTTATTATATACGACACAAACATATCAACGCGAGGCTTTTTGGGATTATCCGTGTCATGCCAGGTTACTGCACGAGTGCTAAAGTGTCTATATTAACCGAGCGAGAGCGAAGCGAATATCGCTACGTTGGCACGAGCATCGGAAAATTATAAAATTACAAATTATCAAATCACAATCTGAGTCGTTAAATTTAGAAATAAACACATAATTCTGTCAGATACACTTAGACCATCTGCCACATTTAGAGATATATCAAAACAAGATAATAATTATGCTGAGCGGCACTGAATAAATGGTGAGGATGATAGTAATAACGACAATAACCACGTTTGCTAGATTAGAAACAGCTCGAAAATGGTCTGTGTAAAATTAAGAGGAAGCTCTTCAAGAATACGTATATTTTACATATGAGGCTAAGCTAGGAAGGAATTTAAAATCAAATCCCACCAAACGGCATGTGACATTAAAAGGTTGGGTTGATATTTATTTGCCAATAACACATGTTCAGTTAATCTATAAATATATCCAAGGTGATCCATATTTTGATAATGACACACTGAGAGTGCCGCATTAAACGTGTTCATATCTATATTAACTTCTAAAATTCAAAATAAAACTTGCAACCGCCATAATCTTAACATTTTAAAGATGAATGTTTGAAATCTCCCACTGGAGCGTCATAGATAATGAAAAATAATCTATACCTAGACGTTTACTGCATTATTGTAAATACTCCACCAGCTATTAACAGTCTTGTTTCCATTTGAGCATTCCTTAGGGCGTGAAAGAGGAGCATGAATGCGATATCGTAAGTAAAACTGAGTTAAATCACACACGCTTTCACTCCCTATAAATCTATACTCTAATCTAATTACATGCATGGGTTTTTATTTTTTTATTCCAAATTTGAAAATCCAACCACATCTGAGCTGTGGCAAACATACCTGTATTCTTTTTTCTCTATATCTAAACCCTCGCGCTACCCGGGTTTATTTGTGGTAGCCGAGTACTATATATCAGCTATATGCTGGACGCACTCGATAAATTTCAAGCTCATCAACATATGTGTATTGTACGTTTATATTTACCTTCGCTTTACGTAAATAATATTTACGATATTGATTTCCAATCGGAAGCGGCGCACTTGAAATCAAATAAATGTGCAATTATGAATTCAACTATTAGATATTGGGGACCGACAAGGAAACAGCTTGCAAGGGCCGTTATTCGAATGTGGACTTCCTATAACGGTCGTCCTACTGACCTTCTCAGTGTTGATTTGATATCGACGAGGTGTCAGGAGTTTGTTTCCCCACCCCCAGTCCTTGACGACCTGTTTTCTTTCCAGTATTTCATGTGACAATGATAAAGGGACAGGTATAAAATCGTAATTAGCGGTGTCTCGGCGGGAATTTAGAGTTGGCTTCGCTAGAGGTGGATAATTCTAGCAATTTTCTGCCTCGTCTGATTATGCTGAAGATTTCTGGAAGATCCAGCCATGGAAAGGTCATCCCTGATGGAGAAAGTGCCGATGTCCAATGATGGTCAATAATAGGCTCATGTGCATTATGCTGCTGTCTGTCTTGTCTTCTTGTTTTTGCGTTGGACGGATAGCTTCTGTGACGGACATTGTGTCTACATGAAATAAAAAGTCTTATCAGTGCGTTAAATGTTTTGCATTGGTGATGATATATTGATGTTCTCGAACGTATAATACGTTGGTACAAAGCAGTTGGGACCTAAAGTTGGTAATAAGAAATATAATTAAGTAAAAAGGCAAAGAAATTCATTCTATTCGTTGACCATATGCCTTACAACGGTGCACTTAAAGGTTGTATTTGTTTTGGTTTTTTTCTCTTTACGGTTTCGCAGTTATGAAATTTCAAATTTTCTTTATTATTTCTTTATTTCTCTATTATTATTAGGCCACTTTTGGCAGTTCTAATCAAATACATTTTTAAAATCAGTGTGCGCAACACGCAGGCGAAAGAGCTCCAGTCTTCCCAAGGTAAGTAATCACATATTTAAACAACGTTGCTCACTGCACAACTGACTTGTTAACAACCAGTGTTCGCTATTGCTCGTAAAATAACTGATATAAATAACTCTTCGGAGTGAGAGGGAATTAAAAACATCCCGAGTCATCAGAAATTCTTTAAGCACGTGTTGAATAAGTCAATGTTTCAAGTTGTAGTTCCAGATTGTGGTGCTACTACTATTGATGACTTCTTCAATTTCTAGCAATGTTTTTATAGTTGAATATTTAAGAATATTTGATTTTGAGATCGAGAACCAGACTTTGTCGATACTTACTGACATATAAGGTTCGATAACTTTATATACCAGCAATGAATTAAGCTTTAAATGCTATAATTTGTATATATTTGGAATTAAATGTGCACGACATCACAATACTACAATATACAATAACCTAGTGATAAACATTACCACTGGCATTTTTACAATATGTGGTTTTACGAGTCTTGGTTTCGTTGTGCCTGACGGCAAAAAACAATTGATCAGAGAACTGGCCAGCTTCTAAAGAAATTAAAATGTGTCAATTGTCTCTGTGAATTTTTCCCGCTTTCCTGGGTTGAAAGGTACAGAACTCTGTGTAGCCCAAGCTTCCCTTTTTGACACACTTGCTCTCGAAATAATTCCTGTTAATGGTATCTTTGTATGTGTAATAAATTTTGGGATATTTTGATTGAATATTATCTTATGATGTAATGAAAGCATGACATATAGATATCACAAAGAGTATCATTTACATTAAAGTATATCAATGACATCTAGGCAAGGCAACAGACGGGTTTACAACAGTCATTTCGAATTGTGAAGGACGATAGTTCATGTAGTGCAAGCTGAACAATTTACAGCACATTAAATCAAATTATATGCAACATAAATGTAATTCGACGTGGAGCCCGGTAAATTGCAGTTTATGGCGAGACGGCATCGGATCGTGGCACAGGCTGGATTACTGCTTAACATTCATTAGGTGAAAAAATACTTCGATAAAATGAGACCTTTTATGGTCTTTGTTTTACACATACATAATTGCGAACTGTCTTACCCTACGCTGACACGATATCTGAAAAACTATACTGTAAACCAGGAGAAGAGTTACAATACTAACATTATTAGATACAACTTTAAACTCCCTTATGCTACTGGTGAAGACGCCCGACTTAAAACAAGAACTTCCAGGTTTGGGCTCGTCTATTAAGGTTTTTGTTAACAACTGTTCTTATTTAAATGTAATGCAACACCGAATTTCAGTAGAACACCACCAATGATTCCAATCGATGGTTCGCTGCTAGGCTTTTTCACATGGGTGTTGTAGACTGTCTCTCTGCAATAATGTTTGCTACTAATGCATGCAAATGACAACACTTCAAGCCGTATTATAATTAGCTGTATACTGTAAACTACTTTTACTAGCTGGTAAAATACTTACCTGACTAAAATGGTGTGGGGTCACCTAGGGGTTCACAATACTGTCGCCATATTGATCTTCTAGGTTTGTTCAATTCCCCATCGGAGGTAGTAACTCTTCAACTATAGATTTTCGAAAATATGAACTGATTCTTTCAGTACTGTCTAAAAGGATCTGTGCATGATCACTCGGGTGATATATAGGTGACACTCGACTTACTATCAAGGCTCGATGTTTTTGCCTTTTTTGTTGCACCATGGAAATGGATCGCGTATCAAGCTGTCCGATTCTTAGGTGATTTATAACATCTATTAATATTTATGTTTTTGTCATGGTAAGGATTTGGCCATCCCAGTTCTGAACTTGATATAACTTATGTTTATGTCCTTCGAACAATTAATCCTAAATGTAACTTTCGAGTCATCAGAGGAGAGATCGTAGGAAAAGTTTGCGAAACTGTTCGAAATTTGCATGTCCGTTTCTTAAGAGGGCATACCGGGAGGTAGTCGACTAATCATGTTGTTAGATAAACATTATTCATATAAGAATTACCCCTTCTTGAAACTTAAAAAGGCCAATCTGAATAAAAATATGCGTCCTTTAAGTCAAACATTACGGACTTTAAGGCCGTATAACATAAAAAGCATCTTCCCACGATTAGCCTATACTTGCGCCAACCCCAACGACTTGCTAGGATAGGCCTTGCCGCAAATTTTCTGTGCTTGTCGACTAGGCTGCTGCGACATCGAACTAGAATCGCATCTTTTCGTCGAAGAAAGTGTTGCACTCAAAACTGTTTTGGATTGGCAGTAAGGTTTAAATTAGCCAGTGATAGAGAAAATTTAAAACCATGCGGGGGAAGATGCATAATAGCTAGTTTTATCTAGATTGCAAAAAGGCAAAATAATAAGAGCAGGCAATTTGACCTTTTCAAGCATCTCTCCACCAATGAATCCCAACAGGTGTTGCAGCTTTTGCGCCTCTCACCTGTGATTAGAGAAAGCCTGTGGCAAGCTGTTACTTATATACAATATACATTGTGGACACTTTCTGTACTCCAACGATTTCCAATTAACAACGAGGTCGACTAACAATCAGTCAGGGGCAACTCATTGTCCTGTCTCAATTACCTGTTATAGGTCGAGATAAGTATGTATCCCTGCCATTTCTCTACAAATCCACCTTAGGGCCAAGACAATGGAGGGAGTTTAAATATACGGAAATATACGTTCACGGGAGCTGCATAAATAATTTTCATTTAATATAGAACTAATATGTGCATACGCATATCTAGAGTTTTTGGATCTAAGAGGGTTATACTTTTGGATATAAGAGGATCATATATTTGGATCTAAGACGATACTATATTTGGATTTAAGAGGGTCATATATTTGGATCTAAGAGGGTAATATATTTGGATCTAAGAGGATCATATATTTGGATCTAAGAGGATCATATTTTTGGATCTAAGACTATAATATATTTGGATCTAAGAGGATCATATATTTGGATATATGAGGATCATATATTTGGATCTAAGAGGGTAATACTTTTGGATCTAAGAGGGTCATATATTTTGATCTAAGAGGGTAATATATTTGGATCTAAGAAGGTCATATATTTGGATCTAAGAGGATAATATATTTGGATCTAAGGCGATAATATATTTGGATCTAAGAGGGTCATATATTTTGATCTAAGAGGGTCATTATATTTGGATTAAATGTTTGTTAATCATTATCACTTCTGTCACATCTGTCGACCAACGTGGGGTCGGGGCAACTCCCTAGTGCTAACTCCGAATGGATGTATTCCCGAGGGAAGTGATGTCACATTCACTTCTGTTATATATAATTATACTATCAAAAAAAGTGATACGCATTCTTTCACATTATTTATTGCTTAACGTTAATATAAGAATGATCAAGAAGACGCGAGGAATTACGGTTTATCTGTCCTGAATGGATTATTGTCAGCAAATATATCATTTAATGTCTATGATATTTTTGCTGTGTCTTAGTTGTATCATAAGTCCACAAGGTGGCGTCAAATTGATTAGCTAAATGGCTACCATTAACAAAACGTTTTTTGTCATTCGTCTGGCAACGTTTGAATAATTTGATGAAGTCTTGTTTTGCAAAATTCCTCCCTACTCAACATGCAATGCGAAAGTTAGTCATAGAAGCATCTGAGACATTTAGGGACGTTGCCTTTAACGTCGATCGAGTTTATTCCAAAGATTTGCCATTGGATTACAGATCTAAGGTTTAAAAGGTCACTGGCAATGTAGTTGACCATGACGCATACTGCTTGTGAATTAACGCTATCATGCTTGAACAACTCCCTCTGTTGGTCAATAATCGTATGCAGGTTCAGTCCGTGGACATTGTTGATGAACTGATCTTCTGTAAATTCCCCTGAACTTGTTATCAGCACCACATTCTTTTACGCTTACACCCCTTCAATCATAATTTTCATGTTTTCTATAACGTTTATGCTGCTCGCTTCAAAATACTAATTAAAGAGACAAAAAAGGTCAAAAGTTACCTTTTTTACACTGAAGTTGGTAACAATTACATAATTACGGTTAGGAATGAAATATAATGGTTTTAATGGGTTTTTTTATCGTTTTCAGAAGATTCCCAAACTCTCACCTATGCGTTTCTTTTTTTGGATAGTATATACTACCTAGACGAAGATGCCCTTGACCCAGTGACGTTATCAACATTTATACGTAGAGAAAGCTGTTTTGCTAACTATGAGAAAATTGGTCATGCGATCAAACTACATGTGAATAAATTGAATGATCTGAGTCCCTCTATTTATTCACACTTGTCACGATAGTTTGCTAATATATACAGTATAGTTAGATAATAGCTTGCGGGTCCATGTGCACCCATACACATGTAGTCTCATCCAGCTTACTGGTGTCATCGTTGGTTAATACATCTGCTAAGTACAATGTATTAATGGGAGGGGGGGTACGTCCTGTATTGAAACGAATAAAAATATTTAACCAAATAACGTTGGATGTGCTGAACATATCTATGTAAGGAAAACTAGTTATTGGACGGATGAAAATCACTGATTTCGATTAAAATCACTGAGTGGCTCTTTAAAGATCGAATATGCGACAACGTTCCTTGGTCCATTTTACATTCAGCGCAGTACCACTCGCGGTTCGCTAATTCCAGCCGATGATAGCAGGTTCCACCGCAATACATATAGCCACAATAGGGTTACGGGCTTTCTCCCTGCAATAATACTAGCAGCCGAGATATAATTGAAATACTCTTGTAAGCGGCGTTAAATCCCAAATCATCTCACCTCACCTCCATTTTACATACATCGCACTGAAAAATGGTTTTCTTTCATTGGTCTTAAAGCATATATTAAGTTAACACTCAATCCCAAACTCCAAGTAGGCCAATAACTGTTTACCGTGCTGTCGAGTTCGGAAGAGCTTGTAAATCACATAAGTGGCTATGAGTTTATCGAGGCTAGAAAACTGTCACTACATACATAAGAAAGTTGACATAAGTCTCTATCGCGATGACTTCGAATGCAGTTAATGGGGACATTAGGTGATCAAATAGCAGGGTTGTGTGGATATAGCGGTAAGGGTTGAGGGTTTGGATTTTATTGTCAATGGCGGTCTATATATCCTATTCTAAGGGTGATTGATTGTCAAGCTCGACCAAGGGCGAACGTTTGACGATATATTTCTTGATTGAAATGTAGAGGTATGTTTAATTAGCGCTTTGGAAACATAAATTTCCTTGATAACTTATCAAATACGGTTATATTAAGAATTTTATGATTTTAAATGCAATGATTAATTTTTTAGAACGGAATAGGAAATATTTAACGTCTGAATCATGAGAAGTTCATATAATAAAAACCAGAGTAATAATAAATATGTAATTTAACATTGAATTTAAAAGTTTTATGATTAGTCAATATTTGATAACAGTTACTTGACCCCAGCATAAATTATCATAGTTTTTTTTAAAGTAGGCCCATACACGTATATGAGTTAAAACGAGGAAAGCTAATGAATATGAAAAAAAGTCACCGTGTTCATCCGATAGTAGGAATATGTTTTCATATATTTCATTTTTATATTCTAAGGATATGAGAATGATATCTTTATGAAAATCCTTATGATAACTGCTTTTAAAGAGTGTTTAAGTTTATGATAACAAAATAATTATTGGAAACCTTCAATTGTCGCAGGTTCTTATTTTTTCTTATTCGACCACCAATCTCGAAGTGTAATTTTATCCCAAATCAAGTCTATCTTAAGTCACATCTCTAATCTTTTTTGATGATTAAATAAACTTTTTTTAAATCATTACTTTTAGAGACTTAGTTATGGTCTACATCAGTAACGGGATGACATTTAATTCTAAACGGACTGTCTCTAAACTTTATCTAAACGCACCTTTCTTGACGTATTCCATGACACATAACAATGAGTACCTTATTTTATGACTTTTATACATTCAAAATACATATGTTTGAAATTGGTTTTACCCGTCCGAAACACAACTCTACAAAACTGGGGACTTTTTAAAACGCAAGTGACACTTTCGAAACGATTCGATGCCAATTCAACGTTAACGATGTCTTTGCAATTAAGAACCTTGCTTTGCAAATAGATAAAAATTTATTCCATGAAACATATCTTTATGTAATATATAATGCAAAGTGTTTCGTTTGTAACTTTTCGTCACTTGGTTTTCAATTCCATGTGATTTCACAGAAACTTGATAAGGGAGATTGCAAGACTACACGGTTACAAGTCGAGCGACCTAATTAAAGACATCGTCCCAGTACTCTCATTGTTCGTTCTTGTGTGGTGAAAATAAGGTTATTTTACGTTCGCTTCGAATATTATAAGAATCAACTCTACTTCAGTGACCTAATCGAGACGATTAACAACCAAATTCGTTCTTCAATTGTTCGTTAAAATGTGTTGAAAAGAAGTATATTTTACGTTCGCTTAGATTATCATAACTACACTTCAATGGGAAAATCGAAACGATAAAACACACAAATTCGTATTCCTATTCAGTTCCAATCGTTCGTTGAAATGTTGTGAAAATAAAGATATTTAATCACCGCTTCGAGTATTACAATAATAACTCCACTTAAATGGAATGTGTGACATAATCGAAACGATAAAAACCCAAATTCGTTTACATACATTGTCAGTGAACAATAGACAGTCTTATGAAGAGCAGGGGCTTATATAATGCCATGAATGTATCTATGCATTGTTCCTTATGGTTTAAGATATTTTCGGATTCTGTCTAATGCTGTAATTATCTACAAAAATAAAAGAAATCTATACTTTTAGTAAATATCTTTGTGGCATCTGGTGTGAATATCCTTAGATGCCCCAATGTTCAGTTTGTTCACTGAAATGTGCACATCGTGATGCAAGCATGACATTTGGGATTATAGTTTATACCCATCTTATCACATACAGATCGAGAAGTTTCTCAGACTTTTTATTCACAAGGCGATAAAAGTAAAGAAATGACAATATTGATAATTTCAGAATTTTCATGTCACTAATTACTTTTGTCCAATATATGAATAACGCACAGATAATGCTTATCTTTGATATTTCACTCCGGTAATCTACCATATAAGTTATTTGGAAGATATGTTTTTATTTAGTATAGTAAATAGATAGTAAAAGGCCAGAAGGAATAAATGCAACATTGCGTAAAATCTGCATGTACTACGACTGAACAAAATTCAAATTCTGCACACAGCCCAAGAACCAAAAAAAGCAACTGAAGCAACCACAATAGGAAGGTTAAAGGAGAGAGTACTGTCGTGCTATCGGCCTTTTTTGAATGAATGTGAGGTATTTTTGGGGTCAAACTTTCAAATCTAAAACAAGCAACACATTACCAACAGTAACTTGTTTAAACTGCATTGGGAAACTAGTCTTGTACTACAAACAGGTATAATTTAAGAATGTCAGATCGAATTTCGTTTCCGCAAAATATGCCTCGATAAAACGCTGACATAATAAGTTTGTTTGACACTTTTTCAGTAGAAATGTTTATCTACGAGACAGTTTCACTTCTTTGAGGGGCATTCAGAAGTTGGTAAACTGAATAAGAATCAAGTTTTATGGATTTCAAAGTCCTTTAATAAAAGGGTGACCTTTCGCGACAGGTACATGGTTCGAATCCGCCAGGGGCTTGACAATTTTGTCTGCAGTAGAGAACTGTTCTACACCAGTAGGGTTTTAGTTGCAATGCTACACTGAATTCAGTACCACCCATGGTTCACAAGTTCAAATCGATACCCGCAGGTTTCACTGCAATACATAGCAACAATGGTGTCGCAGGTTTTCTCCCTGCAATAATACTAGCAGCAGCGATATAAAAATAAATGCTCTTGAAAGCGGAGTTAAACCCCAATTCACCTCACCTAGCAGCAGGTAATACTAGTACTGTTAAGAAGTAGAAAGCACTCTCACACAATTGACTTTTCCATCATTCTGCAGCAGCACTTGTGAGAACTGTTTACAACAGGATACACCAAGGAATTACCATGAAGGACAGAACTCAACCTACCACTGCTATTTGATCAAGGACTAGTGTAAATTACCTTTTTTTGCTAGACTTTTGATCCATTTTATATTGTATTAACTCTTTATTATTATTTAAATTGTTATTATTTATTTATTCATTGTGTGTCATTTTTTACTAGTTTGACTAGGGACAATTTCATATTTCTAAATTCATACCTAACAATTGACTGTTGTGTATATGAATTAATAACATTTGCTTGAGAGGGATTCAATCCTCATTGTTTAGTTCATGGTTGAAACCAAGTCTAGAGATAGAAAAGCAAAGTAAATAAACAAATGCAATAATCAAGATTGAGTTGAAGGTTGTAATACTTTTTTTACAGTTGTAGTGAGGTAAGGTGATATGGGGTTTAACACCGCTTTCAAGAGTATTTCACTTATATCGCGGCCGCGAGTATTATTGCAGGAAGAAAGCCTGCAACAACATTGCCACTATGCATTGCGGTGAAACTACGAGCGTCGGCTGGAACTAGCGAACTATGAGTGGTACTGCACTTAAATTCAGTGTAGCATTGCAGTCAGGTTTGGATAGAACAGTTCTCTACCGCAGACAGAGTTGCAGAGGCCCTGGTGGGATTTGAACCACGGATCTCTTGATCCAAAGCTGAACGTGCTTTCCAGTTGTATATATTGACAAAGAGACAAGAAACACGTTGCTGTCTTCTGTTGCTTTATTTACAGAACATACTGGGGTGTAACCACACATGATGGGACACATCTACATACTAGCTACACATGGAGGGTTGGACCAGATGAACACATAAATAGATCACTCCGGCAGAAAACATGCCCAAGTTGAACTGAAACCCCTACAGAAGGATGCGTCCATTTTGACTAGTACAATCTAACTTCAGTTTGTCTCAAAAAAATTAATTGGTCTTTGCCATCAGTATTTGAGTGAAACCTGCTGTATTCAAGGAAGCCATCATATGTGTAAGAAAGAACATGTTCTGCATGAAAAGGGGCAGCAAGAACTCGAACATAAATTGATATTCATATTCATATTCCTACATTCAGAGTCATAAATGTAGTGAACACACTCTGCCACATATTTCTTCACTGGAATAGTAACACATGAACATTTTTAAATAGCATGACCAAACTTGATCAATTAAAGACGTTTAATTAACCATTTAAGACAAAACTTCACCAAGAGACATGATTTAATCATCAAAGCTTGGATTTCAAGCTAGAGTTAATGGTTACACAGAGAGTCTAAAGAGGTAGAAAACACTCACAGTCCTCAAGAGGGTGGTCAGACTTGTCATGGGATTTATCGATCATTCTTCCTAAATTGGATGCAAAATCTAGGTGAAACTAAAGTTTTAAAAGATATCTATAATATTGAAAATTTAAATTTGTTGTTGTTTTACCTCTGGGTGTAGGACAAATATTCATTATTGTGGTACATGTATATATGCATACAGGGAGTCACTTTTAATAACAGGCTTTGTTATTAACAAGTTATTATTTTGTAAGAATGTTTCGTTTTGATTTATTTATATATAAAGAGCTAAATCAAATTGGACATCAACACACATAAAAATTAATCCTCGTGATACAGTTTCATACTTTATAGAGAAACTCGATCAACAAAAAGAAATATAACAAATTTCATTTTAACATGTCCATGTGCTTTCTATCTAAATGACACTCAATGTAAATGCAATTTGGGATTAGAATATTGGGAGAAATGATGATAAGCAGAATTGTAACAAATATACAATTGCATAGGAGTACAACACGTAGGTAATCAACAAAAAGAAATTGTTTCATTCAAAAACAATATCTTTAATCAATTACTAAACAATTCTGGGAATAACTACGATCTCACAAATCAGCAGTTGCAATTTCAACAAGAACGTATAGAAAAAGTTGAAAACCAACATCAGAGTGACACTGTAAAAACTATATGAGCATGCTCATGTTATGTTCATAAATCAGCAACCCCTCGACAACATGGTCAACAAACAACAATTGTAATGGAAATGATTTTCATAAATTTCTCATAGAAGAGTAGAGGTGTTATTTTTTCTTTACTTTTCTTTGGTCTGGCTTTCAACTCATACATGAATATTTATTCTTTGCTTCTGAAATCAAAATAAAATGTCTGATCACAAGAATAGGAAGTGAAATTTCATTGCTCTATACCAACACAACTTCCTTCCCATTATCTCAACAGAGTAAATTCGTATATTTGGCCACGATACCAATACTACAATGGTTAAAAGGTTTGTAATAATAACATATATATAAGAAGGCTTAAACTTTTCAAAATTTTGTAAATTAAACATTTTTGCACAAGAGGTACCTAGCTCAAATAACAATTCATTGTTTTCATGAGTTATTTAAGATTTGGAAATATACAATTCTCTGAAAAATGACATCAATGATCATTATTAACCAAACTACAAAGAGACAGTGGACTTCAAAATATCAATGAAACATTGACCATCCCCAGACAACTACGAGGATATCACATGAATGCTTATCACACCAACTAGAATTCATTCTGTTGATCACCAAAACCTTTTGCTTTCAGAACATTCCTCTTAGAATAGTTCTGTGCAACGGACTCCTTTTGGACAATTTGTAGATCAATAATATATCAAATTAATTCCTCACATCAGTGTTTGATTAAGCATGAAAATTAATCAACCCTAAAAATCTACTTTTGTCAGTTTGAATGGCAAAATTAACGAAAAATCTGAATCCAGTGTAGTTGCCCATTTCTTCCCCAGTCAAATCTTTCCCTGGGGAGCCTTGGACAAACTATCCTCAGCTGTCCAATCAGCCATAATGTATGTATATAAACTTCTTACATGGGTAATAATTTTTAAGATATCGCTTCTATCTATATGTCACCTAACTTTATATTCATGTAAATATGGTTGCTCATGTCAGTGTCCATGTAAAAGTTTTACCACGTAGGATATTTGTAAAACTATTAGGGACTTAAATAGCTTTAAGAAGGTGCACCATTCCTTCTAAACACAACATAATCTTACACCTTTCATATTTGGACCAGTGTTTCTCTATGCCATTTTAAGATTGGGCCAGTTTTAAGTGAGATTCTCAGGATTTAGAGATTTAACAAAGTAAGTGTTTCTATATGCCATTTTAAGATTGGGCCAGTTTTAAGTGAGATTCTCAGGATTTAGAGATTTAACAAAGTAAGTGTTTCTTTCTGCCAT
The DNA here is from genome assembly GCA_921293015.1 of Phorcus lineatus. NCBI lineage: Eukaryota > Metazoa > Mollusca > Gastropoda > Trochida > Trochidae > Phorcus > Phorcus lineatus. Next base: position 37,271,376 of record OV121085.1, read on the forward strand.
TTTCAGATTGGGCCAGTTTAAAGTGAGATTCTCAGGATTTTGAGATTTAACGAAGAAAGTGTTTCTCTATACCATTTTGAGATTTGACCAGTCTAAAGTGAGAATCTCAGGATTTTGAGATTTGATGAAGTGTTCACATCGAACCTTAGGAAACTGATGTTAGATTTTTCAAACCACTTGTTCCTTTGACATTAAGGCCTTTTGTAAACCAAGCGAACTTGCTTTATTTGTGTGAAAAAGATATTCTATGGGATGTTGTTAATTTGTAATTTTCAAGTCACACTGTTGCAATTTCAATGAATTGTTATGACATCACAACATAAGATAACTATAGAGGGCTATAAGTGTCTGAGATAATGTTATCATACATATCTCCAGAAAAAAAACACCAATAGCTCTGACATATTAAGACTTAAGATCTTTTGGATAATATGACTTCTCACTAGTACAATATTATGTAGAGAAAATAAATGACTAACAGTGACTGAGCAAATTCTTCTTTCTATACGAATGCTAACTTTGTTTTATACATGACTTCTCTGATGAATCTCAGAATCTGTGCTGTCTTTACATATAAAAAAGCACAAATGTTAGACAAGGACATTATCTTTACTAAGCTATTATAGTTTGTCATGACTGAAAAATATGTATGAAGATTTATAATAATTCTTTTGAATGTTTCAGAAAAATAACTCCATTTCTTAAGCTGAAATATTTTGGTTATAATTTGTACACCTGAAAGAGATAAGCATGAGTTTATGAAAAATAACATTTTGTAAACCATCCTCAAAATTCTCTTAATTGACATATACTTTTATATCTCAATTAAAGAGGAGTAGAGTAGTTAAAATCTCATTCAAGGAAAATGTGTATAAATGATATCAGAATTTCAAAACCCAACACATACTACATAGGTGAGAAAAGATATTTGGCTATAGTGAGGGCCAATTCTACAACGAAATAAACAGTTGTTAAAAATATACAACTATTTCAACAAGTTAGTATAGGTAATAATAATAATAATATATACATCAACTATCACAGATAGATTACTGTACATTGATAACACATCTAGAAAAGATCTACATATTATATTTATAAGCAATAATAAAATTTTACATGAAGTTTTGAGTATTATGATTTAGAACTAAACCTGTTGATTTCATGGATCCAGAGTATTCCTGGGAGCTAAATTTCTGGAATTCTTAACAAAGTAATCCTTTGACAAATTGTACCCGATCTTTTGTCATACATCATAAATGATCATAGCCTTAATATCCATTGAGTTTCATCAAGGGTGTGTGTGTGTGAGTGAGGGGGGGGGGAGGGAATTGGCACTCTCCATTCCCACCATTTTGGGTAAAAAATTAAAAAATCAACCGTTAATGGGAGAACCCCCAGGGTGAAGTGCCCCTTTTCAATAGATATATACCCTGTTAACTGCAACTGGTGTTCTGTGGAGCTGCTATGGTATTAGAGGTCGTGCCGGTTAGGTTCTGGATTTGTTTACACTACGCCTGCAATGATGTATTTTCTGGTTGTGCCCTTGATTACTTCAATTTCTGCAAGTTGACCCACAGGAATGGTTTGATCATTGTCTATGTAATGAGCATGCATAGGTCTCAAATCTTGTACAGCATACTTACTGTTGAAGGTTTAATGCAGATGAACTGAAATTCTTACCTCAAACAACATTCCATACTAACATATGTTGGATATGAGATGATATTTTTGATATGTATAAATATGTAGGGGATATATAGATTATTATAATTTTGATCTAGATATAATGAAACCTAAATATTCCTACAAGATTTTAAATGGAAAACAATAATCAATGACTAAATTTACATTTTATGTGAGACTAAAAGCTTAGACAGATTTCCAGCAAATAAAATTTGGCATTTCAAGATCAAAACTGACAGTACTAGAAAATTTTAAAACTTTTACGTAGCTCAATGATATGCTATAAATAGACTCAATTCATACAATGCATGGAAGTTAAAAAACTTTAAATGCATGCACAAGTATCATAAAACATCAACCGTAAAGTACCTCTGAAATGATTAAAATTTTCTTAAATGATAAAAAAACATCATACAATGAGTCAAGTGGACTAAGTAAAAGAAAAACTGTGGCAGATAGTAAATTTTGATCTGCTCTATATCTAACCACTTTATTTTTCTTTTCACCTTTTTGAATAATTGACATTGATGATGCCGAGGTAAGAGGTACTCACATATTTTAAAGTATTTTAATAACATCCATAAACATATAGAGAAATAGGGACGGGAAACCTTTGACTAACAAGTAAGTTTCAACACTGTACCATCAGAATTAACGCTGAAAGCAATCTGTCCCTAAGTCTCACACTAAATCACATGATTTGAGCATTTGAAATTAGTGAACATCTGATGTCAAGGCCAATGTGCATTCAATTTTGGCATAATTTTTCTCAATTAAAAATTCAATGACACATGCATTTGAATTGTCTTGTTATTCTAGCATCATAACAATTGTTGCAGTTTGGCATAATTTCTCATAAAATTTAATACATCAATTTGTGCATTGGCATAATCAATGAATTATTCTAAGTCAGCTTGAACAAAAAAATTGTGCATTGATAAACTGTTGCAACTACACCAACATGATTGACTCGTTGCCGTCGATAGAATGAAGGTAGAGAGCAGGATAAGAGAGTGCACGAGCATGTGTCTGTCCTCAGCCGAGGAACGCATGTAGCTGGTCTTCTCTGCATCCTAGAGCCTTGGATAACCTGCAATGTAAATCAGTCGCGGTAAGAGAGGGGAGGAGAATGTTAAGAAGGGTCTATCAGTAAAATCGACACTTGCTAAAAGGATCTATACTATATAAGGGTTCTATTTCATATGGAAACAGGGACGAGGGCAAACTGTCACATGTCAGTCAACAGGGAGATTTTGATTACCAGTCACCTACAGTCAATCAATTATTAGTTGGACTTCCTTCTGGATACGAATGTACAAAAGTCTTAGATATTTTATTTGATCATATGGCCTACCCGACTACCCCTTGAGAGGAGGTTGTGAGACAAACAGAATTTACACTGGACTTTGCTTGACCTACTTGATGTCCTCCTTGGTGGAGGTTGTGAGATGTGCAGATTTTACACTGGACTCTAAGTGACCTACCTGACTACCCCCTAAACAAAGGGGTTGAGACAAACAGACTCTACACTGGACTCTTGTGACCTACCTGACAACCTCCTTGTTGAAGGGGGTGAAACAAACAGACTCTACACTGGACTCTTGTGACCTACCTGACAACCTCCTTGGTGAAGGGGGTGAAACAAACAGACTCTACACTGGACTCTTGTGACCTACCTGACAACCTCCTTGGTGAAGGGGGTGAAACAAACAGACTCTACACTGGACTCTTGTGACCTACCTGACAACCTCCTTGGTGAAGGGGGTGAAACAAACAGACTCTACACTGGACTCTTGTGACCTACCTGACGACCTCCTTGGTGAAGGGGGTGAAACAAACAGACTCTACACTGGACTCTTGTGACCTACCTGACAACCTACTTGGTGAAGGGGGTGAAACAAACAAACTCTACACTGGACTCTTGTGACCTACCTGACGACCTCCTTGGTGAATGGTGTTGGTCCACAGGCACACACGAGAAGTTTGACTCCATCCTCCATGGCTGGGAGCTCCTGCTTGAGAAGCTGCTCACTAACTCTCCCTGTTAGTCCCGTCCAGTCGGGGTCCGCGTCAGATAACACATACACCAGTGACAACCTGCCATTTAGGAGAATATATTTAGATTCAGTGAAACACAAGGCCATTAAAAACGGTCATCATGCAAAGATGTTGAATGTAAACTTTTTCAATCAATAAACCTGTCGGCCAGTCTTGGATTATACTGTATGTCATTCAGTTATGATTCTTGCTTAAGCCCAACAAGGGTCAAAACCTTGCTTTCACATACTCATCATATTTGTTATTGTTATCACCATATAAGCCTTTTCATAAGTGTTGATCTGTGTTGATAAGAATTCAAAAATTTGTTTGAGATTGCAGTGTTGCAACCAGGTTTTGACAAAAAAAGGGGGAGGTCCCCCCTTACTTTCACAAAAGTGGGGGAGTGACCTGAAATTGTGCTAATAAAGTGAAATAACACATTTGTTTTTCCTTTCTGAAGAAACTGAAGTTGAGGCATCGGAATTGTCGGCATCATGGTTAGTCTCACTTACGTGATTATCTTGACTAGAAGTAGATGTTTCAGGACTAACAAGCGTAGGATTACGAAAACATTCGGTAATTCTTTTTGATTTAGGCATTTTCCACTCAATGATTTGACTTTAAGCGAAATAGCAGACGAAATTCAGCGCTGACCATAACTCGGTACTGGTGGAAGAAACATCCATGGGCGCCTGTCATACATTCGGAAAAGCTAACAATGTTATCATTTATCTCGGAAACAATACGTCTCAATGACCATGCTGAAATTTAACGAGATTTGCCGATTGCACTGGTAATTAGGAAGCGACTTTTACGATAAATGCTTACGTGATCAAGTAATTTGATATTATTTTATTGATCAAAGAGTTGGAAATTAAATAATCCAGGTAGGTTGCGCAGTAGTTTGTCTCGATTGCGGGATGAAATGTTATTTTGCGCGATTACTCCCCCACAAAAATAGTAAAATTGTGCGACTGATATATGGAGTAGCGCATTTCTCGCAATCGCGCGGCCTGGATGCAACACTGGATTGCATTCAATTAAATGTTTTAATCGCTTGTTTTACAGCAAGAACACAGTTCAACTATAATCAGACTTATCTATTATTTTCCTAATTCATTTGACAAAACGTATGAAAAGAACAAGATTAAATATGTAGATGGCACTAAAGATAAAACAGCTTAACTGAATCCCATTTAAAATAAATGCTGACTACCTTGATATCAAAGTTAATTGAAATTCAAATTAGAGTTATCTCCAAACCTGTCATTCTTGGCAGCTAGCTCATCCAGTTGGTCCTTCCATAATATATCCTTAACCTTTTTGTTGAAAAACAACATTTTCACTTTTCTGAAACACAAAGCATAAGATTAACATATTATTATTATTATTATTATTATTATCATGCTTAAGAAGCAATTGATCATGTTGTTCGTTTTTTTACAGTTTCAATACAGGAACATTAAAAACAAATATTTTAATAAAAATGACAAAAGCATCGTGATGTAATACGTGCATTAAATTAATTGAATATGACACTGTAGTATCTTGTGTGGCTATAAGAGAGTGTTACGAACCTGCTAGACTGTGCCTCCTCAATCAGACTCTGGTAGAGAAGCCGCACCATGGGCGTAAAGCCAGTTCCGGCCGCCAGAAGGATGAGTTGATCACACTGGTCCAGCTGACTGGTATTGAAACTGCCGTCTATGTCACTCACCTCAAGGGTGGAACCTGCAAGATGTATTATTGAGTCATGTACAGGATTTAAGGGGACAGAGCATGTTGTTGTTAAATGTTGTCAATGGAGAAGTACTGACTGTTGTGTAAATTGACCATTTTACTGCTTCAGTATAAAGGTTTAGATGATTATTTTTTTGCTAGAAAAAAAGATACTGTGCTATGATAGGAGCACATGCTTCAAACATATATAATCTTGTTGGAAATGTTTTCTGTAAGAGGAGAAATGGCATTTAGATATCCAAGGGAGTTAGAATTACCTTGAGTGAGTGTCCCAAGCCAGGGCGTGAGAGCCCCGTCGGGGTAGATCTTGATCATGAGATAAAGCACAGAGCCCTCCTCCACCTCTACACTCTGCTCTCCGCTCTTCAGCGAGGGCAGCACCACCGTGTAGCTCCGCGCTAACTCCATACCTGCAGGTCAAAGGTCAGTAGCATTCAGATTTCAGACATCCCTCAAACAGAGGCATCATAAAGCTTTGGTAAAACATGCAATTGAAGAAATGTTCACCACCTCCCTAAATGTTAATATGTGTTTGTTTATATTTTATATCATGCTGCATCATAGTGTTGGACAATAGAAATACCCATACAATTATTATTTTATTCATTATCTGTAAGAATTATTCTTCAAGCATTTTATCAAATATTTTGTAAGAGCAATCTTTGTTCTTGTTTTGTTTCTTTTGTGAATCGATTCATCACCAGTTGCCAGAAACTATTGTCTCCACATCTTTTCTACACTGTCACTGAGAATTTCGCAAAATCAAGGTTGACTTACTCTCACATGGGACATGTTTAATTTCAGTACCGTTAGGACAGACGTTAATTCCTACAGCTCCCAAGCCATAAGGCACAAGTTTACGAATCCCTGCATAAGTATATAAAATTCATTGAAATAATGATATTCAGTCAGTTTGATTTATTTTTATGTATTTCAAAACACAAAATTCTTACCAAGGCACAGGTTCACACCTTGCTTCACATTCCTGCCAAACTTCATCACAATATTGTCAAACAGTTTAAAGTAATGGTAGCCTATATAAATCACTACTGCATCCAAGTTTTAACAAATATAGAGAGAGGTCCTGCCTTGAATTCAGAAAAATGCTAGAGTGGCTTGAAATTTTGTAATAATGCTAATAAATCAAATAAAAACATGACTGACATAAAAGAACCGAAAAAATCCTTAAAGTTTGAAACATCAGATGCATAGTAGATTGTTCAAGTTGTACTATTATGACATTTTCAGAATGTAGCAATTACAAAAGATGTGACTTTTCTGATTTTTTATAAAAAGGAGTATCAATGATAAGGGATTATTTTCATTAATTACAGTTCGTAAAATTCTAAAACAAAATTCGAAAATTAGGTTGGGCAGTAATATGTCCTGATTGCTGGATTAAATGACTTTTAGTGCGATTACTCCGCCACGTTATTGGTAAAGTTTCAAGAGAGATAAATGAAATAGAGCATATCCAGCAATCTTGCAGCCTGGATGCAACACTTGACTTACAAGACAGATGAATAGCACTCATTCCTATATACCATTATACTTTTTGACGTGTGGTAACAATCATAGAAAAATCAAAAGAATTGACTAGATTGATGAACACTGCTCACATCAACTTACAATTTGAGAGTGCTTGATTCATATACCTTTTAGCCAAATAAGGTTGCCATTGATCAAAGATTGAAATTTACATCAAGTTTGAATAATGACAGCATTTACTGAAGCAGTTGTAAAATCACAGCTCAAGGGCTGAACAGATTGCCAACAGAAGCCACTGTTAATTCAATGAGATTATCTTGCGAATCCCATTGTTGATGTGTAGATGTGTAGAGGTGTAGACATGAAACGAACCTTATTATTATTATGTTGGATATGTACATGGTATCAAACACTTTGACAATATTGATAATATATACATACCTAAAATATAAGGTTTGATATGTACATGGTATCCAACACTATGACATTATGGACATGACACATACCTGAGATATTATGTTTGATATGTTCATGGTATCCAACACTATGACATTATTGACATGACACATACCTGAGATATTATGTTTGATAAGTACATGGTATCCAACACTATGACATTATTGACATGACACATACCTGAGATATTATGTTTGATATGTACATGGTATCCAAGAGGCACACACATGCGGGTTCCATGAGGCAGCTTTACTTTGAAGAGCTTTGTGTCGTGGTTGACTTCTTCTATAGACTCTATTGTGCATGTTCTGTACTCGAACTCTGTAAATAGAGAAGTTTATGAAGGAGTTGATTATTGCAATAAACATATATCATTAACATTCAGTGTTTGAAATAGCTGCGTGCCTGCCAGCCAATTGCAGGGTTAATTTAAGTTGGGACAAGCTACAAAAGAGGTAAGAAAGAAAGCTGGGCCTGTGCGATTTTTATTGTTTTTATAAACTGTCAACAACAGGAGTACAGCAGTTATAGAATATCCAAACCAAAGGCTCTTCGTGCTCCCTATGACTATTGGGTTCTACTGAACCCCAGCTTATAAGTTGTTTTTTTATTATCTACGATCAAGAATAAAGTTATCTGATTGAATCAGGGTTTGTGTATGCTCAAATCAACTTTATTTACTAACTATTATTATCTTTCTTACGTACATAATCTATGTGTTTGGGCACCCTGCTTAATCAGCGTATATGAATCCGCTTTTGCTCCTTCCATATACCCTGATCTCTCTCTGTTTGGGTTCAAAGACACCCACCCTCAAAATGATAAAAAGTTATATATTTTTTGGTTGAAACTTCATGGTCAATTTCATTGATGGGATCATTAAAAAATGATAGTTTAAAAAATATAGTTGAGTATAATTTTGGCAAAATGGGTAGAGAACCTTTGGTGCCATCTGTGCAAGAAACTCTTTGAAGTCCCTTTGTTAGACCCCATAGAGTAAGATTTGTCTCTAAGTTGTACAAGGGTTAAAGACTATAAACACTGTAAACATTACAAATTAGTGTCTTAAAATTGTTCCATGAACTTGACTCTGCTCTTCAAAAATATATCATCAGCCATAGCTGTTCCAGAAATAGTGAGTTATTGTATCGCACCCTTACCAGGTGTGTTCATGAAATAATCCAGGAAAAGCCAAATGAAGGGCTTAATAAAATATGCATGGCTCCTTGCCCAAAGATCCCTGTTCCTTTTATCATATTCAATTCAGATAGCATAGTACTGCAGGAAGAAATGATCTAAAAGGGCTTTTGAGTTCAAGGTTGAAATTTTTTTATCTACTTCAATTGTTGGTGGTGATTGATTAAAATGTGAACATGATAATGAAAGCTGTAACCAACCTCTCTCCGATGTCTTTGTGAAAGCAGCGTGTCCACTCCGATTGGCCCCAAGAATCTGCCACTGCTGGTCTGCAACTTGTTTAGGAAGAGTTATCTCCACCTTCCCACTGTCGTTGTGAACTTTTACTGAAATTATCAATGAATTTGTTTAAGAAATTGTCAATAAATCGATATCATTACCCCTAAAAGGAATTAAACAGCAATAAACTTAGACGTAAGCCAAAACCTTATGTTTGGGGGCTGGATAGGGAATGATCAATCATTGTCTGTACGTGTAATATATAGAGGATATTATTATTATATTATAGAGTGTCCATGACATACTATGTATATGACACGAGTGCTTAATATAAGTATTTCACGAGCGAGAGCGAGGGACATAGTGATATTTAGGCACAAGTGTCGTAACCATAGTTTGTCATGGGCACGAATATGATATTCTGTTTATTACTGAAGTGGAGAGATCAAAGAAACTAATAAGAATCGACATCCAAGCAAAGGCATAGGACCATTTGGAACATAACTTTAAAGGCGAACTATGATGTCAAAGCATAATTTTTGACATGACGTCATAATGAAAAAGTAATATGATTAATATGACCCCTGATATGATTGCCCTCGTAGGTAATAAATATATAAATGAAATATCCATGGAATTGGGAGAATATATATTTTAACACTATAAAGACACCTTTTATATTTTTTATTGAGAATAGGGAGTATGACAGGCTCCACACCCTATATTGATACAGCTCTTTGGGTAAAGGCTCTGTGATGTTAATACAACAGTCCAAAGAGTAAGAGGTATTAGCCCACTGGCAAATTATTCCCAATATTGATAAAGTCCAAACTATGTTATGTTAATGTCTGTATTTTCTGTAAACTCAATGGAACAAAAAACTGAAAAGAAGTTAACTTACCATTATACTCAGGAGTAATATGCTTTTCTAAATCTGAAAAAGACAGGTAACTTAGTTATTAAAAGGTTTAAGAATCATTCAACTAGACACATGCAATAAATGTGCTGGTGATTGTCAATTTATTGACACGGTGAGTCTGTTTCATGTTTCAAAATATACCGAAACATGATTTGATTCCTTATAATAATATGATAAGAAATTGTAGACTACCTAGATGTAATTTGATTCATACAATGATATGACAAGAAATTATCGACTACCTAGATGCGTTTTGATTAATATGATATGACAAGAAATTGTAGACTGCCTAGATGCATTTTGATTTATATGATAATAAATGATAAGAAATTGTTGACTACCTAGATGTATTTTGAAGGTGTGGGACTCGAGAAACATGTGGATTTTGATGGTCTTGTCGGCCAGATCGATGGTGACGAACTCTGACTTCATCTCCGGCCATTTTGTATACACCACTATGGTCACCGCCTTCGAGTTCTGGAACCAGTCGTATCTACAAAGGAAGCGAACAAGTTAAAATTTGATTTGCTTGGTTAACAATGCCCATGATCAGGTAAACATTACATATACACTCGCCAAAAAAGGTAAAGAATCTCTATGCCTATCCTTATTGATCAATTGTATGGCTCTTATACCATATGGTCCAATTTGAGAAAAGTTGTCCAGGACACAAAAAACTTGGCCAATACAAGACAACTATGTTGCACCCCAAAAACTTTTTTAAAAATACAACAAAAAACTCTGCCACACTGAGCAAATGGACTTTGTCTTGTGCCAATACATAATACTTGATTGATAACATTATAATAATATACTATACTATACTACAAGTGTTAACAACTGTGATTTTCCTATTATTCTTTATTTAGTTTTTATTATAATCAAAATCATATTACAAAAATAGCTTAGAAGCAGCTTTGAAAGTACACTTCCCTCAGGGTAATGATGTAGGTAGCGCTTTGAGCATGTCTTAGGACGTGGAAAAGGCGCCATATAAATATCCACATTACTATCATATTATAATTATTATCTACCTAAAACCTTTCCAGTGACATAGCCTCCCTCTGAGATGTGATTTTCAAGTGTATCACTCATTAGAGCAAAAAAATGGAATTGGCGACATGACTTAAGGGATATTGGACGCATGTTATCCTTTGTTTATGACATGGATTATCCTTGATCATATGGGCAATCAAAATGTATCTAGTGCAAATAACATCTGTTCAGCTTGAAACTTCTATTTCATAAAGCTGAACCAAACATCAAACGGTTGTAATTTTATTTCAAAAGGCCAACAACAGCCCTAATAATAAAATCAATAATTCTGGAATTTTTAAAACTCTGGCGACAGATTTTTTTCTAAATATGGAGTTGACGTCAAACAGTTTCAGAAGTTTTCTACTTTTCCCACATCACATCTGGCTCTAAGTTTGAATTAATGAAATGGAAATGGAAAAACTTAAATCAAACTCCAAATAGCCTTTTTTTTTAAGATGAAAGAATTCTAAACTTAGGATGTGAATTGGAAAACCTTCATGATGAGGAATTTTTCAAAGGTAGATTTGCGAAGTTTTATCTCATTTGGTCGGGAGGTTTATCTTTCTTTCAAACAAGGCTGTCAATAAGGATACACATTTTAATTTTCTGAAGTGTTTCCCGTTAGGTTGAATCAAATGAGATGCAACACTCATTTCTAAAAGGGAATGTCCTGTAAAAGCAGTTTTCAGTAACACATCTTAAAAGACATTTAATTAAGACAGTAGAAAACAAAATTGAGATTTTGAATCTAAATGAAATACAATCATATTCTGATTATCTGCAATTTCAAGAACCATGACTAGTAAATAAACAGGGGGCTCAATTGAAACTTGACTGAAAATAGTCCCATGGGCTCTGTAGGTCATCAGGAGTTGCCTTGTGTGATATTTATTTAAAAAAACCTGATGACTATCTTACTATTGATGCTAAAAAAAAAAACTTCAGCATTTAACTTTTCATCCTACCAAGGTGGCATTCCTAAAATTTGAACATCTTAGAGTAACTGGTATCCTGTAGAGAAGTGAAAGAACTTTTCAAAATGGACACCGTGCCTAGCCCATATTTGAAGGAAAAAATATAAACTCAAGTCACCACATAACAAAGGTATTATTCTTGAAAATCAACAGAGCTTAACTCTTAAATACTTAGCCTACTGGTTTAGAAAAAGCAGCTGTGAAAGGTTTTTGAAAAATGCTTGAAACACCCATTTTTGAGGAGGGGGAGAGCAACAGGATCAAATGTACAAACTTTGATCCCCCAGGTGCAATGTACCTTAAAAGTCAAAGATGTTAAAATCTACAGAGGACAAACTTCAGAAGATAATCACTGGACCATGCCATAAGCTCATCTAGGCTTCAAGGCTGGTAAAATGAAAGTGTATACATGGGACACTAAAATTGCATGTTCAGTTATCTGAAATAGGGTAGAATGTGATTAAGTACAATGGAAAGTTGAAATTTGTAAATGAAATATTGACACAGAGACAATGATGACATGTACCAGAAATAAGGGATTTTTTGCATTTGCATGAAACCTGGAAATAAGTACCACTTTTATATATATATATATCAGGAAATACTGTAAAATCATTTATTTTCGAGGGGTGTTATTTTCGTGCAAACATAAAAAATGACTGATTCGCGGGGTTTAATTTTCGCGCATATCGACTAAGCAATATAAAAAATTTAGTGAGAAAAACTACATGCACCGTGCAGAAAAGAAACTAGTAGTAATTTACAATGAAAACAATAATATTTATTCAAAAGTCAACGATAAAAATTTTATTTATTGTCATTAAACGTCTTCAAGTTTTGAAGTGGTAACGATATCTGTCGCCAAGCTTTCCCGGAAGTAAACATTCGGAACGAATTAGTTTGATCTTTAACTCCCAACAATAGTGTTTGAATGATGTGAATCCTCGAGATCTCGTTCAAAGAAATATCATACCGAACCGAAAATATATTTAAACCGAGGGTCCTGTACCGCAATACGCTCCGAATCGAAGCTCAAGCGTACTGCAATCAAAACAATAGGACACGCATATTGGCGATCAAGAGTGGATTCCGTCAGGCCGGATTATTGTGATGATTGTGTTTGCACAATAAACAACGTGCATATAGGCGTACACGCTTGTGAGAGCTCTATAATTAGTGACTCGTCATTAATGAACACACCAAACAATCCTGTGAGTAATAAAATGTGTCAACCAAATTATTTGTCTGTTATTGGTTTTCTTCACGTTCATGACCATAATATTTCGCGACGTTTTATTATTCGCGCATTATGACTTTGCGCGAAAAGCGCGAAAATTAAACCCCCGCGAAATATTATGATTTTACAGTAATGCATGTACCAGACATCCGGGGGACAAGTATCACATTTTACAGATATGGGAAATTATTGCATATACCAGATATCAGGTCATTAAATCATGAACAATATACATTGTATTATGTAAACATAAATTTACTGTACATCATATTGAATCGAAAGCAATTAAAGAATGACACATTTTAAAGAATCACATATCTATGAAAGAGAATATTTTAAGAGGCCAATATGAAGGAAATATGGTGCAGTGAAGAGGACAGAAATCTGTGCTGGTGTATACTTGTGCTGTCAGTTAGTCGGACATGAGTAGACTAATGCGCCGCTATTCCTGGCCCCGGATCAATACTGCCCATACTCAGGGCACACACTGACCAGTATCTACCTACAGAGTCACTTGGTTCGGGCAAACAGAGGCAACACGTCACAATGACCTCCACCCAGGACATGTCAAGCTACGACACCTAGAGTATAGCACTGTGAGTCTGAGGCAAATGCTTCGGGGATAGCATTGTGCATTAGTTGGGATCAAGAGATTGTTTAAATCTATTAAGTTTCTTGGCATATTCAGATAAAGAATTAGTGATTGAGTAATTGAGTTTAACATGCCTTCAACAATATTTCTGTCATTCAACTCATCAAGGCCAAGTGCTTGAATAAAGCAATCTTGGCACTTTCCTAAAAAGGCCTAGGGTTGGATTCGAGCAAGGTTCTTGGCATTTTCAGATCAAGTGGCCCGTTGTATTGATCAAGCAAGGTGAAAAGATGACATGAAAAGGCCATGGGTTGGATTCAAACATGGTTCATCGCATTTTCAGATAAGAGGACTAGGGTTCGAATATTCCAAGGTTCTTAACATATTCAGATAAAGAGGTTAGGTTTTATCCTGGCTCGGCCCGGCGTGTTCAGATAAAATGGCTGAGGGTTTGAATCCAGCAAAGCTCTAGACATATGCATCTTACAGCAGAGAACTGTAGATGACTTTCCACTCAAGTCAACATACCAGTCACTGTTTACTATTAAGTTTTGTATTTCAGGCATCTCAAATTGATACCAAAGATCTGATTGAAGCAGCAAAGACATGTAATCCATTGACAAGAGTTCAGAGGTCAATGACAGGGGGCCCATTGTGTTTATTGAAAGGAACTATATCATGTAGTAAGAAATAATTGCCAATAAGCCTGACGTTTGTACATGGCTTTCTGTCAGAGAATGACAGCCAAAAATCTTAAAAATTGAGAAATTACTTCTCATAGACTGATCAAAGTCAAGAAATTAATGGTACTTAATTTTAACATTTTTTTGCAACAAATATTTGTTGTTGTTGAATTTTGATGACATTTTATTCCCAATTATCTATACAAATATATAAAGATATCTTTTGAAAAGAATCATCCAGAACTGGGCCTTTCTTTGTAATGAAAATGTCATGCAGCTCTTCTATCTCTCTATTTTGAACTTACAAATTGACAATTTAAAATACACTCCTTCAAGCACCTGTGATCTAACAAGAGGAGAAAACCTACTTCAGAAAGCTATTTCAATCACAATGTGAAATAAATTGAAGAATTTTCTTTCAAATGAAGTCTCATTTCCTGCCAGATAAACTTAAATTTACCCAACCTCGGGAGACTAATGTGATGGAAAGCGATATTGACTTCAACTTGTAAACTGATTGCTTCCTAGCTGTAGGTTTACCTTGACAATAAATGGAACTTCCTACAGGAACTTTTCCTCTAACCTCAAATCATTTCATCATGTTACATTATATAATTTCATGGAAACTGGTTTTACAGATTACCTGTTGAATAGCATAAGACTTTTCATAGAATAAAATCAAAGCACCAGTTCAGTTGTTGTAAGGGATGTGATCTTAAAAGTTCAATGTAGGTTGTTATCTTCGTGATTGTGTTACAGATTATAATTTTGCCACCAATATTCTCATATTCCAAGCACATCTGAATCCTCAAAACGTTATGAGAAGGATATCATTGCCCTTAAAAGAGATGCAGTTCTAAATTGATCTTGTGTATCATTGCAAGTAAATTAACTAATGGTCAAGGTATAGACGAAGGGCAAATATTGTGTACTAACAAGCTTCTAATAGGTAGGCACCAAAGGTGTATGGATCTTCTACTGTCAATTTTTGGTAATAAATGCAATAGGCAAGATAAGAATGATGAATGATATAACACCTCAGGGATTTGCAAGCATTTCCATTCCTTAGCATTACTGTAACCATAATATCTCAGATCAGTAAGGCGGCAGTGTCATACGATTGAAAGTGTTACAGGAACAGTAAGTTAAGGGTAAATGCTTCCATGGTAAGAAAAATCTACTTTGTAGAAGACATGCTCTGCTGGATTCTAGACACATATTTCAGGATGTAATCAATATTTCTGGTGTTAGAGGATTTTGAATATTACAGGAACAGCAAGTTAAGGGTTAACAAATATGTCATAGAAAAAGATCTACCTTGAGAATAATCCATTGAATCTATACACATGGTCGGGGATGCAATCAATATTACTTTGGTTTGTGAAGATTTAGAATATCACAGGAACAGCAAGGTAAGGATTAACGCTTCTGTGAAGAAAAGATCTATCTTGAGATGATCCTCCTAACATGGATATAATCCTCTAACAGATTCTACAAGCATGGTCACAGCATGCAATCAATATGGCAGCACTGTGTAAGGATTTAGAATATTAAAGATACAACAAGTAATGGGTCAATGCTTCCACAAGAAAAGATCTATCTTGTGATGATCCTCCTAACATGGATATAATCCTCTAACAGATTCTACAAGCATGGTCACAGCATGCAATCAATATGGCAGCACTGTGTAAGGATTTAGAATATTAAAGATACAACAAGTAATGGGTCAATGCTTCCGCAAGAAAAGATCTATCTTGTGATGATCCTGCTAACATGGACAAGCCTCTAACAGATTCTACAAGCATGGTCACAGCATGCAATCAATATGGCTGTGGAGTGTTAGAATTGGGGAATGTAATTACAGTGGGGATCTCTCTGCTGAATACAGATGGCTCAATCACCCAGCTTCACCTCAGAAGAAGAGGAATATTTTGTCAGGCAACTTTCAGAATGGCCAGAAACTGAGATGAGCTATACAATTGGGAAATCAAAATGTGAAGATCAAAGTGTAGTAGGATAGGATTTTAAAACTTGCATCATATCATCCTCATAATATAGTTGAACTTAATCTCTTGAGAATTTTGCATATAATTATTGATGTGAATAACAAATTAACAATTTGACAAAATACAGTTGGAATGAACAACTCAAAATAAACATGAGAAGAACAGAAAAAGAACAGAGCCATTGGCCTTGTAGCTCATCAGGCTTCATATGAAAATATGTTATGTATCAGGTGCCACAGTCATCACATTAAAGTCAGGATCTCATTATTGCAATGCAAATTGTAATGCATGCCGGAAAAATAGTTTACCACTCACAGGAATCTTTCCCCTGACGTTTGCAACAATTTTCAGAACTCTGCAGGCATTCTAGTCCTCAATAAATAAGTTCAAACTACCCTACCCTACCCTAATATTATTTGTTTGGCGAGCGTTAGTCCTTACCACGTCATTTCGCTAAGGCCTTAACGAAGAACACATAAAATTTACCAGCTGAATATCCAATTTAAATAGCTAATAGCTTAACATTTTTCAAATACAGAAATAACAAAAAGTTGGTAAACTCAATGAAGAATGCGTCTGTCATAAGTATTGGCGCTGCAATTACTAGATTTCGGTGTTTCGCACTCGCAATGGGATTGCATTTGATCAGTCTGAAACGGCATACGCCAATAAGCTACTTCATCCAAAACTGTAAATAGGGCATAACAATGAAAATCTTTGCAAACGGGACAGGAAATATTTGTGATAGTGATCAGATTTTGTTCGTGAAGAATAATTAGTTCAGTTTAGTTGCCTTACAAAAATGAGACTATGACTTTAAGGGCCACAGCATCGACATTTCTTTAAAGTACCATCTCCATTAGTCAAGGAATCTGAAGATTTCAGTTTTAACAGGCTTCTTGAGAAAATGATGAAAGATGTTTATAGGGAGGGGGATCTCTGCACCTTATATCAAACATAAAGTCAACAGGATTACTCAACCTTTTAATCATTAAACCCAAACAGTTAAGGAGTCTGTACACAAGATTTTCTATATATATAATTTAAGGCTTTTGCCTCTTGAGAAGAAGTATAAAATAGTTTTTAAGACTTGGCCCCTGCAACCCTTAGAATGGGCAGTAGGGTCACAATATCTATAAATTATTACCCCCATTAGTCCAGGAGTCTGTTACAAGATCTTAGATGACTAAAGCGTATGGTTTAAAGAAGAGGATAAAAATAGAGCCATTGGCTCTGTTACTAAGCTCATCAGGCTATCTATAATCTATGTTAATAATCGTCACAGGGTCACATAATGATGAGAATCTCCATCAGCGAAGGAGTATGTGACCCTTATTAGGGGTCAGAGGGTCACCAAATCTATACATTCGAAACCTTATTAGCCAAGGAGTCAGTACACAAGATTTCCTGAGTCATTAGTTCTAGAGCAGAAGAGTAAATAGTTTATGGACAGACGATGGACACCATGCGATATCCTCAATGCTAAACGTACATAGTTATACCTTGTCTTTACATACAATGCAATATAGAAATAAACCGGTCGCTAGTTTAACAAAAACTTAATTTACCAATAATCTTTTCTTTTGCACCCTATCCTTCTAAATTTGAGCATATTCAAGCTTATTACCTACGAGGGCAATCATACTGGGGTTCATATTTTTCGCATGATGCCCTAGGGCAACATATCACTTTTTCATTGTGACGTCATGTCATAAACAATGGTTTGATGTCACAGTTCGGCTATGACGTTACATTCTAAATGTGAAGGCGGCGGGTAAACAGACTACGTTGGGAGGTTGATTTTGGTCATTTTCTTTGATTTCGCGAATTCGGTAATAAACAGAATATCATAATCATGTCCATGACATACTATGTTCACGACTCTTGTGCCTAAATATCAGTATATCCCTCGCTCTCGCTCGGGAAATACTTATATTTGGGCACTCGTGTCGTAAACATAGTATGTTATGGATACTCATATTATACCCTCTATATATTAACTAAAAGATTATGTCCCAAACTTGCCACTGTTCCTTAGATTCTTTCGAGGAGTATACATGAACTCAAACACATCAATTCTTTACACAAGATGAACCTGTCCCTTTCAGCTTTGATTACATCAAAATGTTGAAGATGCAAGTGAATAATTGTATTCCATACTTTTACGGCATGACATTGGTGTCTATCGATTGTACTAGATAAAAATGCTTAAATGAACCTGTCACTTTCAGCTTTATCACCATCGGGAGCGAACATAAAAAAGTCCTTCAAATGGCATGTAACATTTGAAAGAAGTAATTGAAACACTGGACAAAATACTTTAGAGAGGAGTCTGCACAAACACGATTTAGATATAACTGGCTATACATTCATTACTTACAAAACAATATTACAGTTGAAAAGTTGCCATTCAAAGTCTGCAAAAATGTCTGCCAAACTGTATAAATTTTATTCCATAGTTACAAGCTACCTCCTTAAACAAATATCAAAAGAGAAGCCAGAAATGTACATTTTTACATACTCTGGAAACTGACAGACACCATTAGCCAATCTTGCTATATACAGCAGGTCTGATGAGCTAAAAAACAAAGACAAGTCTGTCTCTGTTTGAATAACTGTTTGAACCATACCTTGGTGCGGAGGGACCAGATGGTGGCTTGAGGTTAAAAGGGTTGATAGATCCTGAAACATAAACATCTGAGTTAAAGATCAAAACTTCATTTATAAATGCAATAGATTTTCAAATTTCTCAAAACAGTTGGTACTCTCTTGGTGATGGTTGCGAACTACTCAACCTAACGAGCAATCTCATTAAAACAATTATGTTACATTCATGTCCTGCTATGTCTCTGTTCTGAATAGTTCTTAAAGGGCCACAGAGTATATGTTGTTGAAGTCAAATATGCCAAAATTCATAATGGTGTTATCCCATCGAGAAGTCATGGTGGTTTCCAAGTGTTAGTAAATTCGGCGATATTAAATTAGTGTAATACAGCTGCACAAATGACGTCACAATATTGGGTACGTGGTTGTGACATCACAATGTTAGCACCTCCGTCGCAATTGCGGCCAAGTCGCAGAAATGTTTCGTTTAGTACACTTTAGGCAATCATGCTTGATTACTGAGGTCACTTTATAAACAGAATACGCTCGTTTAGTAATTTATCATTAACTCGTTTAACAAAAATAGTATTACACGGAAGGTTGTTTAGTATCCTCTATGTCTTTGCGGTTACCTTCAGTTTGACAGAATCATAATGTTGTTTTGTTTAAGTCATTGTGTGATATGAATTGATTTAGGGTTGCTCAAGTAAGAGAAGTCCGAGTTCAATAAATTATTGAATGTCTGAGGATATCTTAGGAGAACTACTTTATTTGACTAGCTCATAGAGATCTTAGTTTATATCAGTGTTCGCTGCAAACCTGTGCACCTGTTTGGTGACAGAACTGGAGAATGTGTCTGAGGCATTGGTCAGTTTCCATATGTTATTAAATTTGACACACTTGTCACCTATATGTGGTTGTGTTTGAGAATAGGTCAGTTAGGCTTTCAGTAGGTGATTTTTGAAGGAGTTACATAATTCTAAACATGCAAGGACTTATACTTTGATTAATAGTACAAAAATATGGGCATTATTGATACGCAAATATCTAAGGTGCCTAATGTCATGGTTGATTTAATTTATGTAGAAAATCTTACAACCAACTTTTAAAAGATTCTGTCAAAGTGGAACATTTCAACATATAATAAAATAAACAAGGCTACTGTACATATCTCCATGAAGCCTTTTGCTATAACATTTCTATCTGTTGACAAAAAAAAGGAGAGCAGGATCTACACGAAACCATATGATAATTTGTCCTCTTAGGTCACAACTATCATGGAAACTGTTTTCATGCTTCATGACTACATCTATATGCATTGACTTAAATCTTGGAGGAGTTTGTATGCTTGAATCCATGCCAACCTCCAGAATATTCCTTCTCTGTATCAACTCTTATCAGTAACACAGAAACATGGATACATTTCCCATTAGCAGGTTAAGTGCTAATGCATTGATCGAAAGCTTGAATATAAACGGAAGGATTGTGAAAATGAACCATCAAAGCAATCAAGTATTTAATGTGCCCTGCCACATGCTTCTTGATAAGCAGATCAAGAAAATCATTAAACCTGGAAAGATATCGCCACGGAGAAGAGCATTATAGTTTATGCAATCAATGACAGGCTTGCAATCACCTGTGAGTTCAGCAGGGCAAACATTTCACAACATCGAGCTGATTAATGGATCTCCATCACGACAAATGCCTCTCTATCAATGCCATGCACATGTCGTGTGACATGCTTGTAGTACTGCATATATGGTACTCCTCTTGTGACATTTTCGTTATCTCAAGAATATAGTATCATGGTTCTTTTACTGATGAAGGTTTCTAGAATTAAAACTAGACCTTGGAATGACAGAGTACAGTTAATAGATTGAAATGATACACTAGACTTGCTTCAATGATCCTGCTAATGTCTCTGAAGATCCTGCAAAATGAACATTTGTTTTACGTTTGCCTTCTTTTCATCATTAAGTAACTATATAAAAATGTGTTTATGAAAATACTAGTACTTCTGATTCTTTCTCTGCATAGTGCTCTAAGTATAACAAGACCATATTATGAGTGACAACTTCTTATTCATTTCCTGCAACATTTCTGGGCTACTTCTCAACCATTCATGTTTCTGAAGGAGATTTATGATTTGAGGGCGCTGGATAACACCAGAGAGCTGTATTGACAGAAACTTCATCCAAAGCTTCTTCCAAAGTCCAAAGTTACTATTCCTCTGGGCTTGGAGCGGATCAAAGTTTGTTTCATTGTGCACCAATGGCTTTCCTTGTTTTGAAGGAAAAAACTATCGAAGAGAACTTAATTTAAACAATCATTCTGTGGCTGATTTCAGTTCCAATTCTTGCCTCAAGACATTTGACGTAGTTTGCAAGGAGAGGACTCAATAAATATCAATAGTATTGAAACCGTTTGCCAAAATTGATTTTGTTTAATTTGTAAACTGGTTTCCAGTGAAGCAACACTCTCTTCTTACTTCACGGCTTGGAATTGATTACACATGGATTACATAGATTTTAATCAACTGCATTTCAGTCTGACAATTTATTTTCAAGTTGTTGATTGAATTTTCTCTTTCCTTATTTTCAGTCAAATGAGATAGAAGTGCAAATATCCTTGAGTGACATTAATTTCGAAAGAACTTGTATAATTTAACTGAACGGGTTTTATGTTCTGTTGATTAAACCATAACCTACTTATTCTTGCATATACTCCGTCCTGCTACATCAGGCTATCTGTATCTGAAGATTTCCTACAATACCCTGATGTCTACCAAGCTGAATGCCATATGTATCATGGCTGGCTTTTCATGGCTACGTTTAGCATGAAATATTTTCAGCCTATGAAATGTCGCTCAGCTTGAAACTAATATATCGAACTCAAAGGTTTTGTCAACCAGATGGTGAGGTTATTGCTAGATGCAAGTCATGTCATTGGCTACTTATAGAAGTATAAAAGTAGATTTATGTCAGTTAATATGTAAATGCTTTATTACTGATTTAAAAAAGATACCTTTTTGTGATGGGCTATTTTTTAGGCACTGGTTACCAGAAAAAAATACTATGGAGATATTTTTTTTTGTCATCTAAGAGGCAACCAAACTATTCAAACTTTGTCAAGAAAGTTTGAAAAAGAGTGACTTTTTAAAATGAAAAGTTAATTATGTACAATGCCACAGGGCCAGACATTCTAGGTACCAGGAGGCAGCACACTTGAAGTGGTTTGTGTAAACTTCACATAAAACTTGAACACAGCCACCGAGCAACTGACCAACTGATGATGAAAAGGATTTAAAGTGTCAGCTTAGGAAAAACAACGAATTGATAACTGAGATAGAATCACCTGAAGATGACAGAGAAATAGGCAGTAGCACATATTTTAGAGTAGTAGTCAAAACAAGCATTATATTTTCATTAAAATGGATAGATGGTCAAACAAGGTAATTGTTACAATCCTTCTGCAATAAATATATCTATCAAGATTAATATTTAAATTTACAGCCTTGGAAACTAACTACTCAATTATTTGAAGAATCTGAAAATTTTACAACAAAATGATGTACAAAACTTACAACGATAGACTGACAAACAAGCTGACAGCTACATACCGTATATGACCGGGTATAAGCCGAGAATTTGATACCAGAAATTGGGGGGTCAAAGAGGGGGGTCGGCCTATACCCTAAGTCTATGTTTCAGACCAAAAATTCCCGAGGCCAGGTAAGTATCCAGCCCGGTTCATCAAGCCGAGCGAGTCCAGGGAGACAATGTTTACATCGAAGACAGTGCATAATCATCGATGTCATTTAAATAATAAAAGTTTGAAATAAATATACCTTTGTCTTATTGTTGTTTTATAATGAATATATTGAGAAAAATACGAATGGAAAGTTAAAAAAAAATATATATAAATTATTTATGTACAGGTAATATTCAACACGCAACACGTGTTAGCTGGCAAATATCGATCGATAATTTGACCTGAATGCGAGTGACTAGCCTTTGTGACGTGGACCAATGAGAAGTTGAATAGAAACCGGTGTTATATGAGATGGAACCTCGTGCAAAAGTTTACGATAAGTCAATTAAACAAAAAGAAAAGTAATGTCTTAAATAAAGTTGTCGCATTGTTTCTGAGATGGCAAAGATCGCATTGTCATATATTTTAAGCTCTATGAATGAGTCATTGAATTTCTAAATAGGCAACTTAAAATAATGATGCTGTACAATCAAATGAGATTTACCGTAGGTATCGATAGACAATAAGCATTTAACGCATGATGGATGAACATGTTATTCAGGTTGTTAAGAGATCTGTTAGATGTTAATTAACTAGTAATGACATAATGTATTTGGTCAACATCTTAGCTTTGATGATCAATTAACAGCAATTAAAGCTGTAATTAACGTTTCCTGTGCCCATGTACCGGTAATAGACGGCCCCATCTTGAATCGAAAGTAGCGTTAAAATGCACAATGTGTTTGACTTGCTGATTGGTCGAGTTTTCCAACTTCCCTTTTCTGTGCCAATGAAAAGACTTTTAACAAATATCATGAGCGACACACAAAGACGCATGGAAGTTTGTCTAAAAAGTTCGTGTAAATGGGAATGAAGTAAGATTTTATTAAAACAAACAACAGACACCGTAAGTCAATATTTTATTTTGTAGTAATAGTTTATTTTTGATAAATGCCTGAAAAATAAAGAATGTTTCGATAAAGCCAGATCAAGTGTCAACATATCGATGGTAACATCCACCTGCCATGGAACTTCAGCCAGTCAGCCGCGAAGTGTAGAAAACGGGGTCGGTTTATACATGAGATACCTGGATTTTACTGGGATTTGGGGGATTGAAAAAGGGGGTCGGCTTATACGCGAGGGGGGCTTATACCCGGTCATATACGGTAACCACTGTAATATATGCAGGGTGAAGGAGATAGGGGACATTATGAAGATTTCAATTTACAGCCTCAAGAAATAAACTAATCGATAACTTGAATACTCTTTATATCAGACAAATAAATTAGAAAATGGATTGATGGAAAGAGAAGATGATAGCTAGGATTCAAGAGGGTAAAACGACTTTCAATTCACAGCCTCAGGAAACATGCTAATCAAGAACTCAAACAAAACATTCGATAATGGATGGATGGACAGACCTGGTGATAGCTTTGATTTAAGAGGGGTTAAAACAAATTCCAATTCAACGCCTCAGAGAAAGAAACAATGACAGTGAGACACTCACCATTTGGACTGAGAGTGTTGGACTTGTTACTGCCTCGGGACGTGTTGCTTCCTGGAAATATAACAAAAAGTTAGCATCCTTTCAATGCTTTTAAGTTTTTACACTAAAGTAAACATGCCAAAACAAGACAATTTGGTGTTGCTAAGAACTGCAATGGAGATAAAAAGTTATGTTATATAACATTTGCTCAGGGCTTGCACTGTTTCAAGAGATTTCTTTAATTCAATTATTTGAAATAACTGATGCTTGTTTTTTTTCAAGTTTACTTTACACTGTTACAATGTAATATAAACTGACAGATCATGTTGATAACTTTTCATCAGGGACATTTTTCATAAGAAAATCTGAAACTGAAAATAGTGTTAACATGCCATGCTCGTCTCAAAAACTTAGCGGCTGACAGAGTCCCACCTGGAACATTAGTCTGGGAGTGAGTCATTAGAAAAGATAACTAATTCCCCTTTTCCTTCCTTCTTTATTTGGCAAAGACATGAAAGTGGACTTATTTGAAAGTTTGTCTTTTACTACATAAGTTTGCAAATCAATACTTCAAAATAAAGTCAGATACAATAATGACATCAAAATGTGACTTAATGCCCTTATTTTTTGGGGGGAGGGAGGGGAGGACTTGGAAGGCATAACATCTTACATTTAATGATTCTATAATAACTAGTTGAACGTTTGCGGAACACTGCAAAAGCAGAAGGTTTAGCTTTCCCCTTTTCTGCCTTCTTCCAGCCACAATAAAATGGGTATTTTCTAAATATACCAAAGATAATTGAGCATAAAAGTCATGATATCGCACTTACACCTTTTAGATGTCATGAATGACTTCATTGTATTTTCACAAAACCATTTAAAGTCATGATCTCTTTTTGATCTTGACCTTTGACTGATTGAAGCAAAGACCTATCAAATCTTGGTACTTCTCCATAGTTTATATGTACCAAACAAGAGCCTCATAGGACAAAAACTTTTAAGTAAATGTTTTTATTGAGTTCATATTAAACAACCTTGACCTTTGACTTTCATTTTGAGCATGTCAAAACATATCTCCCCAGGTATAAGTAAGAGGTTGTATATATGAGTTCTGGAAACCTTAGTGGGAAAAAGTCATAGCCATATATACAATGTGCGGCGTCGGCGGAAACCGGACAAAACTACTAACTTCCACTGATGTATTCAAATATTTAGAATCTTCTTTCTAGTGAAATACCAAGCCACACAATCACAGATTATTTGAATTGGGAACAAGGTATTGGTTTTTGTTGATCACCGCCATTAATTTTTTGATAGAAATTCAAGACAATCATCCAAATATCAATTTCTGGCTATCTCACATATGACACGACTGAGCTCTCTTCGGTGTTATCACCTTTCAAACATCACCTCAACTGTTTGCCTGGACTGTGATTTCTTCAAACAATCATCTAGAGCTGACAGATCCCATTAACTTAACCAGACTCAATCACATCTGATTAGAGATAGCCATTGATTATGTAGAGGTTATAAGTGATCCAGGAAGTTTTCAAACTGGGGAAGGGTCAGGTAGAGAGAGGAATTTTAATAAAGAGACAACAGTTAAATGCATTGACAAGGGCAGGGCTCCAGATAAGATGCGTATCTGCGTAAAATACGCACGGGTAAATCATATATACGCATTAAATTAAAACAATGAATGACAGATAAACAAAATTTTCCCAGAATACGAGTCAGACATTTGGAATGATGATGACATTTCTACATGTTTGTTCTTTACATTTCGAACGGTAGCCAAGTTGATGCCAAACTGTATGGGTTTATATTTTGTCGAAGAGACATCATTCGTTCATTTACAGATTAAACGGATGGAAAATGTAATCAACTACTAACATCGAAAAAGATGCTAACTTGGAATGAGGATCTGATAAAGATAAACCTTGAAATAATCCTAGTCCCTTTCATGTTGTATTTTAACTCCTCAATTTTAATTTGAGGAGTGAAATACCCCTGGGTCCAAAAAATTATCTGGAGCCATGAAGGGGCAGTACCATGTTTATTTTTATATACAGCTTCGATATTATTCTACCTATGTCACAGAGACAGTGTGCAGCACCATTGACGGTATGCATGGAAGTGAACCCTTTGTGTTCAGCTTGAAATATTTTAGCACTGAATATCAAGAAGCATCACTCAGCCCAATTTCAAAAAGTTTTTGTGACTCAGATAATAAACATAAAAGAGAATTATCAGGAAGACTATAAATATGAAATTTCAATGAAGACATTATGATGAGATTTAGATGATGAAAGATGATAGATTTTCTTGGAATTTCTAGAAGATGTGTACATAATGAAAGGTCAAAAAGAATTTTTAAAGTCAAAGAGCCAACTTTCTGCTGATAGAATCTTATGAAAGATTTACAGCACAAAGCGTGAAGCTTTCATCATTTGGGAGGCATGTACTAAGAGCTGCCAATTAGTGATGCAAACTAAATCGACCACCTGAGGTTTGTTGTGGACTATTTCTGATGTACTTTGAACTATAACGATCATACATTTGAATTTTGGTGCAAAGAGGTACCCTTTCAACATAAATCAAGAGTTTATCGTTTTTGAAGTAGTAAATTGTTTGAAAGTTAGGTGTTGGGACTTGATCAAAGTTTATGCACTCATTGATTTCACATCATTACAAGACAGAGGCTTCAAGGTTTTGTTTTGTTTGGAGCAAATAGGTATTACTGCATCAACATTGAACCAACAACAAACAGTATCATAATGGCTATTGTTAAAAATGTTGATAATCTTGAAGATAATCAGTGCTAATTAACCTTTTACTTTAAGAAAATTTAAATGGAATGTAAGTAAGTGGCCAATCATTGATTTTCATGGAGTTAATTAGTTGTATAAAGCTGCCAAATTAAGAGCTTCAATTCTTTAAGGTTGCTATGTCATGGAAACTTGTTTCTTTTATGTTTAAAATTTTGCATGTTACATACGGTTAAAAAAAAAGTTTCTTCCATGTAGATGACAAATAAGTAAAAAATTGATGGATGTAGCTCTGTGTGATACCAAAACTCTCTGACAGTTGTCAAGATGTTGAGGCTTATTAAGCTGGCAGTAACTTCCTGCAATATAAACTCACGAGAAGCAGGTTCAGACAGCAAAAAACTCTTGAAGTGAGTTATGACTTTTTTGCATGATTAAAATGACTTTTAGCACATATCATCAAAGTTCACATTTGTTTAACAACATGCAATCACCTCCAAGTCAAATTTTAGACAGAGAAAATTGCTTCGATTTTCACATAATAGCATTTTAGTCACACAAGAAGAAGCAAGTATAATTATTGATTTCTGAGTGTGCACGGTTAGTGTTAACTACATGTACCATTTGACATTGACCTTACTGACAATCCCAGTCCATGCCATGTAATCTTGGCCTATATGGCTGAGATTGCTGAGAGGAATGGGACATTAGGACATCAACAGTGGAGCAAGATTGATGAAACCATTCCCTGGATAGTTTACAAGGATCTGTAGAGCTGTGATTGATCTGGAGCTCAGACCAGACTAGGGTTGGAAGGCCTTTCTAGCACTGAGTTGTCTCTTACTCTTAGAAGTAGATGTTAGAGGACATGCACATGAACTGAAAAATGACCCTGGTACAAGTACATATACTGTGCCAATTAAAATGTCTTTGTAATGTATAGTTCTCGACAAAGAAGCAACAACAAAACCAATAAGGATGGGTAGAGCTCCTCATTTGAATATTGTGATTTATTGCCATATTGAAAAGCATATTACGATATGCATTGCCTCATATTGGTATTTCTAAAATGTTTCATTTACCATGTTCGTTTGACTAAATAGCAGTGACCAGAACAGCAATCAATGCTTGGATGTCACTTTTTGGGAAAGGAAGCGATTTCAATGACTGGCTTGAACATGTTTGTAACTATTTTCACTTCACAACTT
Source organism: Phorcus lineatus (assembly GCA_921293015.1). NCBI lineage: Eukaryota > Metazoa > Mollusca > Gastropoda > Trochida > Trochidae > Phorcus > Phorcus lineatus. The sequence goes on from OV121085.1 coordinate 37,299,467, forward strand.
CATGTTTATTCAATTCTTTCACTGCATTTTAGATGGAACTTTGTAATTTTGAAACGTCCGATAAATTGTGTATTTAAAAAGGTTTTTACCGGTTTGTATCATGTTCTTTCTGTATGGCAATATACTGATATATCGATTATACCACGCACCCTTTATAATTAAATATTCTGGCAGAACATACAAGAAATATTGAGTTTTTGCTTAATAAGTTGATATTGATCGGTGATAAAAGTTGATCTTATTATCAGAAGCAAGGACAAGAACATATATCTTACTGTACGGTTATACCCAACCTTTCCAAACCATGAATTGCCGATGAGGACAGTCTTAGTTCAACACTTCCCATTCAGTAGAATCAGATGGACGGGCTCAGCTGAGTTTAAATAAGGATATTGGAGAAAAATTACACACTCTCAAACAGATTTTTGTCTTTGAAATATGGTCAAACTTTATCAAGCTCAGTATATACATTCTCTCCAAACAGAAAGTTACTCTGTCATTTCTTTCCACATAACCTCTGCTACAAGTTGAGCTGGGTTTTTTCTAGAAACAGTCAGGTGAGGTGATTTGGGGTTTAAAACTGCCTTCAAGAGTATTTTACTAATATCGGCTGCTAGTATCATTGCAGGGAGAAAGCTCGCAACACCATTGTGGCTATGCATTAGCTGAATATAGCGAACCATGGGTGGTACTGCACTGAAATTCAGTGTAGCATTGCACCAAAACCTTGTAGAACAGTTCTTTACTGCAGACAAACTTGCCGAGTCCCTAACAGGATTTGAACCCCAGACCTCTTGATCCGAAGCCGAACGCGCTAACCACTGCGCTATCCCGCCCCCTGCTAGAAACTGTGAATGAAGACCTCTCAGTCGACATATTATTATATTCATACTTGATTGCATTGAGTGAGGTTGATTACGACTAATAATTATGTAATTCACCAACGATCAGGGTTTTCCTTCAGAATTCTGCCACCCAGTGAGCTCACCATATGTCAAACAATTGGATATGATGTTTGATTCCATACAGAATCATATTGGATGGCAGTGAATGAAATAATTGTTAGTTTGTTTTGACAACAATCCAGAAAGTACATTAAAAATTCTGCAAGTGACTGGTCTCTTCGCCATTGATAAGAAACTTGGTCAAAACTAGCCAAGCTAGACAAAGTCAAGCAAAGGCTAAGAGGATTTGTTTTTATACAGATTCAAGATAGATAGTATTATGTCTGAGTGGGGCCAAGATAAATATTCACTGGGATTCATCAACAGTTCAAAATGTCCCTTCAGAATTCTCCAACTAAGGTCATCGATCATCATCTCTATCAATAGATCCCCTCATTATGATTCAGAGTGTACAAATATCTTAAATAAACATTGAGCGAGACACACTCACATCATACAACTTCGACAAACATTCCTTAGTTTCTTGAAGCATTTGTCAATCAATTTCTTCATCTTTTTATGACATATCAATGATGCTGATCATCTTTCATTATTTCTCAATTAAAATTTATCAGCGCAATAGAACATTGGTCATTAACAGAAAACTGGTTATTATTCGATCACCCTTTTATTTTTATGATGACGGAAATCCAAATAAATCAGACACATTTAGTTTTAATTCGTAGTGCCAAACATTGAACGTGTCAACCCAGATCCTTGTTCAAAGACATTATTAAGAATTCCAAATATAAAAAAAACTCGGAAACTTTTAATAATTGTTTTTTTACTCATGTGCTCCTCAAATGTAAATGTAATACAAGGTGAAAGACTTGCTTTTCTAGGATTTTTTGTTGGATGTTTTTCTGAATTTTTTTAATGGACATTTATAGTATAAATGCCAAATGCAATGCCCCTTTCAAATATCGTTTCTAAACTTCACAGGTTTCAAAAGTGGTTGGCTACTTATCTAACCACAGCTGTTGGTTCTAAACAAAACATTTATCCTCAAAGGTCCAGGTTTTATTGCTTTACATCCTCTTTATTGCAAGGTTGCAATTTTCATACTTACTATTTTGTCTAAGTTATAAATGCATTTGTTAATTGGCATATATATGTTTCGCAAGCTTGATGGTTGATCAACAAATATTGAACTCATGACCTGATTTTTGCAGCTTTTTGATTGAAATCTTGAAAGAGATGTTTACAAAGAGTTCAAAATTCAATACTTCCAGTGTCCTTGGCTTTTGAAACTACAGACCTACAAATTCACTATGACTACGAAACTATCACTTTTTAATGAGAGACTGGTGGCTGAATCATGAGATTTGAACATTGGTAACCTGTTGGTTAACAAACTTGATGATCTGCTAGGCTCAGCTCATATCATAAGTAGAAGCTTTGCTTTTGACACATAGAAGACTTACACAGACGTCTAGAGAATCCAGATCAATGATCAACCCATTATGACATCACTTTGATTTGGTAAGACTGGTCTCTCTTACAAATCTAATGCACAAAGACTCTCTTCTGGTTAGATCAACCTGAAAAAAATTCTCTACAGAGCCCATTAGATTCATCCAATTGCCAGATCCTGAGGTGAATAATACAAATTGAGTCTGACATGGTCCAACAAATTTGGATAAACGTACATGCATTTGAAGGAGATAAACTCATTACAGATCTACAGTTTAACACTCCAGTAAGGATTTTCATCATAGACTTACTCATAAATACAGAGATTTTGCTTGTTATGATATACCCTTCAATTCAAACACTGTGTATCAGCCTGCAGGGCAGATAGTCTATATCAGCAAATTGTCAAGGGATGATACTGTCGTGTTAACTTAACCATAAGCTAAATAGAACACATCCATATCCCGTGTTTTATCTTCAGATATTTTGATCAACGGTTTCTGTATACAGATCAATCGCAAGTTTACACAGTTACCTTTCTACTGATTCTGGATTAAGAACTCTTCTCTATTATGGTTCTATTCATCATATAATAATTATGTTCTCCTAGCAGAATCCAAATTAGTCGAAATGTGGTCAGTAATTCTGTAAGATGAATTGGAAAAAGATTGATATGATCCATAAAACATCAGTGTTCCCATTAACCGGCAAATACTGGTTATAGACTGATAAAATTTCACAATGATCGGTAAAATAAATGTCTTCCAGTCCCAAGGACCGGTTAAGATTTAACTAATAAACTCACTTCCTCTACTTATCAACAGAATAATTTGAAATGGCAATTAAAATACAATCGATTCTACAAAAATGTTTCAAACTTGCATGGTTGTAAAGCGAAACTGGATTTCCCTACAAAACTATATTTAGATATGTAATCTTGAACTGCTGTTCAAAAGATATGTTTCATTGGTCAAGATAATGATGACGTCAGGATGATCAGCCAATCAGCAGAGAGCGTACTGAGCAGGATTTCCCGCAGTTCAAGCGTGTTATTGCTGGCCTAGGAAGTTAGGAACGACATCGTTTTTGGTTTACACAAACTTGTTAAGTTTTGATCAAAGAATATGGAGATAGCTTCCCAGATTATGTAACCCTTGCTAAAATAGTCTTGACTATACCCGTGAGCAGTGTTCCAGCTGAAATCGGTTTCAGCGTCCAGAATTCAAAATTCGAAATTGCCTCTCGGAAAAGAGGATGAACAATTTGATGGTGCTAAATATGCATTTTAACACGATAGAGCCAAGGGGCTATTTCAATGTAAGAAAAAAAACAAAGATTGTAACGGCCATGGCCAAATGACAAGAGAATAAAACAGGTATGAACTCTGGTTGTCTTTATTTTAATATTTTCAATAAAACAATTTAGATTCTGGACTTGTAAATTACGATAGGGACTGGTAATTTTTTATGTCACCGGTGCATAGGACTGGCAAATAAAAATGCTAGTGGGAACACTGAGTTACATTTAACTTTAGTGGTGGTAACTCTGACACCAGGTTAAGAGCGACAAATATTCATGCAATAGCCTTCATTTGCAGTATTTAGACCTAAGAAAACTCTTTCATAAAGATTAATCACATGCCTTGACCGACTTGATCAACCAATCAACTATTAGCTGGAACACATATAAATTCTCTCCTTAATGGATCTTCTTATTAGAATGTGCCATGATTATCCAGGGTTATCAAACCATGAGCTTGATTAGATCAATTTCGGTTGCTTGTCTGCAGCAACAGCTTAAGTACCGCATATCAATTCTCTGCATGGCAATTTGTGGTTGCTTGTTTACCTTCAATGTTACTAGTGTTCCAAATATTGGATCTTTTCAAAATGTTGTTACATATTTTCCCAATATTGAGTTTGTTAGCAGAATAACAGGAAAATAGCAAGACAGAATATCAAGCTGAGATTTTGAGATCCGCAGGACATGTAAACATAAATACAAATCCCCCTTCTAATGTTGATTGATTCTTGTTTCCTTGCAGGAGGTCTACAACATTTATTGTTCGAAGAAGTTTACCAACATGTCATGTTAACGTCAGCATTCTGCATATCGATCTTTTACAAAATGCTTTTACAAGAACTTTGGAATGTGCCAGAGTTTGTCTAGTAGTTGAATGATATCAATGTTACAGTTAGTATCAAGCTGTGATTACAGTATGAAGCTGCATACATAAACATTTTCTCTCATGTTGATTAATTATTGCTTTTTTGCAGATGGTCTCAAATATTAATATTCCAAAGGGGCTCACCCACATATCCTAACATTTTAACACTTCATGTATAACTATATAAAAATTTACTTATTCCAGGTACTTGCTAACAATAATTGTTCGAAGGAGTATATAAACATGCCCTGAAGTAAAACATACTAACATGTCCTTGTATAAAGAGATGTGTTAGTTCAGCCATTGCAGGCTGTCTCCAAAACTTATCATTCTAAGGAGGTTACGAACATGTCCTTACTTAAAGAGAACTGTAATTTCAATCATTTTCTCCATTCTACAAGTAATCTCTGTGGTGTTATTATCCAAGATGTTCAGATAGAATGTTTCTACTGAGGTCTGTACATTAATCCTGCATGGTGATTGGCATTTTGTCCTCTAGTGTTATTGTGTTCTCCAATATTGATGTTTTTCATCATCATGTCATGAAGTATTTACTGCCTGATATATTTGTCTTACTATGAGACAGTTGCTTGTGTACCTTGTACTGCATATTGTATTGTTCATGCCTACACACACGACGTAATCAACGTATTTAAACCTACTTATTTTCTTGAGAATGATTCAACACATTTTCCTTTCACCATGAATTCAATTCTTGTCATGATATCTATATGAAGCACTGATTTGCCTCTCGCACATCTTGCTTTTGTTTGAACTTCCTTGTCCAACATTCATAGCTTAGGTTTCCTGATAGTCAGCTTGATAAGAGTTAATCTTCGAATTCAGTGTTGTGCCTGGGTGATGAGATTAAGGCATCATTTTGGGCAATTATGAAAAACTGGAACCCTTTACAATGGTTAAAGCATCCTACATAATGAAATATTAAAGGATATCAAGCCAAAAATGCAAAATTTCCTCAGGCTCCCCTCTCAGAAAAACAATGCTGATGTGTTCTAAAATCAACTGCACATCTACTTCTCTATGTAAAGAAATCAAATACTGTATTGTATGACAGCATACTATTGAAAGATGGTTCAAATATATCAATTATCCAAAATAATCTTAGTCCAAAGAATTTATCAGCATTCCCTCTCACATAGCTCAGACTGTCAGTTTCCTTTAAGCCCATAATAATCACCATCTCTTTGGACAAAGCAGTTGTGTAGTAAATGATAGTACTACACAAAAAATATTGGTTGGTTATAGAATCAAAAAGAATGGTTTCAAGTATGGATTGTTTGAAGGAGTTCATCTGCCTGTCCACTCACATTCATGCCTTTAAATGTCCGTAACAGGTATGCCTTTCAAAGACAGGTAGAGCTTAGTATAAAAAGAACCCTTTATCCTAGCTACCATTGTTGTCTGAGCTCCAGATCAACTGAAGCTTTGCAGATCTATGTGAACATACCAGGGATTACATCATTGGCCTTGGTTCACTGTTCATGTCCCAATATCTCATTTCTCAAAGTGACCTCGGCCTTACACTGAAGTCAAACATGACATGCCTTGGCTCAGATTAGTTGTAGCTCTTCAGGAAAAAGAATAGTAAGATCAATGTTATAGCATGTACAATAAAGTTGCTCATTATGGTTTCACCCACTGACTGTAGCTCTGTATATTGTAACATTAAAAAACTCTTGAAAAGCAAGTGTAGATTTGAGAAGAGTAATTCCCAATTCTCACAGAAACCTTTGTTTAATTTTCTAAAGCAATCATTTGTGTTTGACTCTTTCTATAAAAACTGAGCGTTTGTATTAAATTCTTTACTCAGTGTTTCAATACATTACAATATCCATGGACACTCATGTGATCTTTACAATTTCTGTATTTCTCACTCTGTTCATTTACTTCATCTTTTTATAAAACAACTCATTTGAGTAATCAAGTTCAACTATAGTCATGATGTCACAGGGAGAACTAATAGTAAAAAATTGAATGTGAAAAACCATTGTTTTGATTGAATGAATTATGGATTTTGCAAAAATTTTAATCAATAATTAATTTAGTATCATTAGTTATCATTCATAACTAAGTGTTTTGTCAACTTACAAGAGTAAAAGATTATCAAGAAGTTAAGATAAGTGTTAATAATCTGTGAAATTGCTTATTACTCTTAACTGACATCATTGCATTTGATTGATGTGTTTAATCAAAAAAACCCAATACACTGAGATATCTTTGACAGCTTCCATACATAATTAATAACAAAAACATCCTGATGTTGATAAAATCAATAGTTATATAAAGTTTGAGTATGTTTTCTTTTAGATAGTCTCAAAAGATGTTTCCAGAAACACAGAATCTTTTATACATTTATCTAGGATTAAACCCAGCATAAAGATGAAGTATGCCGGATAGAAGCGATAACCAGAAATGCAGTCTGTTTGGCTGCAGCTTGGATTAAAATAGGTTTTTCATTTCTCATATCATCATTTGCAACATAAACATTTAATTCTGCTGGGAATCTTGTCAGTGAGCACATTCTATTTAACATGGCTGGCTAATGTAACATTTGTTGATAAACAGTCTTTGATATGTTCATTGTTTATATAACAAGTTTGGTGAGATAATTTCAATAGGCATATTAACAAATAAGGCTTTTGGCTTAATTGGGGATGTTGCTGCATGTTTCTGTAAGTGTACTTTGAAAAATTGTGTGTTTTCAAATGTTTGGCATTGGTGATTTATTAATTTATTCAGAAATGACAAGAAAATTAACCAAATGCTTTTTCTGTACAAATGCAAAGATGACCTTTTACCATATGCAAAGTTTGAATAAAGATTTAAAGCATATCTGATACAAAGAGTTATCTATCAACTCATCAATACCAAAGACACTAATGATCATAACGTTTAAAAAGTAGAACCTTATTCCATGAACTGTACAAATGAGAGTTCATAATATATATATACCCAGTACCTCTTAATCCAAAGTTAGGAGTGCTATAATCGTTGAATAATATAACCAAATGTTCTTGGGAAGTAAGATTTAGTATTAACTTTTTGTTGAAACAAGCAATGAGATGGGAGGAACATCTTATTTTATCATCAAATAAACATTTTAGGTTGACAAACAGATGATTTGTTTCAGCAATAAAGAGGTGGATGATGAAAACATCTAAAAGACAAAAAAAATTGTAACGTGCATAGAGATAAGCATTGCCCCAATGCCCAAGAAACTATCCATTTACAAATTTTTTTAGCCTTACCTCTTCTTGTTGTTATAGGCTGAGCTTTCAGTCGTCCCACAAAACATTTCTCCAGCATAGACTCTGCATTCACCCACTTGTGCACCTGCAACATGGGGAAGAAATGTTTAGAGATATGCATTTAATGAAGACAGATACATTGTCCCTTATAATAAGTCAAATTTCTAATTTGTTTGAACAGTTGAAACTATAAGTACCTCAATGATATCACACTGTAAGAATTACTGAACTGACATCACATGATATCATTTGGATGATTTGATTTGGTTTTGATACCACCTTTAATACTATAATAGTATTTCAAAATTATTATAGCGGCTTGTATAATGGCCATAACCAGATCAATATTATTAAGAAATGTGAATCGCAGGTACTAGCTAAAGAAAAGGGAATTGTTTATCTAGGATGAAATTGTTATCAATAAAACAGATGTTGTAATTACGGCATGAAATCATTTCACAAATTAATTCAGTGATTTCCAGCAAAATTGCAAATCAATGATAATTCATAGGAGCTCGCAACAATATTTAAATACAAATCTTCAAGCTCTACAACAAACCAGATCAATCAACTTATGAGACCAAATGTCATCATTAACTTTATAAAAAAAATTAATGATCCAACTATCATGGCATGAGCCTAATGGATTATTTACATCAAAATGCTTGACATTTATATAAAGACATGGTTGAAAGAAATTAAGTTATGAGAGTGTTACATGAAATGCAGTTGAACACCAAAATGTAAATCAACAATCAGTCTTTGTTACTTTCAAGGTCCTTCTTCAACAAGTCCTTAACCCGAGAAAAAATATTTTAAAAAATTGCATTATTCTTGATGAATTTAGTTTAAGCAACTTCTGCAACTGCTAATTTATTTGACAGGTATTCTTTGTGGTTTGCAGTAAGTAGCACAATACAAAATTCAGCCAAAAGAATGACTGTGTCAACCATGACAAGTCAAATAGGTGAAGATAGGTAAGACATGTGCACTTATTTGTCTTCAATGACTTGACCAATGTCACAAGTTGGACATCATGCCATGGAACCATGTCAAGGTCTCAAGGATCACTCGTGTCTGGTAATCTTCTAATGTATATGGTCACCGATTCAAGAAATTAATTTCAATAGTTCGTGAGATTTGTCATTGTCAAGAGTTTTGGCCTTGAAATAGAGGTCAATGTCACAGTTCAGAAGTAGTGTCTGATTAATCCATAACGGCAGGTTGCCATCAAATTAGAAACGAGGAGATAACGGGGTAAAAGATCTTGTGGATATCAATAGATATGATTCTAATAAGGGGCCAAAATGTTGTGGGAAGTTTTCCATCTACAAAGGACAGTTGTATTTTACCATGGAAATATCTTAAAAGGTATTATTAAACTTTACCCATTAGCTGAAATGAAGTGAGAATTATTTGATATTGGTCATGTAATCTTGGTGAAAAGATAAACCATGTTACAATTTCTGTCTTGTGAGCATCATCAATTTGGCATTTGGCCGGATAGATATCGGGATATTGAAGGAGCTCAGTTGATTAACTATTAGCAGAATTTGTGACCATCACCTTAGCATGATATACATTTACAAAAAGTGACAATACAAATTAACCTTTAGCAGGAACCTTTTTGATAGTCAGTTGAAGACCTCTGAGATACTTGACATGCACATACGTGCCTACCTTGACCAAAAGTTATATTTTCAATATTATCAATCCTAACCTACAAGGAGAGAAGCAACGGCTTTTGCTTCTTGGCCAGTGGTAGTTTCAATTAATAGCACAAAATTACTAACCTTACATGATATCACTTAACCTGCTTATCCAATTTAATTACTTTATCTAATTGAACCATTCACATAAGGGTCGAACTCCTGCACTCAATCCTAGAATTGAAATTTTCATGAGATCTACACAAAAAAACAAACAGTGACCAATCCAAGTACTTAAAATCTTAATCAAATTTATAAGTTAAAGATGTCTATTCTAACATTGTTCGAACACAAAGTTTGCTAATACACTGACAGATAATTTCTGATGAAGAATTCTGGAGACACATATATCCATCAGCATGGTAATTTTCTAAATCATTTCCATGTCCAACATTCACAAATCAATAGGACCAAAAAGATTGGAGCAAATTAATGAGATGACCTTTCACAACTGCACGGTTTGCAGCGAAACAGCATGGGCCTAATGACTGAATCTCCGGTCCTGTAACGAAGCTACATTCAAGTACAACCTTCCAATGTTTGCCAAGCTATAAGGGTGGACATGTAATGTGATTGACTGTCTGTTGTAATTATTCAATTCATATTGGAATCTGCTACCTGGTGTTCCCACAAACCATCTTAACAGGACAATTCTATATGGAGACATTGTAATTTGGACCACAAGGGAAGAGGGATGAATTCTTTTGATGGTTGCTAAGCAAGCTTCGAACAGTTACGAAGATTTGTTAAAATATTACAGTAAATTTCTATTTATAAGTTTGACTGTTCATAGGATAAAAGGGGTAGTTCTTAAATGGAGAATTAAATTTAAGAGGAAATTCATCATAAATTCATCATAAATAAATACATTTTAAATCATCTTAATTCAAAGCCAACAAACAAAGTAACAGTTTGCCTAAAAGCAAACAAAAACGTCACTTGTAGAGAAGAGTATCACCTCTATCCCAGCAGACAGGGATATTTCAGCAAACAGGTTTGCAACACTATAGGAAAGGATTATTGTCTCCTTGTAGAATGTGATTTATTCCTAAAGAAAAATGTTGAGCATGCTGTTTGCTCAACTTTAGGTTTTCCTCCTATATATCGTTAAAAACAACTTTCGTAGAATCATTCCACTGATTTGAAATATCTAAAAAAAAATAATATCAAAACTAGAAAGGTTAGGAAAATTATAAATTATTTAAGGCTGAATGGAGGACCAATTTTAGAGCTTTTCTCTAAATTTGGCTGATATTTATAGACACACGGAAATTTAATTTGGAGTAATTTACAAATTTCTTTTTAGTGAGAAGAAAATGTGTATCACACTACTACAGTAGAGGCATCATACTGCGGTTTGAATAAATTGTTTGAAAGTTGACTGGTACACTTTAGTTTACTTACCGGAGAAATCTTTTGGAATAAACATAAATTTTTACAGTGAAATACCACATTATTCAATAAACATGTCAGTTTGATTTCAAAACACCTTGTTCAAAACTCTATTAGCTTTTTATCATCATGATATTGAGAAATTACATTTTTGATTCTCCTTACTGTAAAAGACCTACAAGTTTGCAACCTGCAATTGTGTGGTATGCTTTCCCTCATTTATATCTGAAACAGAAGTTTATTCTCTATAAACGTAACAGTGCTTGATTACAAGACAAATCATTTATATGTCCAATATAGGAGAGATAATTTAGATAATGTCTTCAATGCCCTTTGAATATGGTACACAATTAATCACTGCCATACACATAAAAGGACTTTCAAGTTGAAGTCTTGTACTATTTTACTGCCTATAAAGGTTAGCCCTGATTGTAACTAAGATCACATGTGTCAACCTTGCAAAATGATAGAAAATATTGATCAGTCTTTTCAATACCTTGCTAGATTTTGAAATGTTGACTTCTTCATGAACTGACAGAGGAAAACTTATTTTGATAAAGACAATTGTGATCATTTCTCCCCGGGGGGGCGGGATATTGCAGTGGTTAGCGCGTTCGGCTTCGGATCAGAAGGTCCGTGGTTCGAATCCCGCCAGGGGCTCGGCAACTTTGTCTGCAGTAGAGAACTGTTCTACACGCAGTCAGGTTTGGGTGCAATGCTACACTGAAATTCAGCGCAGTACCACCCATGGTTCGCTAGTTCCAGCCGATGCTCGCAGGTTTCACCGCAATGCATAGCCACAATAGTGTTGCGGGCTTTCTCCCTGCAATAATACTAGCAGCCGCGATATAAGTGAAATAATCTTGAAAGCGGCGTTAAACACTAACTCACCTCACCTCACCTCATTTCCCCCCTTTCAAGTGGTGTACAGAGGAAGATATTTTTGATAAATCAGTATAAATGTTGTATGATTAATATTGTATTTCTTAAGGATTCTTCACTAGAGACTCACTAGAGATCAGTTTTTGGTTGTTCAAAAAGAAACTGAAAGAAAAACTTAATTCAATGAAATTTTACAGTCTTTTAGAAACCTTAACTGGAGCCACGTGCACAAATGCTAAAAGAAAGTGAAAAATTAGGCAAAATCTTTTTGAAATTAGTCAAAGGCTTGAATCTCTCATTGTATTATTTCCAAATAGAGATAAAGGAATTTCTTGGTAAAAATACTTAGATGGAAATTTCTGAAAATATAATTTTGAAGGCAAAAAAATGCTTTAAAAAAATGTGAGAGTTTAACTGTTAAGGATTCTGTGCACCATTCAAAGAGCATTCATTCCGTAGCTCATCAGGCTGTATAAATACTCATGATCAGGGGCCACAACCTCCCTCAATCTACAATTTATAATCCCCACTGGCTGAACAATCTTCATATACAACATTTAAACCTTTTCCTTTTGGAGAAGCAGATGGTTAGGGTTCTTTTCCAGCCCCTAGCTGTGGCCCTTCTTGAGGACCAAAGAGTAAAAGGGCTAAGTTGGTCATCAAAATATTCATCGACTTGAGGGTTAATGTTAACCTGGGCAAGTTTTGCTTTCACATTTTGATCACAGCAGAAAGAGAGTTAATCAATTCTTCACACTAAATGTTAAACGATAACTCCTAATATACTAATGTAATCTAGTATCTTGCTTCACACACATCATCCATCAAGGGACATATGACATGTGTTCAACAGAAATAGATACAATCAGAATTTAACATCCTCTGACTAATGCAATAAACCAAATATCGCTTGTGACGCAAAACACGACCTTTCTTTATTGGAATGGAAATAAAACTCCTAGACAGTATAAGAGAACACTTCTGAAATATTCATGTTGAACATCAAATTTAGAATTTCTAATCTACAAGTAAAATATTTTTAAATTAATACATTTTCACAGACTGGTAGACAAATTCGACGAAAAAGTATAACATGAATTTTGAAATTATGAATAATGATATATATTTGTTAACATAAACACTGATAAAATCAATAATGATAAAAAGTATCATGATATTCCTGAAAAATAGAGCCCTGGGCTCAGTAGCTTACTTTTCTATGAATGTTCAAAATGCGTTATAAATCAACATAAAAATTAAATGATAATATGCTACTAAAGCAATACCTTCACAAGCTTTCAGCATTCTATTTTGTCTTCGTTAGAAATACTCTAAAGCTTTCAAGATGTAACTTACTTCATTCATGAGATACAATTCCACCAATTCTCTCGTGTTGCTCTCAAATATATATTAAATTCTGTAACTCTCTTTCAAAACACTGAATCGAGCTACAACAGTAAATTCAATGCTAGAAATCAGTTAAATATTCTTTTTAAACACATTCTACTTTTACCCCTCTGGTTCTATCTCTCCCTTCCTACTGGCATTACTGGTCTCTGAAAAGAAATCAAGGGAAAGTTTGAGGGTGGATACCCTGCCATGCCAATATTTGAAGGAGGGTCAAAGTGATTGGTAAGATGACTTAGGGTTTCGTGTCCCTTTCAAGAGAATAGCACTTTTATCACAGTTGCTATTATTATTGTAGGCAGAAAGACCACAGCACTATTGTGGCTATGCATTGGGATGTAACCAGCAAGCAATGGCTCATGGAACTATTGAACAATGGGTGGTACTGCGCTGAAATTTAGTGTAGCATTGCACCCAAACCATACTGCATGTAGAACAATTATCTACTGCAGAAGTTGCAGAGCCCCTGGCGCACCCCTAAATGAGCAAATCTAAGTCTTCACATAATCAAGATGTCTGTGACTATTTGAGCTTCCAATGTCTAAAAACAATGATCCTTTAGGAGAAAGGTATCTCCCTACAAAATTTCAAGTTAGTTTTACAGCTTGAGGAAAAGTTGAATATGTTAAAAGTATACAGATGACACCAAACTTATGCCAGTCAATCTGGCATTATTGGCCTCATGAGGTCAAAATCCAAATGGAGATTGTAAGATCGTAAACAATAAATAACTTAAAATTCAGCATAATCATCATTTTCAAAGCAGAAAAGATTCTTTGATTTGAACCTTCCCGTATATTTTTGATAACTACTTTCAATGAAAGAAAACAGCATTGTATATTGAACAATTTCGGCAAAGAGAAATTGCCATGGGAAGGTAAGATAGCTCACATCTAAGAACCAGATCTACTATCTAGTGATCTACCAGTGCAATTTCATCTCAGTCGATGATCGTTTGCACCAATGTAAAAAGTTAGTTATGGCATCGATGCTATTATTGGAATCAAAGTGTAGAATATAATCGGGGAAAATCAATGTATTGAACTGAAAGCATGTTCAATAACATCATTAGCATCTCAAAGTTATTTCCCTCCCTGAAGTAAGTCACACATTCAGCATTGTCTCAAGACAGTGTCCTAGCAACCAGGGATTGTTGTCTTTGGCTTTGTTACTGAGTCGGCAGGGATTACTCAACAGCTCTATCTTGGTCTTCTATACACAAGCTTTGTGGCTTCAATGGTGTGAACAATTTCATTACGTATTGATGCCAAGAACACTGTTTCAAACCTGCTTGCAAAACACAATGGAGGCTAAATCATTGAAAATGAAGTTACTAACTCAGTGGTCATTCGGAATTCATATCATAGAGTTCAAGGTGATTGTATGGTGAGGTTGATTAGGGTCATGAATATTTCACTTATATCACAGCTGCTAGTATAATTACAGGGTGAAGGCCTGGAACACTATTGTGGCTTTGATTGCAGTGAAACCCGCAAGCATCGGCTAGAATTAGCAAATCATGGTTGGTACCACACTGAAATTCGGTGTACGTAGCATTGCACCCAAACTTTACTGCATGAAGAAAAGTTCACTACTACAAACAAAGTTGCTAAGCCCCTGACAGGATTCAAACCCTGGAAGTCATGATCTGAAGATAAACTGCGCTATCCTGCCCCTCGTAGAGCTCAAAACATATTATTATAAATATTTGTACACAATGAAGAGAAATAAGTGAATAATACAATAGGAGTTTATCCCTTTGTTTGATAGCTGTGTAAGGGGAACCAAGACATCTTGCAAAATATAAATAATAAATGTGTAGAATTTGTTATCCTTTTACTAACCAACTACACTAAAGCAGTATATGCTCCTCATCAAATGATGGATGGTCAGATTTAACTTATATGGAATGAACACTGTAACTCAGGTAGGAGGTAACAGATAGATTTCCCAGTGACAGAAGGTGATGGTTGACATCTTTACCAAAAATTGTACAGAAGAAAAGATCCTTATTTGAGTACTCTAGCTTATAGTGTTCATTATATGCTTGTCACTATAGCTTGATGGCAACAAATGATAACTTTCTAAAATAACGTACATTTCAGTCACTCACTGTTACTATTACCAAATGCTGGCTGCCAAAGACTACTGGTATTACTCTACCAGAATCTTGTTAGGAATGATTGCGAGTAGTGCCCAGGTGCACATTGATTGGTGACCATCTACTCACGCCTCTGTCTCAGAGCAATTAGTGTGTAAATTGATGCTATAAATGGTTCTCATGCTTTACACCTGTTCTACCAAACCTACTGAATTAGTCAGCTTCAAGATGGTATGGGTGTACCCTTTGCATAGATGTCTACTGATAGAAACCAACAATTGGTTTATAGTCTGGCACATGTGTTGATAAAAAGTAAAATCATATTAACTTTTGAATAATGTATGTTGAGAGGAAGTTACCAAAACACTCAAACTGAGCTTAATATTTTACTGACAGTGTTTGCTTATAATGTGTTTGTTGGTATCACAGTCGAAAATCATGACAAAAGCTTTAAAACTACAAAGACCTCATTCAATGATGTACAACCCTTGTCTGACCCTCAACACCAATTCCAGCAGACTTGTTATCACTGTGACCTTCCTTCAGTTCCTAACTGATTTATGACTGACCTGATCAACAATTGCAACTGATTTGATAAATGTTCATCAGATCGACCAGACAGAAATCACAATAAGAGAGCCACACTTGATTCCAGACAGAACATTTCACCCCTATGGATATCTTGACCCCTGCTTGAAAGATTTCTTCTATGACACAAATATTACCTGAAGGCTTATGCCATGGTGAAAAAGAATCAACACAGTTGACCCATAAGAGAATATGAACCAAATCAACAAATCTGCAAGTGATGAAATTTATCAAAGCATTTCCAACCATTTCATTTCTGAATTTATTTATGCAGGTAACTTATGCTAGGTAAATACATCTACTACACATGATAAACATATTTGAAACTTTTCTAGCTTTTAAAACTAATGGTTAATCATCAGTGTTATTTTTGTCATATTCTGAGCTGATGGGTGTATTCAAATGATAAAGGTATCCTATTTCTAAGAATTAAATGGACACAAGGCTGAAAAGGTTGGCAAATCTTTCCTTTACCCTACTCTAGTAATAATATTGTACAGTTATTACTTACACAGTAATATTTCCTTAGTGATTGGCTATGATGGATTACTAACTTCTAACCCAGATTTTGGAACTATAAGAGTATGCCCTCAGAGGGAAAATATCCCAGAATTCTGAACAAAACAACCATTATTACTTTAAAAAATATTGTCTAATCCACAAGAAACGTGTCCCAAAACAAAAGTCCATGCACATGAAAATATAATATAAACCATATAAAATAACCATGTCCCCAAAAATATTCTTGCACTAGTCCAAAACAAAAAAATCTTGCTGCAGACTACATTCTCTAAAGTCTATGACCATAAAAAAACACCTGACCATAGAAATGTTGGGCCCAAGACATATATAGCATAGTGAAGGTTCCATCAACCAATTGACCAGTCAAAATTTCTGAGCCAATAGAGAAATGTTACCAGACACAGACCTTTGCATCTTTGAAGGAGTTTGATCAACCAGCAAGGCAAACAGAGGAACCGGTCACTACCTATCAGTTCATGTCTAGACTCCAGTAATAAAGTATTGATGATGTACATTGCATCTGGATCATCTTACAGTAAACAGTATTGTCTTGTCAATTTCATCATGGACAAACAGATCTGGTAAGTGGAATTTCAATTGTGTATAGTCTAGTAGCTGGTAATCTGTCATTCAGACTAATGAGAGTAGTTAACCCTTAGTATTATATCAAAGAAATAGAATTTTCTTGTTAACTATACTAGGACATTAGCTAAGTGGAATTTCATTATTCAATCATCTCAAAGACAATGCAAACAAACAAACAAAATCTTATCCTTAGAAACCAATTTATCATCAACTGAAAAAAGGGTCAAACATCTCGTAAAGATATTCGTAACACAAAATAAAGCACAAAAAGTCTAGTCTATTACTGTGAAGGGGTACTAGGTGAGAATTCAGAATATCAAAAATAAAAAAGAATAACAGGATTTGCGGAATTTCCTTATTTTTGATTGTTTGGTTACATGACCTTGTGTATTTGCTCCACCTGAGAATCATTCGATTTGAAGCGGCACTAAAATCTCCATAGATTTCTAACTGTTATGGCGAGCGTCATGAAAAGGTCGAGTGAATGTCGGACGCATAGAGTATGCAGGCAGAATGTACAGATTGGTTTGAAAGTTTTATATGACTGCAGAGTGAGTTGTGACCTCGACTAATATGTGTACAGATCGGTTTTCTAGTTCACCATTAGAATCTCCAGCTGATGGACAACCTCTCTGCATGTGGGCGAACAAATAGGCCACTGACAAATCTTGTGATGTGTCAAGGTTTTCTTTGCGGCACCAACATTTCTTTTGCATAAGAGCTTGCTTGTGATAGCAGTTTGATTTAATAAAGATGGCTTTAATTACTGGGAAAATGCACTAAGCTTGTAAAGGTACAGCAAACCAACGTTGTGTAGCCTTTTTTTACCGAACAGTGGAACAAGGGAGATAACTCTTGTAAGTACGTCTGAAATCCTTACTAGGGATGAGCGTGACCCAGTTAACATAAAAAGATATATTGACCGAATCTGTCCAATGAGTAGCCGACTTTGCTGTGCAAATCTAGATAAAGTTTTTTGTAACGTTACATTTGAAAACCATTTTTGGTGATGATGTGACATTGAAATTTGTGCATCCCGCTCAGGTGTAAACATCATCAGTGTCTCTTGATAGGCCGGCAAATCCCCCACATGCACGGGTCTAAGAATGTTTCGGTCTTATACATTACTACATACATACAGAGTCAGGGTGTATATCTACCTCAAATGAATTTTCCCCACAAAATATCTGTCAATTGCTAGTTGCAATCTTTGGGCTCGAGAGCAGTATTCCACACGCAGTGCAACCTTCACAAGGCTTTAAGACTATCAAGCTCAGGCACAGTATACTAGAGATCAGGGGTGGAAATAACTTTTTATTTGCTGCTGGACTCAGGTACAGTAGCACATGTTAATTCACTTGCCCTGATTTTCATCCTACTGTACCACTATTTCGGATGATAAATTAAGAACTGTACACGCAAAAGAAATGGTAATGAAGTAATAAATTAAAGAACTATACAGCCTGTTTTTAATAAAGAAAAACCAATTAAGGTAAGTATTGTTTTCCTTTAACAATTATCATAAAAATGTTAATTAACTGTCTCATAGAATGATTTAATACAGCTCAAAAAACAATTTTTAATCACACAGTGGGTCTAGGCCTAATATAAATAAATAAAACTTTGTTAGTCAAGAAAGCTAGGATGTGACACACTATGATTTTAATATTACACAAATCTAACTATGATTTGCAGTTCATGAAATTTTAAATAGTCTATTTTAAAATGATTTTTATTAAGGAAATGTATTTTAATTCCCTTACGTCAGAGATCGATCATTTAAACTTATACCACATGTCATTAAATTTTTGTTTTGAAAAAGTAAAACCCACGGAAACGTGTTCACCGAAGACTTAATTTGTGAAATGCCCTTTCCTTTTTTATTAATCGTAAAATTTCATTTGTGAACATCGAATTATATTATATAACGTTTTAAGATTTTGTAAACAATCTGAAGTACCTATCTTTTTTGTATTTCCCAAAAGCAGCCGAGTTTAAAAACTGCACACGGTAGCCTATTTCTGTGGTCAATTCGTATCCAAAACAACCTCGAAACTCCGTGAATTTTACTGAAACGAACTCCTAATTTATTATATTTTCATCTAGGTAAATACAAGTTACGTCTATCTATATCATTGCTGCGTATCAATATTTTACCAAGTGATATGTACGATATATTTTACGTTTCGAATCTCAAGAAAACAGAAACGTAGCCTTCACAAATCCATCTAATCGTACCGGTATATATTTTTTGACATACCTCATTTGTTATCAAATATAAATCAATACATAAAAGTATTTCACAAATAAATAATCATTTGAATGGTTAACGGTATTAGCATCGCTGGAAACGAAATAACTTTGGGATCTTCTATAAAAGTTATTGTGTCTTTGTACAAGTTTGATTTTGAATACGAATTCACCGTATTGTTTTCTCCTAAAATTCTAACGAGCTCTCAACAATGTTAGGCAACGAAAATTATGATAGCTGACAGAAGAAGTGTTCATGTTCGGAGTTATGGGCGCATGCTACACTGATCCAAGAAAGGTAACTCTATATTACTTTGAAACCAAAACATCGCCGGAGAGACGACAAAATACGTAGGATTTCGATATTATTTACTCCTTTGAATTAAAAAGTAACATAACGATAAATTTAGCTTTTTATTTACATCTTACGAATATATATTTAACTGGACCCTTTGAGATAATCCACTGGACAACGGTACAGTGTTGTAAGCAATTTGACTTGCCCGACAGAATAATTCACTGGACTCGGGCGTCGGGCAATGGGTTATTTCCACCCCTGGAGATCTGGCAGAGAAAACTTAACGATATGCTGTCAGGCTTAATTTAGCTTGGATTTGGACTGGCACAAGTTATAACTTGGTTGAAAAAGTTGCCTCCTACTTTCCAACAACCCCTTAACTTTTTGTATCAAACAGACGGTCATTTTCTGTAGTTACTGTAAAATCATTTATTTTCGAGGGGTGTTATTTTCGTGCAAACATAAAAAATGACTGATTCGCGGGGTTTAATTTTCGCGCATATCGACCAAGCAAGAGCAATTATTTGGTGATCAAAACTACATGCACCGTGCAGCATAGATTACACTGAAACTAGTAGTAATTAACAATGAAAACAATAATATTTATTCAAAGAGTCAATGATTAAAATTTTATTTATTTATTGTCATTAAACGTTTTCAAGTTTTGAAGTGGTAACGATACCTGTCGCCAAGTTTTCCCGGAAGTAAACATTCGGAACGATATAGTTTGATCTTTAACTCCCAACAATAGTGTTTGAATGATGTGAATCCTCGAGATCTCGTTCAAAGAAATTTCATACCGAACCGGAAAACATATTTGAACCGAGGGTCCTGTACCGCAATAAGCACCGAATCAAAGCTCAAGCGTTACGAATCAAAACATCAGGACACGTATATTGGCGATCAAGAGTGGATTCCGCCAGGCCGGATTATTGTGATGATTGTGTTTGCACAACAAACAACGTGCATATCGGCGTACACGCTTGTGAGAGCTCTAATTAGTGACTCGTCATTAATGAACAAACCAAACATTACTGTGAGTAATAAAATGTGTCAACCAAATTATTTGTCTGTTATTGGTTTTCTTCACGTTCATAACCATAATATTTCGCGATGTTTTATTATTCGCGCATTATGTCTTTGCGCGAAAAGCGCGAAAATTAAACCCCCGCTAAATATTATGATTTTACAGTATTTGACTCATTTATAAACTATCCATACAGAGGATTTAATATCACATATTTCAGAGGATAAGAAATATAATAGAGATGTTGACTGACCAAACCAGTCAACCTATAGACTAACTCACCAACTGGATGTGACTTAAATGATGGTTTTTCAGGAAAAACACTGACCAAAGACCGGAGAAACATGAAAGACAGATCTACGTGATGTGCTCATCTTCTGAAGAAACATCTCCCCCAGCCATCTGGACTCACTCCATTTACTCATCAACACATTAGCGGAAACTTGATTAAGATGGGCCAAACCAGTAAACTGCATAGTGTGGTTAACCCTGTTAGAGAATCCTGGCACATTGAATGGGAAGACATTTTGGATCAGAATCACAGATGACTGGGCACTTCCACTCAGGCGGTTGAAACGAGAGTTTTACTTAGAAAAGAGTAAGAAATCATAGAATAATACTGTGAAATTGAAAGCAATTGTTGAATCTTTACAGAATCTCAATACTGAGCAAGAGGTATATAATCACCTAAAAGAAAACAGAGATCTTGCACAGACATTGAAGACCCTCATAATATCAGATAAACTGATTTTGGCACTTTCAATCTTAGATAATCATAAATGATCTGCTTAAGATTGAGCTTAGGCTTTGGATCAGTAAGTGGAACAACCTTCTGGAGACTTGTAGTTTGTATGAGAGAGTGCTTACATGGGCACTTTAGACCAAAGATTTCAATAGGGAAACCTCAGAAATAGCTCTAGGTTACTGAAATCGAAGATGACAGAGCCTCTCCACTTTCTGATGAGAAATAGAGATTAGACTTATGCCAGAGGAGTTGGCAACACTGTCTGTGGTCTGTTGGCTTTATATCACAGAGAAACACTTTTAGCTGGCCAAATGCTGTGGAAATCATGAGACTGTCAAAGTAGAAGTTATGGTTAATTTAATAATAACTTAGCTAAGCTTAGGACAGGATTGTGATTTTCAAAGCTTTCTTAACGCCATGATAGTCATATTACTGTACAATGCAATAACATTGACTTATGACAACCATTGTGTGAGAGGACTTGAAAATATAAATCCTGAGATAAGGAATTAAATGATCAACAAGTTATATATATAAAATGGAATATACAGGTATAAATGGAACATACAGAAGAAAATGACCCGTTAAACATAAACGTAAGCAGTCAAGAATTAGAGAAAGTATTTCTGCATGTTCCAGCAACATTTCACAACATACTCCATTTCTAAAGTCTTATAACAACAAATTCCTTAGAAAGAAACCCCAAATATTTCATACAATCCTATGAAAGTGTCTTTCAACTAAACTTTTTCTCATTTCATACAAAACTTTTGAGGTTCCCTCTTGTTCACACAATCAATGGTAAAAACAATCTTCTATTGAAACAAGAGTGTAATGCAATTTATGATCGAAATCTAACTGCGGATAAATTTGTGATGTGTGTTCAAGTTTCATACTCTGTAACACTTGAACTTTTCAAACATGCTTCAATCTTTATCACATCATGCCGGTATGAAATCAATTCATCATTGATTACTACTGAGTTACAAACAGACAGGCGGAGAGACAGACAGATTTATTCAATACAAGGTCTTTGGCCTGAAATACAGAAAATACTGTGTCAGTTATGAACAAAGAACATCCAATGCTTTGTAAAAAATCGTTATGGGACAGGAGAGAAGAAAAAAAAAGCTATGTTTTTGCGGGACTATCTTTAAGAGGGTGGACATTTACTTGTCGAGATGTTGTCATTCTAAAAATAATCTGTGTTCACACTTTTTATTATAGATAGCAAGTGTGCGCATGTTTAAGTGGAGGAAGAGAACTATCATATGAAAAGAAAACTTGAAAAGGACAGATACTTGGTCCTACAGATTTAACCATGCTTTAGTCATTCTTTGATGTTGAAGAACCTTGTTTACATTATTACATACAGAAAGCAAAAACTAAAAAGAAATTTGGCCATCTTCTTGAGAAGAAGTCTAGAAAAGAGCAATTTTTTGTCTACCAGATTTAATTATGCTCAAAATTCTTCTGATGTCTTAAAGTTTGTAAAAACATGTATGAAAAGAATTATATTTGTAGAGCTAATGGAAACCAAAATAGCCCTGTTCTAGAGAGACGTTCTTGTCAAGAGGATATCATTTTTCAGTTAAATATAATCATGCTTGAAATGCTCAAATGTACGACTTTTTCATCAGCTGCTTACAAAAACTATCAGAAGTAAATTATGCCATCTTGAGAGAAAGTCTTAAAGAAAGAGCAGTTTTAATAATCAGATGATGCAAGCAAAAACTACTTAGAACAAAAAATATGGCATGGTAAATCCTCACCCAAAGGAAAAATTCCTTCAGGGACTAAGTATTTTTCATCAAATTTCACAAGACTTTAATAAATGCCCAAATACAATGTGTGCTCATTAAGGTTCATATCCTTTCACTTGGCTATCATATTTATCGCTGTATGCCAAATATATGCCAATTTTGCAATGAAAATTGATCAATGGTATTATACATGTGCAGAAGTAGAAGTTTACATTCATTTCGATGCATAGTATACATAAGTCATATGACCCATTTGACACTTCAAATTCAAAACTATCTTTCAGTCTGCTTTAGAAAAGTAATAAAAATCATGTTTGATCTATTGGTACATCAAATATGGTTGATAAAAAAACATGAAGTTACACATTTTTTGTTCAAAAACTTAATAACGTATCAATTCACAAAGTTATCAATTCATTAATAGTGATTTGCATAAGAATATTGTTTTAAGCATCACTCAGTTCTTTTCAATACAAAAAACACCATTAACAACGTTTGTCACACCTGAGTCCAGCGACATACTCCATATCATTGAAATAAATTTAGGTTTTTTTTCAGGTTTTTCGATACAAGGTATACTTTTCGATATGGGTTAGCATGTCAGCATGACAGACCTTCAATTACCAGAGCTAGCTTCAGATGCCTTACTCTGGTATGAATGGAAGGAGGACACACAGAGTCCACTAAGGCTTCTGCAGTGAGTCCAGCAAGGCTTCTCCCCAGTGTAAACTAGTGTTCCATGAAGCTCCTGAAATTCTCTAATGCCATTATTGATAGCTCTTCCTCACCAACTAAGCCAGATTCTTTCTACACTGAAGGCAAGCACTACAGACTGTCTCAGATTCTCAATAAACTTTCTTCCACTTTACTCTGACTACTATATAGCATTGTTGAAGAATGTGCTCTCTACATTTGGAAGGATTATGTTTGAATCAAACTGTCTCATACCTGAATATATGAAGATTGAAATAGCACTCTCAGCCAACAATCTCTAAGGCAAAGAACAGTGTTGTGGCACTTGACTGTGGTGATGTGTGAGAATGTGCAAATTATCTTGTTGAAGGTAGTTCATTTTCTAAGTTTCAAATCTAGTAGACGCTCTAAAAGTTGGAAATTTCATAAAATAATTTTTTAAAGTTTTGTTAACACCTAAAGTAGGATTCAAACCCAACTTGCAGAAAGCCTCACTTCATCTTAAAATAATATTTTCTGCTTGGCCAAGGTCACTATCAACTTCAGAGACAAGAATTCAGTCTTATTAGAAGATGATACACTGTGTTAGGATTTAGTTTCAAAGGTTGGCAATTTAGACATCAAAAGACTCAGTAGATCAAATCTGACATTAAGCTCCTCTGTCAGAATGTCAGAATCTTTGCAAAGGTTATCAACAGGCAGAAGGATGCAAACAAACAAACTTGTACAAAGGAACTCCAAACAAAAAATGAAAGAGTTGATTTGGTAGTGCACTGCGCATAGGAGAAAGTAGAAGAAGAGTGTGCAAAAAGTGTGCGAGTGTCGACCAAGATTTGAAGTCTATGAGCTGGAAAGTGTACATTAACAAGCAAGTGAAGCAATTACTATTTGTGCCATAGACAGTTCTATCCTTTTAATATTTGTCTACATCATGGACTCTCAGAAAATGCTTCAATATATTAAAAATTTTTTTTATTGATTTAAAGAAAAATCATGAGCTGCATGATCATATTCTTCGACTGAAATTCAAGGCATCCCAAACGATGAAACTCGATGCCTGTTGCTCAAGTGCAATATTTACCTCATAGGTAATATGAATAAAAAGGTGGATCAACAGATTTCTGAACAGATGAACTCTCTTGGGAGACAGGATTGAGATGCAAACCATCAAGAGGAATTCTTAGTTGCATCTTTCTCCATCAGATTGTCGCTGTGTCACAGAATTTGTAAAAACCGTTCTGTTCCCAGAGATAGTAGACAGTTCACAGACAAAGGTAATGGATGATTGTATCCACTTCCATATCCTTTAACAAAAATTTATATATATATATACATTTAACTTCTTTTGAAAGTTAATGGAAAATAATTATGTTATAAATAGAATGCAGTGAGTTCAAACAAAAGCCTTCTTAAAACACAATTGGTTTCCAGATACATAACAATGTAAAGAATGTAGGGGAATTCTTTTGAAATAAATGGTTGTAATGAAACATTTATAGAAGTCCTACATTACTCAAGCTCTCTTGTCTTGTTTGCCGTGAGTAACGTAAAACTCCTTTTTCAATACATGACAGGAAGCAATTTAGATAAAAATAATTTCTCAAGAAATCGTATAAATGTAAATCCAGGGAATTAATTTATTTTGAAAGACAAACAAAATGATGACAGACAAACTGGCCTCTTTTAACAGGACAATGAACAACCCAAAAACAAAAAAATCTTCAACAAAGTCAAACAAAAATATTTGGACAAAAAGATAGATTATTGGCAAACAATAAGAGTTAAAAAGCTAGAGAGGCACTCTCTGAATGAGCAATTTTTAACTCATTCAGTATTTGAAATACCTACTTGTCTTTAATAGTTGGCATTAGGGCTTATGGTTTCAGAAACCTTCCTCGAGCTGCAATGAGTATAGACACTTAGTTCATGGAATTCACCCGAAGCCAGATTGTGAGCATTGCAAGTTGCTCCAACTGAAATTTACCAGCAATTGGTTGGCGGACAGGCAGCTTTCTTGAACACTGGAGCCATCTAATGCAAACTTCAAAAGGATGTGTAATAAATGCATTTTAAGACATCTGAAGTTCGCTATGTTCTCTGAAATAGCACTCAGATATTAACCTTTTTCCCAAAATATGTAAAAGAATCTATCAATATTGACCAAAACAACATATTAATCTACAATAACTCTATAAAATTTGAGCTTGTATTTAGCTGCTAGCACTTGGTTCTTTATTCAAACTATTTCTTGTAATGACACATCACAAGCAAAGTACTCTAACCTGACAAAATTTACAAGGGGGGCAACAATCCAATACCTAATGGATGTCTTATTGATGCAATTATAAGCTTGGTCCAGGAACACTTTGAGACAAACTATTTCTAGAGCTAGGCTACAAGATTATCGGCAAGTGCAAAGTCTACACCAGAGTGACGTGTGTCCAATCAATACAGGAATATTGCTGTGCTTAGACACAGCACTGGGTCCTAAGTAAAACACTTTCAGTGTCATTACTCTTCCAATAGTCTCTATCTTAGCCTGTCCACCAGTCTCCTCCTTTATTGTTTAAATGTTATTACCTTCCGCAAGGGTGACAAAGAGATACATTAGCCCCCCTATAGTCTCAGGCTCATTACATAAAACCTCACATGGGACAAATATATCCATAATATATCCCGAATGTTTTAATTGACCTCATCAAATAAAGAAACAAAATGTACGAAAAACTTTTTGATGAGTTCAAAGAAACTGGGTCACCCGCTCAAATAGCCGTTTCAGTTGTTAGAGATGTTCAATTTTCATACCTTTAATAAGGTACGCTTTTATCATGGAGGGGTATAAACATTTCTCACTTCCCTCAAGAGGACGATATCAGTAGTTCTCGAGGGACTCGTGGACCAATTGGTGATCGAGATGCTTACATGAGGTAGGATAATAATTCTTTTTTACCCATAGCCCTTGTAATTCTGCATTGTTTAGGATATCATCAGTTAAGATACTGGAAAAGTTATTTGAAAACATAGGTCACTGTCTAATCACTTCATTTACAGTTTACATTTCTCTTTTGAATCTTATGATAGTTTTAATTGTGTTTCTATTCTAATATGGTAACCATAACATTGAATTTCTTCATTACCATAAAAAGCCCTGGTTACGTTGGAACTTTACTCAAGATAAAGTTCTTATAAATTATGCTCCTCTTATCTCTCCAAAACTTTCATTATGTCCTTAAAAATGGCCTTGTTAAGTCTATATCACAAAACAAGTTGAAGTTGTTTAATCTCGTAAATCTGTCTTATTTAGTTAGTTTTACTTAGTACAACTCTTAAGCATCTTTTACCATCATTTTGTCTCAAAAAACCATCTTTCCTTTTGAAATATGTAAAGCGTAGCTGTGGAAACATGGGTAACATGGATACCACTTGTTAAACTTATTGTCTACAATCTTCTTCATCCTCTGACATCTTGAAATTTTTCAAAATATTTTCAGTGTCTTTGATTGTTGTGGAAACAGGAGTAACAAATAACCCCATCTTCTTCAATTTCATCTTTAACAAATGTGGAAATATTTATCATAAATCTTGAAATTGATTGAGGAAACACCATCAAAATTTGCTTCTTATAATAACAATAATCATTTATTTGTAAACCACCTAGTATCAATCTTCATAGTTGCTCACTGGTGCATATGAGAGAGTTGAGTCTAGAGAAGTGAGAATTCATTCATGATATGTTGTCTTGAAGAGGAGAATGTTTATTTGTGTTTTGAAATTTGTTTCAAATCTGGTTATTTTGAGTTGAGGTTGTGAACTGTTTTGAAAACATTTAGTTGCAGCAATCAAGAAGACTCTTGAACCCAACATGTTGTGAACACTGGCTTAATTCTCACATGGCTGATACACATTGACGACCTGATTTAGGGAGAGAGGCCTGCTTTCATTTATGAAGACCTCTTTAGTCAAGAGAAGAATTTGGAATTTCAAGACATATTCAGTACATAATCTTTCTTTAACCACTATTTTCCCATCAGTATTGGCATTGTTGGAAAGTTTGCTGGTCAAGATTTCATAAAAATATTGCTTGCATTTGGAAGAGTTTAACTAAGCCTCAGTCCCTTAAGCCTCATGTTTCGCCTCTCTTAAGTCACCTCCACAGTTATTGAAGTTGTAATCAGATCATCTTCACAGCTGTCAAATCTAGAGTCTTTCAGATTACTGAACATTGGGTTTGGAAAATTTAGAAAAGGAGGATGAAGATTAGTTATATTGGAAAGGATGACAATGAAGGCTGCAGATGCTATTATACTTTTTAATCATTTTATCCAAAATGTCATCTGAACATTAGCTGAGTAATAAACAGAACTACCACAAAACATTTACATTTTTCCTGTCCCTGATTGTCCATCTTTCCTTACAGTGAACATCGTCATGAAGTGGAACACACTCACAAGATGTAAGCTTCTTACTGCAATGTTATGAGATTGGTTGAAACGAGCACATACACTTTCTCTGCAGCAATAACATTACCTCCTAATTTGCAACTATAAGAATCTATGTACAGAAATCTTCTTTTTGGCTCAGGCCTATGAAAAGGTATTCCTTGTTACCAATATCTTTAGACACAACTTTTCTGTTGTGCTCACAATCCATAAATACACATTAACATGATGAAGGGCATTAAGAAACAGGGTTTCAAAATCTTAGAACATCTTATAGTTCTGAAATCCTTGTAATTTCTTTATTCATAGAGTGTTATCTAAAACAGCAAACTGAGGTTTAGTTGAAGGATAAACTACTTCTTATTTTAACAAAATTTAGCAATTTAATAAAAATATCCATCTTTCTACATCTCTAAAACTATAAAATGCCATACAAAGATGTCAACAAATTCATTGGATCTTTAGAATTTGCATTTGTGGATATTCATGCTTTACAAACTCTTAAGGGCTAAAGCAAATTCGATTTTGATTTTGTTTTGTAGTATAGAAAAGTAGTATAGATAACAAAAAAATTGTATCCTCGACTTATGTGATAGCGTGTAAAATCAAACTTATTTTGAGATTTTTGTCTAATTTCATTAAGGCAACTTAAACATTCAAAATTCAAACAACCCAAAATGGACTGCCCTTAAATCTTGCTACAGTTAAGTATTCATATATGTCATAAAAGATGTCTAGAAGAGCTAAACTTTCATACTAATTACAAATCCTACGATATCAGTCCAAGTTCTTTTTCTCCTTTGAAAAAAATCAAATAAATGTCCCATTTATTCTAACAGAAATGAAAGCGATGACACTTGATAAAATTTAATACAATATTCAAACCTTCATTTGCTGTCTATACTGGTACAGAAAGGTTAGTTGAATCGTTAACTCATATCAAAGTGAAATTAATCAAGAGTGTATTGCTCTTACAAGCTCAGGGAGATGGTCATCAACTTAACCCTTCCGTTGCTGAATATTATTTTGACCAGTTTTGCCCCCGTGGCTGAATTTTCCAGCACTCGCCTCGCTACGGTAATAACGCAATTAGCCCCTGTGGCCGAATTTTCCAGCGCCGCCAGATGCGACCGTTTTTACAACATATGGCGTGTTTACATGGCGTTATCGTCGTTTTGTACTAAATTTTAAAAATTGTCTTCATTTCAAACATTATAAAATCATTTAATCACTGAGTGCACACATGCAAATTATATACGGAATTGAAGCTAATTTCTTGCTCTATATTTCACGATAAATTTTATTACGATACGCCATCCTAAACGAAAGATATAAATAACGAAAGCAGGGTAGTGATAAATCCCGATAACGTTCTGACCCCCACAGTAATATTACTAAGCTAGTAGCCCCGGGCAAACGCACGCGCTCAGCGCGTGCAGGCGGGGTATCCCCGCTGAAAAATACACTCACACTTAACAGAAATTGTCTTTATTTCCAATTTTATAATTCAAATTATTCGCTTTGTATACATGCAAATTATATATGGAATTGAAGGCAATTTATTCTTCTTTACGAAAAAATAAATCATAACAATCTTTTGCACTGTAATTAGAAGTTATTACCAACGTAACGTGGGTATAGCTAGTGAATAAAGTCTTTGATAATCGCCTTACCGCGACATTTGTCGCATAATTTCCACACGTTTTATTTTGATGCAAATATGGGCAAATTACACATGAAAATGAAGGTATTTATTTCCTCTTTACGTTGATATGAAAATGATAAATATGTACCGCTTGGTTTGGAATATATATAGTTTGCAAAGATTGTACCCTCAGGTATTTGAAAACAGATTTTGATAATTGCGACATCACTTACCGCTCCTTTATTGTTTCATTGTAATTTGCAAATTTTACTTAGAATTGAAGACGATCCTTTTCTCTTTATTGTGATATAAAAATGTTGATAATGCGCTCTGCCGTTAAATGGATAGGAAGTGTAAAAAGCAGTTGAAAAAATCGCTTCTCGGTTAACAAGATATGAATAGAGAAATTGCCTGTTTGCGCAATGCTCGTCGGGTCTTTACTGATTTTCGTTTACATACAAATTTTATATGGAAATAAAGATCATCCTTTTCTCTATATTTTGATATATGAAATTTCAAAATGTCCCGAGAACTTTATGTGATATAAAGTGCGAGAAAATGGTAAAAATACAAAGAATAAAGAAAAGTCGCAATTTTGCGGCACTTGTTGTATCTTTATTTTATATACTGCATATAACTTTTTTACATCAAATCGAAGACAATTATTTCCTCTTTATCACGAGGTAATCAATTTCAAAATACGCCTAGCTGTTGAGAAGATATAAACGAAATAAAGGCACATGTCAAAATCGCCGTTCAGTTTACATGATTTGAATAGAGAAATTAGCTTTTTGTGCGGCGCTTGCTGTGTCTTTATTTATTTTTGCGCATATACAAATTTTACATGGAATGAAAGACAATCTTTCTCTCTATCTTATAATATAAAAATTGTCAAAATAAGTTGACCACATCATGTGAAGATTGGTGTGACAAAATGGTGTAAAACTAAAAATATGTAAAAATCACCTTTTTTGCGGCACATGCTGTATCTTCATTTCAGGTGGCGTAGTTATGTATTTTATATTGAATTGAAGACAATTTTCTGCTCTTTCAAAAGATTCAACCGGTATTGTAATACGCCCAAGGGTTCAGAGCATAGGGCGTGCGATAGGAAGGCGTGCATAGGGTCAAAATGCACGCGTCTCAGTAAACGATAGCATGCGCGGGTCGGTAAGCTCGTGCGAGAGGGTAGAAAGTGCCCACAGGCTATTAGCACGTGCGGCGGGGAGTGGGGAAAAATTGAGTGATTTTAACGTTTATTTTCGGTACGATAAACATTTTCAATACTCTCATAACTTTCGGAGCATGTTCGCGCATTATTTAGAAAACCAACGAAACAAAACACGGTTGCTTAGCGACAGCCGGAACGAAAATACAAGCGTTGAACTGAGACTACTGCTAGGCAATAAATTTCCGGGCCCCGCTACCGAGACCCGCGGTCATAATTAGTTAGCGTGAGAAAAATAGAGTGTGCTACTCGCATCCCGCTAAGGGGACTTGCGGGCAAAGCTAATTTCATCCTGGAATATTCCGGGACCCGCATCTTAAGGGTTAATGTATATGAATAATTACAAGAGCACTTTCAAGGATCATTTGGCTTAATAATTTCTTTCATGGTTATTATAACTTATTTATGAGCATCAACTTCAGTCACACTTATAATCATATTGAACAAGATTTACCACCAAGTGTTTCTACTTGATTTTTGTTGTTGTTTGTTTTCTTTACTTTCAAAATTGTCATATAAAACAGCTTCCAAAAAAAATAATGAATTATTTGTGAATGTTCCCATAGCACTTGAAATTAGTTTAAATGCATGTGCAAGAAAATCAATGAAACACTGACATGAGAAATAGAATACTTGAAGACAAAACTTAATTATTGTTTAAATTTAAACGTTTTATATCACTTAACATTTTCCAACTTTCCTTAGAGAAAACTGAAATGGCTTTGTTCTGAGTGTAATCTACTGTTTCATGTTTGGCAATGAAAATCATGTAACTTCTTAATCAAAGGAAATGGTTAAGAATGGTATTTAATCACTGATGATTATAGCTATAAAGTAATTCATAAATATATTATATATACATAATATATAAAGTAATATAAAAAGAAATATATAAGATCAAAGAAGAACCTTATTTGGGAAATTAGTACATTTAATGATCTTTTTGAAGTCAGCTCTGAGAAAAGTAAATAATATATATATTCGGCACATTTATATCAATATTTATATCCTCCTAATACATCAATGTATTTATATGTAAGGAACGCCTTCAATACCCTGGTATCTATCAGACCAAATATCTTGTATTGCTATTTATATAACCAGCCAATTAAATTACTCAAATCTAACAATAGCAGCACAAACTGATTATAAGTCTGTAAGTTTGAGATACTTGCTTCAAGCTCAAGCTTAACAACATTTCAGGGCAGGAAAATTTACATACTAAGTAAACATAAATTCATTATTACTATGCCATCAGTACCATGAGGCATTTTGTCAGATAGATATCAGGGTATTGAAGGAGTCTTGTGGATTAAAATATACTGATGTAGGATGTATTTATATATAGAAAATTCTAAATAATCAATTTCATCTTTTGAAAGTATACAGTAACACTGAACTACACTGCATATATTTTGCCCAATACTTATATATATATATGTAACTTTTACAAAAATGTTTCCAAGTTTGACTTTTTAATCTACATCTTGAATTGCAAGAAAACCTTTCAATGCCTTTAGGAAATAAAAAACGTTTAGAAAATACTCAGTTTACAAAACAAGACTTACCTTTGAAGTTAAAGACTAATGTTCTGTGCTAATGGAAATAGAAATGTCTTTACTCTTCTCATAACTTAACCACATTTTTTTCTTCAAAAGTCTTAAAGATCAAAGACTTTCAAATCTAACTTTCAACTTTCTTTATAACTGAATATCAGAATAAACAAAAAAGGCTTTCAAGTTTATCAAGCCACGTTCAAACATCCGAAACATACATCGATTAAAAGAACATAGCACTAAGAATATGATAAAGATAATTATTTTAGCATGCAACAACGAAAGATAGAAAAAAAATCTATTTTTTCATGGTCCTTGAAAAATGACTTGTCTGTGTTAGGAAATTTAAAGGAGCAAACTCTGTTCTTGAAAAAATACTTCGAATTTGTAAATATTCATGTAAAATATATTTTTAATTTCATATAACCATGCAAATATGTTAATCACTGTCCTCACAAATTATAAGCTATCACATAATATAAAAGCATCAAAGCAAGATATATGCACCCATATATGAGCAATGCACCCTTAGGCTAAGGTGGCACAAACTCAATGTTTTAACTATAGGCTGAGACAACCGTTCTTCTAAATCATGGTTCATACAGCCAAAACAGAATAAAATTTCAGTACTTTTCCAGGACTTTTCAAGGACATTTTACCATTTTTCAAGAACAAATATTCGCAGAATTATGCATACTATCAATACAAAATTCAAGTACTTTTCCAGGCCCGTGCGAACCATGTAAAATGGTTTGTTGCAAGTGGAACATGGTTCTTTATAACTTGAGTAGAATCAAAAACAGTTTAACCATACCTCATATACAGCATGCTTAACCTTACAAAGTAGAGACAGTGCTCAAATGATTTTTGGACCTATTGGATATTTACTCCCTGATTTGGATACCCTTGAATGAGTAAAGTCGATTTGCAAAGTGTATATAGTAAAATGGTAACTGTAGTAGTTTTGACATTTTTTAAATTTAAAAAGCAATTGTAGAATAAAGCTTCTTCATGACTTTGTTTTTCTGTAATATCAAAATTATTATTACCAAATGCATTGAACATGATGAGAGCAATTTAAAAATATATTTGTTTCTTGAACTTGAAAGGCCATTAAGTCAATTCATAGAATGATTAGATAAACTCTATAATACTAATACTATCAACTTAAATATTAGCATAACAACTTGAAGAAAATTCTTGAACTGTCCACTGTGACTAAATTACTACCATTGTGGCAAAAGGTGCTGCAAACATGAATGCTATTAGCTCAAAAATTCGTAGGCTTGAATGACGCTTTAGTTTTTTTACACACATTTTTACTAGATCATTATCCCCACAACTAAAACTATTCAAAAGGCATCAAACAATGACGTAGAGCTTCAATATCCATTGAAGTATGTGTTAAAAAACGCTAGTGTTTACAAAATATTTTGCACAGTAAACAGGATATTTTGATTCTTTTCTACAGAGATATGCAGCTTATCTGGAGCACTGTGCATGCAGGAGACAGATAGCCCTTACACCATAAAGGCCTGCAATCAAGTCTAGTTCTTGATAATTTGTCTCTCTGATCCACATATTTCATAAGAACTTAATTCCAAAGCCCTGAGAAATTGGTCTGTCACTCATGGTTGGACATTGACAAGAGAGAAGACAAGGTTCTGATCTATCAAAGACAGTATTGATTGGGACAAGGTCCCTGTATTGTGGAGACTCCTTGCACTGTCAGTCTGATTACCATCTCAAGAATACAGGTACAATGACAGCCTTCTTGAATACTAGGATGCTGATGTATATATACAAGTGGTGTGTAGAGCTCTCAAGTATAAGGAAAGTGTTACAGTACAAAGCATAGAGGCTCAAATGCTAGTCATCAATCATTAGACTGCAAGGTGAGGTGAGGTGAGGTGAGGTGAGGTCCCTTTCAAGAGTATTTCATTTATTGCAGAGAGAAAGCCCCAAACACTATTGTAATTATGCATTGCTGTAAAACCTGCGAGCATCGGCTGAAACTACTGTGCTGAAATTCAGTGTAGCATTGCACCCACACCTTCCTGCGTGTAGAACAGTTCTCTACTGCAGACAAAGTTGCTGATCTCCTGGCAGGATTCCAACCACAGACCTCTTAATTCGAAGCCGAACACGCTAACCACTGCGCTATCCCCTTAGACTGTAATGGAATTCCCGATATTCCATCTTTGTATGACACTAAGATGATATACCATATGCAAGGAGTGCGTACGACTTTCTGAGTATATGTTACAGCAAGACCTATAAAATTTCATTACCCAGGCATCAGGTACTGTAAGAGTAACTGAGTCCCAAAACATTCCACCTTATATGATATTGAGGCGGGTATTCTATATTCAAGTGGTGCTAGACCCAGAGGGTGTGAAGGTATTACAGAAGGAATCATACAAGTTCTAAAACCAGAATATACAAAATATTCAAAGACAGTAAAATCTTCTTGATTTTGTTTGTTTTTTTATTATTGACAATTCACAATCACAACATTGTACGCTGCTTGAACTGCATGGCAATAATTAAGTGATTCATTTCATTAATTGTTTGATAAATTTTCAAAGTCTTTAAATTTACAGATAATAAAAGCTCTGCATCACAAAATAAGGCGAAGTGAGGTGATTTGGGGTTTAACGCTGCTTTTAAGATTATTTCACTTAAATCACGGCTGATAGTATTATTGCAGGGAGAAAGCTCTCAACATTATTGTGGCCATACATTGTGGTGAAATCTCCAATCATTGGCTGTAACTAGCGAACCATGGGTAGTACGGCACTGTGATTCAGTATACCATTGCACCTAAACCTTACTGCATGTAGAATAGTTCTCTACCGTAGACAAAGTTGCTGAGCCCCTGGCAGGATTTCGAACAACGGACCTCTCAATCCACTGTGCTATCCCACCCCCAACACAATATAAAGAAACCCTTTTAATCATAGAACACAAAAAGAGTCCTTGTGGTTTTATCTTCAACCTATTAATCAGTAATAAACAAAACATAACAAAATGACAAATTTAACGATTTAAAAAGGACTTGTATCACGGAACGGTTTATGCAATAATCATAGGATTCACGACACTAATGTGTTTAGCATTCTCTTAATAGCAAGGAGAATGAATAATAAATGACAATGAGAACAATAAATTCACATATAATCGGCAATTACAATGTCACAATGGTGATAAAAGGAACCGCAATCAGAGTCATGAATTATGCAGGGAATGGACAGAATCTTCTATTTTCAGCTTTTAAACTTAACTAATAATGTCATGAAATACAATTAATTTCAAAATTGACATAAGAAAACATACAGAGGCTTAAAAAGTATCCAAACTCTTATTAAAAGTTTATGCTATGCAACAGTGGAAAGGACATGATATTTTATTTTAATGTTAAAGGAATAAAAAGAGGAGTTTTAAAACAAAATCTTCAGGAAACTGATACAATCAAATGTAAATGTCAAGAACGTTTTGTCAATAACTTCTTACATGAGCCCTGAAAAAGAAAACATCCACCCTGGATTAAAGTTTATGTATTCTCCTGCCCCTTGAATCATTCTGAAGATGTACAGAGTTTCCTCTTATGACCAGCATTCATTAAACAAATGCCAGGTTACAAGAAGCTCTGAAGTATACAACTGTTCAATAAGGAAGGGCCTGGTATGAGTACATTCTGATCAAAAGTTTCCTAGCCCTGACTATAGAAAATCTGGTATGCTGTTTTTAATTATATTGACATGAGCAGGCTTTAGATGAGAGTGAGAATCAAAAGACTTACCTCGTCAAAAAGCTGAGTACCATCCTTCCCCGCCCCCCTCATGAGCTCATCTATTCCCCCGGGATGGAACTCCAGGTAGGGGGTGATGTTGTAAACCTTACCTGTGAAAGGAGAAATATTATTATTGTACTGACAATCGGGGTAAGCAGAGATTATGTGTAGAAATATTGACCGATTTGAAGTTTCAATAATGTTGTGCTATCACAATTTGTCTGGTTTCTGTTAGAAAAGGTTATTACACTGAGACTATGTATTTTTTAATTAGGGAAACAAAATAATCCAACAGTTAATGAAATCATACTTTTGAAGAGCTCCTTTCATCAATGTAGGACTATGGAAAATTCAGATAACCTGATGGTACAATAATGGTAAAAAGCAATGGGAAATGAATTAAGACTCAAAGACCTTTTGAAACCATCAGATCCCGCCTTGTCCTGTGTATACATATATATCTAAGATATCTGAAATCAGACAGGTAAGATTATTTGGTCCACATGCAACCATCTATAAAGGTGCTTGGCTTGATTTGAAAAACTGATCACAGAAATACCAAGAACCACACTACATTAGACAACAAAGAATTGTTAGCCATCTTAGCAACCTACAGATACATAAAGCCCATGAAACAAAGCTGCCTTGACGGAACAGACCATTGATGTTTCATGATGCATTTTTCAATCATTTGGTTTATCTATGTTTCATGATTGGTTCAATCCATGAATGTTCGTTCTGGTAAAAGACTCCCTCTTACTGCTGTTGTACATTCATTACATAAATAGACATTTCACCACAAAAACATGGATGGTGATAGTTAAAGAGCCTGATGGACCTATTGGCATCCTGTCCGCCATTTTGTTTTGAGGGAAATGATATAAAAAAAGGCATTGTATACAACATCAATTGACAATATGAATCGACAGTATATCTAGACATTTATAACTGATTTATGATAAGACTAATCAACAATGCCTTTTCACATTCATAGCTCAAATGAATGGTTTTACTTCCCATTCTTGTTTTATTTTACCGAGTGTGCACCCTCATTTATCAAGTTTTAAAATCTAAATTAAAAAAAATGTAACCCTCAGTACCATGTTTCAACTGGGTTATGTTACTAGCATGAGCTGACAACATAATTGTATAAACAGGAATGTCCCTTTTATTTAGTTTCTACACACAAATTTGATAGGCCTGTCCTTTTAAATCTTCAACCTATTTTGGAGCTTTCATTTTTGTTCTCAATGGTATAAAACTACACAATAAATCAGCAGGACAAGGATATTTCATGGGTGTACTACATCTTTATTTTCACAATGGCCATCCATAAAATATCCCTGTCCTTATTATTGCCAACTTCTAGAATGCCACTCAAACAGTACATTCTAATAGAAATGTCACATCTCAACTAGATCATGCTGTATTCTATATACATCTCCAATTAGCTATTTAATTAACGGGAACATCACAACCTAGCAATGTCTTCTCAAGATAACATTAACCACTTACTGAGCTCGTACAGACGAATTGGACAGGCAAGGTAAATAACTAATGAATACTTGATTGGGTAAAGCTGATACATGTCATAAAACGGAATTGTACAGACCATAAATTCTTGTATATATATATTAATTCATCATTCCACTGACATCAATGTCTTTTTATTCGCATTATAGTGATGTTACTGATAAAGAATACAGAAATTTTAGTAATAAAAAATAACTATTTCAAAAGACACAAGCAATATTTCAAAATAGATGATTCTTAAATGTCATCAGCAATTCTAAACTGAAGTTTTCTCTGCTTTGGACATTAAATCCTTGAACTAATCTGAGATCTTACTCATTAATAAAATGACTATTTCAATACAATATTCAGCAAAGAAACCCGGTAGAAACCTACAAAACAAAATCCCTTTAAGCTAGAGATAGATAATCTGAAGACCTATTAAGGTCAACATAAAACACTCCTCTTCTCACAGAGCTGAATATTCCCCCTGTGACGGCCTGTCAATTACACAAGCTCAGTGAAACAAAAATGGTTTGATGTAAATGTCAACACTAGAACTAATTTCTGTGTTAATGGAATCACTGATTTAATTTCCCCTGTTATAGACTTCATAACCTTTAGATTTCTCATTTGTTTTTCTATCTTAACGGTTAAATAACAAAATAATTCAAAGATGCTTAGTCATCATAATCATATAAATATACTTCTGAGCAGACTATTTAACTAATAATGTCATAAATTCAAACAACTGCCTTCACTGAGAATCATAATTATCATTCTTCACAACAAAAACAACAAACCATTGTATACTACCATTTTTTTATTATTCAACATCTCCAACTGTAATCACATTATTTTTTTGCTACCACAAACAGTTACAGCTTGAAACTTGAACAATTCAAATAAATCAAAGGATAAGTTATCGTGGTATAAATGAATTAGAATCTGTCCCACACTGCACCACTCTCAACAGTGATCCATCATGAGGGACGGCTCCGATCACGCAAGATGTCATTTCATCTGAGAGCAATCAGCGCCTTGCTTCCACTGTAATTGATGTCATCTGTCATCATGTATCTATGTCGTCGCTTATTTGTTTTTTCACAGCCAAAGAATAAATTTACCATAAAAACCTTGGGTCCTCTGTGTTTCCATTACAAGAGCAATTCTCAATGGCATAAACTGTTGTAACTTTGATCCTTACTTGGTGACATCAATCTTCAAAAGTAAGACAAAACTCACACCAGACCAATCAGCGGCTTTTGGCTACTACCCAATGTAGCTGATTGTTGCAATAACGATAGTCAATTTAAACCTACAATTGCAATAGCTATTGCCATAGTTAAAAAATAAATGAAGGAATTTAGTTAAAGCCAACATTACCTAGCATATATAAAAAGGGTAATTCTTGCATCGAGCTAACAGGGGTCTGTCACAGCATATTATCAAATCTGAAAGCTTCATTGTCACTTGTTAGAAAATTTCACTAATAGATTCATATAACATCTCAGTTCACTTAACTATCGAAACTATCGATCGATGGTCGTGCTATCGACACTTTTTAAGTTACTATAGATAAATGATTATTGGCACAGCACATATCGCGATAAATAGATGATATCATGTTCTTCAAAATGGCAGGGCTTTGTTCAATATCTACTGTCAAAGTGATGTCCCCTAGGAGATACCATTGATCTCCAACAAGCAATATCTCCTGTAAAACACATATTTGATGATAAATGGGTTATCAGAAGCATACAAAGGGTTGAGATTCTGAAAGAGAATTATATATATTGACCTTTTAAATCTTGCCAGCATATTCAAACATTTGCATCATAAAGGTTAGGACAAACAGAGAACTGTAGGGGTGCAACGATACAGGAGAGCCACGATACGATACATATCTCGATACTTTTGCTACGATACGATACATATCTCGATACAGCCTTAAAAACTACTAAACTAGTAAACTTGGACATGTCAGCAATTAAAGCCAATAAAACTAACATCTACGCCGAATGTTCTTCTGAATAAAGGAAAACAAAGCTTTTCTTAATGTCTTTATTTCTTCAAAGACTCAATCAAAGAAATCTCAATTCACAGTCACTGCTCAAAGTGAATCAAAAGTGAAATGACAATTTAGTTAGTCAAACACTGTTAGTGACAGTCAGACAGAGTCAGACTCTTTAAAAGTCTTTTTATAACTGGAAATAAATTGAAATAACTTCTGTTTTCTGCTCATTAGTGCTCAAGGAAAACATTGACAAATTTAATATTTATGAAACTTGAAAATTCAAAATTGAAAAAAGTTTCAAAAACTGGAAACTGCAAGCATACTCATTAGTCTTGATTCTTGACTCTATGATAGACAGTCTATACTGAGTATAACTTTAAATTCTTCTTCAAAAATATCAGCATATCAACATTGTCCGAAGACAGGGATGCTCGTTGAGCCGACACTATATCTCCAGCCGTAGAGAAAACTCTCTCGCTTGGGACGGATGTTGCGGGTACCCCCAGGTATCTCCTTGCGACACGGGACAAGTGCGGGAAGCAGACTGAGTTGGCCTTCCACCAATCTAGTGGATTCTCTGTCAGAGGAATGCAAGGTTCCATCTTGTACTTTGATATTTCTTCCTCTATTTGACTAGCAAGAGACTTGCCTTCCTGCACACTGGTAATGAAGACATCACCAAATATTTCTTCCATTGCAGATTTTTGTGACAATTCACTGAATTCAGACTTTAGCTTCTTCACAGATGGCTCAACCACCTCTCCTTGTGTGTCGGCCTCACTCTTAGGACTGTCGACATTTCATTGGTTGGAAAAATCGAAACTAGTGCAACGGCGATTCTGATTGGCCGAAG
Organism: Phorcus lineatus; assembly: GCA_921293015.1. Taxonomy (NCBI): domain Eukaryota; kingdom Metazoa; phylum Mollusca; class Gastropoda; order Trochida; family Trochidae; genus Phorcus; species Phorcus lineatus. Next base: position 37,340,265 of record OV121085.1, read on the forward strand.
TTACTAAACACGCCGTGCTGTTATATTTACTCATTTCTTTTGATAATTTAGACTCAATAAATTCAACGTTTAAATTGTTTAATTGATATCATTTAGAAACTTTGAATGTAGCCATTTGTCAATTATTAATTTTCTAACATAATTCCCAAACACGATGTTGAAATTGTTGACATTTCCATCCGAAACGGTGTTAGCAAGTAAACACGCTGTGATGTAATTTACTAATTTCTTTTGATAATTTTGACTCAATAAATTCAACGTTTAAATTGTTTAATTGATAATATTAAGAAACTTTGAATGTAGCCATTTGTCAATTATTTATTTTCTAACATAATTCCCAAACACGATGTTGAGAATGTTGACATTTCCATCCGAGACGGTGTTAGCATTTCATAGACGCCTGTAGAAATCGATCTTTATTTATCAGGGTTTGTTTTCAAGAGTTCGTATTTGTTATGAATATTGCTTTAATATCTACGATCTATATATCTTTGAAATACTGTTGTCACAGTGTTGTGTTAACTTTTTATTAGCAAATAACCCTTGAATTTCTAAATCAACCTCCACTAACCTCATCCTAAATTCATCAGTAACTACTTCATTAAACACCGGTACAATAAACAACGTGGTCGACAGAATGCAGTACTAAGCTTTCGCTGTAATCAATTCTGATATGTGAATAGGTTAAACAGGGGAAATCTTGCTAAAATCGGGTAATCAGATTTCTTTTTGATTGATATGTGATTATGTGTGATGAAACGAATCGTGACGAATCGATTTTCAACTTTTTTGTATCGTGTATCGTATCGTGTTGGAAGTACCGAGATTCATCGGAACATCGGTGAATCGTTTCACCCTTAGAAACCAGTGACAATACTGTAAATCAGGCTCTCACAGCTTCCATGGCAACGTAAATGTCAAATCATAAAATAGAATTAGTCGTATCAATCCTCAAACGATCCAATTTCTTCTTTGCATTTAAACTAGAAATTAAAGACGCTAGCCAAATATCAAATTAACTTTATCAGCATTCTTATCTTATTACGGGTACCAAACCAAATCCAAGGACACAGAAATGTTTAAGATGTTAAAGTGAAAAAACATACCAACAATTTCTTGATTTAAATACTTAAATAATCTTCAACTTGAATATGCACAGATCATTGTCCTTTTCTTTTGCTTCAAGAAGTTATTATATATGAGCATCAATAATTTGTTTTAAACTTTCATGTAAAAATAGAGCCATGGGCTCTGTAGCTCATCAGACTTTTGATAGAAATAGGTGTTTGGGTTTAGACCATGGGGTCATGGGCAGTGTAGGAAAGATAGCCTGTCCCAACGTCCGAGTTATTCACAATCAAATTAAAAATTCCCATTGCCCATTTGGGGTCAAGGGGTCACCAAACCTACAATTCAGAATCCCCATTGTCCAAGGAGTCTACACACAACTATTAAGCTATCAAGACCTTTTGGAACTGGAGAAGAAGATGAAAGTAGGATTTTAAGGTTTTGACCCCTGTGACCCAATTTGGGGTCAAGTGGTCACCAAACCTACAATTTAGGATCCCCAGTGTCCAAGGAGTCTACACACAATTTTACAGCTCTCTAGACCTTTTGGAACTAGGGAAAAAGATGAAATTAGGTTTTTTAGGTTTTGACCCCTGTGACCCCATTTGGGGTCATGGGGTCACCAAACCTACAATTTAGAATCCCCATTGTCCAAGGAGTCTACACACAACTATTAAGCTATCAAGACCTTTTGGAACTGGAGAAGAAGATGAGAGTAGGATTTTAAGGTTTTGACCTCTGTGACCCCATTTGGGGTCATGGGGTCACCAAACCTACAATTTAGGATCCCCAGTGTCCAAGGAGTCTTCACATAATTTTTCAGCTCTCTAGACCTTTTGGAACTAGGGAAAAAGATGAAATTAGGTTTTTTAGGTTTTGACCCCTGTGACCCCATTTGGGGTCATGGGGTCACCAAACCTACAATTTAGAATCCCCATTGTCCAAGGAGTCTACACACAACTATTAAGCTATCAAGACCTTTTGGAACTGGAGAAGAAGATGAAAGTAGGATTTTAAGGTTTTGACCCCTGTGACCCCATTTGGGGTCATGGGGTCACCAAACCTACAATTTAGAATCCCCGTTGGCCAAGGAGTCTACACACACCTTTTCAGCTCTCTAGACCTTTTGGAACTAGTGAAAAAAGATGAAATTAGGTTTTTTAGGTTTTGACCCCTGTGACCCCATTTGGGGTCATGGGGTCACGAAACCTACAATTTAGAATCCCCGTTGGCCAAGGAGTCTACACACACCTTTTCAGCTCTCTAGACCTTTTGGAACTGGAGAAGAAGATGAAAATAGGTTTTTCAGGTTTTGACCCCTGTGACCCCATTTGGGGTCATGGGGTCACCAAACCTACAATTTAGAATCTCCAGTGCCCAAGGAGTCTACATACAACTATTCAGCTCTCTGGACCTTTTGGAACTGGAGAAGAAGATGAAAATAGGTTTTTCATGTTTTGACCCCTCTGACCCCATTTGGGGTCATGGGGTCACCAAACCTACAATTTAGAATCCCCGAATATCAAATTAACTTTATCAGCATTCTTATCTTATTACGGGTACCAAACCAAATCCAAGGACACAGAAATGTTTAAGATGTTAAAGTGAAAAAACATACCAACAATTTCTTGATTTAAATACTTAAATAATCTTCAACTTGAATATGCACAGATCATTGTCCTTTTCTTTTGCTTCAAGAAGTTATTATATATGAGCATCAATAATTTGTTTTAAACTTTCATGTAAAAATAGAGCCATGGGCTCTGTAGCTCATCAGACTTTTGATAGAAATAGGTGTTTGGGTTTAGACCATGGGGTCATGGGCAGTGTAGGAAAGATAGCCTGTCCCAACGTCTACACACAGCTTTTCAGCTCTCTAGACGTTTTGGAACTGGAGAAGAAGATTAAAATAGATTTTTAAGGTTTTGACCCTTGTGACCCCATTTGGGGTCATGGGGTCACGAAATTTAGGATCCCCATTTGCCAAGGAGTATGCACATAAAATTTCAGCTCTCTAGAGTCATTGGTTCTGGAGAAGAAGTCGAAAAAGTGAAAAGTTTACGGACGGACGGATGGACGGACGCCGGACGCCATGCCATGCCATAAGCCCATCGGGTCTTTCAGACCTGATGAGCTAAAAATCTGAATATTTCAAATTTAATTAAATGTTTCTCAGGAACCTGAAGGATGTTAGAGATATATGTATATCCAGCAATTGATTTGTCACCAGTTAAAAAAAGTTTCTATAATCATTCGTTTAGAAATGTCATTCATATTTTTCTTGTCGTAGTCTTAGTATGAGTCATTATGATGACGAAATTCAATGTGATAACTATAGATAATGTTTTTAAAGATATTTTTCAGAGTCTGTCTGATAAGCAAAACTGATTCATTGATAAACAAGTTCTCAAATGACATTACCATAATATTCCATCTACTATTCTAAACAAATTTCCCCTTCAAACAGAAATTTCATGAAATTATAATTACAGGTTCGTACGTAAATAAATTCTATGGATCTCAGTCTAGTCATTCTCGATATTAAAATCACTAATTGTAACATAGATCTACTCCAACCATTTCTCCATCAACAGATTCCTCAGTTCTGTGAAGTCAATATTCGACAGACTTTAATTCTTGTATAAATTTACCTCAACATATATGAACAATATAGTTAAGGCTTGAGTAAGAGGACACAGTAGATGATATCGACTTATGTCGAAGAAGTTAAGAAGTAATTGTCACTGAACATAAAGGTTGCTTGACTAACGATCTGGTATCCATTGTGGAAATCAAGATGGCTGCAAGTGCAGGATCGTGTCAGTAACATGCCTTGAATAATCTGATTACTTGTTAGAAACAAATTGATTATTTTCACGATAATATTGATGAAAATCTAACCAGGAGTGTTTTTGAACACAAAGAAATCATGGTGTCAGGTCAGAAAGCAATTCAGCACAACAAGGTCCAAATCTTTTGGTTCATTTGAGTTTTATCATCAAGTTGGCGTTAAATTTAATGTGATTCCAATGCATCCCTTCAACCTTATAATGGAACAATGGGTAGTTTTTTTATTCCTGAAAAATTTTAAAGGGCTATGGGTGATTGTTACTATATTCTAAGTTGATTATGTGTCATATAATTCTATGATTGATTATCGGTTCTTAGAAGCTTTTACATATTGTTAAACCGAAACAAGGCTTCCAAGTGTATAATCTTAACTCTCTGATAGTGATATTGTAACTGTGTCAATTACTGGTTTATTCACTTAAATACCTACTGAGAAGTAAACCTGATCTTTGGTACAGGGCCTATGAGAGACCTTGCATAATGTTATTTTGTCTTCAGGGCCTCTAACATTCTAGTAGGTGATTGTTTGGTCAGTAACGTTAGCTCAGTGTAATATTGAATAATCAGTGTTAAGGGTAGTCTCTGTATAGGCTCATTTGTGAATCAAGCACTGAAAAATATGAAACTTAACATCATAATCAAAGAGGTTTTGTAAAACTCTTGGTCGTAGGTCCTTTGTAGCCTCTAGCGTTAGCTTTTGCTTGGTCATCCCAAAATGAATCTCAACTCCTATGTCAAAGGTTTGTGACAGACCAATCTTATCTCTTGATTCAAACCACTTGTAGAATCAGAGCCTTGACCAATCAGTTTATTCATTCCTAGCTCTGAATCTAATCATTGCTTGACAGCCCAAATGACCAATATTTATCAACAAGAGAATCCTGTAAATCCTGGCTATTTTCTGGTACCCTATAACCTTGTACAAAATCAAAAATGATAAAACGTCAACAGGCAAATATAAAAGAATTTTAATGCCAATACAATTTATAATTCAAATATCACTGATTAAAGACAATCTTGTTATTCAGGGCACTTACTGGAAATAGGATAAAATACATCTCAGCTTTTCACAAACAACGTTCTTGATAATTGTGAGAGATAAAAGTTAACATCACTGGAATAACACAGCTAAAAGATCTACGAAAATTTATTGCATTGCCCTCAAACGGACTTTCAACCGCAAACGAATATCTCAGTAAATAAAACTGACAGTAAATCTGTAGACATTTACACTCTCTCACTCAATTTGGTAGACACATTGACCTTCACCTTTGCTAGAGTATAAACTTGACAGGGCCTATCCAAAGATATCTATATATGAGCAGACTATTGGGCCACAATGCTATTAACTTCAAAGACTCTTTCAAGCTGATATTTGAGGAAGGAAAAGTCAACAAACTTGAATTTGTCAAAATCAAAATGATCAGAAAAAACTTCAAATGCTTCAGTTCTATGTCAAAATGAGACAGTCTTGGAATGCAACCGTTGTTATGAGTTAAAAGAAACCCACCACCACTATTTCTTCATCATTCCTGTGTATATTTTTTAATTTTCATTACATTTTCATTCTAACAACAACTATTATAACTAGCAAGATGTTTTCAATATTTACCTGACTTGTCACATTTGATATGATCCCTTGGGGATCAGCTGAGGGGTCACTGTGGCTAGGTCTGAACACTTGTCAGATAAAAAGCTCTTTATCAGTGTTTGCAGTAGGTTTTTGTACAGTGCGGGCAGAAATGAAATAATAAATTTTCAAATCAAATATTTCGCGTTTTTGTTAATGGAGTTTTTATTTCAATAAAATAATTACTATTAACGGTAATAAATTGCCATCAAATTTAGACATCAAAGTTTAACCTACCATACACGGTTAAGTTTTGATGATAAAACACATGCAGCCACATGCCTGTGTATTGTGTAAGTAACTAGCTGCCGTTCTGAACTTCGTAATATTAAACAGCATGAGACTTGATAATAATGACTTGTAAACATCGCTCTGATTGGATGAAACGAACGACTTCCAGGGAATTCCATCGATATAGTAACCGATGACAGGGCTTTTAGCAATGGGATTTCCAGGTTTTGATTTATTTTTGTCAGGACATCATAATCAGACAATCAGCTTAGAACGATTTTTTTAACATTATGGACAAATATAAACTTCAGTGTATAATTGTATGTGCGTGCGAAACACGCATTTACAATATATTTTGCGTGCTTATATGATTTTTATGCGTGATAACGCAGGTTTATGCGTTAACACGAACACTGCTTTATTGAATATACCAATGATTGCCAAATCTTTGGCATCTAGGTACCAAGATATTGCCATTTCTTTGGTTACTGTTACTGAGATCACTGTTCGAAATAGCTTCCTGCTGCCAGCCATTGCTTGTAATTTTCTGATGGGGCTTATTGGAAAAGAGGTCGACAAGTCTTGCTTGTATTATTTTAAAAAACTATGTGTCTACACACTACAGAGCATGTAAAAGTTTAAGGAAGGCTGGTTAATTTTCAAACTACAAGCCCTGCTTGACAATAACTTTGACACTAAAAATCATTTTTATCAATCTTTAATGACTCATTTAAACTACTCAGGAAGCAAAATTTTCAAGAGATATTTGTAGATGGAGGCCAATATTACACTTGTGTATTCCAATACAATGAAAACATGTATCTGAATGTAAAATACAGGGAAACTTTAAGTACAAGAAGCCAAAAAAGGCAGGAATAGACATCACTAAGGTCTACTTCAGATAATGATTCCATCATCTTGATCTGAATCAACTCAACTTCAAATCAGTAACAAGGAGCATGTTAAATGGTCATCTCTTTCAAAATCAACTCTCAGAAAACTGAAAAGGTATAGCTGTGCGTATTTAAAGGATGAACATTTCAAGTTGTATTACACAGTGAAGTACTCTTCTGCTGGTTCAAGTAATTGCTGACCTTGACTCTGTGAGCCATTAGGAGAGGAACATCGCCACTTCAAGAGAAACTTTGTGGCTTCTGATTTCATATCTATTTCTGGAGCCAGCACCTACGTGCCTTCATAACCCAATAAAGGATGACCCGAGAGATGAAACATGTCAAGTTTAACATGGTTTAGTTGCTTCACTAGTTTGTGTATCAAAAATGGTGATAGAGATAAACACTGCCATGTACTTCAAATACACTTTAAAGCTTCTTATATGACATATATTTCAAGACAGTGCACTAACATGCCTGAGATATAACACGATGTGATGACATGCCTGAGAGATATAACACGATGTGATGACATGCCTGAGAGATATATAACACAATGTGATGACATGCCTGAGAGATATATAACACAATGTGATGACATGCCTGAGAGATATAACATGATGTAATAACATGCCTGAGAAATATAATACAATGGGATAAACATAGTTTCATTGATGTGTTTTTAAACCAGTGCGGCATGAATTTAACAACTAACCTGATTTATTTTAATTTGGCACTTTTGTTTGCAAGAAAGACAAAATTATTAAAAAAAACAATTTGTTGGGTACACCTGTCCATATTATAATACCAAATAAGACATGCAACACTTTGATTACATAAAAATAGTAACAGCCCTGCCATGCTCATAATTTTGAGTGTGTGGAAATGAAATTGTCAAACATTTATCACCTTCCTTTGAAGCACTAATGGTTTCTCGGGAGGAGTAGTTAACAGCCATTCCCATTACTGAGGAGAGGTGTTGGGGGGTCAGGTCCCAATCTACTAACTTTGATCCATATACTTTTCTACAAAATTTCAGTTGTGGCAGAGGAAAACAAAAATTAACATGTCTACGACAATGCAAAACAAACAAGGCCCAATTGATAATGCCATGCCATAAGCCTATCAGGCAATAAATGTCTGTTTAGATAAAAATATAATGATGTAAAAGTTTTCACAGTTGTACTGATTTGATTGTCTCTATCTTGAACTCTCTATGAACAGAAGATAGAGAATGATTTTTGTACAAATCAAATAAATCTTGTCTTTGAAATTACTTCTGAAATCTTATCACAGTTGAAATCAAACATATTTAAAGGAACAGGGGGAACTTTGTGCATGCACTTATCATCACAGATTTGCATTATCTGTCAATGCTCATTTCAACAATTTTGTTAATAATAAACAGATTGAAATATCTCTTATGGTTATAAAGAAAATTAAGTAAGTCAAGTGTTTGAAATCTGTTGGTAAGTCATGAAAATTTGAAATAAATTGCTCTCTCTTCTTTGCATTGATTTTGAAGTACTGTGTAATTCAAGATTTATAACCAATTAACAATATAATTATTTAGTCAAAGGGTCTCTTTTCAAATGAAGATAATTAAAAGTTAACAGTTTACATGTTGTGTACATAAAAATCTTTTTCTAATTAAAACCAAAAAAAATTCATAAAACTTATTGATCAACAAATAAATATAACCTAAATAAAAACCAAACAACCGCTGTTAAAACCCCTACCATGCAAACATCATTATGATCTTTAAATTTAAATATTTATCATTCATGAAAACAGGAAACAGAAGATATGATATCATTGATATCACAAAACTCAGCAGTCCTGTCAACCGGGGACTGTCAATAAAGCCCAAATAAGTCATTTTACTGGCCGTTTATATATTGCACTACATGGCATCTTGCTTTATAGATAATAGGGTATTGTTGGAACTATGTGTGTACAAATAAGATGATGTAAAGAAGAAATAAATGACAGAAACCTCCTACCCGAGGAACTTCACGCAAGGTCTTCTGCCACAATTTCTAAAATTCAATTTATATTGTAAAATTAAAAAACATGAATGTCTCACCCCTTAACGCTATCCAAGAATCCTCAGGCTTGCTGTGCTTGGCCAGTTCTTCCATTGTGACTTCAAGAACCTTCCCCCCAACCCCTGTTAGATCCTGACCGCTCCGCCCCAGCCGAATCCAGTCCATGAGGGACCTGCCTGGCTTAAGGGCAACTTTGTTGCGGCCAACGGTTGGGGAGGGGGAGATTCGTTGTTGGGAGTTGGCCATTGGGAACTGTGGCACCGTCAGATTGGGACCCGCCATGTTGTTGCTGCCTTTCCGACTACCACTACTACTACTGCTATGGACGGGCGAGTCGACCTTGGACTTTCCACACCCCAGCTTGGCAGTTCTGAAAAAAATATTCAACTTGATTCTTGTATGCACAATCCTTTAATGATACCAGATTAACAGTCTATAAACGTTCACCAAAACTCTATTTAAAAGTTCAAAGTTAAAGAAGAACATATATTCATATTTTCTGATGAAAGACATCAACACTTAATCTGTGAGGGCAATTGAAATATACACATGATAATTGATTAACGACAATTCCTGCTCGCTCTGATGCCAATTTGACATTTGTTCGAACATGAACTGGTCAAAATTTAAGAAGAATACTAGTAAATAAATCTTATATTTCTGAGATTGACAGTGATACTTATCAACATTATGATTTCCAGGAATAGATCAGAACGTATTTCATTATGAGAGAATTTAGGTTGAAATTACAAACAATCTCCCTAGGCACATGAGCCATTTACTTAATTGACAAATTCTTATGTAAATATGATATAGAACTATTTCAAGTCAAAAGACAAGATATAGGACTTACATCCTACAGTAATCGATTGTTATTTTCAGATAAAGATAACAAGACAATCACAAGATCAGGAAGCATTTGTCAGCATAATTGCATGCAACACTAATTGGCTTATGTGTCAGGTAAAGTTCAAAAGTGTGATACACTGCTAGTTACCATGGTGAACTCAATCAATTAGTTTAACCCTTAAAGTCGCCATAGTATGTTTATAGATCCTTTGTTTATTAAAATTTTGCCCATTATATATAAGTTTATGCAGTGTTGATCCCAGGTGATCAGCAAAGGGTAGCATATTAGCCAATTCTGATCAGATGGGCCCCTTTGCAATAGTATAAGTATCCTGCTTCTCTAAATTTTAAAAGACACGAAGCCAAAGAGGTGGGCAAATTTCCCCAGGACCCCTCTAGGAAGAACACTGTTTATGTTGAAACTATTTTCTTCAAAGGGTAAAACAATTTAGATTTCGCAACCCAATTATCTGATGTCATACAAAAAGGTGTATCATATCAAGTTAAACTTCATGCAGCACTGTTAGTGTGAACCTCTAAATCTTGTTGGAGGTAGGGAAATTGATTTGCATAGCTTATGCGATTTGGTAGTTTGATTTAAGAATGCCTTGAATAATTTAAAAATTGTTGATCAATTGGTAACTAACCAATCTCATTAAAATAAAATCTAACATTGCTGCACTACTTTACGCAGATTATAGATCTCACTAGGCTCCCTTACTCAAGCTGTCAGGTTAACCTATGCTTCAGTTTGACCTCTAATTCTCATTGGCTTGCCGCAGATACTATCAAGCAATCACACTGCGCGTCTCCTGATAGCTTTCTAAAAGCTTGCAAGTAATATCTGAAGTAGAAGTTGAAACTCTTATAAATTTTTGATTTTACAGAGAACAAGTTGAAGTCATTTGCATATATCCATAAATACCTGTAAACCCAGCAGATTTAGTTATAACATTTCAGTCTTTGACTAAACAAGGGTCAATCTCATTATCATATAAACGTCGCATATGACTAATATATAATTATCAAGAAACTTAGTATTGGTATTTGTACATGTTTTGGTTGTTTTTGTTTCTCAGCATGTTTATGGTTAATTTGTTTCACGAAATTTAAAATTATTCAACAATTACTACAAACTAAAAGACGACACGTTTATTCAACGCAACTCTTTCCAGAATAAGCATTTGGATTGATACGGTCTACTAAAGGATAACGTTGAGCAATGCAGATTTTCCTTTGCGAAAGATAACTCCATAGATTCGATTTGACTTGTTTGTCCAACAAACCGAGCTAGGGTAAATTGAAAGTACATAAAATACATCAATTCGGGTATTTTGGCAGTTTCACATTGGGAAAACATTCGGAAGTTTTTGGTTTCCGAGATCTGAAAAGCGTACAAGCGAAATGCAACTCGCCTGCACCATAGATTACGGGGCGAATTCGCTGATTGGATGATTTGAATTATGTCAGAGGCAAACCTGACGGCTCACATAACGGAGCCTGGTGAGATCTACAATCTTAATGAGATTGGTAACTAACATTTCTTTTCTTTTCCAAAAAAACCGTGCAACAGTGCCTTTAATATGCCAGTGATAGATGAGGAATATTATGGATAAGTCTATCCAGTTCACTCCAGCTATACACTGGTGACTGTTTCATCTAAAAGAGTTTGAGTTCTTGTAGTCGAGCCTAAGGAATGATGTATCACTAGATATTTCAGCTAGTGTAATAAGTAGAACCATTGACCTTTTGCTGCCTGAATACTTCTGAAAAACATATATACAAAGATTTAATTAACCTTTGAAATCATAATTAATAAAACCATTGACAGGCTGGTCCCTGAATTTATGTAGATTTAACAATCCAACACTGTAATCACACAAACATGATAATATTCCTCATCTCGTAACAGGTAAAATCTAGGTTGAGTCCTGGACCTAGATATTTGAAGCTCTTATAGCGTTAAGACTGCCATAAGCCATTGTTAATGTATGGTACTTACCACTATCTTAGTGCTAACAGAACTTCAAAAATCTAGGCCCTGTTTAAGTGACATTGCCTAAAGAAGTGCAATACCATGAGGGGTCCTAGGCTTGGTGTCCCCTAACAATAACATGTGGAGAGGTAGGATATGTTTACCAGTGCAAAGGCCCCATCCTATCGGATTTGGCCAAAATAACTCCTTTATCTAAACATCTTAGATCTAAACAGGCATACTCATCGATATTCACAAGATCACAGATAATTGGTTTATGATAAGGATGTGTAAATGAAAAGTTTTCTTTATTGTTAATCTCAAATGCAATATCTGACAAATGAAAGTAAAATCAATCCTCCATATACTTGGTTAGAAACAGTACTTCTAAGTTCTGATTGAGGATTTCATGCCAAACAAGTTTCAATTTGCTAGTATTAAAGTATTCAAAAAATTTGATGTAACTATACAGTTTCTTGTCACTGCAAAACAGTAACCTTATGAAGACTTTAAAGAATATATAGAGAGAAATATATTCTGACAGAAAGTAGGAAGAAAATGTAAAAGTAAAAGAAAGAAATCAGATTATGAGATTGTGTGAGGATTTCTGAGTACGGTCACAAGAGCCAGTTTCCAATTTTTTTCAGTGATTTTGGCACAAATGAGATAATTTGTGTTGCTTAGCAATAGAATTTATTGATTTATCAATTACTTACACCAAATGGATGTGCATGGCTTTAGAAAAATGGCTCCTAGATAAGAGAAAATTAACTTGTCTCAAGATGAAATATTTGTGATTGATATATATATCCAAATGTATGCCTATTTTACCCATTAGATATGTGGAACAATAAAACTATCTAAATTAGAATTTTATTAGATACCAAAATCAATCAAACAGGATGCCAATGCATTTCAGAATAAATTATCACTAACAAGGTGTTATTACAGACGAATACATAGAAATTTTCTTGTGAAAAAGATTTTAGCAGTTTTGATTTTGGTCTATTCCACCCTAAACTTAAAAAGAAATGTTTAGCTAATTCTGATTTTGAGTTCATGGTAAAACAAATGGTCATTTCTCTATTAATTCTTATTCTGAGCTGTAGCAGAAACAATCTTAAGCATTTTCTTTGAAGTCATCCTTTGAACATTAACCCTTCCGTTGCTGAATATTATTTTGACCAGTTTTGCCCCCGTGGCTGAATTTTCCAGCACTCGCCTCGCTACGGTAATAACGCAATTAGCGCCTGTGGCCGAATTTTCCAGCGCCGCCAGATGCGACCGTTTTAACAACATATGGCGTGTTTACATGGCGTGTTTACATGACGTTATCGTCGTTTTATACAAAGCTAGTCGGCGAATCCCGTGTTACAAATGTATGATACTTACTTGACACTTTGAATGAAATTTCTATCACCCCTGGAACGGTTTCTACAACTGAAGTAAACTTGTTTTCAATTCGGGCGCCATAACTCAATAAATTCCAAGAGCGCATGCGCGAAATCAAAACGAAACTAAAGATGAATTGTTCCTCTTCACATCGATATAAAAATTAATTTTATAATATGTCTGGAACGAATTTTACTAAATTTTAAAAATTGTCTTCATTTCAAACATTATAAAATCATTTAATCACTGAGTGCACACATGCAAATTATATACGGAATTGAAGCTAATTTCTTGCTCTATATTTCACGATAAATTTTATTACGATACGCCATCCTAAACGAAAGATATAAATTACGAAAACAGGGTAATGATAAATCCCGATAACGTTCTGACCCCCACAGTAATATTACTAAGCTAATAGCCCCGGGCAAACGCACGCGCTCAGCGCGTGCAGGCGGGATATCCCCGTTGAAACATACACTCACACACAATATAAATTGTCTTTATTTCCAACTTTATAAATCATGTTATTCGCTTTGTATACATGCAAATTATATATGGAATTGAAGGCAATTTATTCTTCTTTACGAAGAAATAAATCATAACAATCTTTTGCACTGTAATTAGAAGTTATTACCAACGAAACGTGGGTATAGCTAGTAATAAAGTCTTTGATAATCGCCTTACCGCAACATATGTCGCATCGTTTCCACACGTTTTATTTTGATGCAAATATGGGCAAATTTCACATGAAAATGAAGGTATTTATTTCTGCTTTACGATGATATGTAAATAATAAATATGTACCACTTGGTTTGGAATATATAAAGTTTGCAAAGATGGTACCCTCGGGTATTTTAGAACAAATTTTGATAATTGCGACATCACTAACCGCTCCTTTATTGTCTAATTGTAATTTGCAAATTTTATATAGAATTGAAGACGATCCTTTCCTCTTTATTGTGATATAAAAAAGATGATAATGCGCTCTGCCGTTAAATGGATAGGAAGTGTAAAAAGCAGTTGAAAAAAAATCGCTTCTCGGTAAACAAAACATGAATAGAGAAATTGCCTGTTTGTGCGATGCTCGCCGGGTCCTTTCTGATTTTCTTGTACATACCAATTTCATATGGCAATAAAGATCATCCTTTTCTCTATATTTTGATATATGAAATTGCAAAATTTACCGAGAAGTTTATGTGATATAAAGTGCGAGAAAATGGTAAAAACGTAAAGAATAAACAAAAGTCACAATTTTGCGGGACTTGCTGTATCTTTATTCTATATTGTGTATATAATTTTTTTATATCAAATCGAAGACAATTATTCCTTCTTTATCACGAGGTAATCAATTTCAAAATACGCCTAAATGTTGAGAAGATATGAGCGAAAGAAAGGCACGTGTCAAAATCGCCGTTCAGTTCACATGATTTGAATCGAGAAATTAGCTTTTTGTGCGGCGCTTGCCGTGTCTTTATTTATTTTTGCGCATGTACACATTTTACATGGAAAGAAAGACAATCTTTCCCTCTGTCTTATGATATAAAAATTGTCAAAATACGTTGAGCACATGATGTAAAATTGGTGTGACAAAATGGTGTAAAACTAAAAATATGTAAAAATCACCTTTTTTGCGGCACATGCTGTATCTTCAATTCAGGTAGAGTAGTTATGTATTTTATATTGAATTGAAGACAATTTTCTGCTCTTTCAAAGGATCCAACCGGTATTGAAATCCGCCCAAGGGTTCAGAGCATAGGGCGTGCGATATAAGGTTGTACATTTGGTGTGAGTGCAGGCTTGTAAGCAAACGATAGCACCCGCGGGACGGTAAGCTCGTGCGAGCGGGGAGAAAGTGCCCACAGGCTATTAGCACGTGCGGCGGGGAGTGGGGGAAAATTGAGTGATTTTAACGCTTATTTTCGGTACCATAAACATTATCAATGTTCTCATAACTTTCGGAGCATGTTCGCGCATTATTTAGAACACCAACGAAACAAAACACGGTTGCTTAGCGACAGCCGGAACGAAAATACAAGCGTTGAACTGAGACTACTGCTAGGCAATAAATTTCCGGGCTTCGCTACCGAGACCCGCGGTCATAATTAGTTAGCGTGAGAAAAATAGAGTGTGCTACTCGCATCCCGCTAAGGGGACTTGCGGGCAAAGCTAATTTCATCCCGGAATATTCCGGGACCCGCATCTTAAGGGTTAAATATGATAGAGGGTTTTCTATGATTATATACCAAAGTGTAAGCTCAATTCTTAAGCTTTAAAGAGGCAGTAGCAATTTTTTTCTCTCAAATAAGTCACTTTCACTTACAGTAAAACATATCCCTGCATTCGGAATAAATCAACTTAAGAATGAGTGTAAATGGTAAAGCCATGGGACTTGTCTTTGTAATTCTAAATAATGCAAGGTGGTCACTTTAAAATGGCTGCTATTCAGTTTTTGCTTTAAACTGGACACTGTTTCTAACAACTATTGACTATCTGTTTGTACTATGAGATGTTTTGCCAACTAAAGTGAATGTAATATATGTGTAGTTTTATAATAAACGGCAAATTCTAAAAAATATAACTAGCAAATAAAGCGTTAAGGCCCCTTCAACTGTGCTATTTACAAAACTAGGGAGAGTATTGATTTTAAACAAGTAGATGTCTTTTTCATTAGAATTGCAGTTCACAGTATGTGTGTCTATATTGATAGAAAATCACAAACTCTTTAAAAATCATTAATTATCTTGACATGATCCTCATCAGAGTTTGCTTTTTCAAAATAGATGTTCATATTGTCCATAATTAATGGTTTTATTTTTGAATTATAAATACCTACAGAATTAAAAGAGCATTTTAACAAATCAAGGATTAACAAAGGATTTGATTTCTTAGACTAGTGATGCTGACTGGTTAGTGGTAACAAACAAGTGAAACTATTTCTTCTGAAAGCACTTTTGTCAACAGTAGTGTTGATAACAAGGAAGATTAAATGATAGGGATATTTACCTAAGTGTCTTTCAGAAAGATGTTTTTGAGAAAATATACTACACAACACAGAAAATTAGTTTCATGAATCCTTTGATTCCATAGTAAATACCGGTATGATAATGAATAAATTGTTTGCAAATAACAAATTTTTTTAGATGTGAACAAAGAACAAAGAATTGACAGCTAATCAACTCGCACAAAATCTAATATTCTCAACCTTAATAAACATGTTGATCTTTTAAATCTTTAAAAACATTATATTTTCATTTGGTCGTCGACGATTCAATACTAAAGTCTAATATTGATTTATAAAAATACACTACCTTATAACTCATTCCAATTTAATTCTTTCACTGATTAATTGAAATCAAGAAATATAGATTCCCAACTACTTAAAGAAAACAACAATTGTTTCTTAACACCATGCATGCACAGGAAGCACCAATTCTGCAATCATTTCTTATTTCTCATAACATAAGATGACAAAATTTGCCTCGAGTTCCAACAAAACTAAAATCACAAATTATGTGTGGAGGGATAGAGTAGTGAAAATAATTTGATATTTTCCTTCTTGTTCACTGTTATGAGCTCAGTCGATCTTAATTACTATGGGCTGATCCATTAATTCCAAACACAAGCCATGCAGCTTAGCTATTCTAATAATACAGTTACTTAACATTTATTTTTGAACCTTTGTTTCCAAACATATACTAAGATTATCTAAATAATCAAAATGTTAGCAAATTCTATCCTCACCTTCTTCATATATATCTTTGACTTTGAATAATTTAATTTAAAAGCTGTTCACTTGAAAATAGAAGTTTTGAATAAAACATTATTCAAGTCGGACAAAATTTTCATGTAATTTATTGTTGGTTAACAATTTTCTCAAACAAGAACTGTACTTAAGTACATATTACTTATATGAAAATAAGGCACAGGTGGCTAATGTTAGTTAACTGACTCCGTTCATATTAATAGTATGTGCAAACAACAAACTCAAAACATAAACACTCTATGGAAAATAAAAATCAAAGCTAGCCATGCAGATCTAATAAGCATCTATCTCATCATCCGAAAATTTCGTTTTTTGTAACAAAGTAAATAAACACTTCACGCAACCATCTTACCCGAAAACCACCTGTCAGTCTCAGTGACAGTTCTTTCAAGAGCGACTAGGGAGTAGGGACAAGTACTGAAAGTGAGGAGAAAAGGTTACAACAAAACAAAACAAATACATGAAAATAATAATAAATATCACAATCACGTTAAGAATTTAAACACAACAAAAAGCCACGGTTTGATGCCAATATTTTAACAGATGACAACACTCACTACATAAAATGATTCTGTTGAAACGTTTCATGCGCATATCAACTAGCTCGTTCTACACTTACTTTCACGAATCACAGCTCTTTAAAAATATATCCATCACCCTGAAACACTTCTACAATAAGCACAGTTTCACTACATGTCGTTGTGTATGTCAAACTATATCCATTATCCAAGATTATACAGCAT
Organism: Phorcus lineatus; assembly: GCA_921293015.1. Lineage (NCBI taxonomy): Eukaryota > Metazoa > Mollusca > Gastropoda > Trochida > Trochidae > Phorcus > Phorcus lineatus. The sequence continues at coordinate 37,357,710 of OV121085.1, forward strand.
TGAATCAAAACAGACGATGAGAACTCCTCTGTCCTCGTCTTTAGCTAGAGAGACTTTCTCGCCTTCTCAGCGGAAGAGTTCTCAAGGTGCGGTAATAAGTGAGAAATCGTCTGCTAGTCGAGCTCCATTGAAATATTGACACCAATCGGGCGTTATTATAAACAGGGATAGGGGCCATATATAATAATCGACTGAATAATTCATATCATATCTATTGATCTTTGGGCAGTCCTAGAGCGTTGCATGATAATTTTGTAATTTATCCTTTTGTATTAAATGTTTATCGTTTATGAAAATAATACTTATACAGATCGATGGCCTGTTGTGTCTTAAATTATGTTTTTGATAGCTTTTTAAAAATGATTTTTCGCTGAGTATCAAAATTGATATCTGGTTATGTCTTCAGCAACATTGAAAATTCATCGAAATACTTTGTAAAACAATGTTTCACATCTATGCGGTTATCGTTTTCTGAAGCAATGATGATTTTATGGACGCTTTATTCGATCATGATGTCTTTTAGTTTTCTGAGAACCACAACCAAAACAGGCCTATATATTTGTTTATACATCGTTGTATATAGGAACTTCGGAAATTCTTAGTTTTCTTCTGAATTAAAAACAGTCAAGTTCTTCCTAAAATGTAGTTCGAATCCATTTTCTTAATACAGTATCGTTTTTACAATGTGTGTTTTCCCGAATGTTTAAGGGATATATCGGCCTACCTAGGTCGAAGTGAACTTTTCCTGAAATTTATAGATGATAAGCAAATTACAGTCTGATTTAAACCTACCGTAGACCCTGCATTACACGAGGAAACATATCAAAAACTTTCATTACCGGAACAATGTTCATTCAATTTAAACTAGGCCTACATAAATTTAAGTTTCAAAAGGTCGATATAAATACTTTATTTAGAATGATGGGTCAGAGTCAAAGATTTGGATGGATCATATATAAAGCTAATCAGCAATTACACTTGTAAGATCGAAAGAAGGGTTATTCACATCCTATCGTTCCTCTCATGCTAAAAAAACCAAAACAACTGACAGCATAAAATTTCGATTTGAATAAAGTAAGTTGCACTTACAACAGTAACCGCGCATTTGAACAAACATTTTAAGGCGACACTTTGTTCTAAATCGTCGCAGTGTCATAAACACATTCATACCCTCGCAGATAATTTTATTTCCATACTTTGGATAACTTCACACGAGCAAGCCATCTTAAAGGGCCATTGAGTATGTTAGTGTTTCTAATACAACATTTTTTTCAAAAACGCCTAAAAATTATATCAATTGGTAGATAATTGTTTCAACTACAACATGATAAGTGACAAATAGTATATATACCAAGACAAGTCGGTGTAATTATATTTCACTCGTACGAGGAGCGCGCGCTACTGAATAATGATGTCATTACGCGGATTTTCCTTTCCTTTGTACTACGTAGCTCGGGTTTTAGTGATAACAAATAAACAAATACAATTTCTTTTCTAAAATATTATTAACACTTAAAATTCGTGAACAGAAATAACCTCAATTTTTTTTACACAACAAGGTGACAAAAACATGCAAAACAAAAAAGGATGTTGTTGTTAATTTAATATTAAACATATTCACAGTACATATGCAAATTAAAAAGATCCTTGTTCCGTCGAAGGCTGAGAAATTATAATAGATTCAGTTGTCATAAGATGGCCACCACTGGACTCAATACCTTATCGTGATGTGGTGGTTTGCGTGCTTCAGAGACCTTGAGAGCTATGCCAGCTGGAGCTAAAATGCCCCTGGGAGGGGCACCCATGCTGGAAATGTCGACGGGTAGAAGCCAGACCAAATTTGATTCCTTCTAAAATGCCTTTCTTTCCGTCTTTTCCCTCATCCTGTCGATCCCTTTCTCCCTTATCTGTCCACTCTCTTTTGGATGCTTGTCATCCACGTGTTTAATAACTGAAATATTGTTGAAACTTGCTCACTCATAAGATGGGTATATGCTAATTACCCCGCCTTGCTCTATGGAAATCAAAAAAGTTTATAAGAGTTACTTCGCGATCATCTTGATCATGATGTATTTAAATGAAAACAACGTACAATATGAATAGTCAAGTAACCTGCCCATATTAAAACGAATCAAACTCAAAGTAAAGCGAGTTTGACTTTAAAATAAATCAAATATTTTTTTCGCCGTTTTGACTTTCCTTTTGTCCCTTCTGGTCTTTAGTCGTTTTAACTGTGTCCTGCTTCTCTTTTCCGCCCCACGTGGTTATTTTTGTTTAAAGGATTGGAGCCAACTACGACCACAATGCTTTGCGCAATAAAATAATAAAGTCGATCTATTTATAGACACGGGAAACACCATTACTAATTAATTAGATTTCTCGGCTTATTAGGGGTCGAAACAATTGGCGAAAACTTATGTAAAGATCCTTCAACGAGATGGATTTTTGGCACTATTTTCTAATTTGTATCAAGTTATCAACATACTCTGTGGCCATTTAAAGCAACGTCGAAATGACGTCAGAATTCGACGTCGCCGCATGGTTCACTGCGACTTAATCTACTGCGTTACTGACTTTCCGTATAGATGGTACCGGTTATATATCACATTCTCTCCATACCTTTCTAACGATTATACATAGTAATATCGTCTCCAAGCGACTCACTTAATTGAAGTCTGTCGTGCTCAATTACCTTCATTGAAGGCTAAATCAAAATGAAGTCTTGACATGGATAAACAGACAGGACAGAGGGACAAGTTTTGTTTGCTGTATTTTATTTCTGATTTTCTTTTTAAATCTGAAAACGAATGCAAAGATTCAAGGTTCCAAATCATTTTGGATGTGATTTATTCAAAGAACAACGGAGTTAAATTTTTGCAAACATTTTTATCATAGAAGCGTCCGTAAAATACCTTACTTGGAGTCGAAATGATTGCGACCACAATCCTAATATGATCACGTCATAGCAGAGGCGGAGGAACGCTTAAAAGGTTAGGGGGATGTATATGTGTTATAATCTCTCTGCATTGGGCCCACTTATTTTTTAGCAACATGAAAAATTATGAAAAATACTCTGTGTCACTCTTCGTTTTACTGATGATATCCACAGTGAAAACAAATTCTCTAAAGATGAGTGTCAGTTTGAAACGCCGAAAGTATATTCAAATATATGAATAATTTCACTATGAGATAAACAAGTCTATGCGTATTCGCATTTACGTTTTCCAAATTAGTAACAAGATAATTAAATTGTCGATTATCGAAGACAATGAAATTGTCGTTTTAATCTTTTGATCAAGCGTTGAACACGGATCCAAAATGAAAATATTAACCCATTTATGCATACCGTCCCACTTATGGGACGGGTTCTTGAATCACCAGTTCTCACTTGTTATTAAAGATAAAAACTTCGCTGAAATAATGTTATATTAGTTTAAATGGTATGATGTTTTAGTTATGCTTAGGCAATTTCTTGGGTTTCTGTTTCTGACAAAATTAGTTAACACATTTATTGATTTGTTGCAGTAAAACATAGCAAAACCGAATTTAAAATGGTTTTTGATTGAAGAGGTAATCTATAAAATGTCTTAATATTTCGTATTAAGCTCTTTCAGTTTACTGGTATACAATTATCTGTACCATATAGACGCGAATATACAACGTGATAACTTTAATACCCTTCCTGCAGCCGTGACTTTTAAGTACACCTAGCCATATACCGATATTTCGCCTCTGGTTCTTGGTTTTCTCTCGGAACATGGGCCGCAATAATGACAAGATCAATCAGGACAATTTTCCTTTTCAAAGACGATATATCGTTAAATTTCAAAAGAAAATGAAAGGCATTCAAAGATTTACAAAATCGTCAAAATGAGGTTACATCAAGATAGGTTGAACGATTCTGGTTTTGAGAATTATGATAATGATACTTTTTATCGTTCTTATTAATCATTATGATGTTTATTTCGGGAATTCCCAGGTACATTGCAACAATGGTTTTTCGTTATTATATCCTTAATACTGAGCGTCAAGAAGAGAACACCAACTCGCATTTTAACGTCTTTTTCGTAGCATAGTATATGACAGATGTGTTCTGATTTCTCAAACGTTTTATTCTCTAGATCTTGGTTTGAATAGAGGACTTTAATATACTTGAGAGTAGCTTTAAATCCCTAACACGTCAGATGAGTTTTTCAGGTAAGGTTTTCACTTATCAGTTTCCATCTACTTTACATTACGCGTTAAAAGAGAAAATATTTGATATAATGATTTTTTTTGTGCCACTGCGGAAAAAATACTTTGTCCTTCAATGCGAATATGGCAGTACGTACGTATGTTATTTAAAAGTAAAAGAAAACTTTAAACTTTTATTCTCTGTGTTTAAATCGTAATAATTTCAACGCTGGTAAATTCACATCGCAGCAAGCCCCTCCGACCACAAACAGAAAAATGAACGCATTAGTAGGCGTAGTGCTAACTAGAGCAGAACTATTTATCAAAACCGACACCCGTAATGTCAGGGGAGGTAACTCTTAACTTCAATCGAAATTATTTATCGTAACGGAAAATACAGGTAAACCATTGAAGGTAAATATATTTCGACTTTTACATAATTCAGAGGTGATAACTGTTTTTCAAATAGAACTCAAACCTAATTTAGCTGTTGATAGGAAAGTATAGGTTGTTAACTTCTTTATTGGTCTTTCTGAATGGATCATGAATACGCTTCCGTGTTCGAGGTATTAAGATCAGAGTATGATCGTGCAACTGCACTGTTTTGATTGTCAAAACTTATCGGTTTTAGCAAGGCTTACCGTTTGAATTTAACACGATATATGAAGACGCGTGCATTGACTCACCGTGTACGACATATATAAATCCAAACTTTCTACAACTACATTCATGAGCAATCGGGCGAATAAATAGAGTTACAAAACAATGTTTCCGACCCTTGTCAATATTGAAATCCCCGACCCTTTGAATATATATATCTGACAACAGAATGACCGATCTGGTATGTACGTTATATCACCAGCACGTTACTCCATGGACTAATGATAAAGGGGTTTTGTATGCGAGCCGTGGATAATATATATATATAGTTATAGGCCTACTGTATAGAAGTTTTTAATGAGAAAGTGACGCATAGAGAAATCTATGTCCCTGAATGTACTGTTTATTTAAATGTGTCGAGAGGATTTCAGTTTAAAAGTGGATATTATGCTATTCATGGCCGTTCGACTAAATGTTTTTCATTCAGGGACATAAACACGTACCTTGTCGGAAATGGGTACAGGTGTGGTCAGTGTTCATTTGTACGTGGGTGGACCTGCGTTGTAGAACGTTGTATCTACTGTCGATTCAAACACTGCACAATGTTAGCGATGTTCTAATATACATTCGTAATTCGTATAGGTAAGTGAAATTTAAATCTTTTAATTTGATGATTTTCTTAAGACACACAGCGCGATTTTCATGGTAATATGTCTGGATTTCAAACATGTCGAAACACTAATTATGATGATGTACATGCAGAGAATATCACATATTCTTCGTAATCTACGAAATATATGACATTTATAAGTTTCCAATGTAAATCTAACAACACCCTCACTTGCGTACCGAAATCAAAGGTAAGTGGAAGTTACAACTTTGATGACTTTTAAAAGTGATTTAAGATACACTCCGCGATTTTCATGGTATTACATGTGGCTATCATATATGTCGAAACACTAATTATGATGATATTCATACACAGAATATCACATAATATTATTCTCCATAATCTGCGAAATAAATGTTTTATAAGTTTCCAATGTAAATCTAACAAAACCCTCACTCGCGTACCGAAATCAAACGTACCAATTACATGAATACTACTTATCTAACTTCTCGGATACAGTCAACTCAGATTTGCATCTCTACCTGCATTAGTCGCTTCTATATCCGTTTTTCGATCAGAAAAGTGATTATACATTTATATTATCACTCTTCTTCTCTTCGATTGCCATTAAAATGATACTTTTATCAACAGTCATTACTACTCGGTCAAATGAAACTTTTAAATCAAGTTTGGCATGTGTAACTCCAAAACCTTTTAGTGTACATGAGATGTAGATGAATATGACATTCATATATCTTTGAATTAAGTTGTCCGACATGTCTGTCAGATGAGAAAATGTGTTGTTTTTTTGTAAAAAGAAACAATAAATGAGGAAGCTTTACATGAGCAATATTTTCGTGGTATAAACTATTTCATAGCCATCCAGAATCACGAAAGAAAATATTTGACCCTTTTCTTTATAAAACATTCAATATGTTGTTATATTTGTTATAGACTACTTTGTACTGAGAGTAACCGGTTTTAGGAACATATATTCGAATGGCTCGTAACTTACTGGGCTAGGCTTTGTACATTTTCGCCCTTTGTTGATGTGTTTGATAACTGAGTGGCTCTTACATCACAGCTGGCAACGCCTTCGTCTTTATCTAACCGTGAATCTGTCAAACATACTTGGACAAAAGTCAACAGTGCAATATGTGTATTATGTGACATCAAAAAGTAAATATTTTCCCGTACAAATGTGTTACAATATCAAGCTTATGATAAAAACGTGATGACGTTCCACTGGGCTTTGTTGGACCTCATTATGGGACACTTTGCATTTACAGGCATAAAACCTTTATATGCCGCAAGTTATGTTAAACTATTGTAATCTATGTTTCTTTAACTGTAACTTATGTGAAAATTAGTCGTTTTATTGGCCTTTCACGGCACTAAAGGTCGATAAGCAGCACAGATAATTTCAACTTAATATGTCATTACTTATTGTTTTGTTATGTAATTCACCAGGCAAATCGCGCGAGTTTTACAGGAATTGACCGCAATGTCATTGATAGATTACTCAATCGTACGTGCAATTCGTGCAGTTTCAAATTTCCTGGACTGTAGAAAACATGCACGTGCATTTCGTGCATAAAACGCGTTGCGTACGTTTAATGATTTTCACTCCAGGGGCAGCAGCATTTTTATAGCTAAATAAAGTGATCTAAAAAAAAAGATAATTGTAAACAGTTCTTAAAACGAATGTTCCATATTCACTTCAGCTATGCGAATCCTTTTCCCTATTCAAAATGATTAAAAGGTGTCAACACTAAAATGGCCGCATGTCATTTTCGTTTGACACTTGATAGTTTCTACTACAACCACGGATGACCGGTTTGAATAACGACATGTTTTACCCTCTGAAGATAATATTATTAGTATTATTTGGGAAAATTTAAAGAAATAAAATTTAAAAAACTGCCCCTTTCACTTATATCATAAATACGACTTGCGTTATTTTACACAATATAAATGCTTTTCTCCCCTTTAGATGGTTACGAGACAATAACCAAACACATACTTTGAGGGCATGGGTACTGAAAACCGCCGCTCAAGTAAGTATGTTGTTCAGTATTTCAGAAAATGATATTTAAATGATATCAAGCATAATGAAGCCATACTTTCATATTCTACGAAAATATAAGTTTTATCGTTTAGATGGTATAAAAACCTGGAGTTATACCCCCCTGGTTCCTAAAATTTTGACCAATTCCAACAACACGTACGTTGTCTGTCAAAAACAATTTCTTCCTGCTCAGGCTTTAGTTTTCGCAATTTCTTCAATCGATTCTGTTGTTTGAAATGATATTCAACTCTAAAGGGAAGATCTGTAACTGAGAACGAGAGGGTGGGGCTGTCCTGAACTGCTTTACAATCCACCTTCTCCTTCTTTATTTAGGATCTTTTCATTCAAAATTGAAAGAGTTTATGTGTTATCTTTTGTAATAATTAACAAGACATGTATTTTCCCTGCCAATATATAACGCAAATTTATGTTAGTGTCACTTGCCGTTTCAGGGACCATTATACGGCACTTCGGTGAGTAACAAATCAAGCAACAAATAGAGCATATCGAACAACTATGTATTTCAAGAATAAAAAAAAACAAACCTAAAATACAATATTAAAGCGCGACTGCGACCACAATAGAATGAGACACGCTATTACAAATAATTAGCCCGGGTAGATAACGGTGAGTTATATTATTTCTGTTATGGACGCAGTCTCGCTTTAAGGTTTATCATTTATCAGGTATACATGAAGCTATCAAAATATACATTTACCGCAATATATATCGGAATCTCATAAACTATGAAAGAGGAAATTGTACTGGTTCTGTAGTCTTTGAAATACATCCTGCCAAATTAGCGTATATGAATTCGCTATCGCTCCTTCATAATACCCTGATCTCTTTCAAGCCAAAATCCTCGTATCGCTAGCTATCTAACAAGCCAATGAGACGGCTCGCATTCAGCAACAGCGGCACCACCCGGATGTTAAAATCCATTGAGTTCAAGCCAGTAGCTTTAAGCTCCTAAATCAGCGACATTTCATTGGATGAAAAAATAACAGGTGATCATAGCCACGAAGATAAAAGCGCCCGCCATACGAGAGATTTAGGCAGACAGAGATTAGGGTATTGTAAATCCATAGAACTTGTTCTCTATTCATGTTAGAACCTGGATTTTAATCTACGGCGATGTATGTCTGCACAGGTCATGAAGACACATCTGTTCTGTTGGTTGCCGGTGTAGACCGGGACGGTGGCAACTCCAAAGTGTTTGAACGGGACGTGGCTCTCATGTCAAGGGTCCTTACCAGCAAGAGCGTCGGCATCAAGTAAGTCTCAATATCAAGTGTTTGGGACAAAAGTAAAAATTCCATAACATTTTAAGGATTCAGAGAGAGGTGTTAATCAACCTCAGCAAACTTCAATAAACATATAAACACGATATCATATGGCACTGGTGATCCAAAATGGAAATTCTGGACACATAATACTTGTCTCGTGATCATACTGTTTGTTGTTTTAGCTGTACTTTTATACATGACAACAGTATGGTACTATAGAGATCAACACATGATTTTCTTTCAGGAAGGAGAATCTAGTGACAGTATTTCCCGATCCGGCAAGGGGTGATACGATGAAGCGACTTCACGCTGGGATCGACCTGGTCGCAGAGAAGCTGAGTAAATCCCAGAATGGGCACTTCATATTCTACTACTCGGGTCACTTCACAGATCGGTCAAGCTTCGTACTAGGTAAGGAGATGTTCTACAAGGACTACAACCTGGCTACAGATCTCAAGCGAGTTCCAGCCAAGTTCATGCTTATAATCTGTGACATGTGCTTTAGTGGATCGGCAGATTTTAACGTGAGGAGTAGAGCTATGCATGGATCTGATTCGGTTGATGGAACTTTACGAAGTTCTGCCTCAAGGCATTTAAGAGGTTCCGTAGGGGAACCTCCAATACCTCGTCTGTGGGAGTATCTCACTATGCAACCACCAGAGATGGCTGAGTCAGTAAGAAAGTCAGAAGGGGACGCTGTAGATGGCTTTGATTTTAATATAAGAGGCTCAAGTAGGGAATCTGGTCCTCGTCGGACTAGAGACATGGGTGAGAGAAGTGGAGGTCCAGAAGCGAGAAGAATAGGAGACTTAGATGAAAGAGACGGGAACATGTTTGGTGCAGACTCATTTGACGTTATACCAAGATTGGATATGTCAGATACTAGAGGGACAGCTGTACCTCCGGGTCCCCCAATACCGCGCATGTGGGAGTACGTTACTAGGGAAACGCCAGACATGTCACAGCCACATCATGGACGTCGGGAGAGAAGTAGATCAGATGGTCCTGATGGGTGGAATGATATGAGAGACACACGACCATTCCATGATGAATACACATCAGGGCGAAGTGTTGGTCATTCTGGAGACTCTGTGTTTCGTTCAGATGAAAGGGATTTTGTAAGGAATATGCATAGAATTAGAGTTCCGGAGAAGGTTGTCCAGTGGGGCTCTAGCTTACCTACTGAGAAGTCCTGGTCTTATGCTTCAAGCGTATTTACCAAATCAATCCACGATATTCTTCTTACCTGTAGGGGCAAGTCTATAAGGAAGACGATGAGGCAAGAATTGGATGACCTTGACACGTTCACAACTGTTCCCCATCTGAACATCTATGTGCACAAGATGGTTGATGACCAGCTCAAGCCTGAACAGACTCCCCACGTTAAACCCGACCTCAGTGATGCAGGTTATCACTTCTATCATGACTTCCCCCAGTTTGCTAACATCAGAGCTGGTGGCTGTTGTGGCTGTTGTCCTCTTTAGTATTTATACTCGGAATACCTTTTATACTTTTTTTTACATGGTACGACTTGAAGTAACGACTTGTTTCATTCTTTGAGAATAACATGATGATCATGATCAAATGAGACCAACAGATACTACAATGAAATTACATGACGTAACCAAACAAATGGAAGACCAACAGATAATAAATCTGTCATCTATTCGCCCATGACATACAATATTCGCCCATTTAACAGATATATTTGATAGTTATTTAGAGTATATCTACTATTAATTCTATTTCATCAGAATGTGTGAATGAAGATTGACTTTTCATCGACCTATAGTTTAGGGTTTTCTGTCTAGTCTCAGAACACCATGGCGCAGAGCAACATCCAATAACAGTATGTCATGTCAATTGTAATTGGTTAATTAGTCGATTGATGTTTTTCTGATTGGTTGTTGACAATTCGCTTGCAATCTGTGCCTATGACTGGTTTAAGTGTCAACCCCTCATGGTTAAAGAGACACAGCGTATGTTATTGGTGCATATATGTCATACTTCGTAATTAGTGTTATTATATCGACAAGTAGATATTGTTTCTTAAAAAAATAACCCATATCAGTGCTTATCATATTGACAATGAAAAGGTAATAAAAATCGAGGTTTATGATCGAAAACCGGACAATGGCGCGCGCAAATCACTTAAACGTAATTTTTGTAACTTTTTTTTATAGCAGACACAACGAGAAATAAAGGTTGCTATTGCTTAGTAGGTCATTTAACTACTATGGATTTATATGGGACGCTGAATTTCGACTTTTTAACATTTGTATGGCCGTTTTTAATTTACAATAGAAATCTACAAAATGTCATAAATTTGGCATTTAAGAGATACAGATGCAGCTTAAGATAGGCGATTTGAATGGAACCCAGTTCATAGGATTTTTGGCTCTATTTAAAGCACAAACAAAATTCTTAAAACATTCTCTGACACTTCAGGAAGTTCAAGTCAAGAACCATAAATGTCCTTATTAATCCTTGGTGGTTTACTAAATGTGTTTAATGAGAAATGTATGATTTCAGAATGATTCCACTTCCAACATACCAAATGCCTAATTTGCTAAATGATACCCTTTATGTCTAAATAGTTGTATATTTTAACTTTCATTGTTGACATTTGATCTTTTTTTATATACTTGCAGTACAAACAGCTGAAATCCATATTTATAACTTAGCTGATGGCAATTATTAGTTATCATCTTAGATAAATATTTTGAATTAGGTTTATCTTTTTAGAATTTTATAAGAACCTGAATGGAGGTTTGTACACTAATAAACTTATTCATCCATGTTATTTAATGTTCTCTATTGGACACAGAAAAGCAGAATCCGATAACAAAACAGAGGAGCTTGTAAACTTCAATGGTTACTGAACTACAGGTCACGATTTATATAACTTCATAATTTTCATTGTAATGAGTATAAATAATAAATATACCTACTTTTTGTTTCAATCAAAAGTGTAAATGACCAGGGTTGGTTAACCGAAGAAGATAGTTCATTGCACAGACTAAAACTTGTTTGCAATGAAAAATTATACTAATGTTTAAAAATTACATATGCTAACTTATGGACTTTGTTGCTAATTTCCATTATTCACGAATCAAATAATAATGAAGAAGGAGGCATCTTAACACAAAGATTTACTAAAATTTAGGGTTTTTTTTACGATACGAGTAGATTCTTACCCAAGGCGTAACCATGGCGGGTATTAGATTTTAGAATGGTCATGGGTATTACATTTTTTTCTAAAAATAACTCGAGATCTAATTGGCTGAAATGCTTTATATTTACTCCCTCAGTGAGTCTAGCATACAAGTGTCAACCAATCCTCAAAACAAACTTTGCTTTTCGTTTTGTATGGAATAACATTAGTCGCGCATAACAACAATTATCTAGTTTAACTCGCCTTCACGAAGGTATTTAAAAAGTACCGTCAATATTAGATTTGACTAAGGTAAGAAAAACTAATTAAAGCTCTGAATTTATCACAATAATCCACACAGGACAGATAAAGTGTAATTCCTCGCATCATGTTGATTATTTTTTATAGTATCACACTACCAAATTTGATCAAAATCGTATAATTAGTTTAGAAAATATAAGCTGGACAGGATTTGAAAAAGTATGTAAACAGAGTCCCCATTTCTTGCAAAGATATTTTCCAAATTGTTAATAATGACACACCTTCATGTACATGTAGTTATACACATTCAAATTCATACCAAACTCCATCAAAATTAGATGATAAGTTTAGAAGTGATGAGCCTGAAAGGACTTGTTAAGAGTTTTCTTGCAAATTATCACTTTAATCCCCAAATCCCAAAATTTTAAAAAGATATTCTGAATACAGTTAATTATGATATATCATTACATAATCATAAATTTCAACGTCAAACTTGATTTGAATAGGCTGATTAGTTATGAAGTTACAGTCTTTAACGGACAGACGGACGGTGCCCATTGGGCTTTCAAGACCTTTTGCTCGTGGAGAAGATGATGAAAATAGGATTTCAGGGTTTGACCCCTGTGAACCTTATTCTAAGGGTCACAGGGTCACCAAATTTATTAATTAGAATCCCCATCAGCTAAGAGTTTCAGATTTCTAGACATTTTGCTTTTGGAGAAAAAGATGAAAATATGTCTTAAGTGTTTGGCCTCTGTGGCCCTTTGTAGGAGTCAATGGTTCTGGAGAAGAAGATGAAATAGTTAACGGAAGGACGCCGTTTGCCAAAACAATGCCATAAGCCCATCGGGCCTTTCAAGCCAGAACAGCTAAAAATGGTAAAATCCAAATTAGAAAACTATAAACTCCTCTTAACCATTGAAATGCAAATAAATACCATCAATACTTACATGTACTCTCATAAATATTAAGGTTAATATAGCTTTTTTGTTTTAGTCAAATCATATAATTATTATAAGTACCTTGTAATTAATTACAAAGGACAAAGTGTTAATGTCGGATTAATAAGTCATAATTCTTATTGCCATGAAAGAAATAATGTGGCAAAGTAAACTAGAAGTTCTTGTAAGGTATTCTTAAAAGAATTAAACAAGATAATTAAATAAGATATCCATTTATTGAATAATAGAAAATACAATGTAAATCCTTTGGTCACGTAATCATGAACACAACAATATCACTGTTGGCTTTACCAATCAAAGTCCTCTTTAAAACCAAAAAATATATGTATATATCGATAAAAATACATAAATAAACGGACCATTAACAATAAATAGGAATAATCCATACGTACAGGAAGTAATCATTTGTAAAGGTCTATCAACGAAGATTCGAGATCAGAAGAACAAGACTTTCAACAACTTTATTGTAATTTCTCCCAAATCAGATCTACAGTACTGCTCTACAAGCGTCAAATCAGGTGACCTTGACTTTGACTTTTCACCTTGGTTTATTTTGACCAATCTCATAGCCTGTTATATATCGAGTGATGCCGTCAACTTCTTACTCTGTCAATGATTGGTTGGAGTAAAAGGTCACCTTATTGAAGAATGTTTCAACTGTTCTACGTCTTGCGAAAACGAGGAAACATTTTCGAGAAGTCAGAGGAGCTATCACAGGCCTCAATAGGATGTAATTCTGGCTGTTGTTGCCGTCTTAAGTCGACTTTCACTTTATTGTGCATCTCGAGAATTGATACGTCAGAACCATGATGAAGACTATCAATAAATGTTACTATTTTTTTTGTAAACGCGCCATTACATCGGTTTCCATCATTGAACGACAGTTCTCGAGCAGGGGAAGAACACCATTGCACAACTTGACACTCATCATTACCGTTATCATTACAAGTACCGTGGTTTGCGTTTCCTTGGTCGTTGCCATTTCCACCATTGCCGTTTGCTCCATCACCACCATTACGACTGCTACTATCGGCATCATCGTTACCACTCATACCACTATATCTCAAACATCCTGTATTAGTATCATCACCGGTATCACCGTTGCCGCCATTACCACGGCTGCCATTACCATTTCCCTGGCAACCAAAAAGATCCCAAAGTCGTGGAACACTGAGCGTTGTACCACCACATGCCCCTTCTGCCTCATCTTCTATTCCATCAGTCTCAAGTCGTCCTCCAACCGCTCCCGCCTCACCATCTGCCTCAAGTCCTTCACCATCCCCTCTCACTCCCACATCAGTTCCACCACTGAAGCAACAGTCGAGTATGATTAGCACCTTCTTGGCTTGCAGACGACGCAGGCAATTCTTGAGCTCCCTGTCTGGTAACCAGTCTTTGGCATTACCATGGCCGTCCCCCGAAAGCAGGAACTTGTGATCTTTGTTGCAATGGCCGGAGAAGTAGAACAGAAAATGTCTAATTTTCAGATCTTTTATATCTTCTATAGCCCTGTCAATGTTTCGTCTGTGCCTTCCCCTATCTCCTGGAGCGACGCGAAATATGTTCCTTTCCCTGAAAATTGAATCAAAGGATATAATGTTCGAGGACTATTCATTCCAGTTAGCAAGCTATGGATGTTATTCATTTATATATGATGAATTGAAATAGAGAAATGAATATCAAAATTATTGTTTACTTACCTCTACCTATTCCTATGAAAAAATACATCACAGGCATAATAACCCTGGAAACTGTGTGTTTGTATTGCTTACATATTTACCCTAGTCATCGTCATTTTCATTACCTAGTTATCCAAAAGCTTAAATTGTCAACTAGGTATATACGTGTTTTACCTAATTACTTGATAAAACATATTCTAAAACTGTTTAATAATACGATTACAATTCTGAAAAATGATAAACACCATATGCCCAGGAGCAGTAATTGTTTCTTGATGGCCGTGACGTCGTTTAAAAACAAGGTACCATCTTCTGTTTCAGCTTTCCCAGCAACCAACAATGCGCCTGTGTCCTCGCCCACTATTTGAAAATATATAAGTTGTTCATTGGGATTCATTCAATTGAATGTATTTTAAAACATTAACAGGAAATATCGACAAAGCAGATTGTATACGGGTCGCGTCGTTATTCAAAATAGCTAGATCAGTACTTCAAATAATTATATTTATATTCGCAAATCTTTCAATTCCTGACGAGCTCGAAGACTTTTGATTGCAGCTAGGCACATGCATGGATATATTAACTAGTTAAAACAATATACAAGACGTTATTGTGTATATTTGTCTATAGACAATTATATCTTGATATTGTATTTATAATGGTTCAGGAAACACCTCTACAGCTACTGTAATAATTGAAAGTTTACATACAGAAATATCTTCCTCTGTCTTGTGTCACGCCAGCTGCATCTTATGAAATAAAAACAAACTTTTTTTAACGGCAAACAGTCTTTGAAAATAAACAAAAACAAATTGTATATGAAGTTCTACATCAATGAATATTATGTGAGACTAAAATTAAAATTAAAATTAAAATTTAATTATCTAAAATTAACAACCGAAAGCACTTAGTAAAACATCACTGATTTTACACTGCAACTACTATTTTGTCAAAGTTAAAAGTGAAATTTGAACGTCATTCAATTTGCTCTAAAGATCTATAATATATACTTAACAGTTTTAAAGGGTAAGTGTCTAACTTGCCACACTTTTAATACTTTATAGAAGCGTTTAGTTAACGACAGACACTCAAATACCAATGGTACCAATAGATTACTTCGAACAACCTCCAAGTCAGGGCGCCTTCCCTTCGAGTACCTCTACGGTAGTTGCCCTGCCTTCACTTGCGGGGGCATTGTTGTCAGGATTCTTGACAACAATGGGAATTGACGTCATCGATAATCTCGAACCAAATTGTTATTTTACATACAAATAATTTGGTTCGAGAGTATGTTTTAAACGTTAGGCGTATGGAATTCTATGAATATTACAAAAATTTGTGGAATTTGCTTCAAATATAATTTCCTATTTGATGAGTATATGGTGTACAATTTGTTACGTTTAAAAAATTCAAAGACAACTTAATAAAATAACAAAACGTTTCGTTTGCCGTACTCATTTCTTGAGTCGTTGTTCGGAGTTGCATTGTGAATCCTATGAGGAGATTCACTTTTAGAGCGTGACATCAATCGTCGGTTGCACGCGCTGTGTTAGAGCTCTTTCACCTTGAAGCCTTCTGATGGCAGCGAGTATATTAGTGACGTCACGGAGCGGATACTCGCTGTCTGGAGCTAGTACTTCGAAAACACCAATTGGATTATGCGGGACGCCCGACACTTATGATAGTAAATATTATAACTATATAACTAATATATCTAACTTTGATCTGAAAATTTAACCAAAGCATATTACTTGTTTACGTTAAGTTGGTTAAGTTAATTGATATTTGAGGCAGCATGAAGCTGATATTTCGAATTTCGTGAATTTGGGCACTTTCCTTCCCATAGAGGTTACTTGACCTATACATCCCCACGTTATCTTTCTTACTACCTGTTCATCTTGCGCCATCTTATTTTTTCCAATCAAATGATTACGTATAACATCACCGAATTCTTTCTTTAAAGAAACTTGCGATCTTACTTTCTCCAATCAAAATGATTATCTTGTAAACCGTTTTGTATGTATCGCACAGGTGAAGTAACACCAGGCTTCTCAGTGGTTTCAAGCATGGTCGAAATGCTAAGCTTGAAATAAGGATTATCCACTTTAAGCCAAGAACGGAATCCCCTTTAAACAGAGGATACTCGGGTAAGGTATCGAGAAAGCTCTTTTGGAGAAACTATATCTAAGGTATACCCTAAAATTATTCTGGCGAACAAACTAATGTATTTCTATTTATCCAAATTATCAACATTTATCGATCGGCTCAATTAATTAACATAATTTCATACCATCGTGAGGCACAACATCTGTATTGACCTCGCATTGTAAGTCTCCTTCAATTATCACACGCGCTGACGATTCTAAAAGATAATAAAGAGGAAATTAATCAAACTCCTTATTTGGTCTTTTCCAGGAGAAATACACACAAATGATCAAAATATGTTAACTATTTATAAAAATATGGATATACATCTGATCTAAGAAGTTTAATGAAAACAATTAACAAGCAAAATGCCAAAAATAATTTGGGAATTAAAATGGAATGAGTTGGCACTGTAAGTAGAGACAAACGTTTTATTTCAAGTTCTTGAAGGAAATCAACCTGTGGAACACTTTAATTTGAATTACAATATAATATGCAGATGCAAAACGTTGCATTAGTTCAATTAATTCAATGTTTCTTTAAAATGCCTTTAGCGAAAAGGAGAATTGAAGCCTTCATTCATAATTCCTTATTAGCCTGGATACTAGCACATTTGTGAGGTAAATAAAGTGATCTTAAGAAAACCGAAAATAAATTTTACCAATTCCAAGACAATGCTTTTATCAAATTTGCCAATGGTGTTAGCTTGATACTTGAAATTTCTTTTATTGCCCTGGATGACCGGATCGAGAAATGAGATGTTTTACCCTCTGAAGATGCCTCTGAAGATTTGGCATAAATTAATGTTTATCATGGAAAATTTCAAGAAATTATCTTTTCCAAAAACCCGCTACTGCCCCTGTAATATGCATTACATTTGGTTATCACTTACCTTGATTTTCCATTTTAATCACATTCAAATGCTGAAATTAAAAATAAGTTTCCGTTATTGGCAAACCTTGAATTCATTTTACATCAAAAACTGTGTTCCTGTTAGTTGTTGATAACTTTATCATTGGTTCATCAAGCTTACTGTTTGATAAGTCACAGTGAAAACTGAACATACTCTTGATTTAATAATTATAAAAATCATAGGTGAAACTTCAAATGTGTCGTGTCTCGTTATATATAACGACCCATATTTGTGTATTTTATATGTATTAAATTTAACACAAATCTGTCCCTTTTACTAATTAACAGAGAGGTCAGTAGACTAGGTCAGGGTGACCCTTACAGGGTAATACCAGATGTTAAGCTTTGGGGCAGTGGGAGATCTGGAGGGGTTCTTATAGACTGGGGGAAAGTTAGGCCAAACTGAAAGGTGACCCTTTCAGGGTAATACCAGATGTTTAAGCTTTGGGGCAGTGGGAGATTTGGAGGGGTTCTTACAGACTGGGGGACTGAGGCAAAACTGACCAATGGCAACGGTCAGGGGACCAACTCATCCCCGGGAAAGTGCTAAGTGGGCCTCTCCAGATTCTGCATCCAAGCTGTAAATATCTTTGGTACCCTGCACTCATAATATCTAATGGGTAAGAACTTTTTCAAATTGTATGTTTCTTTCTGTTAGTGTTTTGATCCTAATTCAAGAGGCTATTTTTCACATATACTCGTGATGCTTATATTTCATGCACCCACATCGCGGGCATTGTGAATAGTATTGTATTTAATAGCTTCAAGGGTTTTAGTAATTCCAAATTGTAAAGATTTTTTTGTCGTGCGGAGATGTTGCTCAATTGCACAATCCCTTATGCACCCAAAGGCAAGAATAATGGCATTTAGTAATTCAAAAAAACAATATTTCCACTCTGGAAATTATATTTATGTAACTGTTACTTTACTTTTGAAATAATTCAACCATTCAATCTGGCAGCCAAATTCATTTTCGTATTGCAAAAATTCAAATTCCCTCTTTTCTAAATTCCTCATTTTTCAATATTGTCTAAAAAGTTGTTGATAGCAACTAATCCATACCAAATTGAACCAGCGTTGATTCCTTTGTCTGAGCAAGACGTGTTACTAATTAAGCCCACGAGCCATGTAACCAACACTCCAGCTCCATTAGGAATTCCCTGCTAGGCTATCCCAGCACTCTATAGGTAAACCGAAGACGTATATATAAATTATATTCTATATACGTCTTTGGGTAAACAAACCGTCGTCTGCTAAAGTTAAAATCTATCAGTGAAATCCTTAGTTTCCTTCATATACATGATTGGATTTACATTATTTTTTAATTGTACAAAGACATCTTAACAATGTTCAAGTTACTATACCGTTTCATACTAGAAATCTATCAGATAAAAGGAGATAATTATAAAAGTTTATTTGATACTAGCCAGTGGGCCGAAACATGTATAACACCCATAAATGCAGGTTTGCTGCAACTTGTAGGTGAATAAAAGAACTCCATGTTAAAATGTTCTACAATGTACCCTAATCATAGAACAAAAATGTTCTACTAAAAATCTAGGTTAATGCACAAGTTGGCTTCAAAGATAGGCGCTGTTAAAAATGGATAACCCAATGAAGGGAGATAACTATTTTATGGGTGAAACTCATTTTTGAAAATTGTTGCCTAAAACACGCCCTTTTTTATGTTTTTTTAAAAAAAAAATATCACCTTTTGTTGAATGCCAGTTGTTAGTCAATCAGCCAATGGATAGTTAATTGTTTGCTAGAACTGGAACTTTTAAAGAGCAAATCACTTTTTAATGAAAAAAAAAATCATGCGCTCATACATCATAATATATATCATAATAATTTCTCTGGCTAAGCATTAACACTCGTTGTTTTTTCATCACAATACATAAGGTTTGTATTTCCATTGTTTATTTTAATCAGCCATTCAAGCAATACATTGTCACAATTTATTAATGTGATGGTTTTTTTTCACAATGTCTCTGTTAATGTTATTGATATTTATCAAAGGATTTAAAATGGTTAAAGTTAGATAAACGTACATGTATATGAATTTTATATAAGTATGGTCAGAATGAAGGAGTAAGAAATGAACAATTGACGTAGGTTGTTTTCGGTCGGGAGAAGCAGATATATTTATCGAAGAGTAATTAAGGGAATGATTTACGCCAGGAGGCTTTTGCAAAGTACGCAGTTCTGAGACTACAGGTAGAAATGCTAGCTCAGCACTTAAAAAACCCATTTCTTCAGTTACAGATAACCAAAGATGAACCCAATCCTCGAGTACCCTGATGATTTTGAATTGGGGGGTACGGGGATGGGACGTGCGGGCGGTGAACCCACGCACTGCCTTGATGTGTGCCGATGCCTCCCCCTCCTGAGGGACATGTTTGAGGCTAACGATGCTGCCATTATCGATGGGCCTCGCACTAGAGGGGTACGCTTATACTATTTTGGGACATGGTCCTCTTCCTTGCCGGGATTTGCACAGTTTGACTCCGTGCAGTGTGTCGTTGCCTTCGGGATGGCCGAAGTGTTTGAAGGCTCGGCCCTAGTCTGATCATCTGCACAGGACTGTTAGACAATGATGTTAGAAAAAGCCAAAGATTGGACCAAATTCTCCATCTAATACGTGTTAAAGGGACTGATACACTCGGACAATTTGTAGAGTGCTATGCGAATATTGAAATCCGGATTGCCATCCCAATGGCGTGAGTACAATCTATTGTGTATAACAAACCGCCTAAGATATTTTACCTGTCACTCCTGTGACACCCCGTATACGAATGGTTTTCTAGATCCCATTTTTCTTTTTGTCAACGACCTCCGCGAACATCATGTCCATCCAGATTACACTAGGACCCTTGCCCAAAACGAATGGGTAAAGGAGAGGTGTACATGAATAAATCCGGGTCGCTGCTATCACATCTCCAAACCGAGCCCTGCCTTGTGTTTTCTCCTGCCTGATGTTGTGCGCATGGAAAATGGACAAGAATCTCAACCTGGACTTTAAACTTAAAGACCATACCTCTTGCCATAGGTCCATAAAGACAGTGTCTTTAAACATCTTCAATGGATACTTTCAGTGTTTTTCCTCACTCCTCTTATTAGTGTTATCATTATTTCTTTATAGAGTGCGAGTTTTTTTCACAATGATTTAGCTATTATTAACATTATTGTAAACGTTTTATGTTGCCAACTTCATGTTATTTCACTGTTATCTTCAAATAATAATTTTTGTATTAATTAAGACACTTTACATTTTACCTTCAACCTTTAGTAAAATGTAATTATGTAATATCTTATTATTGCATTTTGATATAATACATTTTACGATGCTGGGTACTTTCTTGTTATTGTACCTAATGGGTGTATGTACATATTGTTCGAGCCAGTCTCAAACAGCCCCATCCTTATCACGAGTGTATACTTTTGGCCTAGCTATATAGTGGTAATTATGTGACTTATACTCTACATCAGGTGGCAACTTTATTTCCTGTGGTTGGATGTGATGAAATTTTATGGGTGAAGTAACATGATAATTATAATTTCTTTTTAAATGGGTACATGCACATATTGATGCAAACCAAATTGTATATTTCAATCATTATATTATCTTTCTATCCTGTAAGTAGTTATCATCACATCCATTATATACCCCTTCAATTAAATTAAATCAATATTTTCATTATGTTAAAATGCTCTCTAGATTCTGCATTCAAGCTGTAAACATGTTTGGTACCCTGCTCTTGTAATTTCCAATAGGTACCCCTTTGATGCACTGACAAGATTAGCAAAATCATATCAGTCACTCTGAGAAATAGATACTATCATTAATCTAATTATTGTGTTGTGTTGTCTTTTATCGAAGTGCTCGTGCTAGCACAGTTGCCCAATAAATTAGAGAACTGATTCTTGTTTTTTGGGGAGGGGGGGGGGGGGGGGGGGGTGTGACGCGGGGGGGGGGGGGGGGGGGGGGGGGGGGGGGGGGGTATATTAAATTTGTTGAGTCGAGCCTACACTTACCGTTGATCCAGTATTTTTTAGTGGAGAATGATTGGAACTTTAGGCCTGGCTTATCGGGGATGGGATTAGGGAGGGATGTAGATTTTCTTTAATCAAGTTCCCAACAATGTCACAATGTTATGATGGCCTAAATCATTATGCTCAGTTAACGTTATTGAACTAGTATCATATGATTATATGTCTATCAAAGAACAATTGAAGTAAATTATCAGTACAAAGTCCCCTGTGGTCAGCGGGAAATGCTAAATGCTGAGGTTTGCAGAATTGTTACTCACGTTCCCTACCGTTAGTAGGTTTAACTTCCTTGCAGAATTCCCGTTAAAGGGACCATTCGAGCGGCTTTCATCCGCCATCTTGAAATGTTAGCATTGCGAGAAATCAAATGTGCTGTATTATGCTAATTCATTGACAAAATTAAGAAATAACTAAAAGATTGATAGAAGAGGGGCATATTTACAAATAATTCATAATAAAAGTTGTCAGTTACGACAATGTTTTGTCGTAGTAATGCATTCCACATTCGTTGCTCCGATGATTGGCTTCATTCAACGAAGTTTTTTCTTTTTTGATCGATACACTTGATTCTTTGTCAAATTGTTAAATCTTGAACAACTGAAATGTTTACCTCAGGTACATATTCGAAATTAAGTGTGAAAAGAATCATTTAAAAATCATATATATTTGTTTACTGGAAAGTTTCATGAATTTCGTTTCCACAAAAATACCCCGCTCGAATGGTCCCTTTAAATTTTTCACCTTGTATTGACGGTAAGGTTGTCTTGAGTCTATCAGTTCCTTGGCAAAGGTCTGTCGTCAATAGAAAAGACGTGTGGCACGGCAAAATATACTGCTACTACTCTCTGGATGATCGGGTAGGGTTTTCCGGGGTCATATATGTCCCCGGGTGAATTTTCCACAAACTATCTTTAACCACATGTGTATATCTCGATTCATACTTCCGCCTAAAGGGAGATAATATCATACCAAGTGACAACCTGGTTCCCGGGCCTCGTTCCGCTTGCGCTACAGTGAGGCCATGGCACTGGCTGTACAATGAAGCGTAGCAGAAGCAGGTACTGAGCGTCGTAGTTGACAGGTTTTGATTGGGTCGATTTGGGGAAATGTCGCAAAATCGCTTTACACCTTCATTACCAGTATTTGAAACAAGCTGTCACCACACCAAGTAAACAACAATTTCTTCATTTTCGACCTGTCATAGTTTAAAACAGTGCACGAAGCCATCCACTATATTGTTTATATTTCCCGGTGGGCGGGGCTATCGCTGCAAAAAATATCATGTTTAGCAAAATCCCTTTGCAACAAAAAATATATGTGACGATATTCCGAGTTCTAATTTTATTTGCATTCTATGTAGATGCTTGTCTCCAATATGTCGTGGCTATAGAGCGAGAATGAAGTGAATTTGTGATCGCTATGCATAAAATTGCCTTGTCCTCCATCTTGGATCGCTGCTCTGCGCAGCAGCCAGTGCCATAGCCTCACTGTAGCGCAAGCGGAACGAGGCCCGGGAACCAGGTTGACCAAGTGAGGGTTTGTTGATTCGTATTGTCGCGCGTAGCGTAACAGACTCGGAGAACCAGGCGACTAAGATTTATGATTTACGACTTTATACAGAAAAAACATCTCATAAATCGATCATTATTTGAAATTTGATAAAAGAATCCATGTCAATACATGTTTATACAAAAGTAAAAGGAATGGAACACAAAGAGTATATTTTGTATTAAGGATAAGTGGATCCATTCTCTCCCAACAGAGGTAGAAGCTACCTCTGTTTGGAAAGAATGAAGTGGACCATATCTTCACATCTATGGATCATTGCTGACTCATGTATCAAGTCTGGTGAATATAGCTATTACAGTTTTATCCGGACAAAGGGCTTGATCAGAGGCTTAGTCACATTTGCATGAAATCCGCAAAACATTCAGCCATTGTTCATCGTCAGCTTAGGAGTCTGTACACGAGATATGACCTTTCCTGTCTGTTTCTATTCGAAAAAAAGATTAAAACAGTTTTAGGGCGTGGCCTCTGTATCTCTTATTAGGGATAAGAAACATAGGTTTTTAAGTTTGGCCCAGTTGCCCTTTTTAGGAGTCACAGGGTCAACAAATCTGTAAATAAGAAACCTAAATCGTCAAGGATTCTGTAAATAAGATTTTCTGAGTTAATCGTACTGGCGAAGATGCAATAGTGAAAAGTTTACGGATTGACGGATGCCGGAAGCTCATCGGGCCTTTCAGGCTAAAATTAAAAATCAGATTTTGGGCTACCCTCCAAAAGGCACATCTTTGGATTTTGGCGGACATATGTATTAAGTGTGATATATTATGTGACTTGTAGTTTTCGAGATGCTCCGGAATTGTTTTTTTTGTGTGTGACTGACCACAGTTATTTCAGTAAACTGATGAAATGACAGCGCTGCTGTAAGGTATAATAAACGCAAGCCATAATATTTCCTTTTCTATTTGACATTGTAATTTAATGCTTTTCGGAAAAAAACTAAATGATCTTGTAATAATTCGTTTTAGTACAGTGAGAGAGCGTACATGTATATGTAGCACAATCGCCAGGCACACACTTCGTAAGATTCAAACAAGAAGACGAGACGTAGATTTACTTGGCTTTTATTTCCTCTAAGTACGTTCTACCAATCTGGCTGTCGACCTTTCACGCCCGCTTTCCCTGGGCACCCTCAGGACGCCCATCGCGCCCTTTTCTCACATGGCTGGTCGTGGCTGTCACCAGCCCATAGCCGGGTGCTGGCTGGGAATAAACTCCTCAGTCCCGTGGCGGAGACTCTACCCTCTCTCCAGGTCGATGGCTGAGAACTGAACTCCCTCTCTACAGTCAAACCTGGGCCTTAAATACTTAACAGACACAGTTGTCAACACAATGTCACTTGACAACTGCTAATGGATTATTTCTTAGGGATTACCTGGGGATGGGATTAGTAGTTAATAACATAGTTTCATAACAACTATGTTACATATATTACCACATATTATAGTGCCAATCATTATTATTGTTTCCAATTGTGTCAATCAAATTAAATATCTTTCATTTCAACATTGTGATATCTGTGAATGCGATATATAAAATAATATATATCTTTGTTTGATGTTGTTTGAATCTTGAATCTGTCATCTAACGTCCAACTATATTTGCATGCCGATTTTGGTTCTCTCAAAGCGTTCACTCAACCATGGACATTTTCTGAAAGTCTTTTGCAAATTTGGAGGTCGAATTAATAGAGAAATTAGGATATAAAAAAAATCCGAACATGAAACTGTTCAAATGTAAAACTGACCACATCGACAGAAAGTGTTTAACAAATTTATTATCTCAGATTACACATAACCAACAAATGATATAAAAGATTTCACAGCAATAACTTGAAAGGTTTCCGCCCTAATCGGTCTGATCTTTTAAACATGACATAGCCGATCGGTCGAATCTCATCCTGTCTCAGGGTAAAACGTATAAGCTCTCGCTCCATTCACAAACAATGGGATATAACCCCACTACACCTCAGCGATGTGACATCTGATCCAGCCAGTCGAACAGTTTTATTGCGATTGTTCACGATTAAATTTCAGCCAAATACAGTGGGGCCTCCTACATATGTCCTATATTGCTGACTCGCATATCAAGCGCTGATTTTGGTTGACTATTTTAAGAAAGTTCATAGGTCACAGCAGTAAGTTTTAGAGGGTTTATATCCTAGGCGTATAGGATGCATACATGAGAAGTTGTTATGTTCTTAAATGGGCAAGTAAATGTGAGAAACGGGGACGGGATTATACTGAAATGTTCTCCTCTGGTTTTTTAAAAATAAAACCTTTAGGCTATCGGAAAAAATATGATTTTTTTAAAATACACGAATGCATGTATGTCATGTCCTCGCACAAAACCCTGTCAGTTATTTTCAATCATATGAAAATATAAGATCAAAATAATAATGAAAGGCCTATCTATACTGCAACAAAAAGAAGTTGATCATCCAAAAATAGCTATGTCTTCCTTATATACACGTTGAAGAAAGTAAGGAAACATCAACTTATTCTTGATCTCTTCATAGTTTCTTCAACCCATTTTGACAAAGGAAAAGGTCCCACTTGTATTTGATATGAATGCTGTCCTAATCAATAAAAAATTATTATGTTTGATCACGACAGACATTCAAAAAGCAGGTGTTGCACTATTTACTTCCAGGTGTATAGTTTACGTTTACTCCATCTAACAATATTGAAATTACATATACAATATGAGAAACTTTTCTCCATTCTAAATTCCTTATCATTCCCAATCAAGCATTTCATAAGCCTTTCCCATCTAGGCGCCTTTAGAAATTCATTTATATTTTTTCTTACAAGCACATCACCATAATATAAATGACATATTTCTTCGTCAATGACATTTATGACATATTTGTTCATAATAGGATCTCATTGGAATCCAATCTGTTGTGCTGTTTTGATTCATTGTTTTTCGCTTCATGAACCTGTTCGATTGCTAATAATGTTTCTCTATCATCGTTATCTCTTTTTTTTTGCTTATTCCCAAAATGAGTTGCTCATGCCTGAAACTTCGGGAAATTAATGAACCCGCTTGATTGTTTATGAGTTAAATTTGGATTATCAGTTTTCGTTATCTCCATTATTTCTTTATTTTTTCTTTTATTGCATATTCCGAATATATGATGCAGATTTCCGAAACTTCGGAAAACGCTTGTTGAAACTGCTTGATTGCTCACCAGCTTCGTTTGTTTTCAAGATTGGAGTTTGTCTAAGTTTAATCTTTCTGAACACTATATTGTGGATGTCAAAGACTGTTGTAGTATTTCCAACGGCCTTGGCGTCAACAGTCTCCAAAATGGCGTTCGTGAAGACCCCGTTTCTCCCTCCGCCATGATTATGAGATTCCTGGTGGCGAGAGCTGGAACACCATTGGACCACTTGGTGGTCCTCAGAACCTCTGCAACCGTCAACCATCATCCCTTCGAATATGTCCCAGAAACAAGGCATCTCGGGTAGTTCAAATGGTTCCACCCATCCTTCAAGTTCATCTTCGTCGTCGTCCATTTCCGAGTCATCTCCTAAATCAACTCCATCCGAATCTTCAGTTTCATCACAGCCAGCTTCACCAATAGCTCTCGTTCCTTGTCCGCCAATATCAGAGTCCATTTGGTAAGGGATCTGCTGACCACTGGAACCTTTCACCCTTTTTCGTTGCCCTTGAGACTCATCTGAACCACGATGAAGTTCATCTGAACCCAATTGCATATCTTCCTCAGACCTTTTCCTTCCTCTTCCCATTCCTCTTTCCCCTTCATCCATTTCTCTTCCTCTCTTTTGTCCTTTACTCTCAACAATTTCGTCTCTTCTTTTACCTTTTCTGTCTCCATCTTCCCCTAAACCCCGTCCTCCTCCGATTCCGCTTTCACCTTTTTCATCGTCTCCTCTAGTTCCCATATCAAGACTTCCAGAAAAACATGTATCCAGTATTATAAGCATTTTTGTTGCCGGAAGTGTCTGCAGGCATGCCTTCAATTGCTGATGTGGATACCAGAATCCCTGCTCTTCTCTATTGTCAATATAGAACTCCTTTTTCTCGTTGCAGTGTCCAGCATACAACAGGATGAATTTCTTGATGTCCATGTCTATTAAATCTTCAACTGCTCTCTTGATGTTTCGTTCCTGGTAGCCTCGGCCATGTGGAGTTACTTTGAAAATGTGATCTTCTCTGTAAAAGAAGTTGATGCTTTATGAAATTATAAAACTTCATTATAAAAGCAGTTCTTTTTTTTTGTGATCACGTTGAAAAATATTGCCTATTTTCAAAATGAACTGAAAATTCAACTTAACCAATGATTGTTAGTAAATTGGATAAAATGATTAGGATATATCTAATCATTTTCATTATTTTTTTTTTATCAATATGTGAATTTTCATTCACATCATTACATGTTTTTTTTAAAACCATTTACTATTTCTATCCAATATTTCCTGTGAAGTTTACATTACTCGAATATAACCTTTGAATATGATATCAACTCACCTTATACCTAATTCTTTCATTTTCACCGCTAGGTCCTCTAGATCATTGAGAAACACGTTGCCATCTTTTGGTCGTGTTTTTCCGGCTATCATTAACACACCCGTATCTTTTCCTCCTTGAAGATATAAACAAATTATGGTGTCTTTGTAATGTACACCAACCAATGGAATAATACATGAAGTAATGTTTAAACTGAATATCATAACGCCATTATGGCATTAAAGAGTTGACGTCAGTCCTCATGTTGTATTAAATTATGACTCACGTATTTTAAGGTAATTTAAGGTTTTTTTAAATTTTCCATATTTTGTGTTCCAGGCCAAAATAAAGACTATTTTTAATCAATCTTCAATTCAATGTTAATATCCACAATTGAACCACTACATTATTACAGCTAATATACACGTTGTCGTTGAATATAGATAATAGTTTTCAGCTTAACACTTTCAGATAGTTTTATAAATCATTTACATTAATTATCTTTTATACATTACATGATATTCTGAGCACTTTGGGTGCATTCTTTATTATTCATGGTGTTTTCATAAGAAAATAAAACACTTACCAAAGTAAGATTTACCATCTATCTCATCTTCATCTACAATAAAAGACTCATTAAATTAACCATCATCATCAAAATCATCAAAACATCATCATCCTCATTATCATAGACATGAGACATCTCTCGAAAGAAATCCCTTCTTTATTTCATGACAATATTAAAGGTAATATATATTCTTCAGAAGGATGTGTTGGAAATGATAAAAAGTAGACCATTTTAGGGTTTTCAAGTAAACAAACACGAACATACCAAATGGTTTGTAGAGATTGACATTTCTAAGATACCTATCAACTGAAATGTTTACTAATGACATAAAGGTAAAATGTATTAAAAAACAATAATATAACATATTATCATAATTATAAATTGATTACAATTTCTCTGCATATTGAGATGTGGATTTTATCATATTTCAATCAAATATGTTCAAGGATTAAACATCTGAAATATATGAGTTCTTTATGATTTTTGTCTGCAGATAATGATATTGCAATATTGATCAAGTATCAAGTTTATCAACTGTTACATTATCAACACCAATGTTATGTCTTAGTATTCAATTACTGTTATACGATGATGATGATTACACCTTGCATACAAAGATCCTGCATGCGCATACGTACATTCTTATCACAAACACATACATATATAGTTTAAGTTCACTCCATCTAACAATATTGAATACATGAATTTTGTACTGTACAAATTACATATACAATATGGGAAACTTTTCACCATTATAAATTTCTTAACATTCCTAATCAAGCATTTCATAAGCCTTTCCCATCTAGGCGCCTTTAGAAATTCATTTATATTTTTTCTTACAAGCACATTATCACCATAATATAAATGAGATATTTCTTCGTCAATTACATTTATAACACATTTGTTCATAATAGAATCTCAAGTTAAAAGATTTACGCAATATTCGGGGATATATGATCGGCATATTGATTGACACGCTGAAATGATGAACAAATTGATGACCTTTACTTATTTTACCAAATTTTTTACCCCAGTATTATACGTGTATTACTAGAGCCAAACTAATTGTTATTAGTTTAAAATAAGTTAATAATAATATAATAATAGTTAAGAATGATAAGAATGTTCCTGGCGTCATCTACCACCTGAATCTCCTCCGAGTGTTGCACGGTCAAGACCTATTATATTAACGTGGCCATGGTCCCCTGATTCTACCCCTACCACACGTATGGGGTTATCTGGAAAAGAAGAAACAAACAGTTGTCTGTACTTTATTATCATAATTTTAACCATTGAAAGATGCTTAAAATGTGTTGGAAGAAACTTTAACTTATACAGCCTTAATGAATTTATATATATTCATTAAGAGTATATCGAAACATGTAGGAGAAAGAGTTGTTGAGTGCTGTTTTATTTTATCAACGCTTTTAACTATATCTGTCTATCTATCTATCTATCTATCTATCTATCAATCATTTGAATATATATATATAATATTTGAAAATAAAATACTTCAGACGACACTTGCTGTAGATATCATTTTAATGATGACTGGATGCGTCGCATTTCGACTTGATAACAAGTCTTTTCAACAGTGTGGAGTTTTCTCAACATGGCAAATATATAGGTACAAATGCTTAACAATGTAATAATGTACAAATGATTATTAAAAGACTAACAACGCCGATTTCCTCCTACATGGTAGCCGGGTTGGGTAAAAGTGTGTACATTAATGAGCTTCTCTTCCGACCTAATTGAAATTGAACAATGAAATTTCATGAGGAATCGAGGCGGTAAATGTTTATAATTGCAGATGACATAGTGATTTCGAGACACTCAGACAAAATATAGCCTATTTGAGTACCGAAGACGATATAAATATTTTCACTTTATATACTTTCAGAGATTGATTATTTCAATTTCTTGTGTCTGTAAGTTGATAAACTTACCTACTCGTCCTTTAACGTTGATATTTCGTCCTCCGATAACGCATCCCTTTTTTATATTTCCTCCCGCTATACCAATAATCTCTATCGTTGGCTTGTTCGGGTTTTGATCTAATATATGCAAATGTGACATTATATTTCAATGATATAAAAATACATTAATGATCAAAATGTATTTCATTTATCGAATGTGCAATATAACTTTTCGTAAGAGAATTCAATCAAGGCACATTATCGAAGATTCAAATTATTTGATATCGTTTTGAATCATTTAGAAAGAAAATGAAATTTTTACTTTGATAAATTGATAACTTGTACACTACCGAGGTGATATAATTGACATCATGCTTATCCTTACCACTCTTTAAGCACAATTATTATCTTAAATATAAACTATCATCCGTGTACAAAAATAATATTTAAAAAAACCGCAAATTTATGAACTACCTATTTTACATATATTCTTTCAAGGAATGCTATTTATGTTTTAACATTTAACATGGTTTCGTTCTAGATGAAAAATATGACATGAAACAATTCGTAATGTGAAAATTGTCAATGAATGACATGATATGCAATATTAACATGTGAAAAGCTACAAACATCAATGAAAGTACTTTGGTATGTCATAAGTCATGACATGTAAAATGTTTACCTTTTATATGGATGTTTATGTATAATAGTTGAAATAAGCAAAAACCAAACAAATTTGTTAACCTGTTAAAAGCTTTAAGGTATATGGTATATGTTAAAAGCATTTGGTCAATCATTTAAAAAAACAAACCTTTTTTGTTCGAGCGACGTCCTTCCATATTCTTTTAGTTCTTTTCTCACAGTTGCTACGAAAATAGGTTTGTGAAAATGAGCCAAAAATTATACCAAGTCAAAGTATTTTGCAATTTGAGTTCATTCTCTAAGTTTGGCAAGGCAAAAGTTTATTTACGCCATGCACTACAATTATAAACTTTCATCTCGAGTTTGCAATGATCTTCAAACCATTGCGTTCTGCGGGTCTTCAAGATTGGAATCAAACAACAGTACCCGAATCCTATTTCGTACGACTTGCTTCTTATCATCTACCCTTTTGATCATACATGTAATCTAATTCGGGTTGGAATATGACCGGACTATTTAAATGAGGGTTAGAGTTTGTGCAGAATAATCTTATCAGATTTAGAGTATAACGGGACTATTCCGATGAGGGTTAGAGTATGACCGGACTATTCCAGAGAGGGTTGTAGTATTATCGGACTATTCCAGTGAGGGTTTGAATATGACCGAACTATTTTATAAGATATGGAGTATGATTGGACTATTGTAATGAGAGTTAAAGCACGATAGGACTTTTCTGATAAGAATAAGAATATGACCGGACTATATTGTAATGAGGATTGGAATGTGATAGGACTATTCTAATGAGTGCTACACTATGATCGGACTATTGTAATGGGGACTAGAGTATGATCGGACTATTCTAGTGAGAGTTTGAGTATGACCGGACCATTCAAGTGAGGGTTTGTCAATTGAGTATGACCGGACTATTCTAAAGAGGGTTAGAGGGTTAGAGTATAGCCGGACTATTCTTATGACGATAAGAGTATGACCGGACTATTCTAATGAGTGTTAGAGTATGGCCGGACTATTCTAATGACGGTTAGAGTATGTTCAGACTATTCTAATGAGGATTAGAGTATGTCCGGACTATTCTAATGACGGTTAGAGTATGCTCAGACTATTCTTATGAGGTTTAGAGTATGTCCAAACCATTCTAATGAGGGTTAGAGTATGGCCGGACTATTCTCATGAGGGTTAGAGTATGGCCGGACTATTCTAAATTAGATGAGGATTAGAGTATGACCGGACTATTCTAAGGAGGGTAAGAGTATGGCCGGACTATTCTAATGAGGGTTGGAGTATGACCAAATTATATATAGTACCACGAGAACGCAAATTAAACCTTAAAATCAAAGTTGGTATCTCTTAAAAGCTATTAATAATCACTCATGCTTTTAACTACTTCAAAAAGACATGCGACGCTTTAAAGCTTCAGTATTTGCCTAGCAAAATGAAAAATTGAATGATTTAAAAATTTCTAAAATGAATGTTAAACTTTGTCTTTTTTAACAGCTGTTATAAGGGATAAACGTGTCTCCATTTCCTTTAGATTCTTATCTTTCTTGAAACAAAAATGTTTTTTCTGACGCCTTGGGTTTTCCCAATTTTCTATTTTTGGCAACTTCCGGGAGAGATCTTTTTTGCTTTATACTCGATTTTCACATTTATTAACCATTCATATAATATTTATTTAAAATCACAATCGGAAGACTAAAGTAAATATTTGAATGTTTTATTAACATGTTGCAAAAGAATGGAATTTGGAAGCATGTGAACAAGAAATAGAGATTTTATTAGCGATTCAAATTTGCTTTTATTATCAGTTACAGGATATTTGAATTTTTTAAATACATCGTTGTTGTTGATGATAAGTAGTGGTTTAACAACCAAATGAATTAAATATAACTTTAACTAGTCCTAAAAACTATGTAAAACACTGTTATTTACAAGAGAATTAAAACAACTTGAATAACGCGGAAATACATTTATAAATGTACGCGCGCCTTTGATTGAATGGCACATATGTTATCGGGAATTGGTAAAGGTTATTGTTATAAAGAAACATAAAGGCCCCATACTTACATATTTCCAACAAAACCAGCAACGACAAACAAGTGTGCTGTTCAGTATCGTAAGTTATAGAAAATGGCAGCTATAATAGCCTAAATTAGGACACAAAGCTATAAATACATCCAGCTAATTCAAAATACACAGGCTTTCAATAAACATTTACGGATAAATGCTGATTATTTCCTTTAGGATTTGTTTATTTTGGTTGATTCTCGTTTCTTATTAATGGATGAAAACAATGTATATAATTTGTGACATAATCACATTTAACCATTAATCATTAAAAAAAAATCAATACAAGACAAGATGCGCCCGTAAAATGTCACCAAGAACGCTATCACGGAATTTCTCCATTTCCTCTCTTTGCGACGACGAAGGTCAGTCTACTTTTGCTTATGTTTTGGCTAAGTTTATCATTTTTTTTGACGTTTGTATCAAATGTTGAAAACAAATTTGGAACAAGCTTTTCTTCTGCAAAGGAAACTTTTCCCATTTCGACCCCTATTGATGATATTAAGTGATGTAAGTAATATTTAAATTATATAAGTACACTTATGAATAGTCTTTACAATTTAACAATTTCAGATCAGCTACATCAGCGTTTTTTCATCTAAAGATATCTATCAGACCAAATACCCCGTGTCGATTACGACTGCGCATTTATCGATTTGTTTAGCAAGTCATTTTTTTCAATCAAAGAAATGTTGCAATGAGTTTGACGAAAATATCTCACCGGACTTCTCAACCGGGTAGTGCCGGTTTCGAGTACATTTGTAGATGCGACGCATTTGTCCTGATAGACAATGAGACGTATTTAATCATAACATACATGTCCAAAATGTCATATCATAATATCATAAATATCATTATGCTACAAATGTGTAGGGAAACATTTATCACTGATGTCAAAATTACCATTAGGTATAAATATTATCATATATATTTCACTTTATAAGCTTTGCAAAGTGATTATATTTGTGGCAAAGCTGTCCCATTGGTATCAACAAGGAAACACAAGTACAATCTTCTATCCATAGTCAACCCAAGAAAGCAAAAGAGTAAATATCGTTTAGATCTTTACATCCAGTGATCACAAATATTAGCTTATGCTAATCTCCACATCCAGGAAACCCGGTGTAAGCGGACTCAGGTCTTCACGGCAAGGTACATCTGAACATTAGTGTAACTTTCTGTAAATCTAATTTACAACTTTTCCACAAGGAATGACTCGCGTTATCCCCAAACAAACTAATTCAAGCCTAGCTGCATTTCGTCAACTTCTCTGTACATGCAAGCGTACAAATTCTTCAACTTCATGGGTTCACTGTTATAACTGCTGATGAAGGTGCTGCACTCAAACTATCAATTCCAATATACAGCAGAGCTGAAACTAGGCAGCTGGTGAAACAAGGGCGAAATTACTCCGATGCATAAGCAAACGTATAAGTTTCTAGCGATCTCTAAATTGAGGAAGCACAGGTGTAAGCTTCCACAAATCTCCACATTTAGGATGTACAGATGTACGCTTCTACCGATCTCCACATTTGGGAATCATAGAAGTAATCTTCCATCGATCTCCACATTTACGAACATATATTTAAGCTTCCACCGATTTCCACGTTTAGGAAGCACAGGTGAAAGCTCCAACCGATCTCCACATTTAGGAATCAGAAGGGTAAGCTTACATCGATCTCCACATTCAGGAAGCACAGGTGTAAGCTTCGGGAGGGGGAAGGGGAAACTCCATGTCGTTATCATCACTATGTACTGGAGGTAAATGTCCTTGGCATACATCAGGGTTTGATGCACATTCCATCTCAGGTGACGGCTCTTTGCTTGATTTCCTCGTCCTTTCGATTGACTTTTGATCGTCCATTTTCGTTAGCTCATATTCTGCACTGGATCGAGATCTTCTGTGTAAGCAAATTTGAAAAGTCAACAAAAAGCGTCGAAAAGGTACGTAATATATTTCATATGGTTGGTATTTTGTACGCTGGATGGTACGTAGATGCGTATTTAGGTTTCACATGATATTTCATTGTTATAATTATTTCAATTATAGTTGAAGTAGAAACATGTCTTTAAAGTATAGAGTATCATGAAAAGTCATGAGTGTAATTTCAGCTGCTAATAATTTATGGTAAGGAATAAATCTCGTACCTGTAAAAAATAAATGCTAAGACGGCAAAGAGCAGCAAACCCGTGAACAAGACGGGGACAGCCACTGCCAGAGTTGTTGTTACTGCAAATGAAACGATTTTTCATCATATCTATTCCAAAATTATGAAAATGTCACAGAAGCTGATAAGACGAATTATGTTCTGGTCAAACAAGGAACTATTAGAAGATTGATGAAGTATTTATAAGAAATAACATTATACTGAACTTATAGTTATGGTCAAGTATATTCACAGAGCAATAAAACATGTTAATCCATATGGATGTTTTCTTTATCGTGCTCAATATCGAATTGACTGAATCGAGGGACTTATAAAGCACTCGAAGGGAATATCAACACAAATATAATCAGGTTTGGAATTTTCTATGAAAATTGATGATAAAGCAATTTTTAAACCATACTAGTAAATAGGCAGTCATAGGCAGCTAAGTGAAACTTTTCGAAAAATTCCTTTATCTTCATCCATGTTTTTTTATTTCTTTGGGCTTTCTATGTGTAGTCAAATCTAGACTTGCTGAACGAGGACCTAGACTGATTTATTGTGCTCCTTTTTTATACACAGTCTCAAAGCAGGACTACGTGGGGCAGTGAATAGCCTTTTATTAAAATTATCATCAATATTCAGGTTTCCCATTCGTGTACAGTTCAAGACAATGGTTAACTTCATTAAAAAAAAATCTGCATTCTTAACAGGAAGTGTACTACTATTTATAGATTTGCTATACTAAATTTCTTTAGTGATCTTTTAAATGATAACTTGAACTAATAAGTCAATTCACGTATTGAAAACCCTAATATTGAGAGGCTTTATAGAGAAGGTATTTTAGGTATTATATAAACTATATGAACATGAAATGTAATTACTTTAGTAACCAATATATGGAAATGATACATGGAACAATAGTGCCACAGGCGAATAAAATTGACTTTCACGTACTAAGATTTTACCGTTTTAAGGCCAACACTAATAGTGAAACGCTTCACAGACAGGCTATCGTACAACATTGTGAACCTTGATGACATGAATTATTTTATTATAGCACCATGGAAAATTCATATAAAATATCGTAAGAGACATAGAGGAAGCTATGTTTTTGAAATTTGCTTTTAACTTACCTCAACCCTTTAAAGTTTACAGAAATAGTTGAAAGAATTCGTCTTACCGTGACGTAAGATGGGCGAGACGACCTGTATAGTTGATCTGAACCTTGTTTTACACAGAATGGACAGGTCTTGACCTGAAACGCCGTTATTGTTATGCGAAATACTATCTGCGAGATACATCTACGGTAAACGTTTTGGAAAAAAATAAAATAAAAACGAATATAAATTTTTGCTCGTATGTGGTGCCTATTAAGACCAGAGAAGAAAAATACATCAATATCTAACATTTTTGGAGAAATTTTAAGGTGAAATTATTTTATGTGATTTCATGCATACAGGCATGAAGAAAAAATTATTATCAGGGTTTCGACATATTACATTTAAAGTATATGAATATTTAGCACGTAGAATTTTATGTTTTACAAGGACAACACTATTGTTTCAGAAAAAAATGTGACTGTTACTCCATAAAGTATGTATTGAAATCGTAAGATGAGATCTTAATTCGAGGAAGTGTTTCATACAAAACAACTAATCACTCAAGCGAGAGCAAGTTTTGTTTACATCAAATGACGCATCTTATACTGAAATAAATTCTTTACTATCGTTATTTTTCAATTTTATTACCATAACAATATTCAGAAAACGGCTACAGTGTTGTCAAGAATAAAAGTAATTTTCGATTTCAAGATATGAATTGCAGGAACTCGCACTGTAATAGTTGTGCTAGGCAAAATTGATTTATGCACATGTGCAAATAATGTAATATGTCACATCATTTGTTAATATGAGTAATAGAAACAGTTTACCTCGACTATTGAATCCAATGCAGACGCTCTGGTTGCGCTTTGTTTGACTGCCCGGCTTGATGATGTTGTTGGTCCGAAGGTTCAGATGCCAGGGTTTAGTGCTGTTGATAAAGCCGCTTCCGATGCCATGACCAACGAAGCCAGAATGAACAGCAATTTTAGTGACTGGTCCTGCCAGTACGTTCAGACTATGTGGGAAAAAGTCGAAGGTATACAGCGCCAAGGTCAGATGAGTTGAAGCGCTGGTCTCGAGGCTGCAGTTGCAGTCAACAACTCCAAGGTCCGCAGCAACTTGCAAGTACCCAGATGAAGGAGCATTCACAATTTCGATGTGTGTTTTGCATACCTCGAAAACTAAACAGAAATAATAAATCAACGAAACAATATGTACTTGAATAAAGGAAGGTCGTAGATTCCAGGGCCTAACTTTCGAAGCCGTCTTAGTGCGAAGATACTCGTAGGCCAATGTTAATGTATTGTACTTACGAGTAACTTAGTGCTAAGAGAGCTTCGAAAATCTAGGCCCTGACCAATGTTAAGCACTTCTTTGGATTCTGGCAGATTCCCGTCATGGCAAAACATTGCAAAACAAAATATATGCGAAATTTCAACCAATGAAAACCTTTCTTGCATGAACGTTTGCTTGTTTTATCGTAGCCTATACCATTTTCCGATGTCTCGAAGACCGAAAGTGCAACGTGCAAAATCGAACAAAACATGGTCATCAACACCCTCCCCCTCTTAGATAAGATTAGCAGAACAGAACAAGGGTAATAACTCCGACAACATAGTAAATAATGGCCCCCTTGTCATCTTTGACCTCGATCAAGGTACTGATACGCTGACGCCACCCTCAAAATTTAGTATTCCTTTCTTAAATAATTTCTAAGAAAACGTCACCTTTGCTGATACCTTCGAGTCAGAAGAGGGCAATAACTAAGGAAAAAATAAATTCACACTTTTTATTTGAGAACTCATCAAGATACTGATACCTTGAAACCACACACAAAATGTAATAATCACATATGAACATTTCTAGAAAAGCTGCCCCCTTCAATGAATCCCTTGAACTTAGTAAAAAAAGAAGGACAAGAACAATAATTCCGTTAGAAATAATCGGACGCTTTTCTGATACCATAAATGAAGTTAGGGGTACAGCTGTTCTAACGAACAGTGCATTTAACGCAACCACTAAACCATTAAACCTGTGCAAACATTTTGGCCTTCAAGGAACATGCTTTCTTTCACATCGCAAACGGTACATCACACCTTAAACCGAATTGAGAATTAAAGACGAAATGCCACCAAGACAGTATCGTAGTGATAAAAGAGCAATGTCGACTCATCGGCATGATAAGGCAGAAACATCCTTTTCTGAGGTTGCCAGAACTATGGGTAAATAAAAAATGTGATTTTTAGAATGTGTAACCGATAGAGGCACACAACTGTTGTTAAACAGAGGCCTGTTAGACGAAGACCAGATAAGATTAACGCTTCTCTAGATCGATTAATGCGACCTACTGCACGCCGTAATAGATTCAAATGTGCCCCGGAAATCACCAGGGAGTTCCGTCCAAAAAGAATCAGAGTTTCTACCTCAACAGTAAGGATTAGATTGTATGCACCTCTTTTGAAAGCAATACGTCCATTCAAATGAGTGATTCTGGTAGCGCATCACAATCACCAACGTTTGCTGTAGTCCAGACGTAATGTGTTACGTGTTCCAAGAGAATGGCGCCACACGATTTTTATTGATGGGTCTCGCTTTTGTTTGCGGTTCACTCATGGCCGGAAACTGTTTTGGAGAAGACGCGGTGAACGCTTCTTTGCAGCTTCTGGAAGACGACAAATATGGGTATGGCAGCGTGATGGTGTGGGCAGGGATACCCTAAGACAGGATGACGTATTTGAACAACTTAACTGGTCAACGCTATGTTGATGAAATTTTGCAACAAGCGGTTGTTCTGTTGGCACATAACATTGGCAGTCATTATGACTTCAAAGATGATAGTGCTCGCCCTCATCGAGCAAAACTAGTCATCTCCAAAATCCAAACATCTGAACACTTGATGCTAAGTCTTCAGATATGTCCCCCTTTGAACATCTATGGGATATCCTTTGCAGCAGAAGGTTATTCACGTCAGGTGGCATCAGCCAGTCTGGAGGAACTGTAAACACCTCTTCTACAAGAATGGAGAGAGATTACAAGTGCACCAATTCGCCACCTAATAGCAAGTTTGCAGAGTGTCGAGAGTGCATTTACATAACACTCTGTAAACTGGAAATTGAAAATGTGGGATATAAAGCTAGTGACCATTTGCGTTCCATACTTTGTGTCGATAGTATAAGCGGAAGAAGGGTTCCGGAAAAGTGCACGCTTCTCGTTTTTAAACTCCATTAATGTATAAATACATTGAACCCACATACCAAATTTGTTTATCCTATCTTAAAGTTTCTGAGAAAAAAAGCTGTTCCTTTTGGAAACACTCTTTAACAAAGTGGAAAAAATGGAACAAGGGCAATAACTCAGGAAAAATGTATTACACGCTTCTCATTTTCAAACTCCATCAAGGTAATATACCCCGAAGCCACACACAAACTTTACATTCTTATCTTAAATAGTTTCTGAAAAAGCCGTTCCCTTTGGAACACGGGCAATATAACTCTGCGGAAAATAATTTCACCCGTATCATTTTTGAATTCCATCAAGTTAATGATACCTTGAAGCTTGGTTATCCTATCTTAAACCGTTGCTGAGAAAGGTTATTCCCTGTAACTCGCACTGACGTGGCGAGGAATAATAAGGTATAGTTTTTCCCTAAGCATACGAACATTACTGATGATTTTCGAAAGCTTACTTTTGAGCCAGAGAAACAGAGGTTAGATCTGGTTTTGTTGACTTGAGCCACCTCCTTCGGGAAAGATAAATTAATAGATAACCCATCAATTTTACTATCTAACTTGGATTACTAATTTACAACCATCTGAGCAATAGGTTAAACGATACTGTGACATTAAAACGCTTATACTACAGATTATAAGGAAATATAAGGAAATAATCACTCGGTTACAATGGATAACGGATGTTTTTGCTCTCAATCAATAACTCTGATATTTTTAAATTTTTTTATTTGGGTGAAAATTATGGCACATATTTTCATCCTTGTATATATGTTGATAATAAAAAATTGCATATGACAATTTCTGTTAAATACCTTTGATGTCAGTATAAATGTTTTTCCTATGCGACCATTTTTTTAAACTTTCAAGCATGTTTTGTCTGAAACATTTACCAAGTCCTATACAGTTGCATACCGAAAGTTTGTTCACATACCACTCTTCCGTAGTGCAAATATCATGTAATTTTGGATTAGTTTGGACGTCAATAGATTATTTTTTAAAACACTGAAAATGAATAATCTAATGTCCACGTGTGAAATAGCCTTTCTTACACTATTATGAGATAGTCTTGTCTTTCATGCAAAATTTAGATTTTCGGCATGATAAAATAGACCGAAGGGGCATATGCAAACTTTCGAAATTCCAATTTCCTGAAATTTGAATTAAAATATTTTGGTTCCAATCTCTGAGACGAAATTCAACACATTCACATTGACTATGTGCAAGTGAACAAACATGACATGTGTAGCTGATTATCACTTCAAATAAATTTTGTAGCGAAAAATGAAAATGAGTGTTTTCGATATTTTGACCCCTGGTCACTTTAATGACCTGCCAATACTGCCACGATTAACTGTTGCTTATGACATACGATTACGTTATGGTAAAATGGATATTCACTTCTTTGTTGAAAATTCAAAATTATCCGTTTCGTTTTCGTAATGCTATGATGCCTAAAACACACCCTAAATTACATGATATTTGAACTAGGATACGCACACTGCCAGGTATGTGAACAGACTTTCGGTATGCAGCTGCATAGTACATTGGGTCTGAAGTCATCAGATCAAGCACTGTCAGTATTGTAGTCTTGGTATGTTGATTCAATTACAAATAAACTCCACGGCTTGTCATAATAATGAGAATGACATTTCGTGTAATCCGTTCTGTCTGTATGCTATAAGTAAGTAAATAGAAAGATATACAATTACCTAATTCTCTTTCATCATGTGGACATCCACGAATAACAAGAGCTGCAACATAGAAAATACATCATCTTTTGATCACCTTTGAAACACACTGAAAAACACAAGTATTATAATTCGAAATGTTATGTTGTTCAACTAAATTGATATACTGAAAATGATTCACTTCTACTGATCTATGAAAAATGTCCTCACAAATTGGAGCCGATGTACAAAAAGTTTACTTTGTTTAATTCATTTTTTAATAAAAAAAAGTTCATTTGTGGTCTTCTTACTTGTGAGGAAAATAAGTTTTGTATAAAGGTTCCTTGTTTTCCCAATGAATTTGAAATTGGATAATCACTCAATAATGTAAGCGACAATGGTCGAATAACATAACGGTAATATATAGATTTGATCTTCATAACCTAATATGCAAATAATACTAGGAGTTACTCATTTTAATTTTGTAGCTTTCTACGTCAAAAATGGTTGAACATAGTAACAAAAAGCGTAAAATTCCTAAAATACATATAAATTGGATGACTTTAAGAGAGTTATGAAACATCCAAAATCATGGATTTAAACTCACGTATGACAATTTGTGGCCTGTTCATAGTTTATCCCTTTGGTTTAGTGTTGGAAAACAGAGCGGAAATAACAAAATATCAAAGTTCACAACCTTTCCTCTATCATATATTTGAGCCATCACCGTGGGTTAATTTTTCGGCTTAAAGGTTTTGCTTATAGATCCATATATGTAAGTAATACTTACAACACCACAAGAATATCCCCATGAAAACTCCATACATGTTGATGTGGATACTCACGTATGAACAGGAGAGATCCAAAACAATTCACTAGATGAGGATTAATGGTGGGTAATCATCTCCAGTCAGTGACGGTTGTTATCGGAAGATGACACATAAAGAGGTCTCATATTATAGTTGCAGAGACAGTCACCATAAATACCATATCACCGGCGCAAAGATGCACATATAGTTTAAAATATAACCAAACACAGAGAGTAAACGATGCAAGAACACTTTATAGATGCACAAACTACACCCTCGAATGAAATTCATGATTTATTAACACCAATGAGTCGGCAATCATATTTCACTAACAGATCTTCTATAGAAACCTTAAATAATTTTCATTATATTGATATAAAAACGATATTTATATGATAAGAGCTCATAGACGAACAGTAGATATATGCTTATAGACATTACAAATATATGTCAACGACATGGACCTTGCAACGGCAAAGAGATGCAGAAAAAATTTACGATATATCGGAGCAAAGATAATCGGATATAGAGATTATTACCCGAGGAAGTGTGTCATATGATTTTTACGAAATGAGTGCGATTTTTTGTATTACCCGAGCGAGAGCGAGGGTTATACACAAGTTCGCACGAGTTTCGTAAAAGTCATATGACACAATTCCGAGGGTTATAATTTCTTTATTACCGATTCTATTTCATTTAAAACACACGGAAAGCGGCCTACTTTCTTTGCTGCAGCCCGCTTCAGTGACGTCACGAACAATGGTTTGATGACGTCACAGACGACGTAATACGGTAACTCCCGCTGAAACAATCGTTGCTAGGAAAAGTGATATGTGCACATGTGCTCATATTGAAAATATGTCACTGCTTATGATAAACCATATGGGTAATAAATAGAATTACACCTTACATGTGCATAGAGCATTTGCAGCAAACATTCATGATAGAATAAACCAAGACGCTCGGGGACCATATTATACATAAAAACATGATTATTGAACTGTAAACAAATAGAATTCGTGACGTAAAGGACAACCGATAGTAATTAAAGCTAAAGCGAGTCCAGTACATGATTCAAGCACACGCCTCAAATGACACAGAGTATGTTTAAGGATTTTTCATGTTCCTAAAATAAGAGCCAAATTACAATATGTCATCAATTAAGTTCAAATCGCCTACCTGACTCGCACCTTTTTCTCCCAAATTCCCAAATTGTGCTATTTGTATGTTTCTAATGATAAATGAAAAACGGCCATATAAATGTTAGGACGTCTAAATTCTGCGTACATTTTACATGTACATTAGTTAAAAGTTTCAATTAATAATACCAATCCGTATTGACATTTGTGTTTGCTGTAAATAAGTTTCCAAAATTACGTTTGAGTCATTGACGCTCGTCGCTGTCTCGTTTACGAACACAAATCGAGACTTCAACCTGTTTTATTGTCACTATACAGAACTCATACGCATTACGATGCTAATATTTGGAAACAACCACCATTTCTCGATAAAATAACACTATTTATGAAGTTTGGCATATTTGACTCCAACAGCATACTCTGTGGCCCTTTAAGAGACAGGCAATTCTGTGTGATCTGACCGTACAAACTGCTTACAATACGACCTAAATGAATAAATGTCGAGGCATAGTAGAGTGATAGATCCGATAAAGTACAAGAATCTGTGTGATCCCAAATGTAAGAATGTTAGAAACCTTTTGTCTGGATAGGCCAATACTCTACTGCATCAAATGCGACGCCTGGTTATGTTTGTAACACCGTTACAAGCCAGAAGCGATACAGTCCTAATATGGTCATGCAAGAGTCATCATCTACACACTCAAAACACCCTGAACATTCCCCACAGGCTCTCCGGATGTGAAACATAGCGAATGACACCGTCAGTGTTACATACCTCGTTTTGTTTTAAATTTATCAATTCAGACATCAATAACATTAACATATATTTTGTAAGACATCACCAAGTGTATAAGATTGAAAAACATATCATATCATATCAGCCAGTCTTTTACAGCAAAACTAAGTTTGTATTATACTTACAAAATAATAACTACATACAGTGTAAATCTTTGATAGATAACAATTTATCAAAATTTTTACTGGAGCAAACGTGTTAATTGTACGAAGACTTAAATGTAAACATCGTTTGCAATAACTGTCATACTTGTGAACTGACAGCAAAACTTGATAACATGATTGTAAATAGAAATAACTGTCACAATAGTAGTAAGGATTTGTAAAAACAACTTTTGTATCATGTCATATAACTCATGTTAGACGGGGTACGAGACAACGAATTATGATTATTCATACTGCTTTCCTTTTCCGTGTCAATATATACCTTGAAATATTTGACATTCCTGTGTAAGTGTATGCGTTGAGTGAAACACTCAAAATTTCCGATATTTCACGTGGTTTCCTGCTCACATTATGGGCAAGAGTACAACATGAGGCCACATGGCAAGGGTCATTTGTATTATAAACAACTATCAGTGTCAGGCAATGGGGAAAAAGGAACTCGTCGATGTTGAAATGG
Source organism: Phorcus lineatus (assembly GCA_921293015.1). Taxonomy (NCBI): domain Eukaryota; kingdom Metazoa; phylum Mollusca; class Gastropoda; order Trochida; family Trochidae; genus Phorcus; species Phorcus lineatus. The sequence goes on from OV121085.1 coordinate 37,402,378, forward strand.
CCATTCATTGAACCGTGAAATAGTAACTGTGTCACATTTGTGATCACACTTTCTGCAATAGTAAAACAATCTTGAACATTTTCGGGTCGAGTTCCTTTCGGGGTTCGATACCAAATCATGAGAGTCGGGCAACAACGCGAGCACGGACAACACTAGCAGCTAATCAACTCGCCCATCTCGCCTTGAAAGAGTAGCAATGGTTTATTTTCTAGCAACCCTGGCTATTCTACTTAAAGGTATGTATCTCTGGTCATTCATGTTTGTTTGTAATGAAGAAGTCCAAACTAAGTCAATATTTTGTATCTTAATTTGTCTTGTGTAATGGAATTTATATAACGTTGGTATCTGAACTGAATTTTGTTGAGATATTACAACAAAGCGCATTTTTAACAAATCGATATGTAAATTAACTCGGTATAAGATAAAAAGATATAATATATCCAAGAGAACTAGAATTTTTCTTTACTGTAGGAAGTTTTTATCATGCCGACCTTACATTTTGCTATATACTTTTGCCGGAACGAAGTTATGCACATGTGTTGATGAAGCTGTCAACGTGTACCCTTGCTACATTAAGGATAATTATATTTGAAAAATAAAAGTCCTTATACTTCTTCGTGTCGAGTCCCTTGCGGATTCGAACCTACACTCTCATAGTAAGGCAACATCGCCAGCACTAACAGTAACAACAGCTAACCAACTCGTCTGTCAGGCCTCGACATCTATTGGGCGAGTTGGTTAGCTGTTGGTACGGTCCCAAAAGGTACCTTGAACCTACAAAGGACAAGAATATGTACTATTTCTGATATTGTGACCCCCAATATAACAATTTACAATTTGTTAACTAGGTAAATGACATGCATATGTAAACGTGTCTACAGTTGTTTCTTAAAGGTTTTTTATGACAAACGGGCGAATTGTATTGTAATTCCCGACTGTTTTCTGAATGTCGGACTGCCTAAATATCCGAACAAATGTATTTTACTTCATCTAGATTTACCCTAACTCGGTTTATTGGACAAAAAAGTCAAATCGAAAGCTATGGAGTTATCTTTCGTAAAGCAAACTCTGCATACCTCAACGTTATCCTTTAGTTGAAAAAAATGCTTTTTCTGGAAACAGATATGATGAATAAACGTTTCGTCTTTTAGTTTGTAGTAATCGTTGAATAATATTTAATTACGTAAAACTAATAAACTATAAACATATTGAGAAACGAAACCACCAAAACAGGTACAAATACCAATTAAATTTCTGAGTAAAGGAGCCTAGTGACATCTATAATATGCTTAACGTAATGCAGCAATATTAGATTTCATCTTAACGGGATTGTATTCATTGCTGATTCCTATTTTGCCATGTGTTACGATTGATATGACATCATGACATGTTCATTTGCAGTTCTCACTACGGCCGCTGCAGAATGCCAAGAAGTAGGTTTTCAGCGTAAGTCTTTTACGATGTAAAATATCTTTCTTCAAATAGATTTCACAACAACTGATTTATTCTGTACAAAAGGGATTTCTATTTTAATCTTTTCAAAACTATTAAGCATGAAGCACTGAAATCCAATTAACTTAAAATCTGATATTGTTGCAACGTTACACATATTATAGATCTCACGTACAGGGCCCCTTTCCTCAAGCCGTCGGGGTTCACTTTTGTCTCCAGCTTGCCCTCAGATACAGATAACTTCAGGCACCCACAAGGCCTGTCCTCATTTCGCCTACATTGTTATGAAAACACAATTATGAGTGGATGCACATGACAGATACACCCTTAAGAATTATGAAGTGTAGGCGAAATGAAGGCAAACCACTTACAATATTTACGTTAATTGAAATTTAAACTCTTATAATCTTTACAAAGACAAAGTTTCATTCAATGATAACGGACAGAATCAATTATGATATCTCAGTGCAGTCTTTGACGGGATAATCTCATTGGCATGTACTTCGAGTATGACTGATATATAAATAACAAGAAATCTGTTATCGGTATATGTGTCTGTTTTGGTGTTCTTCTTTCTTTCCACGAATATCATTCAACGAATATTACAAATTAACTGACAAAAAGTTTATTTTAACATATATATGTTTCGAGAAATAGTAATTTAGATAAGTCCCGTCCACTAAAGCATTACGTTGCAGAGGTTGCTTTACGAAAGAACTCTCCGAAGCTTGCGATTTGACTCAATTGATAAACAAACCAAGCCAGAGTAATTTCAAGGTTACGTACAATACATTCATTCGGATATGTAGACAGCTCGGCATTCAGAAACAGTAGGAAACTTTCGTTCCCCGAGTGCTGAAAAGCATTGACGTACAGGCGAAGTAGAGTTCGCCTGCAACCGCAGCATATGGAACGAACTTGACGGCTCTCGTAACGGGGCCTAAACGAGATCTATAGGCATAACGGAGCATTTAGATTTCGTTTTAATGATATTGTATACATTGACAAGATGAATGTGTACTTTGTTATCCCAATCCCGTGTATATTGTTTACGTATGTACAATGTGATGTGGTATCCTTTTAATTGCTTTAGAAATCTGATTTCTAACAACTCCATGTCTCAGACTGAGGAGACATATTCCTTAAAATGACTCGTCGTGCTACGTGATATCTATATTAAAAAACTATTGTATACTTGTCCATAGCAATCACTTTTGAAGAGATCACCTTACTATATCATATTTTTATTTCAGGAATGGATATATGCCGACAATCAAATGAAGAGTTCAAGTTTACCAAAGGAATAATACACTTTCACACGGACGGCCTCGACTTCGAATTCTCCCTATGCGCATGTCAGGTGACCTCTGACACTGATGTCAGCTCTATAGACATTCATACAAGGTACTACCCAAGCGAGACTCATCCGTTTGACGTACATATCATTTCGAGAAGCAATGTTTCGCACATAAGCGGACAAAAACCATTGACGACATACATGTATGGGTCACTTCCGCTAGAACTGGTTATTGGCAAGAAGAATGTGTCACGTGATATTTCCTTGGAGGACCGAGTTGATTACTGCATTATTCTCAATTCAGATGGTAAGCGTTAATTATCTTAAAACAGGCGTTGGAGTAATAAAAGACTCCATGAAATTCAAAAAGAGGGAGAGGGGTGAGGGAAATGTGTTTAATGAACTTTTTTTCTTTAATTTGCACCTAATCCCCTCCCCTATTTATTAGGTGCCCCATAGTCCTTTAATAATCGATATTTACTAGACTGTCTTCCTGTGGATTCCAAAAATGTAGCTGAGGTATTGAAACCTAATGAATTATTCAGTTAAGATTTTAAATGATTTGATCATGAAGATGAACTTGGCTAGCTGGAATGTGTTAGGCCTTGTAGAGCAAGTAGAGCAAGTAGAGCAAGTAGAACAAGTAGAGCAAGGTCTTTTCTACAGGCGTTATATTCGATGAGGTGACATAAGCTGTTTCTATTTACAGCTACGAAAAACTTGACAATGAGATGCACAACAATCAAGGATGAATCCAACTTCACGGATAATGGTAAGTATTTTCTTGTTTATATAAATTTTAAGTCTCAAATCATATCCCGATATCACGAATGTTCAATTTAGGATATCGGTATTGATTCAGCATATATAGAGATCAGGTCATTCTATTGTTTAGATTGAATCAAAGTTGAGCAAAATAGAAAGGGGAAATAAAAACCTGTTTGAAATTCGATAATTCTTTACTTTACGATAAAACATATGTACATGAAATCAAATTATTGATCAATAAAGCAAAGGAACAATATAAGGAATACGTAGATGAAGCAGGAGAATATATCTTAAAAATAAACGATCAGTCGTTCTCTGAAACCCTTTTGCTAATCCTTAAAGGACATAAATAATGTATTTGTCATATAAGATAAAAAAACTCTGAAACCTAAACAGGCCCTTGAAAATATAATAGAAGACCTTGAAGTAGGAATAGATACATCAAATGACAAATCCAAAACGAGATTGAATGACCAATTACATGATGCAAAGTTAGAAACGTTATATTAAAAAAAATAGATGGCATATGACTAGGATCTAAGGCCTAATAGTAATTGAGGGGTCCAAAAGACTGGGTATCTAAAACGTCTATAAAATGCAACCTTGTCCTTCAAACAAGCTCAAATAGGAATTTTACTTTCGCTGAGATGATTAGCTATATCTGGTTGCAAAATGGAAAATCATCATGAAATCGAGTAAATTTGGTTGCAGTCCCTAATAGGCAACAATTATACATCATTTTTTATGCCTCGGTTAACAATAATTTAGTTGCAGGTAATGAAATCATGTTTTAAAAGGCTAATCAGTTCAATTTGGTTGCAGAAGACTTTACATTTGCCTAATTTGGCGAGAAAACACTCATATCAACAGTTTCATTTTGTTAGAGGGAACCTCTGTTTGTCAGAGGCAACCTCTGACACACAAAATGGTGACGTAATGCCATGAGGTACATAGGACGTCCTCCATTTGGCTTATTCAGTATAAAACATTTTAAATTTTTTTAACGTTCCTTTTCATTTATTCTTGATTGAATTTGATCCGTTTTAGATGGAAACTATTTACCAAACAAACTAACTGAACTAATTGTGCTGAGATTTGACAACAATTCGAATTCGTCTCGGGGCCACATTGCAAAATATGTCATATATACTTACCAATGCATACAGTAGAAAATGTTAGATTAAACAAGGTTAGTAGAATTTTTAAAATACATCTATTAAGTCAGAAACGACAGCAAAACGGGACATGTCATGATCGAAAACCGGACTCGGTATCTCTCAGCAAGTTGCTGATGTTTTATTGAAATGTTAATTAATAGCCAGTTAAGGTTCATATCATCGCATATTTCCTCTCTGCAACCAAATTATATTTAGTCAAGACTACTATGTTCGATGAAAACGTTTATTTTGATGGTTAAACGAATTTGGTTGCAGTTTCCTATACAACCAAAACCGAAAGTTTTCAAGGTGATAAATCAAAATGATTTAATGGTATATATCATTGCATAGCTAATTATCTCTGCTATAGGAAAATTCTCATGTGAGCTTTTATGAAGGACTAGATTACATTTATAGTCGTTTTAGAGAACCGTAGATTACTCTTAGGCCAACTCTTAAGCGATATGGAAAGCAGAAGAAAATTTGACGCTATAATTCCTGTCATTAAACAATAGCAATTAAGAAACAAGGAAACAGAAAATGAAATAGAAACAAGGCAAATCGAAAACAAACAGAAAGAAACGCTCACCAAAATGGAAGATCTGATTACTGATACTGATCCTTTTATCAAAACCTGTTTTCCCAAAATAGGGAAACCAAAACACTTGCTCCAAAATTGGAGATCAATTTCACTATAGCATATAAGATCGGATCATCAGCTATTGCAAACAGAACAAGAACTGTCCTGCCCTCTATAATAAGTGAAGATAAAAAAGGATCCATCTGTGAATGTACTAGTTTAATTCTCGACATTATTCTCTACACTGTACATAAGAATATACCCGGAGTTTTACTTCTTATTGATTTCAATTACGTCGACTAGATTTTCATTCAAGAAGTTCTGCATGTCCTAACTTTGAACATCCATTGGAACAGTGATAAGAAAAATAGAGCAGCTTTTCTTTAAGTCTACATGGAGAAATAAACCTGACAAAGTTAGTCGAGACACTATTGCTAAAGATAATGTAAAAAGGGAGAACAAAAGCCCCAGATACAACAAGTATTATTCAATCACAAACAATATCATGGATAACTTGAAACTTGAAACACCACAAGGAAGACGATGTGTTATGTTGACCGTTTAAATGCCTACTCAAAATGCAAATATGAAAGGTTCGTGAAATTCTAGTCGTTATGTCATTACCTTTTTTGATTCTCATTTGTACCCTTCTGTATTGCATGTACCCATTCTCCTCAGCATCATTTGCTTCTTAATCAAACACTTTTTCAATTCTTTTATTCGGTATAAAGGCCAGAGGCCCATGTACAGATAACAATGTTAATTTTACAGATGGGAATTATATTTAACATTTCTTAAACATAATGATTCTCTTGTGAACTTAGCAATATTTAACAAAACTATTTTTATAGCGTGACTGAATCGATATTGCCTAGTTTATATTTCACCAACAGGAAAAGGATTTTCAAATAATTCTGGAAATATAGACAATTTCCCTGTGAAAGTTAGTATGCGTTCTTATCAAGAGTTTTGATTGGCGAAGTGAGAAAAATTATTATTATTTTACGGAGTAAACCATTTTCGTCGACTAGATTTTCATTCAAGAAGTTCTGAATGTCCTAACTTTGAACATCCATTGGAACAGTGATAAGAAAAATAGAGCAGCTTTTCTTTAAGTCTACATGGAGAAATAAACCTGACAAAGTTAGTCGAGACACTATTGCTAAAGATAATGTAAAAAGGGAGAACAAAAGCCCCAGATACAACAAGTATTATTCAATCACAAACAATATCATGGATAACTTGAAACTTGAAACACCACAAGGAAGACGATGTGTTATGTTGACCGTTTAAATGCCTACTCAAAATGCAAATATGAAAGGTTCGTGAAATTCTAGTCGTTATGTCATTACCTTTTTTGATTCTCATTTGTACCCTTCTGTATTGCATGTACCCATTCTCCTCAGCATCATTTGCTTCTTAATCAAACACTTTTTCAATTCTTTTATTCGGTATAAAGGCCAGAGGCCCATGTACAGATAACAATGTTAATTTTACAGATGGGAATTATATTTAACATTTCTTAAACATAATGATTCTCTTGTGAACTTAGCAATATTTAACAAAACTATTTTTATAGCGTGACTGAATCGATATTGCCTAGTTTATATTTCACCAACAGGAAAAGGATTTTCAAATAATTCTGGAAATATAGACAATTTCCCTGTGAAAGTTAGTATGCGTTCTTATCAAGAGTTTTGATTGGCGAAGTGAGAAAAATTATTATTATTTTACGGAGTAAACCATTTTCCTTATCACCACGCCTATGTGCAAATTTTGCCTTAGTAAGTAATATGAATATGAGCTAATATCCATAGATTCAAAAATATATTCATATGCAAATACCCTTCTCATAAACATGACTTACGTTGATCAATACACTTATCTTATTGAGGCATGTGACACATCTGCATAACTATTCCGTGTCCATTCATTGACAATCAGAAGTAATCTGAACCCGAAGTTTTTACGACCAATAATCGCTATCGCAAGTTTCTATTCATTAAGGAAGCCAAAAACTTGCTCAAACTTTAGATGAGTAATTGTTATTTCTCTAGAATCCAGATTATGTTTACTTTGGATAACTGTTTTATATTCCATAAAAATGTATCTATCACATGTATAACTTGATGTTATCTTAACATTTGGCAATTGTTATATACCTATCACATATCTGAACGGTTACCATGTACTGTTTGATATCTTTATCTACAAAATTACAAGTTTAATTACCGATATGGTGTATGGTGAAACATAACCAGGACTATGATTTCCATAAGTGCACAAACGTACTTTCGTCAGGCAACGGTAGTTCAAGCGAGGGTTCCATATTTCGTCATCTTTGATGTCGTAAAAACAATTGATTAACCGAAGTAGACAGTCTGTACGGATACAGGGCATTTTCATAATATTTTTTCTTACATTCAAATGAAAATAATCGATAATAAGATTTAATTACACTCTAAAAGTGCTATTACGAAACTCGTGCAATTTTTTAAAATGACCTTCGCTCTCGCTCGGGAAATAAACATAATAACACTCGTTTCGTAAAAGTGGTTAGACGCTCTACCTCGGTTGTAATGCCTCTATATATCTAGTTTCAGCGCCTATATTGATCAGTTGTCTCCTTGCCTCAGCTGTTGTGGGTCTCGCCATTGGGTTAACTTGTGGTTACTGCTGCAGGTAAGTGTACAGTTGTATCAATTGATTGATTGATTAATGATACATTGACACTGTTTGAAAAATAGTTGCAAAATCATACAAAAACATGATACGTGTAGGAAACATGTTCGGAATGAAAAGAAAAAACACAAATCATTTAAAAATGTTTTTCACCTTTACAACTTATATATGTGGATACTTTAAAGTAGTATGAATTTGATTATAAATTGAAAGTTAATAAATAATTAGTGCCAAAAAATTATTTTGTCCTTGGTGAAATGAAATGATGATATCTTGTTTCATGCCCAGATTTTTTAAGTTCTCATGACTTATTCAGCACTGTGAACGTTTCGAAAATCTTGGCCCTGGTGTATGAAAAAAATCCAAATTCGCTCTTTTCTCTGAATTACTCATGATAAGACATTATTATTATTTTTGAACAACAAACTTCCCTCTAAAGAAAAAATTCCCAGAAATCAAGCACTGTTCCGAAATATTCGCCTTGATGTATCATTTATAGGCAATAACTCTGTTCACATTTGTTGTCGGGCGAGAAAATTTTCCACAGCCTACGTTACCGCTTGATATCGTGTGCTTATGTTTCACTTCTTACGTTATATATATATTAAAATGTTCTTTTAGGGATATTTACCACATTTTCACTGAGATAACTAAACCATAATGATTAATGAGTTAGAGCCGATTTAGTGAATGGAGAAAACACATTTTTCGTCAGAATATACTTTATTGGGTAGCTAAGCATACGCTTGTAGCGGATCTTTTTTGGACTAGGCTTTATTTGCATTCGTATTTGATTGTCTTGTTCTTAACAGTATTAATCCATGTTGGGTAATCGGGGATTGACACTGAATACACGACGTCGTGCTTTATACAACTGCTTGATAACTCTTAATGGGTGAAAACTCCCTTGGACTAAGGATTTCGTTCAAGAATCCTTTACTTGGGACAACTTAAACTTGTTAACAAAGCTCAACTTTTAATGAATGAAAACTACAGTGGGCTAAGGATTACTTTCAAAACGCTTTTACTAGGTTAACCTTAAGTAAAACTTGGTAGCAAATCTCAACTCTTAATGAATGAAAACTACCATGGGCAAAGGATTCCTTTTAAGAATCCTTTACTTAAGTTCACCTTAACTTAAACTTGGTTTCATGAAGATGACATCAACATTAATTCATTACTTGTATCTTGCAGGCCTAAATCAGCTGTGCACCGACTAAGGGGGGAAACACCGTGTCAAGATTTTGGTGACAGTGGCATTGCATCAGATGGACACCTGTACTGTAATGGTCAAGAGTGGGGTGTCGAGTCTGATTATGCATCGGTGGACGTTGTCGAGACATTTAATGAGAAAGGAGAAATAATAATCAGAAAAAGTGCACGTGAAAAACACGACAGTGTTATAATGGTTGATAATGTTTTATACTCTTAGAGTCAATGTGACAAGTACGACAGTGTGGTTATGTGTAATGTATAATTTGACAACTACATACAAAGGCATTGACCATTGATGAGAATTGTTTTCACTGAGAAAATTAAACTGGTTTCGGTCAGAAAGTAAACATTTGCTAATTTATAGAGATAACAATGTACGTGGAAACGAATTAAAATAACCATAACTGTATTTCACAGGATTTAATACTTGTATAATTTCTAATAAATTCACCGAAGAAATACCACATTTCGCTGAGGAAATATCTACATGACTGGCTAAATGTTTCTTCCCCGAGCGATAAGTGTTTTAAAGTATAGCAGAACATTGGTACCATTATACTATGTTTTGGTTCCTAGAATTGAGGTACTGTAACACGTGTTTTTGTTCTTTTATTTGTTCATATTTTTGCAAAACACAATACTCATCCCAGTGATTCCAACTGATTATCAGAATGATGTTCAGTCTTCTCGTACCGAATATATCAACTCTGTAACAATCATCTCATTACCTGCTGTCTCAAAACGTGTCAATGTTGGATTATTTGTTTTCCAGTAATGCATATCTAAAGATATCAAAGTCTCTCATAAATCTCAATAGGTGGCTTAGTTTCAAACATTGTACTTTTATGTACATATATACTTTTGCAATACCCATGTGAGGTGCGACTTAAACAGACAATCTGTCAAGGATAATCCCCAACAAACTCGTCAATGATTACTAAATTAAATATAAAGAAACAGTCATCAAAGTAACCCTTGTAAAATATATCATAGTAGAAATAAACTGATCACCAACAGAAATGCTACACTTCTTTAAACTGGAATATCATAGAAAGTTATGCGCTCAGAGAAGTGATATCAACATTACAGGTGTTATTCCTGTTGGTGTTCAATTTACAGCTTTAGTGATATCAACATTACAGGTGTAACATTCCTGTTGGTGTTCAATTTACACATTTAGTGATATCAACATTACAGGTGTAACATTCCTTTTGGTGTTCAATTTACACATTTTACACTAAAGACGATTGTCTCAGTAACTGATATAGCTCCAATCATTGCAAGAAATATAGAATCTGTTGCTGCAATACCTTCATCCAGGTGTGTACATTACGCTTTGCTAATCTCGAATATCGTGTCGATTCAGTTTTATGAAAACGCATTGTCATGAACTATATCGACAGATACGTTTGTGTATATCTTAAAAATCACTTGGCTTGAATGCATTTCGATAAAAAAAATATAATTAAACCCATGTTAATACTGTTTTGTCGTCATTACGGTGAGTTTGTATGACCCGCCTTTTTAGTTAAGAATGGGAAATAAATGTACAAAAACAAACAATTTGTCAATTTGATACGCGTAACAGTGATATCACCTGAAGGTCTGTGTAAAGTTGACTTTTTTGATCTGTTAATGAAGTTTGACATTTGTTTCTAACGTCGTAAGGGACATTTGCGATTGTTGAACAAGAATTTCGAAATATCATAAAAGTCTCAGAAGTAACCGCCCCGTGTTAAGACAGTCTTGTTTCAAAACTAAGCTAATCGGCTCAAATAGTCTGTCGCTTTATACTGTAAAAGGAAATCATATGAATATCTTTATTTTTAACCATGATCGAATTTCCATAAGAACTCTTAACAATGCTAATATATCATATTCCCTTTAGGAATGTTCTTGGCCGTGACGAGTTTTAATGCTATTGGGATTTTTTTCCACGTTTAAGTAGCACAGAATATCTTGTTGAGATCAAATATGTCAAACTTCTTGAATTAACATCGAAAAGTTGTTTCTGAAAATTTGCATCTTAATGCTCAATATGGTGACAGTGACTCAGACGTAATTTCGGATTTACAGCAGACACAGAGCTTGGTGGGTAGAGCTTAGTATATCACTTAAGTAATAAACATGTAAATGAGATGCTTCTTAACGATTTATGTTGCCGTTCTTCAATTTCAATATAAATCAAGAAAAGAAAATACTTTTGTATTTTTTAAAATAAAAATGCAATTTTTTAGAGGTGATCAGAACTCAGTAAAATGGTACTTTGGCTCTTATTAAAACCTCATTAAGATTTATGAAACTTTCTCAGTGTCACTTTTTTATTCATTGGCATGATTGCAATTCCAAACTCTACTTGACATCATTATCAAACTTCGTGGTTCGGAATGTATTTTGTTCATAATGATAAAAAATAGATTATCAGATAATGCTATCAATTATAAAAATCAATTCTGATAAGCAAATATTAATTATTTCTTGGGTTTGAATTTCTCTAGCTATTTTGTCTGCATCTCCTTTAATTCATTCGCTAACTTCAAACAACATCAGTAGGTTTAACACGGCTATAAAACAAAAATGACGAGGAAACACCTTTACTGGAATCGTTATATAGAGGATGTTATCAAGAAATATTGCTTTTCTTAAATGTATTCCATTTTAAAGTGATTTGCAAGTTTCCATTTGTAACAAAGGCTCTTTTGATTATCAAATACCATACGCTGTGGTGTAAGTCAAATCTTCTTCAAAATCTAATCTTGTCTCATTTCATTGGCTTGTTCGTTGTACGTGTGTGTGTATGTCGTTATTAAAGTATATTATACTCCGTCAGTATCCATCGAATGGTCTTAAATCATCTTGGATAAAATAGCTACACCATTCACTTGTAGACACAAATTCATAATTTTACATCATATCGATTCCTGTCAAAATAAATATGTAGCATTCTACAATTGTTTCGGTAAAGATCAAAGGCGCCGCCTATCCTTTATTCGGCAATAAAGTATAGTTTTTTAATGACGTCACGTACCAATGAACAATGACGTCAACAACAATGACGTTGAGACGTCACAAGTTATGGCCCTAATCGAACATTTCCAATTCGCTGTCAAATTCTCACCATTTCATCGACGTTCATTTGGCTGACATGTTAGAAAAGAAATATATTAGCCTCAACCATCATATGTTTTGCTCTAAAGTACAGTTTTGCCCTGAACTGTTATTAGCGTCAAACCAATAATCATTGATTTTATTATTTGACGCCTTCGGCCTCGTGCTTTAAATATAATAAATTAGTTCAGGATAAAACAGTACGTATTGCAAAAACATGATGGTTGCGGCTACTCTATTTTAAAAATCAATCAGTATTTTGATATGACGTAATTAGTTTCTGATCAAGATCAAGAGATAGGTTGTTTATAGCTTCTTTTTTTTGCCACTCAAATACATTTGTCGAATGCAACTGCACTGGGAGAGCTTCATAAGACTCACAATCCGTTATCTGTTATGTTCCGACTTCATAACATATTGTCAGTTTTGTTTGCAGTATATTCAACTGCTTTAAATAAATTTCATTTCGTAATATGTATCGTAGTGAAACGAGTACTCTTTCACAAAGTAAGAACTCTTCACGAACGAAGTCACGTAATAGCTCTGACCCGGAAGGAGATGTAATTTAACCGGAAGTGGCATTATTGACAGCACATTTACCAACGTACCACCGAACGTAAACACAAACTCTCTGTCTGAGCATGTACTGATCACATAATACGCCACACTATCTTTAAACCTGTGAATTACAAGAAAAAGACATTCACCGTGTAGCGCCATTATTCTTGGCTTAGCGCCAAAGCTTCTGGCTTTCGTTAGGATCAACGGAACTTTAGCAGATGGCATCAAAGAAATATCCATATTCAGCTTATTGGAGCACGCTAATGGAAGAAGATCCATCTCGATGATAATGTTAATATCAGTTGACGGAGATTCTAATATGACAGTTTCATTTCCCGTCATCGATTTAGAAAGTTTTAGAATTATTCCCCGTAACAGTTTGGTCTCCCTTGTGGATGCGACTCGGATTTGTAAATCCATTATCATCATAATTATGTCATCTTTATAGGATTTCCTAACATTTTCAAACTTTTCGCCAACAAACGGGAGACATTTGAATGAGTCACTATCAAACATATCCCCAGGTATCTTAGTCTTCCTTTGAATATAATTGTTGATAAAACCTACTATAGTTTCTGCATAGCCAACCTGGATGGAGTCGTTCGGATACACCACACTTGACGACTCGCATATACCGATATTAGGGGATTTGACTTGGCTAAACAAAGACGGGCGGGGAGGTATGCGTGATCTCATCAATGATAAACCGTCATATTGATTCCAACCATCATCTGTTTCCACAGAGTCAACATTCATATTTGGAGACAGAAAATCAGATATCGTGACATGGATGTCTTTTAAAGAAATCAATTTGTTGCTATTTTCAGCCATTATTGATAACTCACCCTCGCGATCATTAGATTGGTAGAATATGAAGAGGAAAGGGTTCGAAGGTTGCGTCTGCAGAAATAATGAGTTGTCAAAATGATAAAATGACGGATTTCCAATATCGCTTAGGAGGACGATGATTGGAGGGTATCTTGATTTCAAGCTGTTTTTGATGATGTTTGTCAGGGCCAGGTCAACCGTGTCCTCATTTGAAGAATCCCAATCATTGTTTTCCAGGAATGTCAAAGTCATGATTCCTTTAGAACTGTCAATGTCATCCACCGCCTCCAGACATGCTGTAAGGTATGCTAGTTTTTCCTCAGGCTTTAAACTCGAAGTTTGGAATATCGAACAGTTGCAGGCAGGGACTGCATCAAAGACATCCGTTTCTTCTTGCGTGTGAAGACATTTCAAACCATCATTTTCTAAAACCGTCTTTAAATTAAGGGTTCTTTGATAGTCTTCCTCTGACAGATCAAAGATTCTTACTTTCATTAAATTTGATATTGCCAAATCAATAATGTTCGAGTTCGGTTCTGTCACATTAGAGTCGTTTGAAAATAACCGTCCACGAAATAAAAGGGAAAGATTATCAATATCACGCCACGCAAGACTTTGATATTTTCTAAAATCGAACATTCTGCCCTTAAAATTTTCTGAATTTATCATTTGGGCTAATCTTCTCATTCTGGCTAGGAGTTCCCAACGAGACAGGAATCTGATGTTAACAACATGGATGTGTCGTGACCTGGCTTTCACGCATCCTTCTTGTCGTCCATGTTTTATTGCAAGAGTTTGCCAATTATCCTCCTGTCCGTTTTGAGGCTTCCCTTTATGGCAAATTAGTTTTATATGAGCCATAGAATCTCCCTGAAGACCAATAATGCCCTCTATGGACTCGGGAGCCACATTAAACACTGGCATATGAGAATCTTCATTCTTTACAGTGAAGCTGGAACAACCTTTGATATCGCACTTCACTGACAGAACGGTATTGCCAGAACAGTCTCTTTTCACCAAACAGGAAAACCTCTTTTTGTAAATGTTGTCATACAGCTTGGTGGAGTTTTCATTCACCTCAACAATAGATCTCAGATTCTTGATGTCAGATTTAGTCGGTGATGGCATCTGGCAAAACTCAACGCTGTCAACAGATTTCTTTACTCGATGGAAAACTGATCCATGTGATCCATTATATCGTACAGCAGGCGCCGGACTGTCCACTGATCTTCCTTGTTTTAAAGATCGGTCTCCAGGTAACGTCCATATCAGGAAGGACAAGAGGATGGTTACAGACAAAGCTATAAGAACAACACCCTTAAGTGAAGACACGGTGGCTTCTCCTCGAGACATCGGTAACACTCTGCCAGAAGAGTGATCGAGATGGAAATGCAGATAACTTTCTAAGTACACAGTGTGATCGATGGGAACTTCATCGATCTTAGATCAGTTGCGAGATAGTCTGCCTTATTTGTTTTCCTTCCTGGTTTATCGTCATCAATGTGGCTATTTGCGTTGAGGGTTGGACTGAGGATGTCAACGTGTTATCATACAGAGCGAATCTGAAAATAGAGACAGGAAGGTCAGGAGTCATACATTATAAGAGACATGATAAGGTTATTTTCAAAATAGTGATTAATCATAAATTGATAATTGTTACCTGTCTGTTAGCTTACTTATCCGAATAACGCTAATTTGTAAGGACAAGTAATTTAAAAAAAATGTTTTTAAGACAATAACGACAACGAGAGTATCTAAACAAAGTATATTTTAAACTTACAAATGTCTTGATCTTACACAGCATTTGGATCCTTAATGCAATATCTGACAACTTTGGTATCGTTACAGGATTCACCCGACTAAATTTGACAAAGAAATGGAACAGCTTTTAGCTCACTGTTTCGTTTTTACAGCCAATCAGGAGGGAAGGTTTACTTATAAATTCAAATGTAAAATGTTTTGGCATGCGCTTAAATGACTTTTAAATTCAGCGTAACCAAACACTTATTTCAACATCAAGCCGTTTCATTACACAACTCAAGGGCCCAAGGACTTATGAATAGTATGAAAGATTAACCCTTAGTTGACCGAGGCTGGTTGAATTTGGAATGAGAGCATATAACCTTAGCGTTAATAATAAAAAAAATATTTAGTAAATATTAAATATTTTTTATCGTCTATCATCTTCATACAAATAAATATTTTCACAAACACATATGTCTGCTTCAATTTCACGCATAACATAAGTTGTTGTGATAGCGTCATGGTCAGGAGTGGTGTCCTGACATTTGAATATCACTTTGTAATGTGCTTTAATGACACTACTGCGTACTAAGGCTAGTCAGGCAATAATGTCCTGATGAGCTGAACAGGTGTGTTACCATTTATGAATGAGCAGAAAATCCTAAATCTTCCTTTAACACACATGCTCAATTTAAATCAAAGTTAAGATATTCAGTCCTGATGTTACATTTGTTTGTTTTACTGCAAGGATAAACATGTTATGAAATCTTTGAAAGACATTTAGAGGTAATAAAAACAGTGAAGACATGATTATCTTGATAACAACTTCTTTAATGTGAAATTCACGACGTTTCGGAGTATATATACTTACTCCATTATCATCTAACTTGGTGAAGGAGTAATACGTCGTGATTATCACAATATATAAGTTGTTATCTAGAAAATATTGTTTTTCTTATAAATAGATGATGAAGACATTGGCGGGGATGATTCTTTTTATAAAAACTCTTTGCCGTTTTAAGCTAATCCTCCTTCCTGGTTTTAATGTTCCACTATGACGACAACAATGAAAACCAGATGAAAACTGGCATTTGACCACGTCAGTAAAAAAGCACATTCAAAGTGCTACCTAAAAGTTATGTTTTCCCTCGAAGGAATCGAACGTTTTTTTAGTTCATAAATTTCTTTAGGGAAAAGACTAATATGTTTATGTGCATCTATAATTACGACATTGCTGCTTGCAAAACGAAAGAATAATTCATTCAACGTTTATGCTCTCTCTTATGATTTGTGTATACAGTTACAACCTACTTCGGAAGCTTGTTTTATCCATTACACACCTACTAAATTGATGATATAGACGAATGTTGAATTATTTCCTTTACACATACAGCAGGAACCAGCAGTATAACTACAAAGCAGTGTTATTGTTTTCTTTGTGATACCTACGATGAATTTGATCATTCACATCACGTATGCACACACTATGTTATGTTGTAATTCTTATTTTATCAAATGCGTCAGTATAAATCAAATTCCATCAGGACTTTTCAAGTGCATTCAACGTAACACTACTTTAAAACCAATATCCTAGGTCTTTTGGTCATAAGGTTGCAATTTCAAGGTTTGGCAATAGAAAAAAAATCAAAACATATATAGTAAATACTCAAATATGACTACAGATGAGATCGGTCATAAACAAGTGTACAATCAACGATAATTTATACACACAAGAAAGTTATTTATTATTATTATTTTTGTATCCAATTATTGTCCCATGGACTATCGAACTCGGATGTATCTTAAGTGTATAAATTCTTTTCGTGGTTGTCTCGCCCTGTGTGAAGAAAATGTGTAATGGAATTGCGGCATGATGAAACTTTGATACAGTTGGATATAACAATATGCTTTGATGAATAATTCTTGAGTGCAAGAAGCTTATGTTGATAATCATTTCTATGTATATTCATCATGAATTATTTATAGCATCAGTTTTGTGAAAAATGTTGAGCAACATTCATGTGAAGAGTACAAACAACAGCCGTGATACAGCTACTGCTCCTCGCAAATGGCTGAAAGTTGTTCAGTGCCTTATATTTTATCAATGTCAGGTCTTTCTATAACTGCGTGTCATATACAAATGTATATAGAAGATTCATTTCCATTACTTTGCTGTTTTGTCAGATGTATCAGTATACGTTTGCCCTGTTATAAAATCTATTAACAGACTAACTGTTTCCAGGCAGTATAAAATAAAACACAAAATAAAACAAACATATTTTCACTGTTGAGCTTATTTGGGACACAGTAAAGATCGTAGGTAATATTTTAAAGTTAGTAAGTTAGTCATAACAGTAAGCCTTTCTTGTATTATGAGCCAGACGAGTAATTCAATAGTCTTTCTCAAAATACAGCCTCCATATGTTAGGATCTCCAAGATGAATTTATTTAAAGAGCCACTCCGTGAGTTGTTGAAGTCATATATGCCAAACTTAATCAATGGTGTCATTTGATCGCGAAGTATCGACTGTTACCAAAAAGTCACGTTTTAAAGCTTATTGTTTTTTTACAGTGACAATATGAAGGTAGAACGTCGCAATTGTGATCGAAAACCGGACAGTGGCGCGCGTCAAATAGTCAAACGTAATTTTGGAATCTTATCTAAAACAGACGGGAGGGAAGTTAGGAGTTGATATTGTTTGTTAGGTTATATAACTAGTATCCATGTATATTGGACCTGATATCTACACCTATGTGCCTTTATAAAGCTGTTTTTAGATTTTCATGGAAAACCAGTAGTTGTCATATATATGTCTTATGGACATGAAAAGGTAAGATGTTTTGATTTTATATCACCACATATGATATTTAGGTTCGTATCAAAGGTAAATAATATGTTATGAAAATCACGGAGTGGCTCTTTAAGGCTTTTTAAATAGAACGCATTTTCGGCAATTTACGGCTTTCGAAGACATTCCATTATTTTTTGTTTTCTATCGACGAAATAAATTACATTATCTATACACTTTACCTGCATTAAATTTTTCAAGGTTGAAATAATTCCTTCTCTTTTTAAAAAATTAGATTTTATTACCTGAATACGTACATATTTTCGAAATAATTTATATGGAGGATTACACGAGTGCGGATCGTCAGTAACAGTAAGAGAAATGCATTTGCGATGCATTAGCCATTTCTAGGCCATATCAAGCCCTATGATACAGACAGAACTCATTACATTTTTCACAAATATTATTTTTCATTTAAAGATTTTCAAAGCTGTTGATATGGTGTGCCTCCATAGCATCAAACTCTGGTGGTTAATTCAGACGATTGTGATCTGGACACGGCTACTAAGTTTTTTTTTAACAAATTCGCTTTAGCCAGAAACGTAACAGCTTAAACATATTTTTAAAACTTTGTAACAGAACACACCTTCATGTTAAAACGTATCTCTGTAAAGAATTGATAAAATTTGAAACCCAGTTTAGGTCTTTTAGCCAGAGAGGATGGCATGACTTTAAACAGCTAAAGTAACTAAAACTTGACATCAATATTTCAATAATTGCTCCACGTGAGTCCATTTGATGACAAACTTTCGTTTTGAATTTGATCGAAATCAGATCTTTGTTTCAGAAGTTATACAAGATACAAGATATTTTATTTGTAGAGAGGCCAAAGACCCAAAGTACAAATTAGATTGCAAGAATATGTTACAGAGTTACCATTTTTTGTTTTATACATTCAAATGTTTAAGGAATTTTGCAAGATTAACAAGAAAGATATTATCATTCAAAAGACATGAATTTGAAGCATACTCATTAGTCATTAATCGTTGCTTTTACAATCTGGGATGAAACGTTCTCTCTCTTTAGCAAAATAAACACAGTCATACGATACATGTTTTTCACTTAGTGGTACGTAACAGTGTTTACAGATGTAGGTGTCATTACTATACATATTTTTTCTGCTCAGAAATCCACTTCTAAACAAGGTTAATACACGTGTTTGTTCATACGAACTTTTGTTTAACAAATATTTTTCACAACTAAGTAAAGATCATTGTTTCAGAAGTTATGAGACAAATAGTACTTTCAATAGTTTTCATACAAATTCAAGCGAGATGTACTACGGCCGGTGACACTACCGGGGTCGTTCTCATGCCACCAATGGGATAAAATTAACCGAAGCGCTTAGATATTGTGTATATTGTGTCGTTTATCGATTCAGGAAATTACTGTAAACAATTTTATATCAATCTATATAGCAATGGAAAAGTCATTCCCCACCCTTCTCCAATGTTTGAATTACTAATCTCATGTCACAAAATCATTTTCAAGTTACCCTTCTCCAATGTTTGAATTACCCATCTCATGTCACAAAATCATTTTCAAGTTACCCTGCTCCAGTGTTTGAATTACCCATCTCATGTCACAAAATCATTTTCAAATTACCCTGCTCCAATGTTTCAGTTACCCATCTCATGTCACAAAATCATTTTCAAGTTACTTTTCGCCAATGTTTGAATTACCCATCTCATGTCACAAAATCATTTTTAAGTTACCCTTCTCCAATGTTTGAATTACCCATCTCATGTCACAAAATCATTTTCAAGTCACCCTTCTCCAATGTTTGAATTACCCATCTCATGTCACAAAATCATTTTCAAGTTACTTTTCTCCAATGTTTGAATTACCCATCTCATGTCACAAAATCATTTTCAAGTTACCCTGCTCC
Organism: Phorcus lineatus; assembly: GCA_921293015.1. Classification (NCBI taxonomy): domain Eukaryota; kingdom Metazoa; phylum Mollusca; class Gastropoda; order Trochida; family Trochidae; genus Phorcus; species Phorcus lineatus. The sequence goes on from OV121085.1 coordinate 37,422,506, forward strand.
AATGTTTGAATTACCCATCTCATGTCACAAAATCATTTTCAAGTTACCCTTCTCCAATGTTTGAATTACCCATCTCATGTCACAAAATCATTTTCAAGTTACTTTTCTCCAATGTTTGAATTACCCATCTCATGTCACAAAATCATTTTCAAGTCACCCTTCTCCAATGTTTGAATTACCCATCTCATGTCACAAAATCATTTTCAAGTTACCCTTCTGCAATGTTTGAATTACCCATCTCATGTCACAAAATCATTTTCAAGTTACCCTTCTCGCTTTAACTTTTTAAACACAGAATGTGATGTATTTTCACACTGCCTATAAGGGTTAGCATGTCATGTAATCATTCCCCATAGTTGCATATTTAACTTGGGTTTGATTTAATTTGCGCATGATAACGTAGTATTGTTGTGAGGAGCAAGCGCCCGATCAACCGTGTTGCCATTTTTGGAGAAGCTAATTTCAGTTACCCTTCTCAGCGTAGTAAGGTGCTTTACTTGAAAGCCAAATGAGGTTGTGTTTAAACTATCTTTGCAGTTGTAATTTGAAACGGAATTCACTGGGAACAATTGAACCACTTGGGTATAAGATCAACATTTAGTAACAAGTTACTCAAATTAGACAGTAACTAATGATATTAGAGAGTCTATAGATGTATCGGATCGTGATTAGAAAGTCCAAATATTCACTTAGTCATCCCTTGTAAACAAATAGAATATTTAATCAGTGATACAAGTTGAAGATTTTATCGACAAAGGTAAAAAAGTAGATGATATTATTCGTTACTCTATATTATTTTTCCTTTACTATTTTTGACAAGAGATAAATTTACATCGCTAGGCAAGATTGTATATTTTCAAAGTCTACACAGCATACGCAAATGAAAATATCATGTCGCTATTGTCAAAAAACGTATAAGCTACTGGTTTGTGTATAGAATTAACGAAAAACTGACTCATATTATTCGTAAACAAATCAATAAATATTTTTAAAAATCCTGCGCAAAAAAAATAATCAACACAAATGACGTAAATAAAAGCATCGATGTCGTTATTTACAGACTTTGATTACAAGACAAATATCAATTCTGACATTTAGTCTTCATTTCAATACTGATTTCAAATCAATCGCATAGTAAAGATATAAATAAATATAAATAATAAAGATGAAACATTATATTCTATTCTATTTAATTTCAAAATTTATGCGTGACGTGATCAGGAAAATGGCGAAATAAACTAAATTTTAAAATATATTTATATATCAAATGAATAAATGCATTGCTGAAAAGAATGCGAATAGCGAATAGCTATATATATTTATGGATAGATAGATATATTTATCTATGTGACTAAGCACATATTTTTGGAATTACTTGTGACTAAGTACATATTTTATGATATAATAAAATAACAATACATCATAATGATAAAAGTAACTAATGACTAACGTTTCCAAGAGGTACATGCCCTCTTTCTCGATCATATTGCTAGCATATCATAGAAACCAAGGAGTCATTAACAGCAAGATTATAAAAACTCATATACTCTAGATCTATTTTCAAACGATTTCGGAAAGACAAAAAAGACATCCATGGAGATTCGAGTAAATGAGATATGTGATATACACATTTAATAAATGTATTGCTCTTATCAATACAATAACATGACCTTATATAGATAAAAGATAATAACAAACAACATGTCACATGTAAATATTACGAGAATCTTTCAGAGAAAATGAACTCCCTCTTTAGCGACATTTTTCTAAAACGACATCCTTTTAAGACGCGTAACATCCCCGTTAACCGACATACATGTATCTATTTGGTCCAAAATTCCTCTTTTCGCGTTAGCTTCTCCCTCAAATCCGATTATATTCCTAAAATGCCACATTTGGTCGTCCCAACCGATATTGGTTTAGAGAGTTGGTTTAGAGTTAGAACTTCACAGTTCTACAAATGCCGATCAAAAATGCCAATTCGAAAAGCAACCTACCTGGTTATCCCGATGGTGAATATCCCACTTGCTTCAACTTGTAATCTTCACCAATGTTCACGGGTCACTCTTCCCATCCTTTTAAGTAAGAAATTACATGCAATTAGTATCGATTTCCCCTCAGGCATCGGCAAACCCGGAAACCCAACTCCAGAAGAAGAAAAACAACGTAACTTTATATGAAATTCTCGAGCGTGTTCAGGATCGTTGGCTCCAGCGCGTACGTTGATGGGCGCCAACCGCCGACGAGAGCTTGAAGTAAACTATCAATGTTTCGATGATGTTTGATTTTGTAATCCTCTTAGTTGTTAAGACTGTCCGCTTATAATAACTTATAACAGTGTCGACGCAAGAGGGTGGTAATTTGTTAATTTTGAGTCGGGCTCTGATCTTTGACATCGCTCGTATTCTTTTGCAAGAGGTTACTGAAGAAGCATTTTAGTGAGTAAGATAGCATTGATAGAATTTAGAATCACGTCAATCAAAACTTTGTCGGAACACTGTCCTGTGTTCACAGTGCTTAATCTCGCTAGTCCGCCAAATGTTATCAATGTCAAATCGTAAAACGGTAGATATGTGTTGAATTGCTTTTATATTTTTCAGAATTTTGGGTTCTCTAAATTTCTAACTTAAGCAAACATGAGGTACAATCATCGTTCACGTAACCTTCACTTTTGCAAGTTAAAATTTTTTCCAGAATTTTGGGTTTTCACGAAATCATTTAAAAATCTTGTCTGAGCACTGACATGTACGCAGCAGGAAGGTACAGTACATGTACAGATATAAAAGCGCTCAAGATTTCTTGCCGGATCCAGATCTTGAACACGCCATTTTTCTAGCATGGAGTAACCAATTGCCGTCGGTGAGATTGTTGACGTGAATTTGGTCTGAGGATCTTGCCATCTTCTCTGTTGGAGAACCGCAGATCGATAAGAGACGGGAGTCCACTGTGCGGAGAAGGGAAGTAGGCAATTGGTGGACGCTAACGCACTCTAAGAGACGACCTAAGGGAAACCAATGAATATAGTCTTCATTACCTGTTACAAAAGTTGTCCATGTATGATTGCACTGATTAGACTCGGCATTCTTTGTACAACTGACGACTTCAAACTCCCTTTCAAATTAATTGAATGAATTCTTTAGACATAAAAGACTTAGAATCAATATCAGAAGTAATCACCCGTCGTAAACGAGACATAATGTGAAGTATTGCTGGTTGAAGGGACAGTAGCACGTTTTTTGAAAGATTTATTTCTTTAAATTTCCCCAAATAATCATTAATTCATACCAAATTTATTATCTTCAGAGGGTCAAAGCATCTCATGACTCGACCCGATCATCAGTTATTGTTAAGGAAAGAATCAAGTATATGAAGTAAAAACCGCTGGCGGACATTTTTGTGTGAACTCCTTTTAATCATTTGTGGAATGCGTTCGCATAGCACAACTGATCATGGTAGTTCGATTTTTTCATTCTCATTCTTTTGTTTCTAAAGCATTGTTTTGGAACTCGAAACTACTTTTTGGGATCACTTTATGTTTCTTAAATAAAACTTGGGCTACTTTCCATTTGAAAGACTTGCTATTCTTTTGAGATTCATGTAGCAATTATCATTTACATAAGCTATTTCTGTAGAGTGTATTTTTAACCATTCATTTTTCATTATCAGGGACTGGTTCATGACACGTTAAGATCTGAAAATACCTGAAGAATTCGTCAATGTAAGTGATTAAGCTTTATAGTTTCAGATTCAATTAAAATAGAAAAACAAACCAGAAATTCTAATATTGTACATTCGTATGTGCAAATTCTATCAAGCTGCTGTGATGTTTCCAGTAGTTATTTACAGAGCGCCTAGATGTCATGCTGTCAAACAGTAGTTGATCAATTTGCTGTCTATCCTCGTCACAAAAACATTTATTAGAGTAATCCTGTAATATGTTTGACATGTTGTCTTATTCTAAAATAAGATGTCCAAGAGAACAAAGTACCAGAATAAACATAATTTGTATATCGTACTAATGAATTGGACTTACATACGCTTTCTATGAATAGAAGTAACCAACTTTTTATACTTATATACTTATAAGATTCTAATATATATATATATATATATATATATATATATATATATATATATATACTCAAGATATTGTTACTTTAATGACTCTAAATCTATATAAGGCAGCTTTGATTACTGTTATCTGTCTTATATGCTTCAAAGTGTTTAGGCTATTGAAACTTTCAGTTAATCGTTTTGAGAAAATTCAAGGCTTTCATAAAAAAGTTATAGGGCAAACTGACCGAGGTTCGGAGTAGCTTTTAGGTTCCTTTTGAACGTCACGGATGCGAATGTGAATTATTGATTCATTCTAACTAAATCCGTCAAAGATATGTCTTGTATCAAAGTTTTCATTATGGTTATGGAAAAATATATTTTGCTAGTTAATTTATAACTCAATATCACTCCTGAAGAAAAATCAACTTCTACGAATGCATTCTCCAGCTTGTTGGGTGTGTGTGAGTGGGGGGGGGGGGGGGGGGGGGGAGGTGTTATGCAGTGGTTAGCGCTTTTGGCTTCGGATCAAGAGGTTTCGAGGTTCGAATCCCACCAAGGGCTCGCTATGTCTGCAGCAGAGAACTGTTCTACATGCAGTAAGATGTGGGTGGAATGCTACATTGAATTTTAGCCGAATACCATCCATGAGTCTCCGATGACCGTAGGTTTTACCGCAATGCGTAACCACAATAGTGTTACGGGCTTTCTCCCTGCAATAAAATTAGTAGCCATGTTTTAAGTGAAATACGTTTGAAAGTGGTGTTAGAGCTTAATTCACCTCGCCTCACCTGTACAAATGTCAGTCCTGGGCGTTCAGTTGTACCAAACATGTGATAACACTGTATCTATTTACTTATTCATTGTATGGTAAAACGTTCGCAGGGCATTCCGCCATCGCCTGTGGATAATCGACAATCATAGTTTTAACTATTACCAATTCCAAATCTGTTCGAGATGTCACATGTCACTGTTGTCACCTTAAACATTGCAAATTGCAAGAGCTCATGCTTTAAGTTTAAGGGGCGGTGGCTCGGTTTTTGAAAAAAATATCTCCTCTTATTTTTCCATTTTAACCCAATAAACATTTCTTTATGTCAAATGTAGGATTTGGAATTGCACAGCTTGTGATCATGGTATGTTTGTTTTTGGAATGCTTAAACGCACCAGTGCACGCCAATATTTCGTAAACACAACGAATGCACAGATACTGCATATCTCTCGATATTACTCACTATCCTCACTCAAGTAATCTACCTCGTAAGTTATTTAACAAATATTTACGTAGTCAGGTAGTAAAGTGGATTTTTAAAGGCCGGAAGTATTTAATGTTACCTTACATTAAATCCGCATGAACTACGATATCGGAAATATTAAGATTTTGCTCATAACCAAAAAAGCAGAAACAGCAGCCGCTATGGTCAATCTAATAGCAATGCTAATACTGTGTTATTAAATCGGTTAATTTACAATATTGCTTTCATAAAACATATTTTAATGATTTGTTCTCAGTTCAGAGTTTAGGTGAATTCAATAGCTGCACCCAGTACTAGTTCAGCCGTTTCCAAGTGTCAATAATTTATCCGTTTTGTGCACAGCTAACCATAGATTGTTATATGTCCAAGCCGACAGCGGCTGTCTTAACATTTTCATTGTTGATTGCAGGTAAATTGTAAGGAATGTTTAGTATTTCATTGCATCGATAGAAAGTTTAAGTGAATGCATAAGTCCTCGTAAACCTTAAAATAGCCAATTTAAACCAAAGCGTGCACTAGTGCCTTTAATTTGAATGAAAAAAAAGTGTCTTGCAATTGGAAACATTATATTCGGTTTCGCGAGTTCACTATATTTATAAAACCATGTGCTACTACCCCTACTTCCCCACAAGACAAAAAAGGACCTTAACAAATATTCGAAACTGTTTTTATAAGTTTTCAACTTCTCAGTCAGAAGATATATTAAATTAAATTAATTGCCGTCAATCTTATTATTTTAAAATATATTTGAAAAATCGTTGATAAATGTAGAAATATAATCAGCAAGAACGGGATACTTGTTTCTTAAATCAACTCATTTAGACATACATATATTTGATATCAGAAGAGGCAAGGCTGAGATTCTCGCCATCCCATCTAGTCTACCATCCGGCACTTAAAGTGGCTTCCGGTGGATATACGGGGAAGGCCGAGTCGTGAGGTTTGTCTGTCACGATTAGACACTGTGGCTTCCTAATGACAAATACTACATGTATATATGGAGTGTATTGATTCAACTAATTAAATCTTGTATACATTATAGATTCAGAATCTTGAAATAGGGGTAACGCTTACAATATACATGATTTAGACCATTGCATTCGGGCAAATATATCTGTCTCATAAATCATGATATATGGTAGGTACCGAATAGACAAGCCTTTTTGAATTTGAATTTTAATGAATACATTTTCGTCTTTCAGTTTATTCACCTGTGTCACGCGGTTCGAGCGTGCGTCCTTTTCCCCGCCTCTCCTCTAATGCACTATTATAAAATATCACCAATTATTGTATATATCGAACTTTAAATTCATGTATCCATTTTTATCATTCATGTCTTTATTCAACGACTGTGGCTATTTTTAAATGTTCAAATGTCATTTTCATGCTCAATTTATCAGCCTTTTTACATGTAGCATTATTATTTCAATGCTCATGTTATATATATTATGTAGAGGAGTTTGTGCCCTTTACTATTAGCCATTGCCTGGCATCGTAGCCCAAATATTTTGGCGCTAGGGCTATTTTAGCTTAGCAAAGAAACACAACTTAAGTTAGGTAGTTCGGAGTTCTAATGCGCATCTCCTACTGACAGAGAAAACGTGATCTTGATGACGTCATCTAATGATATGCAATACTCTCCCACACGTGGATATGTGCTTCCTTGTGCGCTGTTTGAATATTCGCCGTATACATGTTGGGTGAATATTTTAAATCATCTAAATAAATATCGAAAGTGTTGAAACGCACCCATTCCGCATCTGTTGGTTCTTTACACAGCGATCACACAAAAGTACGTGACACATTGGATTGAGGGTCAGGGAAACTTTAGGGGAATATATTTTAGAAAATGGTGTGTCACATGATCATGATATGTTCTATTAACACCACCACAAACTAGCGACAACATTAATTATGTTTCTAATTTTCTTTTAATTGTTCACAATGTACAGCAAGTCAGTTGATCAATAAAAGTACGGGAGTCGTCGTAAAATATTTCATTTAATTTTGAGTTCACGTGTACTGGCCGTATCGTTATCACTTGTTCAATAGTTTTAGTACAGTGCATTAAACATTTGTGGGTTTTTTCTTCTGTGATGTCTTTGTAATCTAAAGAGTAGTACGAGAGAGATAAACTTAGTGAATAGATAGTAGCCTTGTTAATAATATCTTAATTAATTTGACGGTCTGCTGTATATATGCATATACATATATACATACCTCTATGAATATGCATGAAATAGTAAAACAAATTAGCTAAAAATACACATAATGTTCACAAACAATTAGATCATTAATTTGTCTAGATTTTTGCAGAAAAAAGATGAAAATGCATATAGACAGTTAGTATAGTTTTGTTTTTAGCTGCGTTACATCGATGTGCGGATATTAATTTTGTAATAGGGCATGGTTAACTCTATGACATTTTTAAATGAAAAATTGATACTAGAAATTGACGCTTATTATTGAGTTATTTGCATACAGATCCAATTTGAAAAAGAAAGGAAAGCTTTTTCGTTTGCACTATAAAGTGCTTGAAATATTTTGCAAAAGTTGATATTTTACGAATGCTTTGCGTTACAACTGTTTAATGTTAAAACATTTTAACCCTTTTTAACGACTGGTCCCTAAGATATTCAGGGGAGCTAAGCCACTTCGTGTCCGACACACATATTTGAATATGCAGAAAAGGGGTCAACCAGTTAATAGGTGGGGCTTATAGCTGCTGTCGGGAGATCAAAACAACAACTAACAGTACACACCTTTCTGGACAATAAAGTACATTTCCCCAACGAATTTCGCGGAAAACGGTTAGCTTTCTTCTGTTGAGTTGGTTTTTGATCAGGATATAGTAAAAGAATTAAGTTTCTATGAATTTAAGTTTTTGATCCGAACTGCCTACTTAAGTTTTGCCCGAGGATAAGTTTAAGCAAGTGTTAGGTGGCTTCTCGGACGTCCACACTCGGTCTATAAAAGCGGAAGATTGCCTTGCTTACGACAATTACGTGCTGGGCTTGGCTTGCGAAAAGGACTCTCTGCCCTGCTGGGGGCAAGGACGCGGCTGAACTTTTGGCCAAGACGGGACTATTGGACGTTGGAAGTTGGATTGGTGAGGACAATATACCTTTATTTCTATGTACCTTTCTGGAATATGTGAGCACTTCCTTATAAGGCTTACAGTTTTACCTTACCATCCCTTTATTTTGATAAGTCCTACTAAACCCATCTGGCGGTTGTAATTTATCACTCATTCAAGTAGTGATTAGGGATTATCTACAATACTGTGTACTTATTGTTTATTCATCCCTATTTAGTCCTGTCCTGTCAGACCCTTGTTAATCACGCCACTGTTGATTTGTCTGATTGATGCTATCTCGTTAAGACGGCCATTAGCTTATCTTGTTGTTTCAATGTCTCACAGGGGCGTGTATCGCTTAGAAATAGCTTTAGAAAGACATATATACCTTATAGACCCTACCCTACTACTATATACACGCCCCTGTGCAATGTCTGGGGTTATACTAGAGTGATTCCTTACAGCTTGTCTATTTGTTTATTCACAGGTCGCTGACTTCCTTAATACGGGTAGCCATATGTCGTACCCACTTATCGTCTTGTTTAGACTGCAAATAAATCATTTTACTCACTCATTGCTTCTCTCTTACTTTTATTGGCTTAATTATTTTATTTTCATATCTTTCTGCCGGATAGACGGGTCTCGTCTGAGTTTAGATTTCCTTGCACCTTGACAACCTGTTATCCCTTAAAGTGACACAGAGTATCTTTATAATTTTATGTCGATTAAATGTTGGCGAAAAATAACATATGTCCTGCGTAAGTTCAAATCATGTCCTAAACTTGCATTTTCATCACATTACTAAAATGCCCAAATTATGATGATGTTGTTTTCAATAAATATCGACAAACGGTCATATGAATGTAACATGGTCAAAATTCTACGTCTTTACTTGTTATGTGATATACTTAACACTATCAACCCACATCTGTCTGTGTGTCTACGTTCTCAAAATACGTTTGAGGCCTTAGTTCGGTTTTCGATTACAAATTACATCTTCAAGCTGTTAACATGTATTCTCACTATACAGAACTGATGGGCATTAAAATGGTAATTTTTAGATAAAACAAGCAATTCTCGATATAGTAATACTATTATCAAAGTTGGACAAATTTTACTCCAACCACATACAAGTACTCTGTGCTCCTTTACAGATACACTTTTAATTAACAAATCTAATGGTTATCATGCCTGAATAAATTATAAAATAGTTGATATTGTTATTTCCATAATATTGGATCATGTAGTTAATGCAGAGTTATGAAATCATTTACTATTTTGTGCAGCATATCATAAATCAACAATGATTTTTTCTATACATTTCAAAATGAATTTTTTATCACTGTGTATTTTGATTGCAATGCTGCACATTGGCAGATGTTTAGTAAATATGTACATCGGAGAATATTAGGAAGGGAAAATTAGTGGAGTATTTCTATGTCCTATGAACATTTCATCCAGAAATCTAGTTTTTCTATTGAAGGCGACGTACAACTTTTTATGATTTAAATGTTGACATGTTCAAACTTGTGTTAATTATGTTATCTTCTTATGGATCAAAAGATCATTCACTCAAACCGATTATCTGCAGTTGTAGGAAAATGCATCACGTTTAAAGAGAAACGTGATACGCAAATTTTAGTGTGAACACCTTTTTATCATTCGAGAAGACTAAATTGATCAGCGTAACAAACTTTAATGATTTAATGATATTGTCTACCAGTTTGGAGGGCTTATATTTCTGATATCTCTGAGAAAACGGGTCACGGTGTCTGAATAACAATGTTTGTTCCTTTGAAAGGCGACAAGAATTGTCAATCTCTTAAAAAACTGCCTTTTCGGTTTTTATTAGATGCAGAGTTAGTATAGCAACTTCAAAATTTGATTTAATTTGCTGGAAATAAACTGAAAGCAATAGGTTGCTAACGTTGGATTTCAATGATTTTACAGCATTTTCAAACATTATTTTACAAAAATGTTCACACCAGTTTTGAGGATTGTCACATTTCACCACATCATTATTAGGTTGAATATAAAACTACAAGCAAATTTAAAACAGGGATTGTTGTAATGTTAAAGAACGGAAAAAAACAATAAAAACTTGTTACATCATTAAATCATACATTAAGTAGTTAAAGAGTATCTACATATAAGCGAATCATAAAAAACTGCAATGTGATAACGTTTATAGCATTAATTGTAATTGAAAAAGAATTTGAAAAATATCATTATTATCATTATCATTTGGTTGCCTGTCACCGCACGCTCTTAATGGTTGATTCAACTACCAATCATGAGAATCACATGCCATTTTCAAAACGGTCACTGTTTTTGTTGAAAATGCATGCCCAACCTCAAACAAAATCTAAAACATTTTATCTCGCTATTTTGTTGATCTTTGCGCATCTGAAAGCAATCTTCGACAACACGATTCAAATTCTTAATGTGGTGAGCTTCGTACGACATACCCGTTTTCAAATGTATAAAGTAACTACATGATTCAAATAAACCAGGCAAACTAAATCAAATGGAAATCCAAGTGTGTTATATGCACGTGTTAAAATATCACCTTCTTATGATAACTTTTATAAATAGACTTTTATTTTGTCAAATTAACATGTTTTTTCCATTCTTAAAAACGTATTTTCCCACGACAGGTAAATTTACTTCTAAATCGGGAAAGGCAATTACCCCTGCAGACATACAACGTGCATCCTAATTCACGGGAGGTATCACCTACCTCATCCATATCTGCTACTGACGTCAGGTATTACTCATGTAGTATATAGATACCGATGGTGAGTATACCCCCGTTATTTATAATATTCTGAAGATATTAATATCTGCATTTCACCCACCTCCAACAGATTTTTTATTTATTTATTGTTACATGTATTTGGCTGCCTGTGACAGCATGCTCTTGGTTGTTGATTCAGCAACCCATCTAAAAATCACATGCTATTTTCACTCAGTAGAGATTATATCATATGAAACTCAAAATGGCTACTGCTTTTTGTTAATTGTTGAAAATGCATGACCAACCACAAATCGAAGCATCTGGCCATGTTGTGGATCCTCGCGCATCTAAAAGCAGTGCTTCACATACTGGAATATACGACGAAATAGTAAAAAATATTAATATGGATATGTATGACATAGCCATTTTCAAATGTATAAAGTAGCTACATTATGCTAACAAAAGAGGGAAAGTAAGTCAATGGAAGTTCAAGTGTGTCATATGCACGGAATAGAATATCACAATCTTATCATGAGTGTAATAAATAGACTTTTGTTTTGACAAAATAAAATGGTTTTTCATTCTTCAATACAAATTTCCTTAGTGAGATAAATTTACTTCTATTATCGAAGCGCTAATTGCCCCCACAGAGACACAGGTAGGGCATGCATCTAATTCACGTGGGTTAACATCTGCCTCCTTCATATCTGTGACAGTCATCAGTTATTACTCATGTTTTATATAACTACCTATGGTGAGTATATCACTGTTGTTATCAATAATCTGAAGATATTAATGACGATAGTTTAACGCGTTAGTTCCCTTCCAGATTCAGTGACCATGTATACTTATAAATTTGTTCGAGTCTGTCTTGAGCTTTTCCTTCAATTGATTAAAGTCAACAAAATTGTATTTCATTAAAGAAACTACTTGAGATGTTATCTTTTTTATTTTTCATGCAGAATAATTCATATATTAGGAAAGCTGAATGTACGCAAGGCATTGAACAATAGTGGAAGAAGCTCCCGTAAAATATCGCGCTCCCATCGACATACTGACAGACATTTTAACAGATTGTCAAATCACATCTTAAGTAAAATAACTCTAAACTATTACGATTTGATAATTCCGTGCTGAACAATGACGCAGACACAGCGCATGAGGAATCCTTTTAAAATAATACTAAATTGTGTTCAGGTGATTCAGCGATCTTAAACATTACACTGATATCCATCAAATCTAGGAAAAAAGGTCGCAGGAAAAAAAGTCATGGAAAAAAAGTCACAAATTGTATTAAAACGCATTTATATGACTAATTCTTTCATTGTTTTAGTAGGTAAGCCTTTGAAATGTATTTTGTAATGTATTGTGTTCTAAAGCCACTTAATTTGAGAAACAATTAAGTTTGGATGGCAGAGTAATTGGCATTGTTGTAATCACAATTTTATCAGCATGTTGTTTTCGTTAAAGAGCCAATCTATATGTATTCATAGTAGATTGAGAATATCCACTCTGAAAACCTGAAAACGACGACAGCAGGGGAGCCCTTTCTCATCTACGACAACGGTGCCAACAACCCTAACAAAATTCTGGCCTACGCATCAACTGATTCACTGAAACGACTTGCCCAATCTGAGACAATCTTCATGGCCGGCACCTTCAAGACATCACCACGTATCTTCACACAGATGTTCACTATGAGAATTCATTTCAGAGACACCTTCATCACTGCTGTGTATGCCCTGCTCCCGACAAGTGAATGATGTTATTCTTTAAAGTAAAATGTTATGAAAAAGATGTATGTTATTGTTTTTATTGATGGATAAAAAAGATTTGTGACTTTTATACAGCCAGCCCATCAAATGACTTGCCTTGAACAATGTTTGCCCATTGAGTAAGAGATTTATCGCTTCAGGCCCCTTGCATGACGAGATGTACCAGTGAGATCTAAGTTTTTCTTATGAAATTTTCAGACACAAATGAATATTTCAGAGATTACTGAGAGAAGCAACTGTTAACCCATTTCCTTAAAATCTGCCTTTTGCAATATCTACAAACCAGTAGGAATTTTAGGATAATATTTGGCCCACATTTCAATCACACTGAAAACGTCAGGAACCAATACAACATAACATTGAACACCATCAGCACCATCTATATTTCAAGAATAATGTTACAGTCTCACCTGATTTAATCTATCCTCTGTCAAAATTTGTTGTTTAGGGCCAATTTAATCTCTTTTATTGGAGAGAGCGATTTAGTTTTTGAGTAAAATTGCAGTATCGTGTTTTCCCAAGATAAGGGCGTGTTACATACGCGTTGATTTGACTGATATCAGTCAAATTGCTAATTTTGTGACCTTGCTATCATTGGTATGACAAAATTCATACGTATAAATGATAACAAATTCGTAATTTATCATAGCATAGCTTTTATGTGTTTATTTTTACGTCATTAGCACATCAGATTCGTCTTCTAAGTGGGTCTCTAACTGTATAGAGAACGGATTTATTTGACTACTTGTATTTCCGAGGCTAATGAAAATGGCGTTTTATCCAAGATTTAAGACCAATTACTTTACTTACAAGTCTTAAATAGTTAGTGTACTCAAAGCGGATAAATCGCCAAGAATTATTCAATTCCTAATAACCAAATTTATTCCAGTTAGACTTATAACAGTTAATGTAAATACGAGATTGCTATGATGAAGTTATTATGATGATAATATCAACTTGATTCTGATTTGTAAGAATATTCACTATCACGTCACTCACAAACTGATACATATACAATGGGAGATAGTTATTAGATATAAAATTAAACTACATGCATGTACATCAAAAGCTTATTTCTTTTGTTGTTGTTTAATAATTCTTTTAGGTGATATGTTTATGCGATAATGAACTTGACTAGTGTATTGCAAGACACTTCATTCACATTGCATCTAGTCCACCCAGCTGTACAATTGGGTACCTGAACAAGGGACGGTATGGACCTACATGGTCAATAGAAGCGCTGAATACGCTACATCGTAGTACTATTCCCTCAGGATAATAATACAATTTTGTGCGCTTTGAGCATGCTCTGTCATGGATATATGCGCGGTACAAGAAAGCTATTATTATTATTATTGTTATTATTATATTACTGCACCCTTCAAGTGGTACAACTTGGACTCTTCCAAACAAACACCGCCTAGCTCTGTTTATCAGCCAACCAAGAAATTAAAAAAAACCTCGCCCAAATCCATCGTATTGAGTATTAAAACAAAGTTGTGTAAACATTTGTTCCTTCCTGCATTGTCTCAAATAGACGTATAATGTGCAGATGCTCTCAACTTTACAACTAATGTCCAACCTTCAATATTTTACCCAAGGATTGCAAACTTTTTACGGTAAAAACATTGAATAAGTAAAAAATAATTGCAAAGAAGTTTTACTTGAAAGCGAAAATAAGAGTTTTAATGTAATTTTAATGGCCCTGTCGTGCATTGATGAAAATGTTAACTTGGCGGACTAATTCGTAGGTTCTTATATTTTATCCAACTTAGATACTTGTCATTTTTGTTGTTACATTAGATCTTATATCTTACAAAATATAATAGCGTTAAAGGGACATAGTCTCAGAGTATGTTGTTGGACTCATATAAGTCAAACTTAATTTTTTTTGTTAATTTATAGTTGGTTATTTCGGAAAATCAGAATCCTTATGCTTATCAGTTAAATATAATGACAATAATAAACATCATTTTGGAAACTTATAATTATATACAGCAGAATTTCTACTTTGTAACATTTATAGGGCCGTTTTCCGATACTTATTGAATACAAAGAAATATCACATTTATGGTATTTTAGAGATTAAGATGCAAGTTTTTGTAGGGGATTTGAACTAAGCTTAGGTCATAAGTTATTTCGGCTATTACTAAAGCCACTGGAAAAATAATGAAACATACTCTGTGTCACTTTGTTGGATACGATAACGTTGGGCGTGTAATCGTCCACAGCTAACGAAATATGAACAAGTTCATGAATGTCATCTTCTTAGCTTTGTAGATTAAGACAACCTTTTGCTTATTCTGTCATTTTAATGTTAATACATATATTTTTTTACAAACTCTCTAGCATGTATATGATATAAATATTCCAAAAAACAATTCTAACTGTTTTGAAAATATGCATGGAAACAGCTTTTAATATTTACTAGGCGTCTAAATGTCTCTATGACTGAAAGTAGCAAGATGTTTTACACTGCAAAGGACCACCAAAGGTAGAACGATGGTTCAGCATCAGTTTGAAACACAGCTCCCGGCAAGATGAAAACTTTTATCAAAAATGGTCTTATTGGTTCCTGTTTTTGGATGGTATTTCTATTCTTTTGAACCTGACTTACATGAAACCCCCCACAAAAATGTGTTGAAACAAACAAATTAATATTCTAAAGATATAAACATTTTTTTATCAACGTATAAATATAGCCATTGATATTCTTGTGAGGATAGTATTTATATATAATAATATATAGATTTATACCGAAAAAGAAACTTATAAATACATATAATATATATATATATATATATATATATATATATATATATATATATATATATATATATATATATAAAATACAAAAATCTTGTTACTCACGAAAAGACAGTAGAAAAGATAAAATAATATCCATACCTTGAGGAGGTCTTGCTCTGGCGAGAACAAAATAATTATGAAGTACCTGCTTTAAATCATTTGATTTCAATTTTTAATTTGCTTCTTTCTTATATGAATTGCTTACTTCGATGTTTCTGAAAACAGGTCGGTAAATTGCCTTTCTAAATTAATTAAATGAAGTATATGATTTCCAAAGCATGTAATCAGATGAAATTTAAAAAAAAGTTAAAGAATCAAGTTGAGACCTTAAGCGAAACATGTAATTTTATTTTGAGTATATGTAAAACATGTTGTACAGATAACCATAAAAGGCAAATTGTGTTTCAAGTTATTTTTTATGGAACAGAAGCAATCATCATGTCACTTCTGAGTGACAAAAATCAAATCGCGAGCCAAGGTCAGACTGAAACTAGAGACTCGTATCTGCAGTTGTCGGACATTTCATTGTTAATCCGAGCATCAGATATTGGCTCAAGTTTAGGTCGGTTGGGGTCCATTTCCGCCCAAAAGATGAGATGTTTGCATATAAAAGATCGGATTTCTAAATCTGGGATAATCAACTACTAGTACGTTACCGTGTCGCATGAATGCAAGCACTCCTCAACCTATCCTGGTTATGAGAAAAAATCGAGACCAGGGTGCATCAGCTTCTACATTGATGCAGTCGCAAAAGAAGACGATTGTTGAAAAGTGTACAATCGAATAATGTTTAGTTCCTCAAAAGCATAAGGAAAACTGAGGCTTCTCAAATGATCGCTTATGAAACGGTGTCGCTGCACAACTAATTTTGACTGCATCCAATCAGGCTTCGACATTTCTAGACTGAAAAACACTCATTTAAAAACCGATGAATTTATGACGGACCTCTCTCTGTAAAGAGAGAACGGGTTTTGTGATGATGCGCAATTTTGTCTGGCAAATGTGTCTTATTGCTGGTAACGATCGGACACTAGCTTTTGTTTTACTTAACTTAAACGTTTTGACACGAGGGTGGTGGTAAAGCGTTTGATGGAACGGTAGAATTAAGTACTTGGTGACCGTGGGTGACTGTCCTCATACATGCGCCAGACAACAGATGAGGTAACAAGCTCGAATTAAAAGAAAACCTGTTGAGCTAAATTTGAGAAGTTGTAGATCATTGAAAAATATTTTTGTACTCTGTTGCCTTTGCTGCAAGAATGCTATCTATGGAAAGCAATCATGTTGAGCTAATTCAAATACTAATGTGATACTTAATCCGAAGCGCCAGGAGCTAGAACGATAATATTACAACTGATAAAATTTACCTCACAAAATGATTCACCTGAGATATAATTATAAAAAATAACAGATTATATATTGGGTATGTAGTCATGCTTCTTACAGTGTATACCTAGATAAAGTTATTGAGAAGTATATTTGTTTAACTCTCATGCTTTCTTATGATATCCGTCCGGCCATCCGCCCCGTCAAGGGGTACCTGTCTTGCAAATTGAATCTTTTAGTGTTTTCCAATGCTTGGGTATGAGCTGTACACATGCTTGGCAAAGCTGTCGCTGTACGTTTCCCCCCGGAATTATGGCCCTGGATATGTAGTGTAAAATGATCCTTGACAAAAACGTTTTGTTTGTAAAGTATTTTGAATGTAAAATATTTTGTAACTAGTTTTTTTTTTCTGTAGAAAATGCCTTTACTTACGAATTCTTACATGGTGAACCGAACTTTTGTTCATGAGAATTTAGGGGTGGTTACGATGACTTTAGCAAAAATGAAAGCCCCTGAGCGTATGAGGAAAGATTGGAACTCCCATAATTGATAATGAAACTTGTCTCAATATACAAACTGGGGTTACACGTTCTTCATCAGTGTTACATGTCGAGATCGAGGTCACACAAAAACTATTTATTAACCATGGGTGGTTAATGTTTTGTAACTATTCTTTTAAAAGTTTAACGATGTCAAAGTCCAGTGGGGGTACATGGTGTCTATTGACTTAAGAAAGAGTTTTAAGAGTTCTTTTTTTGGAGTTGTACAAATTATTTGCTCGGAAAACCTCAGTGACAATGAATAGTTTATATCACTAAAAAGCAATGGTATTCCTTCAATATGACTCATTGATATAATTCTAAAGGTAAAAAGTTTGAATTAATTTGACTTTGATCGTTTAATATAATATGACTTGATACAATAAACTTTAGTTGAGGGAAAACAACCCTTCTCTTACGTGGATATACAATGGTTAGAACTTTCTTAAACTTAACACTTCAAACGAACATTCATAAAAAAAATACACTAATAAAATGTTAAATAAATTAACAAATTAATTGTATTGAAAAAGTTTTGTCCGTGATTTTCATTTCGATTCACATAAATTTCTCGACCTCCAACCGTTTCAATTAAGAATTTGTGCCCTGGCATAAAATAACGGAGGCAATTTGTATCAAACAGTTGCCGACAACATCACATGACAAGCAGTCACAGTTTCCCTGAGGTATTCGTAAATGGTATATCGATAGTGCGTGGCTGTAAATGAAACATTAACATTCAATTTAAATGCGATTGATGCGATCTAACTGTTTGGAAATGTCGATATTGTCGTAAGAAGTCCTTTTCAGGCGCTTCAATTTTATGCTGAACCGCCGGCGTTTAAACATATATCACACCGATTTGTTCTTTCCAAGTACTAAAATATTTAATTGCCCATTGTTTCTTTGTTATCTCGAGCATATCCAGATTTTTTAATTGTTGCTATATCTTAACTGCCTTAAAAAATAAGTTATATATTTTCACTTGTGGCCCTGGGCCTCCTTTCACAAAGCAACGTTAACTAAGGTTAACTACCATTCTTTAACATTACACTAAGGTTACCTTAAGGACTTACGATCACCTTAGGGCTTTGTGAAAGGAGGCGCTGTTCATATGCATCAATAGGAAAATCTGAGTTTTGCCAGGAATGAAGAAACGATGGAGATAAGTGGAAGGTTGCAGCAGCCAATATGAAACAACATGTCAGACTGCAAAAGCGACGCCATACAATAGACCGGGCTGTAGCCGAGGAAGTGACAAAGTCAGGATAAGATGTTCATATATATAAAGGCGAGACAGTTAAATCGAACAGAGATACAGAGGCAATACGTTGTCCTTAATGTAACATTCAACAATACAGTTTTATAGCCCAATGAGCACAATGTTTAGAGTGGATCTGTGCGCACGAAAATATACTCAATTATAGAATGGATGTTTTAGAATCAAGGTTTGGAATGGACAGCTTAGTTACTTTCTAAGAAATGACGTTGATGTTATTAACAGGTTGTGGTCATTTCGTTCCAACAAGAGCCATCAGGAGATGACCTATCCCCATGCACATAAGATGATTGATTATGAGTTGTACGTAATAGAAAAATATCTTTTTAATATGTTAAAAGCGTGCATGAAGTTATTATTGTTATGAACAAAAACCATTAGAAGACTATATCAAAGAAGAAGAGCCATCAAAGATGATGTAATTAGCTAGCCATTTTAAAACCGGTATTAATTCATGTCAGTCTTTATTGATTGAAACATCTTAATATCTTGTTGAAACAAAATGGGGCACATTACATGGCGACATATTGAAACGTTGAATTTGATATATATATATAAAATACCAGCAAGCCGAAAACACGAAATGTTATATTTCAAAACACGATTGTTCCACATAGCAAGTTGACTGGCCTAGTAGTTACCAACCTCGATCCGTTCTGAAATTTAAGTAGCGTTTCAAACTAAACAACCAAGAAAACTGGAAACCATAAAAACCACACCGTCCCACGGCGATTCTTTCATATACCAAACTTCGTTAACCCAGGGCTCCATGTTTATGAGCTGTGGTCCAGAAACGATTTCTTAAGTTTCATTTTCAGGGAAACTGTCAAAATGAAAAAAAAGGAACATTTACATTTGATGATTAAATAACATACCAAGTTTCATTAACCTCCTCCCTGCTGGATTGTTTGGAGTTTTTTTTCCAGAGAGGACCAAAACTATAAAATTCTAACAATTACGCCACATGGGCATACCTCACGTAAAGTTGTTCTCTACTTTATCATAATATTTTTTCATAAAAAATCAAAATATTTCTATGAATGTTATATTTTCCTTACTGAATATTGTCATTATTTCTTTCTAATAGTTTTCTCAAGTAGCTTTTATATCCACAAGAATGAAATGAAAAAATTCACATGTCAAGACTTTGTACTACATTTTCTAAGTCAGATTATTTCGTCAATAACCATTTTAAAAGAGATTTTTTTACACCATTTTGTTCAGAATTAAATTTTGCACCAGAAAAAATTAAGGTGCATGACTGGGATTTCGTTCCAGGAGGCAAGCACTTGTTATAAGCGATGTTCACTGAAATTATAAAAAATCTACGTAATTCGCAGCAATGAACATTTCTAACTGAACGATGCAATTTAATTTCGTGTTGATAATTTACCAAATAACGTTTTAATCGTTAGGAAATTTACACCCAATTTTAGGAAATCTATTCACCTTTCTATTTTCCAAACATGAGTATTTAGCATCACTTATTTCTTATTTTTAACGTCCATCTTTCATTGTAATAATAAACAAGTCGGATCAAAAAGACTTGATGACCTCGTTATAACGCGCAAGTAGGCACGCCGATCACGGAGTTTATCAAGTCAAGATATCTAGAAATCACTTTCACCTTGTAAAAAATCCATTTAAAATTAAAGTAAGCATACGTTTTTGCAACTGGGCGTGGTAGGATTTAAGTTAATTCGGTCTGAAATACTCGTAAGATACAATCCAAAATGAGCTTACTCCGCATCGGGGAAACTGTCAACAAAGTCACGTGATGTCTGCGCCGATCAACAGACCTTATTTTGTTTGTTATTTTCGCAATAATTACGTGGTATTGGGAACACAAAATCTGTATTGATGTTAGAAGTGTAATTCTCTATGTTTCTTTGTAATTTTATGGATGAAATAACGCGTCTATTCATATGATACAAACAATTTGTTTGAGATGGTCCCCTTTTCAAAGTGTGTCACTGCCTGTCCTCCTTTTGCAATCTCCATTGAAAATGACACCCGCGATTTTGTTTGAAAACGAATAATTTTCAAAAACAAAATTCGAAACTTAAAATCGTGTACATGAAGATCTCTACAGGTGTATTCATACAAGTATTTATTGTTTACGCGATTAATTAATTTGTCATTCACGATTTTAGTGAGCGAGGCAAGAGTCAAATTCGCCGCAATGCAAACTCGCCTAAAAATATCGATCGATAAGAGTGTCACGTCATGTCAGACACGGTTCATGCATGGAATTTGAACACAGTTATCCTTTAATTTCTAGATTATCTGGTAGAAAATGTCTTCTAGTTTCATTGTGTATAAAAATTAAATCAATTTGATAAAATTACTCACTGAGATTGTATTCATGACTGAATCCTGTTACGCGATCGTTTGTTGACATTATGCAAATAAATCGGGTCAAGGGCAATGAATGAAACACTGCTGTAAAGGTAATATTACGACAGAATAATTTGTTTTTGATTTATTTTGGGAAACTTCACTGTTTTTCGTTTCAGTTTATGAAATTGTATTAATTTATAAGTCCCGTTATTTTCCTCAACGAACTGTTCAAAATACGGAAAGTTATTTACGACACTGCCGTCACGGAAATAATGTGTTGACAGCATATGGCGGGAACCGTTCAATATATCTTTTATAAACAATTGCTTATTGTGGCAGTAATTTTTATGACATTTTGGAATTATTGTGATATCTCGGAAGAAAAATTGATAAAGAAATCATTTATATGAGGTTTTTTTATTTTGGAAGAATGTGAGATCCTTAAAATCGCAATGAAATATGGTGATTACTTTATGTATTTTTATCAAAAAGCGATCTTTTGATCTTTTGATTTACTGACAAAGTCACATTATCTCCACAACTTTCTAACGAAGAAATATTTGCTCTCATGACTAGCTCATAACGTGACAGAAAGCTAAAATAGAATATTCTGAACAAAATGATACAACAACTATGTACATTTCACGCACTTGAAAATGCATCTGATCACTATGAACTTGATTGGTAAAAACACTGTTAGGATAAAAAATGAGCACCTGCTCGTTGATTTGTGATTACAAACACGTTGATGATTTTAATTCATCACTTCTTTATAAAATAAATTTTTGAAAGTAATAATATTTTCATCATTTCAAAGCCCATTGAATAGTGATTCAGAAAATGTTTACTTTTTTACGATTAAAGAGACTTTGTCACTCACTTTTGTCAAATGCATTTTGAAGGGACAAATAACATTGACATGTCAATATGTCAAAGTCTGCTCGGCTCCATATGGAACCTACAGCAGGGAGAAGTTTAAGCTCATTTTCGAGTTCTGTTGGGGTAACGATGTAATCACTGACGGACAGACAAACAATGGAACCAACGACTAAAGATGTCTGATAGTTCGAAATACTGTCACAAGTGGTTATTGTTTTTATAACACTTAAGTTGATTTGATTTCAACACGCAAAAATTATAAAACAAGTTTCAGAATAAAGGATCCGAATAAAAAGTGAAGCTCAATATCAGGATGCTAGGGACAGGCTAACTTCCCTTTTTTCTCCGTTTCTATACTATGCGCGACAAAACTATCCCTTGTAAAAGATTACATTTAAGATAAAACATATAACTTACTTTTAAAAATCTTACATTATTCACAATTGTTTTGTAATACTAACTACAAATGTTTGCAAAAAATTATTCATATCATTGATAACTAGAGGTTAGCGATGTTTGCATAGAGACACCCTTACTCTTGTGACGTTGCCGTCTTGTATAGAAATGAAATATGTTGAGTACTTTCGGACTGAGGTCTTCAATCAATTACTTTTCGCACTTATTAGTTAATTTTCGGGGAATTTAGCTGGTCCGTAAACCCTTTTTAGGGTCATCACAGGTATGAAAACCCAAATCACAATTAAGGATACAAATAAACCTACTTTAAATTCAAAATATGGGTTACAGAAGTAATTAGTTGGGAAAAGTCAGATGATTGAGGTGGTCCAAGCAAAGAGATTTGTCTGTAATCAACCAATCAACGTTCAGCATTAGATGTAACTCCCTAGGAAAATATTACTCCGTATCCATCTTGCCAAATGGATAAAAATTTGAAGAATGAATAGTTTATTAGTTTCACAAGCATAATAGTTGTCTTAAATACATTTCTTATAGAAACAACAAACATAACAAAATTCAAGGACAACTAGGAATTTTATGGATAATCAACTTCTTTATTGTGCTGGTAGCGACGTTTCGGTATAGATTCTTATACCGTTTTCAACTCAATTGCTTGAAAACGGTATAAGAATCTATACCGAAACGTCGCTACCAGCACAATAAAGAAGTTGATTATCCATAAAATTCCTTGTTGTCCTTACACCCACAACTTCTAGAAAGCCACTCAAACAGCATAACAAAGTTGTTAATGGAAATCTATCTCATATAGTTTGAACGAAATGATCTTTAGAGATCATTGAGTATATTTTGCGTGGGAAGTTAAATATAAATCAGATGTTATAGCCACAAGGCTTTTGATCCGTGAAGATAAACTTTTGGATCAATTGAAAGATGACATTTTTGTGATGACATTACGTAGGTTTTAATATCAAATTCCTAATACTAAAAGACGTTAATATTTGCAAAATGAAATATCCATGCATGCGCAGGGATTTGCATTGCTTTTGATATTACGTCCTAGGTCAAATATTTGGCCAGAGATAACTAACTACCTATGAATAACAACATATGCCCATTTTTCTAATATTTTAATCTTCAGACACAAGCACATAGTAATTTCAGTTTAAAGCAAGAACACAGTGTTTAATTTGCAAGCAATAAATACTGTAAATTATAGGTACACGGAAATCGATGGGATATAATTTGAATATTTAGCACCATAACACTATTACGTTTACGGCTGCATACCAAAAGTTTGTTCACATACCTGCCACACCTTAGTGCAAATGTCATGTAATGTTAGATGTTATTTAGGCATCGTGGTGTTGCGAAACAATACGAATAATGTTTCATTTCAATACTGAAGTGAAGATCCATTGTACCTTAACGCAATCGAATATCATACCCAACAGCTAACTGGTCGAGTCTTGGCGGGTCATTGAAATGACCAGGAGTTAAAATTTCTAATACACTAAGATTTATTTTGCCTCTATGAAATATTTTTTAAGTGCTCAACAAATTTAATCACAAATCATGTTTGTTCCTTTGCACAAAGTCAATGAGAGTTGATATGGAATATCTTAACAGAAATTAAAAGAAATCGTAATTTTGAAAATACGACCCCTTTGGTATATTTCCCAATGTCAAAATTCTTTTTTTTTGCACGAGACAAGACGATCTCAAAATAAATTTAAGAATGGCTATTTAACATCTGGACAATGGGTGCTCCTTTGTCAGTTTTGCTCAAGTTATTTTATTGACGTCAAAATAAAACCCAAATTACATGATATTTGCACTACGATATAGAGGAAAGTGAACAGAATTTCGGTATGGAGCTGTATGAATGAATGAATTTATTTCGTCCATATATACGAAGAGTGTATAATAAATCACACCTTATACATACATTTTAAACATTTTCAAATTGATATTTATGTACAGCTGCATACCAAAAGTTTGTTCATATACCTGCATATCCTAGAGCAAATATCATGTAATTAGGCATGCCTTTTTTTAGACATCGTAGCATCGCGAAAAAGAAATGAATAATTATATATTTCAGTACGGAGGATAAAATCCATTGCACATTAACGCAATCGTATGCGTTCGTTTATAGTTAACCGTAATAGTTTTGGCAGATCACTGAAGTGACCAGGGGTCAAAATTTTGAGAACAGTCATTTTTATTTTTCTCTATAAAATCATTTATAAGTGATCAACATATTAAAACACATTTCATGTGTGTTCGTTTGCATTAAGTCAATATGATTTTGCTGATTTTATTTTCAGAGTCGAAATGGAATATTTTAATCGAAATTCAAGGAAATCGGAATTACGAAAATGTGACCCCTTCTCTCTATTTGCTCATGGCGAAATTCGAAATTTTGCACGGGAGACTAGACAATCTCATAACACTTTAAAGAATGTTTATCTTACACATTGACAATAAAATATATTTTGTCGGTTCTGCAGAAGTATTTTTTATTGACGTTCAAACCAAATCCAAATTACATGATATTTGCTCTACGATACAATAGTAAATCAACAAACTTTTGATATGCAGCTGTACAAAGTACATTCTCTCCCAACAGAGGTAGCTCCGTCATAAATAGTATAGGAATTTATGACGGAGCTACCTCTGTTGGGAGAGAATGTACAAAGTATTGTTGATATTAAACCTGCTACAAGTGCAACACAGATTTCAAGTTCAAGTTATATTCCTGGCTATTATGATTATAATCGTTGCCCATTCATCAAGTCCAATGTTGTCTATTATATCAGTTATACCGCCCAGTAAAGTTTTTAAATTTGTTTCGTCAGAAGAGTCTCCAAACTTCAAATATTCATCTATAGCTAGATTGTCACATAAATGTTCACATAAGGTATTACGTTCTACGTTTTTAGTAATAATGTCAAGTTAGGTAGATAGTTGTCACTGATCAAATGTTTGTCAATTTTCAAAAGATCTTATTCTGGATCGCCTTTGAGATACACTCCAGGAGGTTTTACAGTAACCTATGACAAATGTTTTCAATTGTGTCAGTAGATGTCAACTGGTGCTGAGAAGTATGAACTTAAGGGTATTTGGTTCATATAATAATAATAATAATAATAATAATAATAATAATAATAATAATAATAATAATAATAACAACAAAAACAATAACACTAAAAATAAATAAATAGATAAATATTAAATGGATTGATGGATGGATGGATGGATGAATGAATGAATGAATGAATGAATGAATGAATGAATGAATGAATAAATAATGATAATTAGCGTACCTTCAAAGTAGCTACTTAGCGCTTAGTGCGACAGTGTAGGTCCTTACATCTCTGTTTTCAGGTACCGATGTAACAGCTGGACTAAGTTCAATGTGGATACAGTGCCTTGCCCAAGGACACAGAACAGTATGGGACCTATGTGTTCATTGCCGTCTAAATAAGGTATAGGCTAAATAAGGGAGAGGTCCTTGATAAAATATGTTATTGGCAGAAAAAACGACGTGTTGGCGGAATGAGTTGTATGTTAAGAAGACATATCAGATTTATACAAATAGTTATTTCCAGTGGTTCATGTGTTGTAGCTAATGCAGTGTTGAATTATTCATATGACCATTTAACATCTTTTTGTAATTTTGGTATATTTCAAACTCGCTGCTCGAACGTAGCCACTACGAAACAGAAACTCATTTTTATAAAGATGTTTTTTTTTAATTTCGAAATTTTAAACTAAGTTGCTAGTATGCATCCACTACGGAACAGAAACACCTTTCACAAAGATGTATTTACTAATGTTTGTAAATAGTTGGAAATTCCTGTTGAAAATCACCGGTTAGCATGCTCACGTCATTTTACAAAACATATTTGATAACGATAAAAACACTTTATAAACTTTAAAAGACTAGCATATCTCCTTTGATTCCGTTAAGACATTATACTGATTGTTTAACAGCCAGCAGAGTAAATAACAATGACGTTTTAGACAACACTACCTGTAGGTATAAATATCTAATCTTAGAAAGTATTAGAATGATTTCAACTTTTAAAAAGGACAATCATTTCAAAGGAAAATTAAATGTTTTGAAATCTTCTAAACGCTAGACAAAAGAACCACCAGTGTCCTTACAAGTTCAGTCTAAATTTGAAGAATCGGTGTATTTCAGAGTGTTATAGTTGTGAAAATGATGAAAAAATGATGAACTAGAGCTATAAAATCCGATACGTGTGAACTAATCATTTTGATTACGAACATACCACAATAAAACGAGGTTTCGCTTTAGGATTCGCTTGACAAAGCTAGAAAAGATATTTGGTCATTGTGGTATTAAATCTATCTAACTATAAATCTGTTAACAAAATTATCACCATGAAAGATACATGCCATATACATATAGTGAACAATTGTAACATTTTTATATTTGAGATCCCACTTTCTGCAAAATTTTTACTTTCTCCGGATTCGAACCCAGACACTCAGAGTCAAGCAACACCGCCAACATTGATCCAACCAGCAGTTTTCAGAATTTATCATCGTGCTTTTCTCTTAAATGAAAGGACATTTCATATTCACGTCTTGTAAACGTATTCAGTTTGTAATTAATGACTTATTACAGTTCCGAAATTCTCTATTCATACGTTTCATACGTCAGGTTTCTACAGCATAACCAATTTTAAATTACACACATATATTTAACACCCAAATAAAAAACAACAACAAACAAATGATCAAACCACACCATAACAACTATCTACATTTTACTCAGGCAAACGTTAACAAACTCTATACTCACTATTAAACAACGTCGCTATTCGCACCGCCAAAGAATTAATATAAAAAAACACAATCGCACGAATAATGATAACAAATAATGCTTAATAGCCCAAGATTTATTTATTTTTATAACATGCGTATAGTTTGAGAAAAGACTAGCATAAGCATGATAAATTCTTAAAATGTTTATAAAACGTGAATTTAGGTCAGGTGGACAATGATTCCGACAGTGGAGTTACTCCGAACGTGAGTAACAACTTCGCTAGTAAATCACGTGTTCTGGTTAACGTGATCTTCACAGAGACTGTTAATAAGATGGATGAAGACGTAGATATAAATAAATACGATGCACTAATTATCTCCAGTGTTTTTTTAAAATTCATGTTTAAACCTTTGTTTATGTTATTTTAAATTATTCCAAATTTTTCATTGGTTGTTGTCAACTATGAAGTTCAGTTTGTCAAACCTGCATGCTAAGTCCACTAGAGTTACAAATAAAACATGGCTTTACATACACGTGACCTTTATTTAGCGGTCGATCAAAGGTCTGGGGTATGACTCAAAGATAATTTACAGAAACTGTCATGTCATATTTTAGTGCATCATTATATTTCACATACATATAGAAACCATCACCCAAGTGTTTTCTGATATCAACACAAACTGATTAAAATAAGAAATAAATGAGGTCAGCCGTGAATATGCTTTCCGGTGATCAACGAGAGATGATACGAGTATGTATGATGTCAGGGGACATCAAAGTGATGTCTGATATCTAAAATGATCTTCCGGCAGTGAGATTAAAGCTTTGTGACGTCATCAACAATATGACATTAAAGTACACTGCAAAAATGGTGTTTGGATATTAAACACAAACCCAAACACATATCTTGTCCTGTTTTTTTAAACACATGGAATTTCAAAACATGTTTAAATCTCAAACACGTTCCGTAAAGTGTTTAATATCAAAACACATTTGGGTTAGAACATGTTGTGGAAAGTGTTTTGATTTTAAACATGTTGTGAAAGTGTTTTGATTTTAAACATGTTGTGAAAAGTGTTTTGATTTTAAACATGTTGTGAAAAGTGTTTTGGTATTAAACATGTTGTGAAAAGTGTTCTGGTATTAAACATGTTGTGAAATGTGTTTTAATTTAAAACATGTTGTGACAAATATAATTTCTTTCGTTTGAGGTACGAATTAGAATGAAATTATTTTCTCCTGGCGTAGGAAAGTACTATATGGTCAGGTGAGGATGTCCACTAGAGGGCGTTATCATGAGTATATAAGTAAAGGCGCGAATTGTAAGCGCATTCTCAGTTGCGGTGCGCTCGAGTCAGGTTTTGACCGGTGTCGATACATATTGTATCTGTTTAATTCGGTGGATAACAGTTTGAAAGTGGGTTCTGACAAATATGAAGATTGTTATAGTCTGTTCAGACGAGGCATCATAATACGTGTGGTATTTGTATGTTATTTGGGTTGGCAAGTCATGATAATACTTGCGAGTTATACATTGTTCTTGTTGACGAGCCATGATGGTATGTTTGTAAATATGTTCTTTTGATTTATGGCTGGCGAGCCGAGATAATACGTGTGAGTATTTGTATATATGGGCTGACTTACCATGATATTACGTGCATTTGATTGTATATTTCCGCTGATGAGTCATGATAGTACGTGTGAGTATTTGTATATATGGGCTGACGAACCATGATATTACGTGGATTTGATTGTATATTTCCGCAGATGAGTCATGATAGTACGTGTGAGTGTTTGCATAATGTGTACGCTGGCGAGCTATGATAATACGTGTGAGTATTTGTATAATATGTGTGCTGGCGAGCTATGATAATACGTGTGTGTATTTCTATAATATGTGTGCTGGCGAGCTATGATAATACGTGTGAGTATTTGTATAATATGTGTGCTGGCGAGCTATGATAATACGTGTGTGTATTTCTATAATATGTGTGCTGGCGAGCTATGATAATACGTGTGAGTATTTGTATAATATGTGTGCTGGCGAGCTATGATAAAACGTGTGGGTATTTGTATGTGTGTGCTGGCGAGCTATGATAATACATGTGTGTATTTGTATAATGTGTGTGCTGGCGAGCTATGATAATACGTGTGGGTATATGTATAATATGTGTGCTGGCGAGCTATGATAACACGTGTGGGTATTTGTATAATGTGTGCTGGCGAGCAATGATAACACGCGTGGGTATTTGTAAAATATGTGTGCTGGCGAGCTATGATAATACGTGTGTGTATTTGTATAATATGTGTGCTGGCGAGCAATGATAAAACGTGAGTATTTGTATAATGTGTGTGCTGACGAGCCATGATAATACGTGGGAGTCTTATGACAGTGCCATTAACCGGGAATTACGTCAAGATGATGACGTTAGACTATGTTGTGATGGGATGTGATGATGATGACGATGACGATGATGATGTATTGATGATGATGACGACTGTAATGTGTTGTACAGAATAAACGGAGTGCACCGCACATGATATCCCAAATATTGTTGTGTTGTTTGTAGTACTGAGTGGAGTATAGGAGAAGTGTTTTGGTATAAACCATGTTGTAAACTATTAAACTAAATATTTTCTAAGATATTCAAGACCTTAAACAAAAAAGAGATGTAATCTTTAGCAAACGGACAACAATCACAAACGGCAATGAATTGAATATTAGTTTTGCAAGTTTTTCTTTAGTTCATAAACAACCTTCTAGCACCTCACCATATGATAGAAAGAATATTAATACATTTTGATGAAATAAGTTCTTTTAACACCTTAAATACTTGAAATCAATAACTGATAACCGATAATTTTATGAATAATATAACATTTGATTTTGTTTCAAAAGGAATCTAAAGTTAGTTAAAAACATTATGCAGCACAATATGAAGTAACTGGCAAATGTGAAAATATGCTAAAAACAAAGAATAAATGAAAAGGTAAGACATATGATAGGTTCAGAATATTTTTTTGTTTTACGGCCAAATTTGACCTGATCAAAATTTAAAAAATTACAGATGGATAGCGACAGCAACAAACTGTGGCTCTTCAAGTTGTGCATGATTACATGATGGTCAAAATAGGTGAAGGACTTGTTGGTGATAATCAGTAGTCTGGGTGCTTCCTTGTGGCAGCTGGTCAGGTCATCATTCTTCAACTAAAAAGAAAAATAAGAAATGCTACACTAACTGTTCTACTGAATTTAAGTGAAGAACTTCAAATAAGGAATCTCATCCAAGTGTCTTCTGCTATCAAATATAATTATGACAGCAGCACTTGATCAAAAAAATGTAAGTTTAAATATAATTCCAAAGCCGCATACGATTCAATCAGTATATATATAAAGTTGTTGCCAATGCTTTTGTTATGACCCCATAAAAATGCAATCAGCTAACAAAACCTTAAAAATTAATGAGTTTTAGAATAATATCAAGCGATAACTTACATAAACTTTTGTGATCATGTTTGGTGAGGCCTTTTGGCTGTTTCTTGGGACTGTCATGGCTATTTTTTCCTTAGTCAGCATGGTCATTTCTAAAACAGCATCGGTGTTGTCGCATTGTTATCAAGATCTTCATCCTAAAAACAAAGTTAACAAAAGGTTCCATGAATTCGTATCATATCGTGCTTTCTTCATAAATAATCAGCATTATTTCCAAAGACTGACTATATATGCTAATTGGAATGTACCGCTATGTTTAAGATGGAAAATGTGATCTCAATAAAACAAAATTAAATGTTTTAAATGTCTTTTCTAATCTCAAGAAACATTTTTAAATCAACATACAATGTTTGGTTAAGCTATAATAATCCATTATCATCCATTTCACACAAAAGGCCGCGACTGATTATTTCATGATACTTGAATATTTTTCTAGGACTACATATGTTCGGGTTGTGTAACGAGAAGTTTTGACCGTCCGGAGACAATACATTCGGCATAGACTTATGTTTCTTTGAAAAAATTAAAGGAAAAATCCTTTCAAAAAACGTACTACTGTCCCTTTAGCGTAGCATAAATACTTTCATGAAATAAGTTATTAATGGATCAGCATAAAACATTTAAACAATTTAATTGAAATCCCCATAGCTTTAAGTACACAACTTACTAATTGATTATTTGGTCAAGTGACGAAATTAAAATGTTTACAATATTTATCTAATGCACACAACAATTATCAATATGAATATATTTGTAAGGGAGCCTATTATTTGACCTTTATTTTCATTATTATCTGAGTTCTTTATAGCATCATAATTTCGTGACGTCTCGTGTATTGAACCAAATTTTACCTTGCAAAATGTTGATTCCTTGGTCTGAATAGTTCATTTGTCGAAGGAATTCAAGCACACCTAGTACCGTTGAATCTTCGTTCAAACTTTGAACACTCATGTTTGGTGGTGTTGTCCGTTTTCAGTGTATATAACAAAACGTATCAAACAAAAGGAACAACTTCGCGCAATAATTATAATCAAGGGGCAAGTAACTCTAATTGAACGCTGAATTCCTTTGTTCTGAACCACGTGTAATACGTTCGAAACAAAGAGAACTGAAACTTTACTTTTGTTTCCTATCATACACACAAGCTTTATCTTGTTTTCATATATTTATTTAAAATCAATTTATGGGGGGAAATGTGAAAACAATTTTGGTAAAATTTCAACTAGTAGTAGTAAACTTAGATTTTTTAAAAGTACACTGGAGTAACCTGTTTTCGTGGTATTTACAATGATGTCTGTTGTCTCAAACCCCTTACCGCTCCCAGCCAGTTAACGCTTATTTTATTGACCAGTTCTGAAAATCATTGACATTTCGTGCTTGTTTTTTTTAACGTTGATTGTTAATCTAAAACGTATACATATTTTTGCGAAATTGTTTTCCAGTTGACCACTGTTATTCTAATCCTGTTCGAATCACCTGACTTTTGAATGTAATACCTGTTCAATTGATAGATATGAAAGATATGAAAGTATAGAATTGTTAAGTCTTATTCGTTTTTTGCTATTTTGTATGACTTTCGGGTGCAAGGAAAATAATATAAGTTTTTTTAACAGTTAGCTTTGCTTGCTCATCTTTAATCTTTAAGTACATGAAATTCAAGGTGTTTGGTGACAAAAAGCTCTTCTGATACTATAAATAAACTCTAAGCAGCCGAATGATTTCTTTACTTTACCAGAAATAAGACATAAGAAATTTAAAACATACTTTGCAAAATATTTGTGAAAATGAAATAATTCAATGACCATGTAAATATTTTAAACACATATCAACATCAATTTAAATGCTAAACGTACACTGTCTGTGTTTTTTATAAAAACATTAACAATTTGAAATTGTGGTATGTGTTGTATTGTCATAAATTAAATTTATAGAAATAAAATGAAAACGGGTGACACCAAATATAATGGTGAAAATTGTCATCTGTTTTTAAAATGTCAACAAGATTTAACAAAAGAATAAAACAACTGTTTATTTATCATGAAACAGTGAAAAGATATGTACTTTATCACTTTATACTGTTCAGGATGTATGTGATAATCGGCAATAACACTAATAGAAGTGGAGTTCTTTATACCCTTAACAGGTAACAAGAGGGTAATTTATTTTGTTGATTCTTCGGGTGGTAATAATAATGATGAAATTAATAATGATGATAACAATAATGACAACAAGAACAAGATAATAATATGATCATCATCGTTGTCGTCAACTTTAATATAAATGTAACTCCTACTGATATAATCACATTGTGTTTTTGTGACATTCAGAAAAAGGATATAATATCTATGAAAGCAAACATTATAGCAACATGTATACGCATCCAACATGTTATCACGACTACATGCTTTCTTATACTTAACTAATATGAGAATAATTTGTGGGTAGTACAATGTGTTTATATTTGAAACATGTTTTGATGTGTTTAGCATTTAAACACATTTCGCAACATGTTATATGTGGAACATGTACGCAACATGTTTAAAATCACAACGCCACTTTTGAAGTAAAGTGCAATGTGTTTATATTTAAAACATGTTTTGATATACAACACATGACAATTTATGTGTTTAGCATTTAAACACATTTCGCAACATGTTTTGAGTAAAACATGTACGCAACATGTTTAAAATCAAAACGCCATTTTTGCAGTGTATTGTTAATTCATCAACTTTATGACATAGTAATGTCATCTGTTTCCATTGAGGCCAAAGCATTTTGGGTGATGAAAACACATTTGACGACATTATATCTATAATCTTGAAGTAAAATAATTAAATTTGGATTTCCAATGCAGTGATGTTTTTTAATGTGACTTCGTTATGTTTATGACATCATCTCAGTGTGATGTCACTTCCTGATGACGAAAAACAATTATTATGTCATGTACGTGACAATGGCAGGGCTATGTTCAAAACACACTGTCATAGTATAAGGTTTCATATACGCTTCATCTAAAATAAGCGATATCTCTTGTGGAACGCAGCTGTAGATGATATGAGGTTTGAAGGATTTATTGATCAATTTAAAACGTTTTGGAACTATTGACTAAAAGCTGTGCATGCCAAATCATTGTGAACTTTAATTCGTCAGATTTTAAAAGGATAATTGTTGAAACGTAGGCATAAATAGAACAGTTAAATACACGCGAAGGATGCAAAAACGATTAATGGTGAGGCAATGTAAATAAAGCTTACTTTGATATGATCACATTTCACTAACGAAGTCGTCAATGCAAGTCAAGTCAAAAGTCAAATCAAGTCAAAGATGTTCATTGTACGAAAAGCCTCTGGTCCATATAAATTACATAAGAGTTATAGCATAGTAAACTGGCATTATACAGTATGATAAAGCAAAATTCGCCCTGTTGACAACGGTATTTAAGGGTTAATAAAACAAATATCGACAATATCGACTTTCGTTTTTGATAGAAGTTTTTCTTCCCTCATTTATCATACATTACATCATACAAATATTCTTCTAAAATGATATGTTGTAATTATTGTAATTATAATTCATACGTTTTTAAGGACCTGTTGTATTCATATCGGCAGCTTGAATCTAAAATCGAATTCCAATCTTGACTAACCATATTTATTGATCTATGACGAAACTCAGTAATAAATTTGTTTACTACCCATAAGTTTAAGCTTACTTTGATATATTTCACTGATCACAATTCACTAATGAAGTTTCAAAGGAGCAGCTCGATTATTCTGCTACATCAGGGTATTTGTATCCTCGGCCCTCCTACAATAGTATATACATATTTGGAAAAAATCCAGAAGACATGATATAACACCAAATACAGAATTTAGCGTTCCAAAGAAAAATTAAAACAATGCTATTAAAACATGTTTTGTTAATGATTCCGTTCATTGAGACAAATGTTTTTTTAGACATTCTAACAATTCTACAATAAAAATTCAAAGTTGAAAAAAATGACAATTGTGGTTTTCATATTGATTTTTATGAATTATTCCGTTATCTATTATTACCATGATTTTTCTTTCTTTTTGTGTAACATTGAAGATATTAATTTCAGCACATTGAGACATTTGAGTTTTTAATGCCATTTTAATTAGCCCTGACTGTCTGGGAACAGGTGTGTCTCTTTATTCTATCATTTCATATTTTTTTCAGTTATTTTGTTCTCTTTCTACATAATAACTAATTACATTCATCCAACCCAAAATTAATTGTACGTAACATATTTTTTCCTAGTGTTTTGCTTATATATAATATAGGCAACTATGCTCAACAATATTGATTTCAAAATCAACCCCCCCTTTTATTTTCAGGTAACAACTTTCAATTGGCAATAAAAAATAAAGAAATTCAATGTATTTGTAATCTTGAAGTTTATGTAATTTTATTATTCGTATCTAGGGGAATATTATACATTTGTATATATCTTCAAGTTAAAGTTGATAATCCTTGCATGATAATGATGCTCTAGTTTAAAAATGAAATAATAGTACTGAGAATTATAGTAAGTCTTTGTGAATGTTGAAAGTAACAGTCATTTATAACGTTTTAATGTTATTAAAGATTTTTAAACAAGTAATAAATACATTTGAAATAAATATTTCTTTTCAATTCATATGAAAAACCGTATTCAAATCAAATCTTGAACTATTTCTCAATAATATTTATCAACATATATATCAAACAGTTTTTGATAATGACATTCACGAGTTACGAGCATCCTGGTTAGAACATCAGCAGCGCGTCCACAAATGTCTTGAATTTCATGAATTTCAGATGACTTAAATGAGTGATACAGGTTGGCTAAGGCAAATTGTGTGGAAATTAACATGCTCAGTTATACCCGGAATATCATGGATTCGATCATGTAAGTACGTGACTTCCTGACAACAAAGACTTTCAGTGACAAATGTCATCATCGGACAAACCCAACAATCGCACATGTCTTTACTCGACTACCGTAAACAAGTTCTGTATCCGGGTCGCTACTTGTATTGTTGCTATGCTTAGGTTTAGATTTATCCTTCCTTGGACATGTACATGTACATTTAATTGAAAGCCGTTACTTTGAGATCAAACTAATAGTTTTTCTATTGTGCGCCGCGCTTACACACAGCAGGTCTAGTTTTGATGGCAAACTCCACCGCACGAAGATGTGAGGAGTTTGCAATCCAAGCTCCTCGCAGCGATTTACTGTGGTGTGTCGATGACGTCATATATTTTTGGAAAAGGGGGACCTCCTCGTCGTAGCAATTTAACGTTTTGAAATTGATGTAACTTTTAACCCAAAACAGTAATATTTCGTTAGAACGTCCTTATAACTTAACTTAACTTATAACTTAGCATGCATTATCTTAAGATCTTATTGGAATTGTCCTTTAAGATCGAAATATTCAGCTAGCAGAACAGCAAAACATGAACTGTACCATGCATGCAGACAATTTTATCAATAAACTAACTGCTTAAGTCCTTATGAATGTTGATCGTTGAACCTCAACGCTGAATG
This sequence comes from Phorcus lineatus, assembly GCA_921293015.1. Taxonomy (NCBI): domain Eukaryota; kingdom Metazoa; phylum Mollusca; class Gastropoda; order Trochida; family Trochidae; genus Phorcus; species Phorcus lineatus. Next base: position 37,458,836 of record OV121085.1, read on the forward strand.
GTGGCACATGTGAAACTGGTCGTTATCACTGGAATAGTCTATGTTCTATAAAGATGCCAAAATGACTCGCAGGTGTGCGTGTATCATCTAACATGTACTGTCTGGTCTTGCTGTATCATGAAAGGCTAACATGCTGTATCAATCTAGTTAAAACTAGATATAATTTTGCCGTCCCCTAAGTCCTACATTACGTAAACATTAATCTAGTTTTAACTAGATTGATGCTGTATATGATTCAAGTTTTTACCATAGTATGCTTGCTGAGACGTGTTTCTGTGCAGCTCATTTTTACCTAGATATTTTTCGTCAGACTACTTCTATTGCTCCTATGACCTAGTTTGGAAATGTAACCTGTTGAATACCAAAATACCAGAATAGAACCACAGTAAAATTATCTAGCCCCCTCTCCCTTGTTTCAGATCATATATATTTGATAGAGTTTGTAGTTAACGTGTGTAATATCATCGCAAATGAATTAGCTTAGCTTAATTAAATTAATATTTGAAACAGAAACTTTCTAACCTTATAATATATATAACTTATAACTTATCTATACAGTAAATCAAGGTAGATTTGAACCTTCGACTACTTAAAACATGTAGTAACACCAAACTTGCAACCAAGGTCACCTTGAATATTGAAAGTTCATTCATGTCAATGTAGGTCACCTTGTTTTCAGCTAGTACGTGTGCACCTATTCATACCAATATATGTCACCGTTTATTCAGCTAGTTCGTGTGCACCTATTCATGTCAATATATATCACCGTTTATTCAGCTAGTTCGTGTGCACCTATTCATGTCAATATATGTCACCGTTTATTCAGCTAGTTTGTGTGCACCTATTCATGTCAATACATATCACCGTTTATTCAGCTAGTACGTGTGCACCTATTCATGTCAATATATATCACCGTTTATTCAGCTAGTACGTGTGCACCTATTCATGCAAATATATGTCACCGTTTATTCAGCTAGTTCGTGTGCAACTATTCATGTCAATACATATCACCGTTTATTCAGCTAGTACGTGTGCACCTATTCATGTCAATATATGTCACCTTGTTTTCAGCTGGTACGTGGCCACCTATTCATGTCAACATATGTCACCTTGTAATCAGCTAGTACGTGGCCACCTATTCATGTCAATATACAGCTGCATACCGAAAGTTTGTTCACTTACCACTGAATCGTAGTGCAAATATCATGTAATTTGGGTTTCGTTTCAGCGGCAATAGAATAGCGTCAGCAAAACTGACAATAAATCACCCACTGTCAATGTGTGAAATAGCCATTCTTGAACTCATTTTGGGATCGTCTGGTCTCTCGTACAAAAATTCGAATTTTGGCATATTGATATAGACAGAAGGGGTCACATTCTCGAAATTTGGATTTCGTTAAATGTCAAATAAAATATCGACTCTCTGAGATTAAGACCAACATAATCACGTTGACTTTGTGCTCAGGAAGAAACGTGACCAATTTTGAAAGAAGTTGATAACTTATAAAGGATTTTTTGGACAAAAATAAAAATGAGTGTTTTCGAAATTTTGACCCCTGGTCACTTCAATGACCTGCCAAAACTGTTATGGGTATATGTGGGGTACGATAAACATTTGCCTTAAACAAGAATGGATCTGCATATTTGTATTGAAAATTCAATGTTATACGTTTCCTTTTCGCAAAGCTACGATACCTCAAAGGCATCTCAAATTACATGATATTTGCACTAGTATATGTGCACCTATTCATGCCAATATATGTCACCGTTTATTCAGCTAGTACGTGTGCATCTATTCATGTCAATATATGTCACCTTGTTTTCAGCTAGTTCGTGTGCACCTATTCATGTCAATATATGTCACCGTTTATTCAGCTAGTTCGTGTGCACCTATTCATGTCAATATATGTCACCGTTTATTCAGCTAGTTCGTGTGCAACTATTCATGTCAATACATATCACCGTTTATTCAGCTAGTACGTGTGCACCTATTCATGTCAATATATGTCACCTTGTTTTCAGCTAGTACGTGGCCACCAATTCATGTCAACATATGTCACCTTGTAATCAGCTAGTGATTATCTACTATTCATGTCATTGTATAACACCTATCCTATAACATCACTTACAAAGTGAAGGCGTATAATTATCATTGGCGACGTTGTTTTAAGAAAATTGCAAGGGGGAAAGTTTGTGTGAAAATCTGAATTTAGAAAGGCCTTTCAGTCATTTCAGAAAGTGTCAAGGTGTACCTCTAAGTATTTTCAAAGCGTGCGAATATTAGATTTTCTCAATTATGACTGACTCATTTTTTCCTGCTCAACTTTTGGTTCTTTCTTACACATAGTATAACATAAAAAAATAAAAAATTTCTTTCGCATTACCTATTAGTTATTCTATTACACAAAAGTATTCACGATTTTAAAGTGACTACGACTCTACGTGGTTAAGAGTCGTGTGATATTTTTATTGACAATATCATGTTTTTGGCACGGTACATCACGTGTAATATATTGTATGTTTTATATAATTATCTAACAAAAAATGAAGACGAGAAATGGAAGTGGTATTATTGAAACGAGAAGGATAGAGAAAAAACAGAAAGAGGGAGGAATAAAATGGAGAGGATTAAGTTAAACGGCAGCCAGCCCACATTTTTGGTTTTCGTTGAAAGGTTATGATTTAACATTTGATTCTTTAACATGTATCATACACTTACATTTGTAGATGTACTTTTTGCTTAATAAGTATAGTTAACAAGAATGCTTTCATTTGGGTCACCATGAAGTAATGATAAGAGATTGGAACCAATGTTATATGGCCGGTTTCGGTTTTAAACAATATCCGACAGTTTTCTAAAAGTGACTGCATTTTAAAGCACCTGTAAAACAATTTTTCACATTCGCATAAAGCGCAAACCTAATAAAAAAACGTTTCCCAATCTTATATATATAGAGAGAAAACATTTAGGCAAAATTATTCTATGTAGAAGTCGATACTTAGGGGCTAATACACAATTTCTCACACGTACAACTATTGAAATGATTATTTGTTATAAAATCTTTTTTGCCCACAGCTCATTTACTGAATTCAAATTCGATGCCCTGCACGTGTCTTGTTTTTAACATTTATAAGAATTCCGCTTAGGGAGAGTTGGAGTGTTTGGAATTCTTTAGGGAGAGTTGCGCACCCCCAAAACCCCTCTGGATATACTCTTTTATTTCACATTATTTTGGTGAAAATTTTTAATCCGTTATCGTGCCATGGGACAAACAATTTAATCTTTAAATACGACTAAATTTGTCAGTGAGGATTGTATGAAAGAATTTTAACATATATAGCGTCACTTCGCAGTTCTACATAACTGCTGAAAACATCTCTCCAAAAGAATTTTTCATTTGTCTACTTGTTCTCTTGATCAGTTGCTCTCGTTTTATGGAATTTAAACAAAGTGAGATCATTACATTGATATAAAGAGAAATTTTATAAGTTTGCCAAAGGCCATCTGTTGATTTTCCTTTGATCAATTTGATTTTCAGATACTCATCAAAATTACGAAAGTAACTCATTTTAAGTCCCCTTACAAATAGTTGTTTGTTAATATTTTAAAAAATATTTTGCCTATTTTTCCAGACCATATAAATCTATATACCATAGTATCTAGTCGTTTGGAAATGTAATTCTCTGGGTCTCGGATTGATGTAAGGAGATGTATAAATAATTCGAGTATTGTATCATTGTTGTTTGCTCTAAAGTGAGTATTCTTGTGGACCAAAAGAAATATTTTTCTAGCTTTTTGAAATTAGTTTTTCGAAATTGAAATAGCCATAGTTTGGAGATTAACATGAAAAATAATGACAAGTATTTTAAAAGGTTCTTTTGACCAGCGTAAGGGAATATCTGGGCAAATATTTCAAGTGCTACTTTTCTTTGATCCAATCCAGACAACCATGGTTTTATCGTATAATAATATTGAAACCTGGGGATGCAACAACTTTCTTCAGAATGTATGAAGCGATATACTTTTCAAGAATTTTCTTTTGACAATGTAACCAATGTTTCATACGATCATCAAATGTATGCACATTTTAACATGTCAATTAATTGAGTTTCACTGCAATATTTCACTTGGCCGGGGTAAATACTGTGTGATCTGACGTGGTATCTCTCTCTCTCTCTCTCTCTCTCTCTCTCTCTCTCTCTCTCTCTCTCTCTCTCTCTCTCTCTCTCTCTCTCTCTCTCTCTCTCTCTCTCTCGAGACAAGCGATGCAAATTAGCTTGAAATCCAGTTGTTCAACATTATGGCGAGTGTTTTAACTTTTATAAAAATTTTGCAGAACAATGATTCACATGATTCGTACGAAGTGTCACCCTTTTGCAAGAATATGATAAGAAATAAAATACTTTAAGTATCTCTTGTATGCAGTGCGCTTTGGTCTGTTCACACTTACGAACTTCGTCTCGAATTTTATGGATCAGTTGGCACCTGGCGTAGGAGGGTATCTCCAGTTCTCGAATTACAACAGCGAGCAGCAATGCAGATCGCAGGTGTGTCTTTTTCTTAAAGAGTGATAAAGGAATACGTCATCAATGCCTTGATAGATATACATATACGGCTGCCATGTTTTGTGTATGTCGTCATCAACAAACTCCGGGCATGCAGTAGAGCTATCCTCGTTTATCCTGTTAACGACGTCTTTACGGCGCTTGTATTGATCAGGCATCAATCTACGCACTTTGAACACTAATGTATACACCTGTAACAAAGTATTGCAACACCTGCTTTTATATTGACTGTCGTAATATTCATCGATAATAAGGTTTGAAAAGGATCAAATCGATATATCATCGTTTGTCTGAGGTTAAACCAACCATTGTGAAAACAAACGAACTCTTCAATAATTTCCCAGTTATTGATTAAAGAAATAATTTATTCAAAGACATAACCCTTGTGAAATAATCATTATTTTGGCAGAACAGTAATGTACTCTTACTAGAATTGAATGAAGACATTTGATTACTTATCTCGTTTAATGAGGACATAAAACAGGAAAGAAACTCAGTATTTGTTGTTACCGCCATGAATACGAATGATAAAGCAATCGATACCTCATGAACTATTTCAAGATTTCTCTGTCTGTAAAGCTGCCTGTAAGCTTGATGGTTCGATTCCGGTTCGGAAATGCGTCTTTCAGATGTGCTGAAAACGTACCTTGATAGCCCTCAAGAGTTTTATATGTGTTACATAACATGAGCAGATAGGAATAAAACATTGGTGTTGCAAAGCTTACTCCAGAAGAATATTTTTACAAGAAAATTCATCAAACATCAACTTGTTTTTTTCCACTTTACAGCATTTCCTTTAGCCATAAAGTACATATATAACAGAAAGAAAAAAATCAGCTCAATTATAGGTTGTTTAATGCTTTTCAGACATTTAACTAATGTATTTTTTTTATGGCAAATACCTTTACCTTCTTTACTATTCGTTCAACTCTCTTCGAATGAACTTCATAACAAGCAATGTTTGCTAACTTTTAAGGTTCTTCATTCGTGAGGTGTTAATTGCAGTTCCTAGTATCTATTTTGAGACGGTTTGCGCTGTGCCGGTAGGTATTTTAAAAAGCAGAGAGAGGTAATAATCGTTGATAAGAAATATTCTTCAAAACTTTTGACATAATGAGATGCATAAAGACGATCATAAGACAAAATAGGCAGTACTGGATCGAGTGACAATATCAGAATTTGCCTAAAGGAAGAGTAAACCGTATGAAAATTGTATTTGATTCAGGACAGACGGATAAACAAGCACGAGGTAATCAAGTGCGCGAATGTAACGTCGTTATGCGGGAATCTTGTAGACACATAACAAGTTTTTTTATCATGTTTTTGCTAGTGTTAATCTTGGTTAAAAATGTTTTTCCAAATAATAATACTTTTTTGTCATTGTATATAATGTCTACACGGCATTTTATTCTAAAAGTATAACGTGTTGAATTTAACTTTGACGACTCTCAGATGCAGTGTGAAATTTGAAACCATGTAATCTAGATACAAGTTTTACTTTGAACACGGAGCATCTTCACTTAGAGACGTACTGAAATGTTGTTTCTTCAATTAAAGCATTTTATGTTTCCTCCCCTTCCAGATATGTTTTCTTATCGATTCAGACTGTTTTGGAACCTTTAAGTTTTCGACTTAAGGTACCTGTCAATGTTTTGGGCTGTTTAGGTACATGTACCTGGAAGCTTTGAGACTGACTTGGTTCCTCTGATACCTTTCAGTCTATAATCTGTTTTATACCTCACAATTTGGAGATTGCTCTGATACCTTTTAGTCTGATATCGTACAATGTGATCGCTCTGATACTTTCAGTTTGTAGCCTGATTTGGTACCTCTCCGCTTGGAGATTGTCCATATACCTTTCAGTATAAAAAACTGTACATGTTTTGGTACCTCTCATTTCAGGAATTGTTCTGATGCCTTTCAGTTTGTAGACCATGCTTGTACCAATCTGCTCTGACACTTTTTCGTGTAGCTTCCAAATAACAGTTATGTTATCTTTTCATACAATTCGTGGACATTTCATTCTTCGTTTGCTGCATTGCGCTTTGAAAGAATGTGTTAGTTCACCATGTGTTTAGTGTTATGTATTAAGGATACTAGACTCGTCTGTTCTTATATCATGGTTTCCGGTTTGTTTTAATTTAATTTTGATTATAAGACTTGCCCGATTTGTGTTTTCTGGACATAACTCAATCGAAACACTAGATTTCAAATTATCTGATCCAAATCGTGACTAAATCAACACCGTCTCAGGATTTATCATTCCTTGATAAAATCATCTCCAAGAAATAGCTTCCGAAATGGAATCAAATTTCTTCTTTCTCTTATGGGCTTAATGTTTATTTCTTACTGCCCCAGAAATTGTTCGTAATGGTTTGCAGATGCAGTTGAATCTCTTTTAAATTAGCGCAGTTGTACCAAGAAATGATACAAAAACCAAAATGGCTCAGAATGAAAGAGTTATTAATGTTTTCTGATCTTACTTCTAGTAAACCGATTTCTTGTAATATATCTAAGTTTGTAAACTGTCGAGTTTCCAGGAATATAACACTTGTTTAGAGATTTGTGAAGGGGCTATTGTCTATTTTAAATCAATTATACTTCAAAACAGATTTTTAGAATCTTTTAGATAAACCGCTTTTCAAACAGGTGTATATTCACAACATTCATGACTTCATCTGTTATGCATCTATATTAAGATGTTTCTCTTCATATAGTAGGGAAGGAAGAAGCTTGAAGTGATGAGTTAAATATCATGCCAAAATAATCTATCGATGATATTAAACAGAACTCAGTAACTTGAATTCTGACAGTAACGATTGTTTTGCTCGTTTAAAAAATAACATGGTATTACAAATAATTCCAAATGTGTCTGAGAAGGATCAAAACGATTGTTGTTGTAAATAGAAACCAAACTGTTCATCGTCATCATATTTGCCCGTTTAGCAAAGAAAAGAAAGCTGTGCAAAGAAAACAGAAAATATGTATTCTGGAAATGTTAGGTACCAATTCTCATGATGAAAGAATTATGATAACGAAAGATAAACCAACGACTTGCATATTTGTCATTTTCCGTAAAACTACTTACATGACTTCAGATAGATCAGAGCGTAAAACCAAAAGTTATCCAACATAAAGGGTTAAGCATCTTATGGGTGCTTGATTAAGAGTCCGACTGATCGGAGGGATGACGTTTAAGTTTGAAAGTTCCTAAACTAGCAAAGGCAGGGTATAATCGTTAGTTGCAGCTATTGAATTGGTAAAGAGATAATTTCTCCCTATCTAAACAGACTCGAAATGCATTAATATAACGGTCTCGCACGTTACAAGAATACAGACTTATACAGTACAGTGCCCAGAAGAGCACTGCGAGAGACATATGGTTTAGCCTCCGTCCTTAAATCCGTTATTAGGTTATTTCACAATTTCGTGATTCCTTTACGCATTTATTTCCGGGCCATTTATCAAAATCCGCATTTTTTTGCACGCTTGTTTATGTTACATAAAGGTTAGAATATTAAACTTTATACCCTATTACTGACAAAATCGCTTTTACCAGCGGGTAAAGTGGCTTTACAAGTATCGAAGTTAATAAATAAAGGATATTTTATGAGTGTCCATGACATACTATGTTTACGACACGAGTGCTTGATATTAGAATTTACTTATCAAGGCATATTAAGGCAAGAGTGCCATAAACATAGTATAGCATGGGCACGGAAATGGTATTATGTTTATTACCAAAGTCGAAACTACTCAAAATCGACATCCAAGCATAGGCATAGGCGCATTTGGAACACAACTTTAAAAGCGAACTGTGACGTCAAAGCATTATTTTTGACGTGACGTTACAATTAAAAAGTGATATTTTCCCTAGGGCATTGTATCAAAAAATGACCCTGATATGATTGCCCTCGTAGGTAATAAGTATATTTCATACCTCTCCAACTAAGAAGGTTCTGTCACATAAAGAGGGACCTGTTGCACTGAAAATATTCAGCATTAGCTTTCAATTAGGTCTTTACCAAATGGCAGCATACGACATCTTTATGTCAACACATAATCTTGTTTAACATTCTCTTATGTATATACAATAGAAAAGATTCTCTTCGTTTTTATTTGTCTGACTTAAGTCCAGTCATTTGGTCTGTTCTTACGCTTTGTCAGCTTCTGTTTGCTATTTATTTAATATAAATCATCAAAGCAATATCATATGTATCCATATTCGGATATACTTAAATTATAACATCATAAAATAGTAATTTATTGTAAACTAAGTTAAAGTTTTCATTCAAACTTTAAGCATATTGGGAGCTGTTCTTGAATACTGTTAGAAAGAATTGGCTTTTGTTATGATGAGTGTCTACACAGAGAAGCAATAGCATCTGGTCAAATAGATTTCAATTTCTTTACCTCAAAATATTTTTGCTCTGTAAAAATGATAAATACCCAAGTGAATTCAAAGAATAGTTTGAAGGACATAATTCACGTGTGAACTTAATCAAAACTAAATAAGAACAAAGAGAAACGGTAGGGTATATAACTATCTGATTGTTTCCATTCTAATCTATTTCTGTTCACTACCGCAAATATTCCCCCCCCCCTGTAATCATATCCTGTCCTATATTTTATTCTTTATAATCCACCTTATGATTGTAAAAGTTGGATTAAGGAGTCTTAATCCAAGTCTTCTTTCCTGTAATAAATAATGACAGTGAACCCTTGTCCCATCTATGTATATATGTACTTATGTAAAAAAAATAATTTGTCAACACGCAGATCTACTTTGATAACAATGTTCTTATGTTCTTTGGACACATACAATACAATCATTTTTGCAGTTTATTTTAACTTGCGGTAACACAAAAGCACCTGACCATTAAATTCTTCCCAGCTAATCATAAAACCTGAAAAGACCCTACTTGCGTCAAACTGTAGGTTTTGTAGGTGCCACAACGTCTCGGACAAGTAATAATCTCAAATTATGAACTATTCATATTATCTGTCATGAAGTGTAAAGTAAACGGACTCATCTTTGAGTTTCAATCTTGTTGTTTCAGTACTTAACTCATACCATTCTATCGACAAAATCGAAAAAAAGAGTCATGACTAATTCCATTCTTGTCTTTTACAGGAGAGAAGGCGCTTGTCTTATCGACGCGTCAGACCGAATGCTCAGTTTAAGACAAATTCCCTGTATGGACTAAGAAGATACTAAGGATTCTCTAGGGCAAGCATGGATTCGGAGATCTTCAGTTCGAATCCCGTCAGGGGCTCGGCGACCCTTTTGGAGTAGTCCAACATGCAGAGTTATTTTATACAGGCAGAAAGTCAACAGGGTACAGACCTCAGTCATTACATGTACCATTAAACATTTTATACAGGCGGAAGGTCAACAGGGTACAGACCTCAGTCATTACAAGTACTTATCAAACATTTCATACAGGCAGAAAGTCAACAGGGTACAGGCCTCAGTCATTACAAGTACTTATCAAACATTTTATACAGGCAGAAAGTCAACAGGGTACAGACCTCAGTCATTACAAGTACTTATCAAACATTTGATACAGGCAGAAAGTCGACTGGGTACAGACCTCAGTCATTACATGTACTTATATATGATTTCCATTTAAGTCAAACTCCACTGAATTGTTAAAGATTACCTATAAAACCTTTTACTCATGCAAAATCAATTCTCTTAAAGCAGGCTGTACTTAACAAGTTGCAAGGGACCTAGTTAAACGAAATTTTCATTAAAAATTGTTTTCAAAATCTTTAAGAAAATGTATATTTCCACTTAGGCGAAATGTGCAGATACAGCGTTTCCAAGCTAGTGGAATGTTTTTCTTGGGAAAAGCTCGACATGTCATAACAAATCATGTTTTGAAAGAAAAAACTTCTCTGATAGTCAACGATATAAGCTGTCGTTACTACATGTATTTAGAAAAATAAAACTTACACATTGGTAATAAAGTTAATTTGTCGTCTTTTAATAAGCTGGACGGTTGCGTGACGACCCGTCGATATTTTACCTATAAGGCACAGCGAGAGATGACATTGGTTTGGACGCAAAGTAAGGAACAGATAACTCTAATTCTCCGTCTTGCAACCAATGAGATCTCTCGCTGCGGCCACACCCCCAGTAGGGTTAAGGTGACGGGCGGCCATTTGTTCCATCAGCATTAAGTTGGGCGTGGACATCGTCTTTTGGCCGTCCTCACTAAATAACCCCAAATATGTACTTGTTGAGTTTGAGTGAAAGGCGAATCATTTGAGAACATGTCTGCATACATTTTATATTGATTGCGTGAATATTTATTGTAGCATTCGGTCAAGAAGGCGGGTGGGGGCGAATGGAGTGTCTGACCATTCCATATACTATTAACAGAGGCACAATTCGATTCAGGGGGTGTTCTCAAAAAAAGATTTTGCAAATGCGTGAGTAATGACGTCGTACAACGTACACAAGACACAAGAGGAAGACTAACTTTAACAAAAGTCTTTGCGTCTTATATCGGTTAGAGTATCTTTAAATGCTATGGAACATGCCAAAATGGTAATGACGCCAACGATAGACATGCGGCGTCCAAGGCATAGACATGAATCTTGGAAGCTTTAGCAAATGTCAGGATATAAAATAACCTGTACTCATCGATTTTTCAAGATGTAGAAAGTTATTACGTTTATAAAATCTTACACAAAAGTTGTTCTGTGTCACTGTTTTCAATTATTTTACGTTTTTATATCAACTTATATCAACAAACAAATACGTGAACATGTGGTTGTATATTTAAGTGTTTATATGAGTTGAATCTTGAATAAAAAGATAACGTAAAACATTTGTGAATATATAGATAGTAACTTTTAAAAAAAAAATCAAATATGTTTTTAAGGAATAGCTTCATGTTTAAGTTTGTTTTGGACTTTTAAAAAAAAGTAAAGTCCTTCATTTTACAATAGAGATAGTTGTAGTCAACCTACAGAAAGTAGCCCGATGGATACCACCAAGACTATGAACTATTTCATGAGTACAGGATTATCAACCAACATGAATTAGAACTTAATTGACATCTTAAATCATGTTGAAATTTGTATGCAAATTTTCACGTTGGTATTTATGATTTTAAATAAATATGTAAAACATACATAAATGCAGCGTTATCCATTAAAAGCCTTCCGTAGAACTAACAACACACCGCTCACCACTTCGTAAATGTGTGTCTGGTATCTGAATTTCAGCGCAGTACAAGAAATGGTTCGCTAGTTCGAGACGATGCTCGCAGTTTTCACCGCCATGCATATAGCCGAATTGATGTTGGGAGCTTTCCTCCCTGCACTATTACTAACAGCCGTGATATATATGTATGTGAGAAACTCTCGAGCCGTGTAAAACCCTAAATCACCTCATCTAAATCGAAGCGGTTTAACTTTTACAGTAACCGTTGATACATGTAAGACGATTTTCCTCTTGTGCACACTTTGGGTGTATACCACCATATTTGTTTGAATAAGTATAGGGATGGTTCCCATGTTGCAAAGTGTCATCGCTGAGTAGTTTTGAAACTACTGCGTAAAATGACCCACGTAAAACAGTTTATCCCGGGAAGAAGGGAGTGAATAATGAATGCGCTAACAACGAATTAACCATGTAGCGATTTGCCTGTTGGTTGACGTATGGCAATATACCAGGCCCCAAAAAGTTTGAAACTATAATTGTTTATTACTTTGTGATTGACATTTTATGAAAAGGAATGTGAATCAAATGGTATTTGTATGTCACAAATGATTGTAAATCGTGTCTCTGTGAAACTGTTTTCCTCACATTCAAATGACAATTTATACATAAAAAAGTACAACTCATAATTAAAAGATAAACATGACGTGTTCAAAAACGGCGGAGTTAAAATATCTCTTCATTTTTCGATACATTATTTTTACTAGTTTTATGTTTAATATGAATCAGACATATCCAAAAAGACAATTCAAGGAAGAAACAACAATAGATATTTTCATTGTCAGTTTAGAAATTGGAATTGAAGCTGTCTAAAGTCACAAAAAGAAACGAAAACAGCATACATTGTTATAGCAATAGCGAGCAATAAAATCATGAAAATGTTGTAGCAAATGTGCTGAAATTCTGCTTCCATTTATATCCCTCATCTTTTCTTTATCAGCGTTGCATTTAACTCCGAAATCATTGGAAACCTTTCGTACTACAAAAGAAGTCCGTTAGTTGAAAATACGAAGAGGCGGTTGCACAATATTATGTCCATTACACACAACACTTGCAATATTGAACTAATACTCACGCATCCAGCTCTAATAGCAGATACCAACGTGCGCATAAGATGCGCTTAGCTTATAAATATTATAAATCATTAATCAAAACAGTGCATACTATAATTAACGCTATCCGGATATAACTATTTACAAGACTAGTACTAATATCCCAGTTTTAGAGGTGATTAAATTGATCTTTTGATTTGATTATTTATTTACACGTTAACAAAGACGATATTTTAAAATATGAATTCATTGCATCAACCGGGGTGCAACCGTAAATACCTGCCGCTTGTAGATGTATCCGGCGATATTGGCAAAATGTATTTTGTTTTTCCATTAAAACTTCCCTATATACATGTAGGTAGTATTTAAAAGAAAGCTTTCAACATCATTTTGCTGATGCCGATTATCCTTGTTCAGGACAGAAGTTTACATGAGAGATGAAATATTGTTCATTATTGTTAAATATAATCATTTTAAAGAAACACAAAATAGAATCATATGACGGATGAAACCGAAAATATAAGAAGTAATATCTTTTTCAAATAAAAATAATAAATCGAATCAAGGAATGGGCATACATTCACTCATCCAAGTATTTTACAAATAATGAAATTTATTTCCCATATGTTTATCCTTTGAAAGAGAGACAACGTGAGTTGTAGGGGTTACATAAATTGTTAATGATACTCGGTCACGTACATTGACAAAATAAGAGTATTACGTTTCGATTTTGATCGAAAACCGGACATTATATCGCTGCTGGAAGACAAAATAGAGTTTATAGGGTGTAATAGGTGAATATAAGTGAATATTTCATTTAGGTTCCAGTTTTTCGTTTTTTATCTTAAACTATCAATTGTCATATATTCTGCCTTCAAAGATAAATATGTGAGATAACATCAAATCATATCAGAACAAACGGTGTTTTGTCAGGTATCAAAGCCAAAGAGAATGTGAGGAGAATCCCGATGAGTCCCTTTAGATGGTCAAAGATGGAAAATCATTTTTTGCTGAAACGGTAAGATTTTCTTTAACTAAATCGTTATCAAAATTGAACGTTTCGTGTCGAACACGAGGAGCTGTTAATTTATCCTGTCAAAAGCTTTTGTTCATACGTGGGAGTAAGCACCATCATAAAGAGACTCGTCACTGCGCTTCTGGCAGGCTTGACAGTCAGCTCCAGACAACGCAACAATACCACCGTGATGAGCTGCAGAATATACCGGAACATACAGACCCAGCCTCCGGTAGGTACACCTTTCTTTTTATAATATGTATTGTATAAGGCATCTAAATGACATATTATTCTAAATGTATAAAGCAGCAAGTTGGTAGGTACACTTATCTTTATATATCGTGTATTGTATTAGGCATGTAAATTGCATGTACTTCTTAACGTATAAAGCAGCAAGTGCCATATCGGACTGTAACTCTGCGTGTATTCGATATCTATCTATGAAATGAAATGTTCTGATAGTTTGTACTTACGATTAACAAAATGATCAATTAAAGAATTTATAGGAACATAAATACCCAGTTGGTAGGTATACTTATCTTATACATCGAATATTGTATGAGACATGTAAATTGCATGTACTTCTTAATGTATAAGGCAGCAAGTGCCAGATTGGACAGTATTCGACGTGTTTTCGATATAGATCTATGAACTGAAATTTCCTTATTGTAAATACACACGATTAACACAATGATCAATTAAAGACTTTATTGGGACATAAAGACTCGTTTGACAAACAGACTTAGATATCAATGGCATGGACTTCCAAATGTATAAAGCAGACAAAACGGACGCTAATACTACGTGTATTCGACATAGATATATGAATTGACGACATTTTAATATAAGATTAGCATCTTCATCAGTTCAAAAAGAATTATCAGCATTAAGACCATCCTCAAGTAGGAACACTTATCTTTATATTGTATAAAGCAGCTAGTTCCAGGTAGTATTATCTTGTAAGTCTAAGTGAATGAAATGAAATGGTCTTATAGTTTCTACATACGATAAGCACCATTAATAATTAAAGACTGTTAAAAACGTTATTTTAATCCTTTCTCATACTACGTGAATTCAATATAGATCCATGATTTGATATGATAGTTTTATCAATTCAAGAATATACAGGAATATACAGACCCATCTGCCGGTAGATATATAGATGTATAAAACATATAAAACGAATGTATTTCTAAGTGCATAAGGCAGCGGGTGCCAGATCGGATTGTAATTGTTAAAGAAGGATCTATGAATTGATGATAGCTTTACACAAGATTAGCATCTTTATCAGTTCAAGATAAGGAACATGATGACAATCTTCAAGTAGGAACACTTAGTTCTACATCTTATAAAGAGGCTAGTGGCAGGTAGTTCAGTGAGATCTTCTTATTATACGTGAATTCAAATCCTATCTATAAAATGGTATGATCACTTACATAAGATTAACACCTTTATCAATTAAAAAGACAAGGCATACAGATCCCAGGCAGATACACTATTCTTATATAGTTCAAATCTGTCAATCAATTTGAAGGTTTGGTGCCAATATGCCTACATCGATATCCCAATGTGCCTACAAAAGATGTGTAAGCACTTCGGAAACTCAAAACACACCCCCTTCTCAGACCCGTAAGTCAACAGTTGTTACCTATCAAAGCCATTTTATGTAGATACTTTCTGATACTGCAAGCATTCAAATTACATCGATGAATTGATAATCGATGGTGGTTTGTATATAAAATTAGCAACACGATCAGTTCATGAAATCAAAAGAATATGCAGACCAAGTTAGGTACATTCATATCTATCAAGTATGTTGCAGCTTTTGTCAGAAGGAGTAGGTAGTATTTTGCAGGTGAGGAACTTATCAATATGTAAACATAGCATTTACAAGTGAGTGCAACTATGATCAGTTTCGAGAGATAAAAGGAGAAACACAATTTGGATTTTACTCAATTCTTCTTCCTACATTCTTCTAATTCCTGCATTGGAATTTATTATCAAAATGATTATGGATATGGTATTCTGTACATTTAATAACCACAGTGGGTAGTTTGAGAAGATATCAAATGTCTCACGGTATTTCGAATGGGTGAGATCATTTAAAATTCGTATAGGAATGTGACCTCTACAAAGGCCCATAAAATTTCTATCTTTGAGGATCATACGGATACTAAATACGGAAGTTAACTTTATCTCAATAATGAAAATAAGGGTAACCCTTAACCGTTTTAAAACCGTATTTATTGCAACTAATGTAAACAATTGATTTGACTGTACATTTATCTTATATAAGGTAAATGCACTATAGATCGCTAAATGGATGATTTTATTAATTTGATAATATCGATGTTACCATGACACTGATTAATGATAACATTAAAAAATGAAAAATCTCTTTAATATTTATTCATCTCCCTGTCCGAAAAAGATTCTATACCAGCAGGCTACTCAAGCGTATCGTGCTGCATGTGCACTTCGCTGTACAAATTAACATTAGATGATGCATGACCGTGGGTAGATCACAAATCAAATAATTAGCTTGCACACTATTCTATCTAAGCAACATTGCATAATAGATATACATTGCAAGCTGTGTAACAAATGTGTATTTGTGTATTTTAACACTAACCTTAAATTTGTCATATTTATAATAGTATGGATTAAGATATTTTGTTCCTTGACTTTCAAAGACAGCAGACCAAGAGGGAATGTAGGTCATCTTCTTTCAGCATCCATATTACCAGTATATATCTTCTGTTGTTTTTTCTGTTTTCACCTGCATATCTGTCAGTTTCAACAAACAATTCATGGGATGAACGAAACGAGATGAAGCAATATGACACATAGCTTTCAAGACATATTTCAGATTTCAATTGTCTTTAATATAGACATTTAGTGTATGATGACATGAATGCTGCCCAGATTTGCAGATATATATCTTTCATGGCCAATGTAAATATCTATGACGTATCTTTATATTGATCTGGGACAAATAGTTATGTTAAGTGTTTAGTTTGAAGGTTTGGTATTTATGATAAACACCTTCGCTTTTCCATAACGAAGTTGAGTTTGTATGAAAATACAAAAGTACACATGATTTTCACCAAGGTATTATTGATAAACTCAATCAACATAATTGAAAAAAAATATAACGAGCCACCAAGCGTAACGCCAAAAACGTCATAAGTTCTCAAAACTGTCAAAAACTGTCCATGGGTACTAAATTTAGTATCAAAGAATCACCTTAGTTTACGAATTTCAACTTTATTAGAAAAAATACATAAAATTCTTTTTCCAATGAATTTATCATCATCATTATCATCTATCGCCCCTCTTATGTTCACATGACAATACAGTTCTCTTACCTTTCCTCGCCATCGTAAACGACACCAACTATTTCAAAAGTTTCCTAATATCATCTTGTTTTTATGATTGTCTTTATGATTATGAACGATTGATGAAAATGAAATTTTGTTACAAGTTTGTCATTCATATGCCAATCTGACATCTCATTATCTTTAATGTCCTTACTGTCGCCTGGTATTGCTAGTGTTTATAGATAGGTAGATTTGTACCTAAATCACCTGCCTAAAAGCTTTGCCATTTGGCAAAAAGATATATCAATTAGCAATCATCTCCTCGTATGTTCATTAAAACAAAGTTGCGCTTAATAGATTGATAATAGTTAAAAGAGAGAGAGAGAGAGAGAGAGAGAGAGAGAGAGAGAGAGAGAGAGAGAGAGAGAGAGAGATAGAGAGAGAGGGAAGGAGAGAGAGAGACACACACACACACAAAACAGAAACAGATACACAGAGATCTGTTAAATAAGATTAGTGACTTACATGTTACATACTGCTATAATCCCATAATCACCGCCAAGAATTCTTTTAGTAGACTGAGGTTTCTAAAAAGCAATAGGGTACGAGACAAATCAATAATGCTTGGCAAGCATTTGGTTTCAAGAAGGTTCAAACATTTATCGGCTGTAACCCTTACTGTCACGTAAAGACTAATGTACGCTAAAGTGTTACTTAACCTAATATATATATATTAAAAAGAAGAAGATGAAGTTGAATTACATTTGTCAAACGTTTTCAGCAGATACCTGCTTTATCAGGCCGTTTAATGCAGTAACTGACACTAAGTACATAACATTATGACGTCACACAGGAACTAATGACGTCATAATGAACTTGACAACATCAAATTGTATTGTAAGCAACATTATGTTTTGCCATTTAATTTTGAAAAATACATAAATATAACATGTATATATAGGGATATATATATCATGCAGTGAATATAAAATTGATAAGAATAAGAATGAAATAATAATGAAAAATTATTCAGATGACAATTATCATGTAACACTGCAAAACGTTTATAAGTTTATGTATTGACAACGAGTTGTACGACTGACGATGTGTAAATTACAAATTAGATTTCACTGTAAAAGTAAGAAAATGATTTTTCGAAATATGGATGTAAACTGGTAATTGATAATCAACCTGGTTATTGAATAGTCTTTTAGCAAATTAATTGTTACAATTAAAGGAAAAACAGAACGTTTTATGTATTAAACAAAGGGATCTCACTAAAACGATATAAATATAACCCCTTGCAAGGCAATCTGTTTTAATCAAATAAAGTAGTAAAATGTTCGGTTAAGCTGCGCGAATCCATTTCCCTACCTTCAATAGTCCTAAAAGGACCACCAGTAATTTTCACTCGATACTTGATTCTTTGTTCTACGACTACGGTTTATCGGGTTCTGTAACGAGATATTTGGACCTCTGAAGATAATTAATTTAGCATAAAAGTATATTTTTTAATGAAAATTGAAGATAAAATTACATAAAGAAATGGTACTGCTCCTTTTATGTTCTCGCGTTCTCTTGTCTAGTCAATTTACTGCATTACAACATACTTTAAATCACCAATAAATGAACAGACTTGTTGAATTTGTTGTCTAGTGCCTTAGTAGACACGTTTCTGAATTGCACGAGATATTGGCTTCCATAAGTCTGTAACGAAAATATCAAGAATAGCTATGGGACCATTTTGTTTAACGTTGTCACGTAATATACCATCTATTGTCAAGGAAAACTTCAAACTTCTTGTATTATACTTGTGCATTGGAGTGAATGCACTGAATGGATTAGATATGATGACTCAAACCGCAAAATATTAATGCTTTTAAAAACATTAATAACA
This sequence comes from Phorcus lineatus, assembly GCA_921293015.1. Lineage (NCBI taxonomy): Eukaryota > Metazoa > Mollusca > Gastropoda > Trochida > Trochidae > Phorcus > Phorcus lineatus. The sequence goes on from OV121085.1 coordinate 37,477,920, forward strand.
TAATTTATTAAAATATCTTTTATTTAGGCACTTTATCATAGTTATAAACATCCCCATTATCCTTTTCCAGTATGCAATCTTAAAATCAAAGTTTTACCCTTTTGAAGGTGATTGCTTCGTTTCGAGTACATAAAAACGGTCGAGTAAATAGGGAAAAAAAAGGATATAAGTCTTTCCTTTGAAATATATCAAATATATCACATCGTGTTAGGTAGAAAAAGTAGGTATTTCACTACTGGCGCAGTCACGAATGAAACAGTAAATTTTCTACCCCTTGACATTGTTCTGATATATAAAGTGGTCAAAAGTAGAGTTTACCAATTGCAAGACTATGGTGTTTAATCAAAAGAAAAAGTTCTAAATAGAACGTCCAATGTTCAGTTAAGCTATGGCGATCAATTTCCCTTCCTCAAATGATTTAAAGGTGATCACACAAAAATGGCCGCCAGTAGTTTTTGCTTGATATTAGATAATTTCCGAGTCAAGAATGAGATGTTTGACCCTCCGAAGATTGTATTTTTGCAAATTTTAAGAAATTAATTTTCAAAAACCTTTTTTCTGTTTTTCTGCGCCTTAAAGCTTCAAGACCTTGATGTGTCATCTGTGACTTGCTTGTGTCATGTTGATGTGTTAATAATGAACTTATTGATATATGATATACTTACGCGAATTGTTATCTCATCACTGAACATCTCGCCAACCACGTAGGGGGGATTTTCTTTGGTGAGATGTAATCCTTGATTCAAATCATCAGGTTTATATGTCAACTATCTGGTTAACACCTGGAACCTATAATCATAGTTGCTGTTGCTATCAGTAACATCTATCTGGGCTATTGGTTGCCTTAAGAACAACGTTGTGTACCTTGTATTTCATTTATCACAATTTCATATGGTTTCGGCATACACAGATGCATCGGTAGTAAACAGGGTAAAGCTTCATGTAGTAGTTTTGATGTGCCCTTGAATATTTGCAGCGCACACCTTGTACAGATTTTCTCCATGATGCTCCATTAGTCTATTGGAAAATAATAATTATGTGTTTCAAGAGGTATTATTAAACATAATATTAGTCTGATACATAAACAATGTAATGTGTGGAAAGAAATAGAAGAATGTTTCAGTGATATGTTCATGGACTAGTATTGAGCATCATAAAACATGTTACAATGTGAAAACGGTTTCATTCACGTAGTAAACTTAGTATTGACGATATGTTTATGTTTATAAGTAAAGACTTATTTTCTCGATGAAGACGACTTTTAAAAAAAATCAATCTTATACAAATTGTCATTGTAAAGACCATTATACAAGAAATTGCCTTGCTCGTTGACACAGTTAAAATTGCATTGTCAATCCGAACATGCAGAGTCGTTACTTTAATCAATTTCAAAATTGCTCATCCTCATCACGCATAACAACAAAATACTATGATTATTCTGTTCAATTAAGACTGTTATATCTAATGGGGAGGGGGGGGGGGGTTTAATTAATATATAATATTAATAGTTGTAGTATTTGAAGGAAAAAGAACAAACATTGGGGAACGAATGTCATAAACCTATGAAAAAATTCTTTTTTTTTTCAAAATAATTTAACTTCTGTAATTATATATGGGCGATGCTTTAGTGTGCATTTAATAATTTGCTTTATCGTAGCTTCTTCATTTGTCATTTCAAAATGTGAAAAAATGAAATCATAAGTTTTACTTAAAGGACAAAGAAGTAAAATACTCAAGAGGCATATTTTTGTTAACATGTGTCATATATGTCTCTTATTATATCAAATGTTTTATCTGTTGTTTTCATGTCAATATCTGCATTTTGTCAAATGTTTTATTCGGCAGTTTCTGGTAAAGAAAAGTAATAATTTGTCATTGTGTTATTCATGAATAAAATCTATTGTCAGCTGATGTAGAACAGTTCTTAATCAATGTGGGCGGCGAAGGGCCCAATTCATCAAAAGACACTTTTATGAATTGTAAAATGTAAGGATTTTTTCAAACGGTAGGAATGTTATCCATGCAGCACATGTTGTTCAATCGTCTTATGCATGTAGCAATTTCTTTTAGAGATAACAAGCTTTAGTTTAAAGCATGCAACATTCGTTCTCTTTCCACAGAGGTAGTTAAGTACGGAATTTTACTCTAACATAGGATTTTTTTCACCTTTTTACTTGAGCTACCTCAGTTTGGAGAGATTGATTAAATTTTATTAGTAGATAATGCAATTAGTAAAAAGATTTGATGATTGAATCTATATGTATAAGTTAATACTCATTAGCGCTATTGTTAGTAACAGTCATTGGACCTTTAACTAGGACACGAGAAATTTGGTTTAAATACATTCACACGAGGAACGATGACACCAAGGACTTTATATTAAGCACATTAACATCAACCTTTCTTTGTCTACTAAATGACTTGACGTTGATTCGATTAGTTCATTTTCCTTTTCCAGAATGTCTCAAATACTTGTTTCCTGTAAGTATAAAATGCCAAATCACATCCTTTCTCGTGCTGCTTTTGCGTCAAATAGCTAAAAATAATGAGCTACGTGATCAGGTGTTCATCCATATCTGGAAGGAAAACGCATTTCTACATTTACCACTGTTCAGAATGAGAGCTTCGTAATTCAGAATTCCTATTTCAGCAAGAGATGTAAGTATTACCTATATTGACCTGTGATATTGATCCTGTCTTTAATCATACAGTTTTACATTTATCTCAGTACAGCTGTTTAATGTATCCTCTTTGACAAAATGGTATGTATCAAATTACCTCATAATGATTGTTAATTTGTTTCCCAGTTCAAATACTTTACATTAACCTGTTTTATGTCGATCTAAGCAAGTAGAATGTTTATCCAAACATGTGCATGCTTCGTAGGCATGGGTCAATTTTGACAACAACAACCATTCACCGAGTAAAAAGCGTCATGCTAATATGAGAATCGTGTTAAACAACACAATGTCGTGAAAATAAGGAACTGGGCTACTGGTTGATGACATTGGGTTAGAATCACTGATTGACAGGATTTTTTACATCTTAATTATCTGACGTCTTTTCTGTATCGAGAACGTGCTGTTTTGATATCTACTCGTGTATCCATTACATCCCTGAAGTAGTGATTTTCAAAATTGACATATGTATATGGAAGGGGATGTGTGCCAAAAATGAAATCATGTAAACTCGTAATTCGCAAGTTGTAACATGTTGTTCTCAACCATGCACTTCTCGAAAAGACAAGTCCAAGTCTGCAAACCTAACATTTCATTCCTGTAAAACTCAACTTTCTGTTCTCAACTTTACAAAGTTTAAATGTAATTTTAGAAATGTTAAAGTCGAAACTCATTTTTGTATTTCAAATACGAGGGATATACACATTTAGCAATGCTACAAATTACGTTTTACAATTGGTGAATGAAAAATGAAGAGTTGTAAAATCACCCTTTGGAAACAGACTTTTGCATCTGGAGTTTTACATGAGTTGCATGGTTATGATTGCAATGTTCCGAAATACATCTGTACACGATTTCGCATTGACCATATTTGGAAGTTTAACGAAGTCTGCCGATGATATCCGAAGATGATCGGTATTTGACAACAACGAGACCTCCCTGATCCAAGCTCCATGCAACGCTGTGCAAGCTTTCCGGATAGTGTTGAGTTGAGTCCACCTCAATGCGCGGAGCTTGGGCATGCCGTCACCTTTTGTAAAAGTTCTCAGTAACTCGCGTACGGTGTTTTTGGACCCTTAAGGCAAATAGCAACAATTGTAATAGAACAAATATCATTTGCAATTAATTCTTATCTGACCATTATCCCAAAAAAATTTCGTGAATACGTCATTCTCTAAAATATACCCGTGTTTATTGTAAGAAAATTTCCTAACTCTTTTCGAGCCCCTCAGATGTTGTGACGTAGTCAACGCATATTAACTTTTCGAGGGCCGATTTCAATAGTTCAAAATACTTAATCAATTTCGTAGCATAACAAATTTTTACAAAACTGAAAAGTATCATTTTTTCAAAGTACATGTTTATTGTTTAGTAATTGGTATAACAATGGAATATGAGCGTTTCCGACGCATTTGGAAAAGCATGATTACTTTGTAGACAATCTTTCAACACCATACTTTTGTGTCGTCTTGGCAATCAATTTTAAATGATTATTATTTTATGACATCACCTTATTATGATTTATCACTAGCAGAATAATGGTTTACATTAATTAACTGATGTGAAGTTTGATTTTATGCATGTACTCCTCAAGCCGCACTTGCGTAATAATACCTTCAGTTGATGAACACAGTTGGTAAGATTTGTAATTATACACAGGCCCGTAGCACCAATTTCGAGAGTGGGGAGGGGGGGGGGGGGGGGGGGAGGGGGGGGGGGGGGGCCGGAAATTAGGGATATAAATTGCTATGTTTATTTAAGAAAAACTCCCGCTTACAACGTCGTAGAGACCAAATACAGGCAGTTAATGTTCACGTCACGCACTAAGTCATTAGTGCCTTTTGTCAGATGGCGCATGAAACTTATGATATTCTATTTTTCACACAAACATTGAAATAAAGAGCAAAAAAGTTTTTTTTTTACCCTACGGGCCTGAAACACACTGGATAAAATTCAAGATATACACTACGTGAATCGATAATTAACTATCAATTACGATACAATAGTCGTGTTTTTGTTGCTGTGCCACTTGTCTTGATGCGAGAAATCTAAGTTGTACACCCCTAAGTTATACGTATGGAAATGTATAATCTTGTATTTCAAATAATTGTTAGAATTTTAACATCTTGATGATAACAAAGGTATTTTGATTTAAATTGTATCTGATATCTGAATTTGCAAGAGCTTTTCGACTTAAAAATGGGCAAAATAGCCTATGTATCGAACAATGACCTGATGTTCTCTGGCGGCCTGCCAGACCAGGCAAAAATTGATAGACCGTTCGCTTATAAGAAGACCCTATAATAACTGTTGATCGGGCGGAGAGTTAAAAATAACATGTCACATGAAATGTCAGTCATTTGATTTTGACATGTTCTTCAATTAAATTTGTTCAAACTGTTAAAAAAACGTCTGGTTTAGAACGTTCATAGCTTTAAAACATGACTTTAAACGGTATTAAATAAATGTTTCTTTTAACGAAATAATATTCATTGGTTAAACGACCGAATGAAAGACTAACAAAAGAAAAAAATATTCTTTTCAATGATTTTGGAACTTTTCCCTTACTTTACGTTGCGTAGTTATTTTTCTAACTATTAATTTGAAAGAATAACATGCCCGTGTTTTAAGGGTAACGTGGGTGTACAATATAGATATATTTTTTCTACCGCTATTTGTCTTTCCGAGACAAGTATGCCGTTGTTTCATTATTCTAAATCCAGTCTCGTAATTTGGTGAGTTTTTTTAAACCCAACCTAAATATCTAAAACGATATTTTTTTATAGTGAATCATCTCGATGCAGTAAGTTGTGCAGAGATTTAGTGTCCAGTAAAGTCTAACCCAGAATTAAAGTTCATAATATTCTTTCGTGAGATAAACCTCGTGTTACCCTTACGAAAACAGTAGAAACAAATTATCTAGATCAATAATTGACTAAGAACTTTGACAAAAGGTGAAGGTCGCATGCCCAAGCTCCGCGCATTGTGGCGGACTCAGCTCAACACTATCCGGAAAGCTTGCACAGCGTTGCATGGAGCTTGGATCAGGGAGGTCTCGTTGTTGTCAAATACCGATCATCTTCGGAAATCATCGGCAGACTTCGTTAAACTTCCAAATATGGTCAATGCGAAATCGTGTACAGATGTATTTCGGAACATTGCAATCATAACCATGCAACTCATGTAAAACTCCAGATGCAAAAGTCTGTTTCCAAAGGGTGATTTTACAACTCTTCATTTTTCATTCACCAATTGTAAAACGTAATTTGTAGCATTGCTAAATGTGTATATCCCTCGTATTTGAAATACAAAAATGAATATCGACTTAACATTTCTAGAATTACATTTGAACTTTGTAAAGTTGAGAACAGAAAGTTGAGTTTTACAGGAATGAAATGTTAGGTTTGCAGACTTGGACTTGTCTTTTCGAGAAGTGCATGGTTGAGAACAACATGTTACAACTTGCGAATTACGAGTTTACATGATTTTATTTTTGGCACACATCCCCTTCCATATATGTAACCGTGAAATTTCTAAACAACAATTTTAAAAGTAAAACTTTTTGTACTGTGTAAAGAAAGATTCGAAACGAAAACCGTAACTACCTATAGCAAGCGCTGTCTGCCTAACTAATTGGTATAATGGGAGGACATTGTGCGTTGGTAAATGAAGATGTTGGTTCGAGTCTTTAAATGGACATCAACCGAAAATATTTGTGACTATTGGGTATATATATATATATATATATATATATATATATATATATATATATATATTTTAATTTTAACTTTTATTTGGAAAATATATACATTAAGGTATCAATCACACATTACATTTATATGAATAAAAAAAGACAGGATGACCAGAATTTGTAGAATATATCGATTTTGTTAGACATTTCAGCTGCACATTTAGTAACATTATAATAATCGTGGACTTTAGAAATTAGTGTTTGGAAGGTTGGCGGCCTTTTGAGTTTAAGATAAAAAATTCACAGTGGTCTCACAAAATCACATTCCCAGAATAAATGCTGGATAGTATCAGGATGTGTTGAAAAGAAATCACATAGGTCATACTTTAAATATCCAATTTTGTAAAGTCGAGTATTTGTTGGTAGGATATGGGTTATATGATATAATGAAGGATCTTTCCCCGTTGATTTTCCAATGTCATTCGATTCTCCATCGTCGGTAAATTGTCATTATTCTGCATCACGAGTTATCACGGCCTTGCTTCCTGAGGTGGAAGAAAAAAATCCAAAAAATTGAAATTGTGCTATAGTATAGAGGATCCGATTGATGGTTTTCTATTAATGAAATGGCAACAGCGTAATCTTTACAAGTCATAAGAACGTAGAAATAAATGATTGCTTGTTCTACATACTTCATTTTATACATTTTCAACTGTTTTCATTTCAACTGGTTTAATCAAATCAGAGCGTGAACGTTATAAATTCTACCTCTTTGTCTAAAGAGTATTTAGATAAAACATCTCCGTTTCAATATCATACTAAACGGAAACTTCAATGTTTAACAGAAAAATTCAAGTTATAACAATGAGGCAAAAAAGGTTTGAAGGTACCCTTAAAACATATAAAAGTTTCTCTACAGTTCAGTTTACGATGGGTACAAACCTTAAATGCCCATGCCAGGGTAGACGCATTATCATGTACATCTAAATTCTCTATACAACACAGCTTCTTTTTGACAGTATGTAAACGTTGAAATTCATGAAGTTGCCATTACGTTGTACTTTACACCTACCTCGTTACCAAAACATTTTTATGGATGTTTCATATAAACAAAATGTTTTAGCTGTGTGGTGACTGAAATCAACCCTTATTTACTGTTGGTCGTATTCAGACAATGCAGGGTCTAATAATGACACTTTACGACAGCAATATAACATGCATCTGGAGAAGATGTTGTGTAACTTTGGGACACTAGCAGTCTTATAAAAATGATAATAGAAACCTTCAATCATGACTCTTTGAGTATTGATGATAAATGATGGATTATATATCCATTCATTGTTATCCCAGCATCTGAAATACGCCTATTAGTGTATATGTCCATGTAAGTGTCATCAAACGCCATCCTTCAGGTTTGAAAAAGACCTTATCAGTTGTCGAAGATTTTCTAACGTTTCGGTTGACATATGAAATGTTGGAGATAATTATAATCTATTCAGTATCTTTGAATTAAGATGAATCTTAGTTGCAAGTAGAAGACTATTTAGTTTTGTTAAACACATTAAATTTCTCAGTATACTATTGATACCATAAGACAAATTAATATTGGGTGTTCAACTGAAAGTTAATTTTATCAAAACAAATCGTATCCATGTATATTGCTGTGCATCTCGTCATAAAACAAATTCACCTGCCTCTCCACTTGCATTGGAAGCCATCATTCAAATCCTACCTAACCCTCCACAGTTCGATAGCAGCAGCGGGTCAAACAATTTTACTGATCGATTGCAAATCATTTATTCAGCATCCATCTATGGTAATTCCAGTGGACGATTGTAGGTTTCAGAGTAAACTAATGTCACGGTGGTATTTTGGCTTAACCCCTGCACCGACACGTGTGTGATATCTCACCCGTTCACAAACTTATACCGTTTTAACCGTTAATCAATTAAAGTTATTAGTTACACACATGGTATGTAAACGGCTGTCAACGGTGAATATGCACTGTATGGAGTAACTGCACTGAAAATGACATTCTGTACGATGTCATCGCCACATATATATGTTTATACAGACAGACACACAGACAGACAGACAGACAATTGTTTATTCACGTCTCACTTCTGTACAACAATCAAATCATGTACATATAATCAAGAAACATGGGTAAAAGGGTACAGAACCACTCAATATGAGTTATGAAGGACAAAAAACCTAAAGGTACAATTTGAAAATATATAGGATATAAAATTGGTTAGTTTAAGAAAACAAAAGACGTTTCATCTACATATACACAATATATGTGCTTATCACCGTGCACGTCCACGTTAGTATTGAAGAGGAAGGAGCTCGACATTGAAAAGGAAAGAGCCTGACATACACTAGGAAGGATTTTGACCTTGAACAGGAAGTTGTATTGTAACCATGCCAATCAGAGAATTCAGATCTATCAGCAGACAGGTTAATTGTTGCCTTATAAACGTGTTTAAGGTGAGATAAACAACTTGACTGATTTGGAGAGCATGTCTTGGCTTCTGACTATGACATTCTGGACGTATTAGATGCGATAAATGAAAGTAATTAGATTGCAGAAGTCCATAAGGCTTGATGCTGTCGTATGGGGTGGAGTGCTAGCAGATGTTTAGACAGTCAGTGCACTGATACAGTGAAGGTAGGTTTGTCTGATTGGAAAATAGTTTACATCACCTAATGTATATTTTTTTGTGCTATTACTGATCCTGCTCTATTTAAATATATGCTTGCTTTTTTAAACATTTTATTGAGGTCTCAATTGTGATAGTATTATGCTGTTGACATTTTCGATGTTATAAGCCATTATAGCCAGTAAGTAACAAGGCACCAAGAGTATAGCAGGTTTCATTTGTGTTTGTGAAAATTCAAACTATTCTTTCCATTATGGTTTTCAGACAGTAACGTTTACTGGAGGCAGCAAGAAATTTAAAATAAATGGTTTTTGCAAGTTAATGTTCTGCATACTTTCATCATTACTTAGCATTTGGTGTACCTATTCAATTCTACTCATAACGTAGTGAATTGTTCTATGGTTTCATTAACTGGTATGCTTATCATACGTTCAAGCTTCAATTCACAGCTGCATATTTGACAGTAAAGGTAGCTTTGTTTGATTCGTTAAATCGCATCTGATTCGGAAATATCTTACTTCAAGCTTGCTTCAGTTTATTTGCTAAGAATGGGTCTGCTGCCCTGGCTCCTACTGCTGCCCTGGCTTCTACTTCCCTTTTTGTATATTTCATTCAGAGACTCAGTCATGATAGCTTTATGTTGATAACAATCTTTATTACCCACGTGGGACTTCGTAAAGGGGTTTCATAATAATCTGTTATGACACATGTGTCATAACACCTTCGAGTGATTTGATTGGCTGATACATGAGTTTTAACGTTACCGGTACTACTTTCATCAGCTATTTCATTCATGATTTCCATTCATAAGTTTTCGTTCTTAAGCACACGAAAAACGAGAATTTTCAATACATAATCGAATAAAATGGATTTTTAATTGTGGTTACATGCAAGGCTTTTCTTTCTTTCTTTCTTTAATTACTGAAATGTCCGTAAATAGATAGAAAAACGATACAATCTAAAAAAGTAACAAAATTCGTCTAGGTCTATCGGGACTCATGTAAACAAACATGGCGTCACCCGTAAAAAACAATGATTTGGTCAAAATCTATGGAAAAGGTATTGGACGAGTTGTGAATGTTATTCGGCCTTTTAATACTTTCAACATATATGTTGTCAAGACTTCTCAAGTACCTAGATATAGACTTACTGTTTTTCCTGTTTCGCCAAGCGTCGCCGTATTGTTTACAGTGACTTGTCCTTTTATCTGATGAAGAATAGTTGCAATTGAATGAAAAGTTTCTTCACCAGTTGACAGTTTTTGAGACATAAATTTTTAGATAATGTTATTCCCTACAGAGGCCAAATGTTACGTGTGCCATTCAAAACGTGTCTTGTTTCCAAACAGTTCTCCAAGTCACGACACGCCTGGAGTGACGGTCGGCTGACGTTGAGTCGAGGTTTAGGTCACGTTTATCAGTTCAAAATGTTGATAGTTTTCGCGTGTTTACGCTGAATTAATTTTTTTAGCTGAAACCTAGTCTTTAAATGAAATGAATTAAATGATTTTTGCTCTCAGTTGTAGTTTATTTTCCTCTGTTTCTTTATCAAATATAATGAACTACATTACACCAAAGCAGCGTACGTGTTTCGAAGTGAAGGGGGCCAATCACCAGTGTATTGTATTAATCCGAGTTTTGCGTTTCTCTATAGGGAAGCTAAATTTTACTTTAATTTGACGATGTTTTCATTGTAAAAAACGTGGGTAATAAAAATAGGATACAAAACTCGTTCCCCTTTCATATCAAATTTATGTCCAAGGCCAAGGCTCGTGACAAAGCAAAATTATTTCACTTGGGACATAAACTTGATATTAAAGGGGAAGCTCGTTTGATATCCTATAATTATGTCCAAGACACGTTGTTCGTTCACTGGTCTTTAATAGAGGATATTATGAGTTTCCATGACATACTACGTTTACGACACGAGTGCTTAATATTAGTATGTCCCGAGCGAGAGCGAGGAACATACTGATATTAAGGCACGAGTGTCGTAAACATAGCATGTCATGGGCTTGAATATGATATTCTGTTTATTGCCAAAGTCGAGAAGTAAAAGAAACTAATCAAAATCAACATTCAATCAAAGGCATAGGCGCATTTAGAACACAACGTCATAGGCGAACTGTGACCTCAAAGCATTGTTTTTGACGTCACAATGTAAAAGGGATATTTTGCCCTAGGGCATCGTAAGAAAAATATTACCCCCGATATGATTGCCCTCATAGGTAATAAAATTTATTATTTAGATGTATTGTAAGCTTTTATGAGTTTATGAAATACATCTTTAATGCCACCACTTTTGATTAATTTCAAAAAAAAAGTATCGGACATTTATTTTTGCGTCACAAAATCTTAATTGCTTTTTCCACATTGACCATAAAATTAATATGTATAGACGTGTTAACTTCCAAGTGAAAATGTTCAGTATGAAGGTAAGTAATATGCTTGATAAGTCTCAGATTATTGCATGATTAACCCAAGACAAATATTCTTTGCCTATTTTTGAATATCAGCATGCACTAGTCATTGTTTATGACATATGATATTTTTGTGTATATAGTAATTAAACGTAACTGTAAATTGATTTAAATTTGTTAGAAATAATGGAAACAGTTGCATAAAAACGTATAAAAATGTTGCATAAACATAATGTGTGAGATACCAGGAGTAAACAAGTAAGAGATCCTTTCAATGTTGAATAGTTATTTTAAAAAGAGCAAATGTTCTCTGCATCATATAAGGTTCCTACGGAAATCTCATTATTAGGTCATTGATTTTAGGATTTCATTCAGCGCTATAACATTTGAATAAAAGTATTAAAAACTGCTTATACGAAAGGACAAAATACACCGTTCTTGAAACATTCCCTGCCAACTTTAATACAGAACGCCCTTCTTATGTGGGAGATCATTCGGTATAGATTCCTACAAAAAGTATGTAGGATAAGTGTGGACACATTCATGAATAAGAATTTAAGAATTTTGCATATAAACTTATATTAATGTGTAAAGATCAAAAGAATATGGGTCGTCCTTCATAAAATTTCATATTGTTTAGCTTTGGTTGTAAAGTATAAAGGGACAATACGGCCATCATACCATTATGAAAGATGTTTGATTCCGAAGTACTGGTTGAATTCAGGACAACAACACCAGCAACAACGTCATGAGAAAGCAAGGCCTGGGTTGGTTCTAGTATAAGATCGATCATTGTTAAATGTTTGCCTTATAGAATGGTACATGTATACGATTCGCTTTAGAATCTTGTATCATCAAACTTCAGTTTTAAAAGATGTTCGACAAGCGTTGAACTTCTGTGATCTTTCAATTTCTAATTTGATGATTTACTCAGGGGAGTTCATTTTGTCTCGGGTCTGTGTCTAATTATTCAGTTCAATTTGTCTCTGGTCTCTTATTCAATTAAGAATTTAAAAAAGACTGTGATATCTATTGTAATTCTGATCAGAGGAGGATTGGGTTCGTCGTCATCTATTAAACCTACTGCATGATTGCTCCAAACAATACCCTCGCATCGTCCAGCCAGGTGGTCAACTGTTTCAGGCTGGTGTTTTTAACACATAGAATGATTAATTCACAGTTAAACTGGTCCCATGCCAGGAGGGTGAACACGTCAACCGGCACACGTATGACGTTAATTGGTGCGGTATATCCGTCAGTTTAGGGTATTTATTTGAGGTGTTTTCACATATAGGTTTTTGGTACGCTTTGGTCATGAACAACTTTGGCTTTGTGATATGTTTAATAAGTTCTATCAGATGCTGTCAGAGAATCACTCTGTCGTCACGAAAGGACGTGTTAGCTGCGGTAAGTTGCTTCTATGATGAATACAATTACTTTAAATCAGACTCAATAGTTCATGCTGTGTCTGTGGTAGTTAATATGCTTCTGTCTTGATGATAAAGACAATGCCATAATGTACAGCATCAGTGGTTTTGTTTGCCTTATCTGATTTGTTCTATCAGCTTGAGGGATTAACTATGAGTAATAGGCATTATTAATCATTGAATAGAACATACAGAATACTATCGAGACTGAGTACGTTATATTTTGTCAAGTCATCAAATTCCGTCTCGATTAAAACAGTTAAAATTATATATCTAATTGTATTTTCATGTCAGTCATTTTCATTTGAAAGGCTGGATATTATTCATTTTTTTTATTTTAGCGGAGATATTTCAAATGCCAATGGATTAGTTTTCAATCCAAGTGTAGTATAATCATGGGTATTTGAAATCTTCACTTAATTAGTTAGTACACCTTCGCTATTAATACATAAAAACTTTGAAAACAATCGCAATTTTCAATTTGAAATTAATTCCTTTTTCTTTCATTACGAACTTGTGCATATCATACTTCATAAATAACCGTTTTTATAGAAGCGTTTACAGTTTGAAACCATTTTTCTGTATTCATTAAAAAGGGGTGAATATAATCTTATTCTCAACCTTTCCTGAGAAAAGAATTTGATAGAAGGGAATAGGGAGGGTAATCTAAGTTGGAGAACTTGTTCCCAACCCGCCTCATTATCAATTTTTATGTAAAAATCCCCGACAGGTTTAACAAGTCTGAATAAACTACTTAAGAAGTTCAGTAATTTTTCGTTGTAGAAACGTTGACATTCTTATTGTTAACTTTATATAAACTTAAGAAAATTTTAATACAATAAGTTTTGATAAATACGCATCTTTTTGAAGTAAAACCTGTAAGAGATATTATCCTTCTATCAACGAAGTACATTACCGGCTCTTTTGAGTCTCCTTGTTCCGTAATTCTATGAATAGTCAGAAGCTTAGACATGTAACTTAATGGGTGGGCGTCAGCAGCTACATCGAGATTATGGTGACCATTTGAAGGTCGAGGTATAAGAGAGAAGTCACTAAAATGTTACTGTTAATGTGTTCATTTATCAGTTCTCTGCACCACAACTTCTAAATGCTTATCGAAGAGTTTTTCAAGGATTATGCTTTAGATTCGAAAGGAAGGTAAGTCGCATTTGGTTTGACGTGTTTAGTTGATTGAGGCAATTCCATAGGTTTTTCTGTGCCTAGATTTGAGGATTTTGGGTTCAATCCCACATCAGAGTGACACAGAGTATATGTCATAACATTTCTATATGGAACAGATGAGAGCCAAAATACCATATGTCCGTATGTCACCGTAGTTCGAATAGCCTTTCTGAGTAACATGTTTATCTCTGATATGCCAACATTATTTGTCGAATTGTTAGTTGTAAATAAGTTTCAAAAATTACGTTTGAGTCGCTGGCGCGCTCAATTGTCCGTGTTTGATAATCGATCTCGACTTTAATCTGTTCATTGTCATCTGTTGTTGGGTTGAAATATGATAAACTTCATAAATGTTGTAATTTGATCGAGAAGTAGTGGTTGTTTCTGAAAATCAACAACTATATTGCTTTTGAGTTCATTATAGTGACATTACACAGGCTTACGCCGAGATTTGTGACCGCAAACTCAAACGTAACTTCGGAAGCCTATTAACAACAGACACGACGACAAATATGTGCTAATCTACATGTAAATGGGTCACAGATTTCGACTTCTTAACACTAGTATAGCCGTTACAATTGAGAACAAGAAAATAGCATCATTTTGGCATTTTAGAAATGAAGATGTAATTTTATAAAGGTTATTTGAAATTGAATAGGGATTTATGATATTTTGACTCATATCTAAGCCAAATACAAAATCTATGAAACATACTCTGTGTCACTTTAAATTGAAAATCATATTCACAAAAAACCCAATAAAATAGATAACTCGAGCAAATTTGAATTTCAAATTAATAAAGATTTCTTTATTTTTACATTTAAAATATTTATATCTTTATTGCAGATGTGGCTGCGACTGCTCTCGGTGTGCTTGGCTATTTGTACAGCTACTAGTGCCAATTACCCTGCTATGGGCAGATTGTGTGGTCGGGAGCTTGCTGACACCCTCGATCTAGTGTGCTTGGGGCGTGGCTTTCACTGGGAAGTCAATAAGAGATCAGGTACAATGTTTGAAAAAACTTTTGACTTTCGAAAACTTACAAATCCATCTTGAAGCAGATTAACATATTCCTTTTGAACGAGTTTTGCCGTTATGAAACTTGCAATTATCGAATGTAAAAAGACATCCATAGACATCATCTTATGAATCTGGTTTTAATGCACAGACGAATATCCTACCCTTTTGGTACTTTGTCTTTATATCACAATCACTAAGAAGCATTAAAAAGTCTACAACCGCTCTTCAAAATTTTTATTCTATTCATGTACGTTCTTGGTATTTTGACTTAACGAACGTTAAGCCTTGCTATTTTGCCTCAATGAATGTATATCATTATCGTGAGAAAATTTATCCGATACAATATCCCTATGGTATTCTCACTTCAGGTGTGCCTTTAGTGACCAGGAGAGCGGGACGACACCGTCGGAGCCACGCCATGCGTGGTATTGTTGAGGAATGTTGCCATAATGTTTGTAGTGTGTCCATGTTGGAGAGATACTGTGCTCAACCGGCGAGTGATAGTGTTCTTGGAAGGCTCGAAGTAAGTATATTTAATTTGAACCCTGTTTTGACCAAATTATTTCTGTCATTCTACATCGATGGCTAATTTCGGCCTTTCTGCATTGTGCATAAAATCGTGTTCACATCGCAGTATCCTACGTGGTGCAACTGCGAGGAGATTTCTGATGAAGCTACAAAGTTCAGTAAACCGGTTTTGAAGACTTGCTAGGTCTTGCAAGAGAAATTCGGTTGTAACAGATATCTTTATACATATACACTTCCGTAAGAGACAAAATAAGACACGCTGGCAGTTGTCATAAATTGAACAAAGTGCGAGAGAGGTATGATTTATTCTTTGACGAAGTTGTCAATATAGTCATACTTAAGACGTTGTTAGGAAATAGAGGAAATCTTTGCGTAACGAGGTTACACAACATTGTCCCTCCGTGATCTCAAACATAATTGCCACACTGTGACACAGTGTATGGTATCAAAATTGGAATTCTTACAACACGTGTAACAAAACGGAGATCATTTAGGCAACTAAAGAAAGTAACAAGATATTTCTGAGTACGGAACGCTCACGATCATCTCTACGTTAATGTAAACCGTGACCCGTTGATAGCAGTGCGTCACATTAAGAAACTCATCGATTACGCTGATTGCCATGGCTATTCAGCATGAGGTGACTTAAAGAGAATATCTCTTGTTCATTAGTGCGAGGCCATTCCTTTTCTTTATCAGAGTAGGCATCAACGTATAACGTATTACTTGTTACGTATAAGTTTGGATGTACAAATACGATTTAATGGTCATTTATCTTGCAATCTTGTCATAATTATATCAACCTTTTATAGGTTTGTATGATGATATGCAACTTTTAAAGAAGTAAAATAAAGATCCTTGAAAGTCAATTCCCAGCAGGCTTGTTTCTTGCGTAATCGATTTCAAACAGCCATCAACAACATGTTTTTCTCCTTTATACAAAAGAATAGAAAATACCAGAAAACAAAAGTCATTTATACAAGGTCAAAAGATACTCCTTTTTTGTCAACACTTTTAATGTCACTTCAAAGCAAGATCTACTTAACTAGATTTAGTATAACAAAATTGATTTTTTAAAGATAGAATGCAATCATGTAATATACGGTCCTATTAAATATCAATTGAATTTGTTTATTCAAACAGTAATTAATTTTCACGAAAAACAACAACAAATTAGGATAAATACAAAAGATATAGGATAACAATAATGATTCATTACATTAACGAACTGTTTCATTCCAGAATCATCTGCGAACACAGTTTCGGCCTGATGGACGAGTAACTCCTGCCACGCCCCCCACCACATTACCCCCCTCTCCGCCTGCAGTCAACAATCCCTCCACCCCCTCCTCTCAGCTTGCCTCAAACCCTCGAAAATTCAACTCATTTTTCTATCTTCATGTGGGAGGATTGAGAGCAACGAGAAGTCCACTGATTTGATCAGATGATCCACGGCACCGAAAGAAAACTTCAATCAACGCTATTCCTTTAACTGTCTTTGATTTGATCAAGGAACTAGGCGAAGGCCTTGACTGTTATTACGTTTTGATGCTTTCAACAACTGAAAGAGTACCATTGAAAACTGTTTTTATAACAGGAACATGAACAAAAAGGACACAATGTTTTATCTTGACTTGAGGCTGTAACCTTAAACGTAAACGTCCCATTGCAAGCTATAGCGTTTGCCATCGGTCAAGTTTCTCCTTTTCATTTCAAGTCCAATGAACTTCTTGATGACACTGAATTGAATCTCAAACAGTGTATCTGATGCCGCCTTAAAGGGTACCAAAGCAATTAACAGCTTCCCTCTAAAGTGATTTCAATTCTAAAATTGACAAAGCGTCCTAGAATGAACGTGAAGCGAGCAGAGACGTTGACGTTTACCTTAAATATGTATTATCTGCCTTACCTCTACGAATCCAATCTTAGTTTCTCCCGATTGTGACTTTCTGGCTATTGCTCACACTGACAGATTCAATGGAACAAGAATGAAGCCATTGACACTGAACTATATGTGAAGTTTTGTGTGTTTAAAGACAAATGACAACTTAAAGAAAGTTCTGTATTTTATCATGTGTGTGTACTGTGTGTATCAAGCTTGTTTGACTGTTGATCATTCTTTTACCGCGGTTGTAGCTTGAGTCATACATTCCTACGCTAACCTTTGTTCCGTTATAAGCACTACTCTGACCAGAAACGGAGAAACATGTTTGAATGCAATTGAAATTCGCTGTATAATAAGCGACGCTATTTAAAAACTATCATTCCTAAGTCATTTCTATATCCTTCAATAAAAATAGAATTTATTTGACTTTGCCCTGTGCCTCTGAGTATCTGAACATTGTTAAAGGCAACTGAATCTTTAAATATTTTCATTAACTGAAATTTGCAGATAGTTTGTGTTGCAATGCTTTGCCGATAAAGGAATACTCCCGAGACGTGCTCGAATAAGAATAGTGTTCAGCGTAGGATTTCTATGATTTGAGATACCTCCTTGGGAAGAGAATGACTTTTAATGCTGACATGCTGATCTGATTGCCTTGGTAGATTAAATATCGATATGGGTAAGCGCGAGAAGCCGGGTCAAAGTATCGATATGGTTACAGTAAGGCTGGAGTTTGGGCATGTAGAATTTAGTGTAGAAATAACATATATTCAAGGTCAAATAACAATTTAAGTGAGTAATGCGATCCAGTGAATTGTGTAGTTATAAAAATGACAAATGTTTGGATGAATAATACTAGAATTTATACTCTTCTGAGAAGGGGAGATACAAATGTAGTTTTTTTTTTTTTAGATAACTGAACATTTTAGGGACGCAAAGTTTTATATTAAGTTCTAAGTTCGTTTCAAAATGGTCGACCTTTTAGCTCCAGTCTCTTAAAACTTTATATAGATCTGAGGTTTTGTCATCTCTGGCATGTTTTCTGGAAGTCTTTAGGACGTGAAAGCCAATTGAGAATTTTAGTAGTCAAACGATCTGTTCATCGCTTTCAAAAATGAAGATTAATGATATAATAAAATCTGTTCCTAGTGTTGAAAATTCACTTCTTTATGATGTTAATTTGAATAGAAATGCGTATCCTAATATACATGTCCAATTTAGGTTTCATTTGAGTAGATGTCCATCTACTTTCTCCTACTACTTCATTTACTAATACTACTACGATTTAGTAACATACATACAAACATATTGTAGCCATAATGCTTATTTCTGTTATTTTCAGCCAGGTTTATGGTGCTCAATAAAATTGCATCGATTAAGAAAAGTGTTCATTTTTGTCACATTAGGCAAGGAAGGTCTAATGGGCTTATTTCTTGATGATCCTTGGTTCAAGAGCCACCTACTGAAATATACTCTCTCTCTTCTCTGCTACATCAGCGAATCTATTCCGTACCCTATTCAAACTCATTGTCCCGTATCGCTGAAAGCTGTCAATACATGGCCATCTATAGATTTCAGATTTCAGCCAATGAAATGTTATTTTGTAAAGACCAAGGCAACAATATTTCAATTCAACGGTCCTGTGCATGTCATCCGGGTACTGCCACTACTGCTTGAGGCAATGCGAAGATAGATAGCAGGGTAAAGTAGGAGCGTTGTGGATACAAATACACTTCAGTAGCAGGATGTACTTTATGCTGCTCAATAACTGAAAGCTGACGTCCCAACAACAATTTGCTGCTACAAAAGCAACACCCTTTGTTCTGAGACTTTTGAAATAGAAATAAAGAAATATAGCCAATAAAGCCTGTGGGGTTACTGGGGACCCTTCAAAGGAATTTTAATATTATGCACTTAGAGCTATTTAACCCTTTAGAATCCATCGACATAATAAACTAAAATATTTGTACAATATTTTCCACTTAGCCGATGTGACCTTCATTCATATTGTTAAAGTGACACAGAGTATGTTTCAAAATTATTTATGTCGCTTAATTGATAACCAATATACCATTTTCAAATCATATCGAATAAAATACAATTTCATCATTTAAATGCCAAAATAATGATATTCAGAAGTTTAAAAAAATAATCCACAAACGGCAATATAAATGTTACGAGATTGACATTCAACATCCCATATGCTTTTATACCACTTATGTGATGTGCTTAACACTACCAAATCATATTTGTCATTGTGACTGCTTTGTAGATTTCCAAAGTTACGTTTGAGTCAATGATGCGCTCCACTGACCGATCACAAATTGTAAATTGAGGCTGTTTATTCTTACTATACTGAACTGATACGCATTAAAATGGTAATTTTCAGATACAACAAGTAGTTCTGGACTTAATAACACCATTTTTAAAGTTTGACATAATTTACCCAAACAACATTTTATGGATCTCCCTGGCCACAGAGGGAACGCGAAAATAAAAAAAAATATTGGAAATGTTTTGAATGGCCTCTTGATGACGTCGCAAGGGTATGGCGTCACATAATAAGGGGCGCATAACACATACCAACACAATAATGCAATACACTCATTTATGATAACTCATCAGATGATATATATTTGTTAAGCATTAAGATAAGTGTATAAGCATTACAATACACTTTTGCAAATGAAAGACGGAGGACAAGGACAAGCGGCATACAAAGTTTCGTGCTATTAACGTATCTGCATGTGGCTATTTGGCCTGGTGAGTTAACGTTCTTTTTTCCAATGTTGATGCTGAAGTTTGCCTTTTGTTATCATCCTCGGGCTTTGCAAAGAACAACCATATGATGATAAAGTGATATTATGTGAGGCTATCATAAATAATGAATGGGCTATTAGGGAATGGTGATTTGAGGCTCCACAGTTATTAGAGGCCGAGGAAAATGCATGCATCATTTTGACAAGAGTAACTTTTCATAGGTTGACCAATATTTATCACATCTATCATTTGGGATTCGAATTCGTTCATTCATTCCTAACTCGAACGCTCTACCACGGTACTAAGGAGCAAGCGGAAAAATCCTGTTGAATAATTATTGATAGTTGCATTTCTTATATTTCTTTATAACGTTACTGAGGGGGAAATTTTCCTTTAAACGCAGCAATGTGTGGAATGCAAATGCTTTCCAGAAACGTCGGACACTACTCGGTTACATGATGTCAAAGCTCTCGAAATACCAAGTTTCCTTCAGGGATCACCTACAATGCACCAACGCGATATTGTTTCGATTCGATGTATCATTTTAAAGGATTGTAAAGGGTTGACGATTATTGAGAAGCCGTTCAATCTCCGGTATGGTAAGGTCGTAAATCCTGGTGGTTAGGGAGTTCAAAGTCTTCATCCCCAGGCAATCTCATTAAAATAAATTCTAACATTGCTGCACTACTTTACGCAGATTGTAGTTGAGCATTTAGATTTTATTTCAATGAGATTGCATCCTTAGGGTTTACTACCTAGTAGAGTCTAAAAACTTACCATACCCTCTGTAACATGGTTTTTCCCTATAAAAATTTTATACAGTTTCTATTAGATGCTATAATGTTTGTTATGTATTATCGCTTGCATGTGCTTTCGTAATGATATGAAACTGTTAATTTAAAGGGTCGTGTTACATACTTCCCTATGTAGCGTACCCAGCTACACCTGGTAGTTCAGTAGTTAGATAAATCGAAATATCCTGGGTTCGAATGCAACGGAGTTATCACTAAAACTCAATTTGTATCTCCAAATCTGGGGGAATTAAATAAACCTACCTACCTACCTTTGTGACATGGATGGATGATAGGAGGAGAGCACGGTTGGACACAGGATGAAACTTCACCTCCATCACACTCAGTCTCAGATTCATTTATTCAACGCATACCGCCACCAACGGTGGTATAAGAGCCAGACAATTTATATACAACTTAATCAAGACAGCAGAGAAAGATAAATTTTTACATTGACATTATAATACATAAACAACAGTTATAACTAAATATAGTTATATGTTCAAAAATATATCATGTACACATTTCAATAGCATTACATACAATATTTATAACGTGTAAAAAATATAGAGCATGCATTATGCGATTGTATTTCTTCCGATACAATTCACCCTCATTCATAGGCAAAGAACAATCAATTCTTAAAATTATTTTGATGAATTTAGCAAGCTTCTTCAGCACCTTTGTGTTATCATAAGTAAGTAGCTTTTTAAATTCAAATGGGCTCGGCCATGTAATACAGAAGTTGTCAATAAGTAAGGAGCGATCATGATTCAGTGCTTTACACCTTAGCAAATAACAATACTCAACACCCTCTGCAGGGAAATAACATGATTTACGTGTTCTTTCTTGCTTAATAATATTCTGCCGGTGTCCAGTTTCTACAGGAGTCTATGACATTGGTTCCAAAGCGAAGTATTGGTGTAGAAATATGTTTAGACAAGAAGAGATAATTCTCAAAACATGGGTTTTCTGTCTAAAGTCTGTAACATTGTCCTTTTGAACTGGATGTAACCTCCGAGCGCCAGGACTGTTTAAATTAGTCTTTTAGAAGTGATTCAACTTGTAGCATAAGTCAGAGGTATTACATGATTTTTGGTTTGAAATTACACACCACATAGCACAATTATCTAAGATAGATTTGATTAAGAAAATGTAGCAAATATATGTTGTCAATGGTAGAGAACCCTTTTCTAATTCATTGGTCCAGGATTGGGCTCGTGATCACAAATAGTAAATTTTCTGATTATTTCTAATCGTATAATTACGAAGAGATGATAAGACTAACTTTTGGGACCACACCTCTATAATGAATTGACATATATACCCACAGTCTCCAGATCTATCCCCCATTAAACATCTATGCCTGTCAGCCAGCACCAACCAGTTTGGTCGAACTAAAAAATCTCTTCATTAAGAATGGGCACAGTTTCCAATCGACGCCTGATGGCAAATATGCATGGCATGTAAAATGAGTAACGATGAGCGTTCCTTTACATTTTGTCGATAGTATATATCAATCAATACTCGTAATCGTAGCTCACTCTGTTTCTAAATAATGATGATATCAAGCGTCCTAATCGGTGACTTCATATTTAAAAAACAGAAAATAATTAGAGGACAAATCCTGCCGTTGACTTCCTAGCTTTGTCGCTGATTGGCTGCTTACCATACACAGATCTGCACTTAGGTCAAGAAACCACAGGGAGGTCTCCAGACAGAGGTAGTTACTGATCCAATGTGATAAATGTGGTGTTTAAGCTATTCATAGAACTTAAAAAGATCTTATCAATAATTTATTGATGGTTGTTTTTGAACGAGAAATGCTGAGGCATACTGAACTTCAAAATTATGAATACAGAATGTGATCCTTTTCTCGAATCCTGATCTCATTTTAATTCGATAAAATTCTTCACTTTGTCTACTCGAGAATCGAGAAACCGAGGCCGTAGTGAAGCCCAGAAGGAAAAATGAAAACTTGATGTTTTACATTTGAACAAAGTCTTACGCCTCGTCATTTACAGTGTCTGTAAATAGTCCACCAAATAATCTTTGTGTAAACTTTGTAATACAGGATAACCTTTTCCTTCTCAATGACTGTGTACAAGTAAAGAACCTTTGGCACAGTTTAGGCCCTCATTAAGCAAGTCTATATTAAATTGAAAAAATACGAAATAAGTAGCCTAAAGAAATAAAATCACATGGATATAGGAACAGGACTTATTTGAACAATTCCATAAATGTTACTTTTACTTTAACCACTTTGCTGTTTTCACCCTTTATGTCGGTGAGTAAATGCTCCTGGAACACGAAATCATATTTTTTTACGCTTGGTCAGTACATCGGCTGTTTTGGTTCAATGCATATAGATATCATAAATAACTTTATCTGTTTTCATCAATTCTAATAGACGTCAGTACCCATGCCAAGACGTTAATAAGTGCCAAGGTACACCCATTTACGTATCAAATCAACAGTCACTCTTCACGATTTACACAGGGGAGGTTAAAAGAAGACATAGATATTTTAACCTTTTTCCAGATTTGGATATGTTTTTCGATGTAGAATGACAACGATATTTCATTTTGGTAAGATATGACTTAGCAAGTTACTGTTAATAAAACAATGTTTCAAACAAATCTTTGACATCAGTTGAGAAAAGATGATAAGAATTGATAACCAGCAGTAACAATTAAACCCAACAATAGGCAATATCTCCAACAATAGTTTTTATTATTGTTCAAGTCATGTAAGACTTTAAATGATAACGTTAATATACATAAACTACCAATTGCATAAGAAACAGATAGACTAGCTGTCTAAAAAGAGTGATTGCTTTTTACCTATTCTTAACATGTATGTAGGCAATTAATTTTTTTTACAGCACTCATTTCCCCTGTCTATAGTTTAGTTTAGTGTAGTTGTGTATGTTCTTGAAGTCCTTATAAAACGTATAATGTTGAGATAAACTTTATTTAGCTTTCCTAACAACATTTTACTGCAGAAAAGATTATTTAAAAAATGAATTCAATTGTATCAAGCCCTATCATTGGGTTCTTGTATCATTACAATATTCAAGTGGGGGGGGGGGGGGGGGGGATAGGTTGAGTACAGAACAGAAGGCGTAGTTCATATCTTTTCCCTATACTCACTTCGGTACTTTAAAGGGAAAAAGCATCGCGAAAGTCTAAAAACGGTTACAAAGGTGATTAAAGGTTAAACTGAATTTCAAAACAATTTGAATCTAAGAAGCATATTCAATGAAGGATTTTAAATGCTCAGTGAAACTAAGAGAAACTTTCAGATTATCTGCATTGCGATTCATAAGTTTATACCAGAATCCGGAATCTAAGGATAGTTCTTTACCTTGTTGCACGTAGAATAAAGATGAATTAGTCCGAACTAGAAGAGGCTTGTTTGATACATGAATTGACGAATCTGATAATTAAAAAAAAGCTTCTCTTGCCCAAGGCCCAATGACTGGTTATTTTATGCCTTGTACCATAATCCCAAATTGTCTGTGCTGACCCCTGGCCTACTTCGACAGAGCTCGATACATACGTGAGGAAACTTTTTGCCGAAGCTGCTGTACTCAACCACGAATTTTGCGCTAAGCATCAAGTTTTTTATTAGGCAAAAAAAGAGACGGCATGAGTTATTGCCTTGCGGGAGAAGTGAAACTCAAACGAATAGCAAAACCTTGCGATACCCTATCATAGACAAAAAGTGGCTTCCTATCTTTTCAATAAGTCACAGACTGTTCAGAGGTAATTGAGACAGCCATTCGTCAAGTTTTGATGATTTTTTCTCGCGAAAATTTGGCTGTCTGTGCCGTTTAGAAGGTTATCTGTATCCCGGAGCACCCAAGACACAGATCTTTTTCTCTAATAACCCATTTCCTTTGATATTGGCTACTGCTGATAAAGGGAAATGTTTTGAAAATAAGATGTCATCTTGTGATTATGTTTTGTCCTTGAAATCAAATACAGCAACCAAAGCTTACTTAGATCACCAATAGTTTATCAAATGAAGGTATTATAACAAATGATGATACTGAATATTTGATGAAATAACTAATAATCTTTTGTCAATTTATTATTCTATATTTTGATATTTACTTCGCTTTATTTTTCACCAATAGCAATCAAGTCTTTTCAAAAGAACTTTATTTAGTTGTAAACGATATCAATATTTGTAAATGTCAAATACATGCGTTTCTCAATAATTGGTTTTCCTGTTTTCGAGTAAAATGAAACACTTCTTAACTTTCTTTGCGATAAGCTATAAATAACTGCGCAATTATCCCCTATCTCGTTAAATAACATATTGTATAAGAGTCAGGGAATACTTTCCCTTTAAAATTAAGGAAAAATACTTTTTATGTCTGCTGCGTTACAATACTTAACTTTGTGTAAGTTCGTTGTCAATATCAACAAACATAGCACATTATCTAACATGCTCTATCAATCAATCATTTATCACGTTCAATTTGGAAAAAGCAGCTTGTTTATCCAAAGCATGTTGTCTCTTTTTCATGAAAGGCAAAACAATTGCATCAAAAATAATTTTAAAGAGGTTTTTTCCTTGTTCAGAATACATAATCGTTTCGTCAAATAAAGTGGGTTTTTTTTTTTAAATTTAAAAAATATTGCTTTTCCTTTTCCGTAACAGAATTAGCTTTAAAGGTTAATCAAACGATTCATGGGAAAATATTGAAATTGTTTTTGTATAGTTATTATCATATGATATTGACATGATATTTTAATTCATGAAATCGAGTCTTCGAGTATCGGGTTCTTGAAAAAAAATGAATTAAAAAGCACATGGTCATTCTCACTTGCAAAAGATGCACACAGTTTGATTAAAACGATCTTTTTCCGAGGAATTATTTTGAAGAAGACTCTGTCGGGATTCGAACTCATTCTATCAGCGGTTTTCCTGTATAGAGGGAAAAAACCCATAGTAGAATGAATTCGAATCCCGGTAGAGAACCCGCTCAAATATAATGAGACTTAGAATACTTTTTATATCAAGATAGAAGAAAAGCAAAAACATTGCCATTAAAAGTGCATTTACTCAACTTCTGGTGCTGTTGCCATGGTTTATTTATCATTTACAACACGTCCATGAAACGACGTTTGTTTGTGTTGTTATTTAAATGATTGAGTTAACGAAAATAATTAATCGTGTGTGATTTTCACAGAAATAGATGATTGGAACAAGTTGTTGAAAAAAGTGTATTTTTGTGTTAGTGAAATATGTTTTACGTCAATATATATTCTAATCTTCTCAGAATAGACACGTTAATTGAAATAGGTTATTACTTATCTGTTTCTCTCGACTATAGATTATACATTAATAGTGATTGTAGCAGTAGTAATAGTAGTAATGGTAGTAGTAGTATTAGTGGTGGTAGTAGTAGTAGTAGTGATAATAAGAATAATAATAATAGTAGTAGTAGTAGTATAAGTAGTTGTTGTAGCATTTGTGACATCAGGTTAAATGTTTCATCTACTTTGTACTTTAATCTGTCTAAATAAATTTAGATCAATAGTTTTTTCAATATTTGGTCATACTGTAATAATATAATGTAAAACTGTCTATCTGAATTTATTAAGATTGTACTGTAATATATTGACTATACATACATTTCTGACACAAAAATGGGGTTTTATTGTAAGGTAAGGTAATTCTTTTAAGAATCAAATCTTCCTTATGTTTCAAAACAACTTTCAAATATTAGTAGTAAAATTTCAAATAGATAGATTGACTGTGTTAAAGTCTGAGCCATTGGCTTTGAAGTTCATCAGGCTCCTCACTATAAACATCTCTGATACTTCCGGCAGCGTGCTACTGGATATCCGGAGAACAGCAAGTTGTTTTATATTGCTTTTCATTGGTGCTATAAACATGAGAGATGATTCAATTGAAAAATAATAATAGACATATGTAATTACCTATCAATAAACCTGTATAATTAAATACCTAAATGTTTTTATCTATACAATGTACAATGATCAATCCCAAATTGACAAACTTGGGTACCTGCACGGTACCTTCCTACAAAATTTGAGATTATTGGGGAAGTCGAAAACATGAATGATCGAAGTGTGGACGTCGGATAACATACCATGCCATATTGCCTATTGGGAATGACGAGCGAAAACTGAAACTCTTCCCCGCAAGCATTCCCGTTTTAAGGTTTCGACAATCGTGTTTCCTTTGGATTTAAATGCCATTGGCCAGTTTGAATAGGTGAGATGAGGTGAGGCGTGGAGTTTTAGAGTTTTACGCCGATTGCAAGAGTAATTAACTTATATCAAGGCTGCTTGTAGTGTTGCAGGGAGAAAGCCCCCAGCACCACTGTGGTTATCCATTGGGGTGAAACCTGCGAGCATCTACCGGAACTAATGAACCATGGTTACTACTGCACTGAAATGCGGTGTAAGATTGCACCCAAACCTTAATGCATTTAGAAAAGTCCTCCTTGGCAGAGCAAAGCGGAATTCGAACCCCGTAACTCTTGATTCAGAACCAAACGCGTTAACCACCTTCATTTGCTGAAATACTGTTACTGTTACTGTTGAATGAAGCATTTGTAAAATTGATCTTTAGAACTGCTGTTTATCGACCTACGCTAAACAGTGATCTACAGAATCTAATACTTAAAAGATAAACATTTTGGCTGAATTTAGACTCTTTCAATAAATTATTTCTTCAGATCCAAAGTTCTAAACATCTGTACACAGCTAAGTCTAATAACCACTTTATAATGGAATCTCCCGGAGCTTGGTTCTAAAACAAAACCAAGTTTTTTAACACCTCTTTCTGCGGAAATGTCAGTACTTAAACATCTTGGTATTAAACTTTGAAGTCATTTTCAGTTTTGAAACTTTGAGATCTCATTTATCTAACACAAGATGAACATTTCTTAGAAAGCATATCATCAGAAATGCATCAAGTTTAAAAACATCGTTGGAAAACATATTATTGATAATATGTCAATAAGATTAAAAAATAAAACGATTTCAGAAGAATATGGAGAACCAGAGTTCAAGGAAGTCATATCACTAAATACATTTTAACGATAAATTGTCACGTTTTTATCAGTATTATACATACATTTTTATTTTTCTTGTATTATAAAACTTGTAATCAATATTACTCATGAGAAATGATTCATGAAATATCCCTGGAGCACGATCTACAATTTTATTTTCAAGAGGCGAAATAACAAAAGCCATAATGAGAGCGAAATCTGATGTCACTAATGACATGTTTATCCTATTCAAAGGGATTTGATTTTGTTTATACAGTGTATACTAAAAAATACATTCTCGTTCCTATTAATCAGTTTGGCCATTATGTATGGCCTTTGAGAAAAATATGATGTGTTCGAGGTGGGATGTAAAACACTTCACGGTTCCTTTAATGCTGTAATGAACTATCTTGTAGGTAAAGGTAATTGTATTTTCAAAAACAAATGTACACGCAAATCATGAGTTGGTAGTGTGTGGTAAGCAGAATTTCGACTTTTTAAACATTATATCGCCATTTTCCGATTATTGAAATAAGAAATATCTTATTATTTGCATTTAGGGATCATGATGAAACTCTAGGGTGGCAATTAGAACTTGACTCATGACAATTTGTATTTTGGCTCTTTTCTGAACCAGGGGCAATATCATAAAATATACAATGTGTCAGTTAAGGGCGAAGCTCCTGCCAACCATATTAGAGACCAAAAATTTACAATATAGAAACGTCATTGGCCAAGATATCCGTGTTCAACATTTCAACTCTCCGAGGTCTGCAGTTCTTGAAACAAAGTCGATAAGCGATAATTTCAAAAACGGAATAATTGACGAACGAGGAAGTTAAAAACCCTAATGGAACCTCTCTAGATACGAAAATTTTAATTGAGCTATGTCTCCAAATTTGTTATACCTTTTTGCCAACGGACGGACACTGGGTGATTCATGACAGGCACATTCGATGAGACATAGGCTGCAAAAAGGCTAGCATGAATCGGTTGCGCCTAATGATCTTTTTCTAAGAAATGGAACGCCTATAACAGGTGAAATGTTCTGAAAAATGTGACAAATGTGGTAGAGTTTGAACATTGGAACAACCAACCTTCCAAAAGCATTTACACTGAAAGAGTCCTTTACTTAGTGCACAGAGAATTTTCACAATAGATAATCAGTTATTTAGGAAAGTGTTCTATTCTAATCACTTATATAAATCTTGATAGCAAATAAGACAATTACCCTTACCAATATCTTCTCAACTGAGGACAAGCTCAAATAAGTTTTTTTCACATCTCATGTTAAACATGATGCTTCAACCCAAGGTCAAACTATCAAAGCTTATTAATCTTCAAAGAAATGTACTCTTAACCAGGAAAGGTCAAATTTATATACGTCAGGCACATACAACTAAGCGGGGTCGCAGCTCCTTGTGCGATCGTAGAATAAAGATGGACGAGATATCTTTGGAGTGTGGCGTTTATCATGGAGGTGTTTGCTGATACCGATAACTTTCATGTCCCTCTGATTATAAGGGATGAAACGTGGACTCATCACTGTGATCCTGACTTCAAGAAAGAATCCATGCAATGGAAACATAAGCACTCTCCAGCACCCAAGAATTCAGAGCTCAGTCTTCTGCTAGCAAGATCATGGTGACCATTTTTGGGGATTTAAGGGGATAGTTACTTATCGACAATAAACCACTTAAAACTACAATAACAGCATCCTACTATGCTGACTTGTTGAAGCAAATGAGAACGGTGATCAAGAAGAAGAGGAACGAAATGTTGACTGCTGGAGTTATGCTTCTTCATGACAGCGCTCCAGTTTACAAGAGCCGTATTGCACAGGCTGCACTTCAACAATGTAGCTTTGAACAACATAACAATCCCCCATACAATCCAGATCTGGCCCAAAGCGACTTTTATCTGTTTCGCAATATGATGTGGTGGTGGGGTTGGGGTTCAACGCCGCTTTCAAGAGTATTTCACTTATATCGAGGCAGTTAGTATGATTGCATGGAGAAAGCCCGCAACACCATTGTGGCTATGCATTGCGGTGAAACCTGCGAGCAGCTGGTGGAACTAGCGAACAATGGGTGATACTGTACTGAAATTCTGTGTAGCATTGCGCCCAAACCTTACTGAGTGTAGAACAGTTCTCTACACAAGCATGGGAGACATTGATACAGGTCATATATATATATTGTGTATGACCTGTATCGATGTCTCCCATGCTTGTGCATATGCTGTCCACCCATCCCTGATAAACATCAACCAAACCCACAAACAAATAGCAATCACAATAGGTTTTAAAATGCCTGTCCCTGGCTACTGTGAGTCCACTTATAGCAAACTGCAGACTTAACAAGCTACAACATTACTGATCATTATATGTTTCTACTTTGCTCATCAACTGTGCTACAGACATTAACTTTGGTTTGTTTGAATCATCATGTTAGTTAACTGTTGCAGGAATAACTTCAATTGATTGAGATGAGCTAAGAAATCAACTCGACTACATGTACATAAATAGCTTTCATTTTTCCGTTGATTAGTTTTTAAATAACAGTTGATTAGTGATGCATATGTAACATTTTTTGCAACTGTCAAATAGCCTGCCATGTTGAATGTGAAAACTTGGATTATTTTGTTGTATATACTTTTTTAATAGCTGCAGTTTTTTTTAAAAATTATCTGATTATTAAATGGAAATTATGTTTTTCTAGCTGAGGTTATTTCTAATCTTATGGATCCCTTTAAAGATCATTTCTGCCATTAACCAATTAGGGAAAATTAGATAAGTTGCAAAGTTGTTTTTTCATAAGTTTGAAATGACCCTAAATCACAAAGTGCGCATAATCTAATTGAAAGGAGAAATCTAACTGCAGCATATTTAATTCATTATTATCAGTTTATCAAAAAACTAACTGATTTCCCTATATGATCATGATCAACAACTGTATAAAGTTTGGTTGATGTACACTTTTTGCAAAATCTGCCCTGACAGAAAGGTTAGCAAACGAAATGACTGATATTTATCATTTATAATAATAACTAGTTTAAACACAGTTAAAATTAACATGCCAAACAGCTGAAAACAATAATATTTTGGGATTGGCTTTTAAATTCTATCAAGATATGTGTAAAAACTTGTCCCCACTGTAAAATTAAGTTTATAACAAGTGCTGTTTCCATGGAAGCAACATATAAAAATTACAAAAGTTGTAAATAGGCCAAAACTCCAGAGAATGTAATGGTTCATAAATGTAGAGCATTTGAAAAAAACATTTAGAAAAAAAAGAAAAGAAATTCCAGCTGACAATTGGCCTTGAAGGTATGAAAACAAAACTTTCCTTTGACAGAAAATAAACAAAAAAGATAAAAAATATCAATGAGTAAAATATTTATTTACTTTTTAAAAAATAATTTCACTTGCTTCTGGGTTTGAGTAACAATCTATTTACGATTATTCAGTCATTCTGCTGGTTACAACTGTTGGACACTTGAGTTAGAAATACCAAAATACCAATCATAAGAAGTCGGTGGAATTTTCTGCAATTCGCTTGCTACTCATTCACAATCTGAAAACTTATAAATTATTCACCTTAAATTAATAGTAATCTAGTTCTATGACTAATGCAATCAAGTTCAATCCCAAAATATCAACAAGATAGATTTTCTGTTAATGTTTGACAACATAAATATAATTTCCTTATGGGCATTTTTAGAAGCCAACCATGCAGATTACAAGATAAGGAAAACACTTGAAGCAATCAGTATTAAAAGTCTTAATCCCTCTTTAAATAGAGATACTTTATCCCTCTAGCTTATCATCATCTCATTAACACCAATCAGCAGTAATTCAGTAATCAGTTTACATAAGCTTCCATCATCTGTTATCTCAACTTATCATATCCTGTTCATCAACCTTGTTCCTTGTATAAACCACTTACCACTGTAAACTTTCCTTATCAAAACAATATGTACATCATAATTGTAAAAACACCATCTCATTTATGTATATATTTGCCTTCATTGAATAATATGTATTACTTGCTTGATAACGGTGTTAGTATCTACACCGAAACGTCCCAATCCATGCAATAAAGAAGTTGACTATCCATAAGAACTCGTTCTTCTTCAAAATAAATATCAGTAACAGTGCTTTGTTAACAAGAACTAGCAACATACTATGACCACATGAATTGATGACATCACAACGCAAAGTTGCTAATAGAAAACATATCAGTCTATTTTAAGATTGATTTTAAATTTCCTAACAATACCATAGTGTTTTATAACTAATCAAATAAAGTAAATGTTTGATAGTAAATGACGAAGCATGTAAGGTTTTATCTGTGAAAAGTAATTCATCCACACACTGATTAAAGTATTTATTCATTCACATGAAAAATCAATAAAAAAAATTCCTTGTTTCATAGCATTTCACACACAATTATGACAATTCTCAATCAAATCTTGCGTTATTCATGTACAAACTTAAAGTTTCATTCCTGCAACAATAACTATCAAGGATCATGCTTTGTATCCCTGCTTTAAGCATTATATAGTCATTAATGGGCTGCTCAAGCGATACAAGGCATTTGTTGTGCTAGGTATCAGGGTATTGAAGGATCTTTGCAGATACAAATACCTAGGTGTTGCATCATGTACAATTGAGGAATATCCTTTTATCTGGGACACATGGCATGTCTGCCCCCATCACAAGGAAGCTGAGCCCCAGTGATGAAGGAAGCATCATCGGAAGCCAGGAAGGCAATAGTCCGAGCCACTTCCTCTGGGTTTCCTGGACGCCCTAGTGCATGGGTCTGCTTTGATCTCTCCAGGAACTGAAATATTCAAATTAATAAACATATGAATTTTTTTAATAACATTTACATTTTTAAATCAATTTTACTTTTAGGAGACAGTAATGAGGTACCATATCTTCAAATAAACAATCAATTCTATTAAGCTAAAAATTTGTCTTTATCTCTCATTGAAAATCTTAGTCTTAGTTTGTAGATTGTTTGTAGATAATAAAAAAATCCTATTTTCATATTTAATTTCATAGCAGTAATTTTAAATTATTGATTTTGATTAATATTTTTACCGTCAAACCAATTCCAGAAGTATTCATGTATTTGTCTTCACAGCAGTCCATACCAATTAAGTTTTAATTGCTCTTCCAACAAAGAGGCGGAGGGTATAAAATCACATATTATTATTGTAAAATTATGGGATACATCAAAATTATCAGCAAATGGATCAGATGCTATTGAATAAATTGTGCAAGTAATCACTTATCATAAGTTTAGTTTGTTTATGACATCATTCTGCTGCTGAAGCTACTCTCTTTCCCTACAGAGATTACTCTGTTTTTCCCAGGTAACCTCTGTCTCAAGTAGCACATTTTCCGGGCTCAAAACACAGAATCCTGTTTGCTTTTACTAAATTTTAGCTTTCATTCTCTTCAAGTAACTCTTAATAGACTGAATTCCTTAATACGTGGGCTGCACACATATTTTGAACAAGGCAGAAGTGAGTCTTGTATGCAGAGCATCTATGATTATATGAAAATGGTATCCTTGTTGCCAAATTTTCACTGAAAGGCCACATTGAAAGCACAGAGAAATATGGCCCATTATAATGATAGTAAGATGATATGAGCTGGGAATGTTGAAGATCTAAATTTATCATTCTGTAAATGTCATGCCAGCTTGGTTTTATACACTATTGTGGTCAGTAAATCATTTGCTGGTTTTGTTGAAGATCCACAGATTGTGGAGAACCCTCATCTTCCTACACAAAGCTTAACTATTGCCAGTCTCGAACTGTCCAAGTTAACCCTTGCTGCCGACATAAGACTTTTCTGGCTTGATACCAGCTCCCTCACTGACGAGTTTTAGATTGTGGAGAACCCTATGAATAAACTTTGTTCAACTTCCTCTGCAAGGAATAAGTTGCAACAGACTCCTGATTAAAACCTTGCTGTTGAGTGCCAATTGTTTGAGTGCAGTTTTCATTTTTTTGCAATAAGTTGCAACCTGCATTAGTTTTCCTGTTTAGTCTACTTGAACTATAAAGTTCATCCATAGTAGCCCAGAATGCAGGAATAGAAACCATTTTTGGAAAACACTGCAAGGCTTAAATTTGCCTATTATTAGGGTTGCTAAGAGTTTAAGAATGGGCAATCTAGAAATAGTTGTTATTCAGTATTATGATAGGTGGGGGAGGCGCTGACCTACGCTATAGAATGGCGAAAATCATTAAGGGAACTAACTATATGGATCAAATAAATGATTCCCAACGGTACAAGAAAGTTAGATAAAGTATGGGGGGGAGTACCGTCAAAACATAGATAGAACTCTTGATAGACTTTCAAGACTTTAATTGTTACGTTTCGAAACGTAACAATTAAAGTCTTGAAAGTCTATCAAGAGTTCTATCTATGTTTTGACGGTACTCCCCCCCCCATACTTTATCAGTATTATGATAATTACATGGCATTAACTCAAATTTTTATGTTAAGGCAAGAGACAGTGAATAAAATCAACCATGTTCAGAGAAATAATTTTTAAGAAAAATGTCTTTAGCGGGATACGAAATATCAGGGAGTTTTCCTCTTCACAACTGTCTGAAAGCAGCCTCCTTGCTGTCACGTTCTGACATAGTCTCAACTAGCAAATCTCGAAGACCTTGCCAAAGGACTTCGGTGTCAGTAATTAGTGGCAAGTAACTCCAGTGAACCATTTATTAAATTTTATCATTGTCATGGCAATAGGGATGATGTGATTGGTCCGGTGCAGTATCAGGAGTACAATAGGAATTTGTATAAATTTGAATAAACTTCTACCATCCAAAGCCTGATGAGCTATAGAGTCCACTTCTTTTAATTCACGGGCTCAGAAAATCAACAATAAAACTCTATTTAACCATCTTTTTCTTTCGCCCACTATAATACTTACCAGACATGATAAGTACTTACTTTTGCCATAGGCAATTGCCATTTTGGTGAAATTCTAAAACTGGCTTTAATTTACACAAACAGGCGTTTCATGTGTCAAATTTGATATTCTCCAAGTGTCAATAATATTTTATATAACAATTCACATTAATAAGGCCCATGGGCACAATAAGCTCATCCTGTTATATACATCAGTGTATTTGTATCCGCAATGCTGCCACATTATCCTGATATTTAGCAAGATGAAAATCACACAGTCTGAAATCGGCCATGTTCTGAGGAATAAATAGAGATTAATACCCAAGCGTGGATGTCATATGTATTTACAACACAAGTGAGAGGCGAGGGAAATATAATTTTTCAGTCACAAGTCTTGTAAATACAATATGACATCCACACAAGTGTGTTAATTTCTTTATTATCCATCCTCTATAAAAAAAAAAAATCCAAAATAAAGCAGATATTCATATTCAGCTGGGATCCAAATAAAGCAGTAGGCGTATGAATACAGTGACGTCAAGGTCAAGGAGCATTGACTCTGTTCTTGTAGGAATAAATCTCACCCCAATTTGAAATAGTCCAATTCTGAACGACTCTTTCTCAAAAACAGTTTTCATTTCATTTATCATTTAACCTTTCATGTTGATTTAAAAAAAAATATAACACCAGTAACAATAATTTTTTTAAAATATTACCTCACATTTGACAGAATAACTTCGATCACATGGGTTAACAGTACAGTAACTGTTACTGCATTTGAATATTGTCGGAACACTCTTACATTAACAACATGGACCGTCAAAAAGAAAGGTGACAAGAGTTGAGACTGAATAACAACTTTACTGTGGTCAACCGAATGTCAACACTTGAACGGCATGTGGTATTTAATTGTCATCTGACAGATTCGTTGACGCTTCAGGTTGGGTTCACTCGCACTCGGGTGATCAGCTGATTGAACAGCATTGCACCTAATGCATTTCCAATGCTGATGATGAACATTTGTATATTGGCCCAGCAAAGATTGTGCTGATAATTTCAGAGGAAATTGTAAGCAAAGAGAGTGCTTCCAGACTGTTGAGGAGAGGTCAGCCCCTAATTGAGCACGTTCGATTCCCACTAGTGTCAAAATGAACACTGCATGAACATCACATATCACTTTATAATCAGAGTGAAAGATTTTTTGACTCCAACAACATTTGCGGAACGCAACTGATATGACCTTCGAGTTTTAGATATTTTACTCAAGCTTTTCAAAATAAAAATTTGCTAAAAAAAGGCCATTTGCCCTGTAAATCATCAGGATTTGTATTATTTGATGCAACTATCTTGTTATTGGTGTAATAAAAATGAAATTTAGCATTTAGTTTGCCTCTGACAAAATTCAAATCAGCCAACCAGCCAGTTCGCCCCGTTGTTGATAGTGCAGGCTAATTCTATTTCGCTTGTATGCTTTTCAGCACTCGAAAGTCAAACATGTCCGACTATTTTCAAAATGTTGAACTTAGTAAATATCCATGTATTTTATGTACTTTCAATCTACCCTAAATGGTTTATTGGACAAAAAGTCAAATCAGACACTATGTTGTTATCTTTCACAAAGCAAACACTGCATACATCAACGTTATGCATAGTAGACGGGATAAATCCAAAATGCCTTTTCTGGAAACAGATGCGTTGAATACATGTTTCGTCTTTTAGTTTGTGATAATCGTTGGATAATTTTTTATTTCGTGAAACAAATTAACCATAAACATGTTGAGAAACAAAAGCAACCGAAACATGTATAAATACCAATAAGAGGTTTCTTGATAATTATCTATTTGTCATATGCGACATACATATGCTAATGAGATTGACCCTTGTTTTGTCAAAAACTGACATGTTATAACTAACTCTGCCGGTATGCCAGTCAAGTAAAGGACATATGCAAATTACTTCAACTTGTTATCTGTTAATTCGAAAATTTATAAGATTTTCAACTGCTATTTGAGAAATTAATCGCCATCTCTTAAAGGCCACGCGCATTGTGATTGCTTGAAGGTATCTGTGGCAAACCAATGAGATTTAGAGGTCAAATGGAGATAAAGGTTAACCTGAAGGCTTGAGTAAAGGAGCCTAGTGAGATCTATATTCTGCGTAACTAAGGGCAGCAATATTAGATTTTATTTTGGTGGGTTGGTTTCAAATCTACAAACTTGCATCTCCTAAGTATAAGTTACCTCCCCACAAAATTTTAAGTTTAAAATCTGAAGTCAGAAGGAGTGGTTCATCTGGACGATGATTGATGGTCTACAGACACATACACCAACAACCTTCCATGACCATCTTCCCATGCAATGACTTGCTAAGACAGGCCTTGCCGCATTTCCCCAACTTTATTTGTAATTTTCATCCAGGCTGCTGCAACAGATCGCGATTGTTCAATGAGAAATCAAATGAGAATTTCAAGTTTTCACCGAAGACTGCGCTACACTCAAAACATGAATTTGAACATGTTTGCAGCAAGGTTTAAATTAACCAGTAATAGAGACTGGTGCAACGTAAATCCATGCAGGGGAAGATGGCCCATGGACCATAAGCTTATTGGGCCATGTATGCATGATGAGCTTGAAATTACATGCTTTACAAAGATATGAACAACGGTGTGTCAGTAATGTGAAGCCTTGGTTGATATCAGGGTAATGTAGGAGTACCATGGATATAAATACATTGATGTAGCAGGATGCAGTAAGTTTTACTCACACATTCTTAAATTTATAGGCTGCGTTGTAACTACATTTGTAGCAAATGGGATTGGACTTCTGCATTGCAGTTATGACTAAACGTAAAGGTTGTCAGAGAGATCCAAAATTGTGTAAGCCTATTTAGAAAAAGCCAAATGTCAATGTAGGGAAAATCTTTTGCAACAATGTTATTGCATTTATGTACTTTGTTCCTAGAAAGGATTAATGACTTAAATAATGAATCTAACACACTCACCTGGGCATATTTGTCATCATCAAGACCCCCTCGTTTCTGTAAGTTTGTTAGTATCACTCCTGGACTGGAAGATTGAAAGAAAAAGGATTGGCCTGGGTACTTATTATTAATATCTTAATTCTAAATATTTGCCTGAAAGTTTTGACTTGTGTCAGAGGATTTTTATTTCTAATCCAATTCTCATTCAAGTCTCCTATTTCCACAATTCATATATCAGGTGCAGGAAAGAGCAAGATTACTTGACAACAGCAGATAATTGTCAAACACAAGAAATGTGAGAAATGTCAACACCAGATGAAGCGGTAAACATACTATCTTAATTCAGGTTTTTGTTTTTATAATAAGGTCACACAAAATTGATTGCCTCATTATATGGTGTTTGGCAGGTAGAAAAAAACAACATGTTGCCATAGTTAAGATGATTATTTGGCTGAAAGAAACATATAATATATTTCAGTACACTAACAAGCCACAGAATTGAAAACAAAGTCGTAAACAATTCTTGAAATATTCCCTTGGAATTTCAAGAAAAATTAGGAATTTCAGAAAAATCTTAATTGAACATGATTTTCAGGAGTTGTTTTGTCCTCAAAATCTGTGGTGTAAAACAAATAATGCATAAATTTCTGCCTCTTAACTCTCTTTATTTAGGTGCAATAGGCCATCAAGAGGCTATTAAGCAGCTTAGTTGCATGGTACAACACAATCAGGTGTCTTTTAGTAAAAAAACTTTATCGACAGACATCGAAGAATAAATCCATACAAAGAAGGATAGGTGAAATTAAATTAATCATCCATATTAGCATCTGTATGCATTTGATATAACCTGAGATGCCTCTGCTTACTTATGATCTACCAGTATTGATATTTAATTGGTGTGAGGTACAGTGTGCAAAAGTGCAAAAGCAGCTGCAAAATCTTTCCCATCTTTACAGCTCAAATAAATCTCAACTTCGAAATACTTGTTGATATAGCAATCATGAAATGTTTTTGAGCTTTAGTATATGATTTGAGAATTGACCATTTTCCAATTTTGAAGTTTAGAGTTATCTGCCTTTGACGACGGGCAACAATGGGAACAAGTATATAGACGTTTATAGATTCACTGTCGTTTCATCACAATAATTATTATCATCAATATGTTACAATCGTCGCATTTTTAGTATAGATTGAGTCGTAACATATTAGCATGTCATGAATTAGTGAGTTGAATAAAATATATTTGGAATAAATAGGCCTATGGTGCAAGGGAGTATTGATCATAGGTACTTTTGTCAACTGTGGGCCCATAAGGTGATTTTTAGAATCAAACATTAGAAGTTTTAACAATCAAATATTTGATGTCGAAATTTCCGTTGCCGCCGTGTACAACATTAAAGGTAAATACTTTGAATTATATTGTGGAAATTGAAATTTGCATTAATAAGTTACATTATTTCTTTCACGTATATTATGAAAAGCATTTGTCACTCCATCCGTGTGTCAGTGTCTTTGTTACATGTATAGAACTAGCTAACCATGGGTGCTTCTACACTGAAATGCAGTGTAGCATTGCACCCAATCCTTACTGCTTGAAGAACAGTTCTCTACTGCAGACAAAGTTGCCGAGCCCCTGGCCAGATTCAAACCACGGACCTCTTGATCGGAAGCCGAACGCGCTAACCACTGCTCTTAGTGCGATTAGGGCACTTAATAAAGTAATAATTTTTATCCAGATCGACCATGTTTATAAACGTTCTTCAGCTTGTCAAAATGTTTTAACCTTTGAAATATTACCAAATAGTAGCTAACAACCCAAACCTTTAATGTAACAACAATATGATTTCCGATTTAGATCGAATAAGGAACATGAACAGGAAATAAAAATTCAAATGTGTGATGTTTTAAGTTCTGTTGATTTTCTTTATTTTGAAAGCCTTCTCCAAATCAGATATGTATTTTTGAAAATAGTATAATGAGGTGCACATATTGCACATTTAGTGGTTTTGTTCTTTATTTAAAATTCAAAATATGAGTAAAAAATGTGAAGAAACGGCATATTTTAATTGCCGTGAAATAATTCGGTTTATCTTCTTACACGTGTCACTAATGGTCTGGTTATTGAACTTTTGACCCATTACCATAACATGTCTTCTTTAAAAATAGTATTCTAAATTTTAAAACCATTAGTCTAATTTAACATGTTACACGTGTGATTCCACATATGTTAATACCGCTATAAATAACAGTTTATCATTTAATGATCATAACGAAAATATTCGCCTTCAGTTAATTTTTAAGATTAGCTTATATGGTGGACAATCATTTGAGACCTGCCATAGTTCGATGGAATGAAATTGAGGTCTAGGGGAGCTTGAATAGTAGACCAAAATAACGTTCAACTAAACGTAAGCGTGGACAGCTTGCCCGCGGTCACGTGACTTTTAAAAGGGACGTCACTCTAACCGACTCGTTTCGCGAAACTGGAAAATGGTCAATTTAAAACGGAGAAATCCTGTATTTAATGCATCCTTGATCTGGATGTAATAAGCTGTATATTTGAAAATGAAATAAAAACAAAGAGAAGGCACGTTCAACATTTTCCCCAACACATAAACTCATTTATAACAAAGATAATGACTTTCTTTTGAAAGAATTAAATTAAATTAATACATATTAATATTATTATATATATTACCTTAATGGCGCTAGCCATTAAAATGGATTGTTTTTACTTCTAACTTCATATTTTTTAATATCTAATACCTGGGAGCTCCAGATTGTGAACTTTATTCATATATGTATACATATATATAAGAAAAAAAATGACACATAGTCAACATTCATTTTATATTCTGAATATATATATATATATATATTTGCACCAAAATCAAATTACAAAACATGATATAGTTCACATCCCATTCTTTTGCTGTCAAGTCCATTATGACGTCAAAGTTTCATGAGTACTGAGTACTGAGTGTCAGTTACTGCATTAAACAGCCTGAAGAAACATGTAGGATGTACCTGCTGAAAAGCTTCGCAAAACATAAATCTACTTCATCTTCTTTATGTATACTCATGTAGCATAACCATGGAGTCTTGTATCTTATTGCCATACCAGAGCATCTCCCCTCCCCCTCCCTTTTTCAAAATCCTTAAACAATTATTGTCAATGCTTTAAGTGAGGTAACCAAAGTGTCAATGTGATCACCTCCATCCTTTTTAAAAAATTTACTTATTAATTATGCAAAGCAGGCATGTTCCCTTTGGCTGACACGGGTTAAATAAGTTGTTTAGAAGGTTCCTAACATGGTTTAAACACAGGTAGAAGGATAAGTGTAATACAACTTTTATCACATTCTAAGCTGTGAATTTCTGAAGGGGAGTGACACTGATACCATCAGTATTGTACTAGGAAGATGACCCTCAGTATATGTTGTTTAGTTGGGATTCAAACCTAGACTTTTACTACCACTGAGCTATCATGGTATATGAAATCAAAATATGAAATGATAAAAGATACTAACTTTACACTGTTCACTCTCACTTCTTTAGGTGCAAGCTCTGAAATAACAAGTCATCAGAAGATTACACATCCAATCGAGACCCAAAATTTTAAACGTATATATCTCTAACCATGAAATTCAAATATCTGATGAAACAATAAGTAAAGATTCAGAAAGGTGTCATGAACACTTTTTGAGTTCTGCTCCAGAAATGAAGCTATTCCTCTTGAGAGTCCTTTGACTTGTTTCCAAGGAAACAGAAACAATAATTTCCCACAATATGAAAATATCAAAAGGCATCACTTCAGTAGGTGGGTAACATACATGCAACACTTCAGAAAGATATGATATGCTGTTTTGGAGTTCTGCTCTTGAAACAAAGCATTCCTTGAATAGAGGAGTCCTAATTCAACAATTTGAAATGTGAAAATTCTTTATCCTTATCTGTCTATATCAATTGAGTTGAAGGAAAGAAACTTTTACCCATTTGTAAGATGGACTCACCCACATCAGAATATGAAGGTAAAAAAAAAAACTATTTCATTTCACCGAAAAAATGTTGAAATTGTTGTTCATTTGAAAATCCTGGTACGTTTAATACTAAATGAAAAACAGAAAAGTTTAACTAATCCCAAATAACTAAAATATTAACTAAATACAATACTAAGCAGAAAGGTTTTTGTGTCAATCGTCTGTCAGTCATTACACGCACTAGTACTATACCCCAACTTTCTTATGGGGAAGGGGAAGGGGCTTACAAGTGAAAAGAATATATGAACACAAGCGCAATTACAGAATGCTATTTTTAGTCACGATATTATCATTGAAAAGAGGAGGGGGATATAAATTTCACAACCTACCTAGAGCCACACAGCGTGTAAACTGGTCAATAGCACTCTTTGACATGTTGTAAGCTAGGACCCCTGGAAACTGAAAATCATAAAATCAGAATCTTCAAACAACTTACCTATCCCAGTTACATTTGTGGAGATATGGACCAAAGATATAAAACCAAAATATCACATAAAATTGGATAATCCATCATGAAAATGAACAAGTCTTGTCATAAAGCTTATGATCCCTAACTCTAAATTAATCTTATCAAAATGCTTTTCTTACTGAATTCTGTCTTATAGGAAAAATGTGTGTATCACAATGGTAAAGGAACTCTAGTCCTCTCTATGGAAAAAGACCAAAACATTAGTTAGAAGCAACATGGTGACAGCACAGCTAACTTGGTTTGCGACCAATCTCAAGTATTTACTGCCGCAAAAAAAAAAATGTGTATTAGAACAAAGTAAGTGGGCAGATTTCTGGAGCTTTTTGGAGAGGATGACATGATGTAAACAAAAGCTGAACTAGAGGTATTTGACAATATGTCATTAAAGAAAAAAAGGATTAAAGGATTGTTTATCATACACAAACATCGTACAATAC
This sequence comes from Phorcus lineatus, assembly GCA_921293015.1. NCBI lineage: Eukaryota > Metazoa > Mollusca > Gastropoda > Trochida > Trochidae > Phorcus > Phorcus lineatus. The sequence goes on from OV121085.1 coordinate 37,520,868, forward strand.
TTGAAAGTTTGAACTTTCAATAAAAAAGTTTTTACATCACTGCACATCTTCTCTCAACAAAGTAAGAAAAACAGACCTCTTGGTTGTGACTTGACATGCCATACAAAAACATAATGTCTTTATTATCTAACTTGCGGCAATCTTAATCATAAAATAACCAGTTCTTTTCAAAACAATGCTTTTTCTTGCACAGTACATATACTCTAAACACCAACAGTGATTAAACACTTACAGATCTCATACCATTCACACTGGAGACGTTGACGATGTTGCCTTTGGTTTGTGTCAAGTATGGAACAGCAAGCATTGTAAGGTGGAAGACAGACCTGTAACACGCATAGAGATGGAGTCATGATGGAAGAATGCCTGCAAATGAAGAACTCATTGCACGTTGAGTTTACAAATATAAAATTATAAAAATCTTTTTAAAAAAATCTGCAAGCGTTTGCTGAGATTCGAATGGAAATATTGCATTAATCATATTATTTCAGTGCCAGTTCTTCAGCATACTACACCTGAGCATTAGGCTCTAATGAGAAATTTTCTGAAAGCATCTGTTTATAGCAGATAAGTCTCCAACCCAAACTACAAACTCTTTTATCCAATGCTGAAAGACTTGAATTACCCTTGACAGAGACTTACATGAGAAAAATATGCTTTGTAGGTTAAGTACTAATTCTTATCAGCATTTTCATTAGAAACAATTCTTTTGAGAAGATCACAGAGTCAGATGATCACCAAATTACACCTTAGCATCTGACTTGGTCTGGAAGACTGTTATCAAGGGTTCATTTTTCAGTTTTATTTCTGGGGCTCTAAGTTTTTAAGAGATGTAAAAAATGACTTTTTGGCCCCTTTATTAGCCACATAGTCACTTATCTATGACTTAAGAATTTCCAATGAACCTATAGACAAACAAACTGTAGAGCCAAATGAAAAGTGTTTTCTAAGTCAAGAGCCATGAGGATATGAGCTTGAAACTTTCATCCTCAAACATTTAAAGAGAGCGTTTCTATACTTCCAGTGAGTCATCTTGATTTTTTAAAACATGAAAAGGACCTTTGTATTTCTACTGATTTTCTTACTTTATTACAAAAATATATGTATTGATAGCATATTAAGAATTGTTAAAATATAATTAATGTTAAGGTAATTCAGCTACGTTTTTTTATGCAAAAGCGAGGATTTATACATTTTTAGCCCCATCGAATGACTTTAAAATGGGTTTTGTCAAATCTTAAAATCTAACGCAAGGTAAATATTACCCTGTGTGCCATGCTTCATGAATATTGTAAAATAAAGACATCTAAATGACAGATATATGTATATCAAGAAATATACCTTTAAGTTTTGTTTCCACAAAAAAATACCATAACAGAACTATTTATTAAAAAAACAAATATTTATAACTTGTTAAATTGATCTAAAGGCAAAATCATAATAATATGACATAACAACGGAGAGAAACAAGAAAAACAGAATAAATTATTGATGTTTTATATACAGGTAGGTGGTCGTGTTTCAGCTAATTAGACCTTCCTAAAATATCCTAAACGTGATACTTGGACTTGTAAACTTGTAAAATGAATCATTCCCATCCAGACAATATCTACATAAGAATTTTAATTAATTTTTTAAATATAAAGCCGGCGTCTCACAGTAGTGGATATTGTTAGTGGGGTCACTGTCTCTCTGAACATAGCAATATTATCTTATAAATGTATGTGATGCTTCAGAAATAGATTGTAATTGTTCAGCAGCTTATAAAAAAAAGAAAAGCATTTTATACTTTTATTCATGTGAAAGTGATATTTCATAGTTTCTTGAGAAAATATATAATTATCATGTCTCACAAGTACGTTTGTTCAAAAAGGTATACAAAACAGCTTTTGATAGGTATAACGGCGCAATCTGATATTGAAGGCATAACTGCGCAATTCTACATTCAAAAAGTGATTCTGATGTTCTTTTGTGTAAATGCCAAAGTATGAAGTTGTATTCTTTCAACTGTCAATTTGATGTTTATGAGAATGTAATGGGGTCACATTAATTAAACTCATAAAGTCTAATTGCAGGGAACACATCCCTTAAACTGTAAAATCTGAATCTAAAAACAGTAATAAACTGATAATTGGTGTTAGATTTTATCTTCATTTCATGCACAGCTATAAAGTTACACAAAATTACTTGTTGTGTCGCATTGATCATTGGCCAAAATATCAAAGACAGGAAGGAAAATGGTAACTTGAATCTCATTAAAACAAGATTTAAAATTTTCTCATTGTTAAAGATCACTCTTTTAAGATCTCAGAAATTCAGCATAAAATTGATGTCCCACTGACCCTTGTCTATAAAATGACCCAAAATTACACCACTCAGCGTTAAATCATCCGTTATCTCAGTGTTCTGGTTGTTCAGTGTTTTGGCAGAGCACGCAGGGTCGAGTAGCCAGCTATCTAATTCATCCAATGTCTCTAACGCAGGGACATATAACTCTGTTGGTCTGCATAAGATCTACTGTTCTCTATTGACCATTAATCTAAAATAGTACATCTAAATTTGTGTAGAAAGTAAAAAATTGTGAATGTATGGCGAGATCCTTTTCCAATAAGACTGAGTGCAACTTTTGTTTAAAATGATCATTATATTTTCTCGGTAGTTACACAGTCAAATATTAAGTTTCAAAGATATTATCTTGTATATTTCTATTTAGTTTAAAGATGAGTTGGCAAATTTTTTTCAAAAATGAGATTTACCTTATGGTATTAAAACTTAAAAAAGTGTTGACCTAATATTAAAGGGACAGTATCTTGTTTTTTAAGACAATTATAGTGATGACTCACAAAGCAAAAATAAATGGTACTAATAGCAAGACAAAATTTTATAATAAAAAGAAACAGTTTTAAATCAAACATACCATTATCAGCTAAGCTATGCTGATCGATTTCATTATCAAATCAAATGATGAAAATGTGTTCACACATAAATGGCAGCCAGTTGTTTTTGCTTGATAATTTATTACAAATTTGCATGAGATGGTTGAATGATGACATGTTTGACCTTCTGAAGGTAACACATATTGCTTAAACTAATTAATTTGATGAAATAATTTTTTTTAAAAAGCCCTGCTACAGCCTCTTTAAAACTCACCTCACATTAGCATTCATCACCCTATCATATTGCTCAAGAGAGGAGTTCTCTATGGATCCAAGCTCGATTATACCAGCACAGTTCACCTGCATGTGAGAACAAGACTGCTCTCAGAGCAAAAAAACTACCAACTTGTGTCACAACATGTTATTTCATGAAGCACTGGGGGCTGTTGCACAAAGCAACTTTACACTAAGGTTAACCTTAGTGCCATCATTTAACATTGCACTAAGGCTACCTTAGTGATTTAAGGAGACCTTAGTGTTTTGTGCAAAACATTTTTGTAGAGTATATCATGAATTGGTGAAATGATCACAGACACTTTGTAAATAAAAAATTACCCTATATATGTCAGTTGATAATATTCAATAAGATCAAATTGCGAAAACTTAAATGTCAAGTTACACATTTATCAAGGTATTCAGGATTAATAATCATTAATGAGTCTTTTTATTGAACCCCTCAACTCTGAAGTCAAGGATCGGAGTACAACTGCATAAACTATTTCAACACTGAAGAGTATAAGCAGATTACTTGCAATAGGACATACTTAAAGGTCTTGGTAGAAAATGATTACTGAGATCAAGACAGAATTACAAGGACAACAGACTGAATAAAATCGAGGAATAAAGTTTTAACTTTGTGACTCTCCTAAGACACAAACTCAATCAATCACGTTTATTTCCTCTCCACTCAGTCTGACAGCAGCCTGTATAAGCATATGTTCTGTTACCAGTTAAGTGCAGACAATGCCTAGCCATTAGAGGACCCATCACAACATCTTGTTTAAAACGATAATAAGCAGTGGTCATGTTAAAAGAACACAACAAGTTTACAAGAGTTACTTGCCGGTGTCTTTGCAATTATCTAACTGAGCTCATGTCAGAACATCTGACTAATGAGGCTGTGGTCAGACCATGTTGAGAGGAACCAACCTATTGGAACTGTAGAGTAAATATTTAAAAACTTTTATTCCTCAAAACATGGGTGATTTTAATTCGACTGACAAGGACATAAGCATAAATTATACATTTAACAAAATTAAAGCTCGATTTTTACTTTGAAGACATTTAGTACAATATTTCAATGTGGTCTTCATGCAGTATTTCAATGACAAACACATTAACCTAGATATTTGGTTTGGTTTATTTTTTAATAAAATACGATCATTAAACTTCTGTTGATCTGTCTAAGACATATGATTTATGAAATCCAATTATTATCTTTAAGAATGATTGTGGTGTTACATATGGCAATCAGGATTTTATCAATATGACTTTATGTATCAGTCACTATAATTTTGAAGCGAAGAGAACATTACCAGCAGACAAAAACTTAACACATAAAGGTTTTGATTTAAAAAAATTGAAAGACAAATGGAATGTTTTTTCATTTACCATCAATTTAAATACTATCAAAATTTAAAATCCCTTACTTATTTTGTCAACCATTCATTCCTGTTCAGTGCATGAAGTACATTTTCATCATTATACAACTGAAATTATATCTTTGATATAAAAATGTTCCCACGGTAAAGGCAAAATTTAAAAAACAAACATTACAATGATCACGATTCATTATCATTGTCATTCTTTACTTACCAAGATATTCAGCTTTCCATAATGCTCTATTGTCTTGTCAACAACATTCTTAACATCAGATTCTTTAACCAGGTCACCAGTGACAAGAAATGGCTGGAAAGGTAACAATTATTTTCAAAAATAGAGCCTTTGGCTTTGTAGCTCATTATTGCATGATTTACTATACAAGTTTGATGACAAAATGATAATTTATAGCTTGCTATGAATTGTCAGCATTCATGCAAATATAACCTGCTAGTCAAGGTATGTTAACACAAAATGTTAACATTCTTGATTTTCATTCATAAACAAAAGTAAATAAATAGTCTAGATTTTAGCGACAGATATTTATGAATCCCTCACTGGATCCAATGCTGCTTACTATAACATAAATATACAAATGTTAAGACTCAATTTTACTAAGATTCTATTCTGAAAATTTGAGCCCAAAGGATTAAGGGGTAATCTCTGCCACTCATTTTCTATTTAAAAGGGGGAAGGTTAAAAATAAAAGTAAAAAATTTGACTTCCTGGGTCCCAATAAAATTTCAGCTTTAAAATTGCAGTAGTTCTAGAGGAGAAGCAATAAAATTCTTAAAAATCATGGACGACAGACAACAACCTAGCCATAATTTTACCTCATTCCTCATTAGAGGTTAGAATATATTCCTTTGAAAAGAATCTGTTTAACAGTTTTTTTAGCAATCTTCACTGTCGAACACATTTTGTAATAAAATTTTGATATAACTAAGTACAAAAATAAAATCTTAAAAATATTAACACATTCACGAAATCCCTCCAAATAGTGCACTGCACCCCTTATTAAGGTTTGAAGCAAAAAAATTTTTTTAAAATCTGTTAAATAGTCGGTAGGACATAAAAAGTCTTCAGATTTGTAGCTTATCATAATAAAGTAGATTAATTTCTTGTTAAAAGTTATTCAAGTGAAAGTGACACTGATGAAAAGAGAATACCAAAGCAAATGCTAATCTTTCTCAAATTCAAAGAAATGCTGACAAAGAAATATATCTATCAAATATGAATTCAATATGTTACTTTACAAAAGGAATTAACTGTTAATGAAACATTTATTTTTGAAAAAGTGTACTTTTTGAGATGCAGATTTTTCGCATTCCTCGCCAACAGTCTTCAAATTTTCCTCCTTCCGCCCAGTTAGTGCCACACTGGCGCCAAGCTTGCTGAACAAAACAGCTGTTGCAGCTCCTATACCGGAACTTGCTCCTGTAACAAAACTGTCTTGTTTAGCTCTGGAAATTAAGTGACAATATCATTCAATTCACTAATAATTCTTAAATTGGTAGAATATAAAAAGCAAAAATCAGCATTAAAGAAATTGTAAAATTTGGTGAAATCCACAAACAGTTTTCTAAAAATGTTTTAACTCCCTTTGAATGCAAGCATGTCAAGATAAATTTAAACATATATTGATTTAGGGATGAACATATATGTAGATGTCAAGGTTACATAACATCATAGAACTACTAAAAAAGATGTTACATGTTACATTTCCTTAGAACAGGACAAAATACTGCATCATATTTTATAGGTAGGTGAGATAATGAAGTATGGTGTTCTAAAGAAATATTAAACATACCATAAGGGCAGACTGTTGCTATATGTTTATTCTTGGTAAATTATTGCCACACTTTTGTTGCTAGGGTAGAAAATTGTAACATATTCATTATTTTGACAAGTTACAGGTTTGCAGGTTAAAACTTTGTATTAGCACATTGTAACACACTGTTGGCAGGGGTGGAACATCAGATTACATTGTGTTGGCAGGTCCAAATATTGTTACAAATTGATTTGAGGAGTAGGATTTAACAAAAGGATTGGCAGGACAATATAAAACAATACATATAATCAATATAGAACATATATATATGTACATATATACACTGGGTGGATTTGAAGAACATATTAACACTTTGTATTGGTATCGTTAAAATATTGTAATACAATAATTTACTTTACAAAAATGTAGCCAGTAACTTTGGTAACTTTTTCTATTGGGGGCCTGTTACTTTTTAGAGGCTTTTCTCTTATTTTGCTTATGACAAGACTGACAAATGATAATTCTGATTGTATTTAAGACACTGGAAACAACTGTGTCATTGGCTGTGCTAATATCTAATTTAAGTGAAACATGTTAACAAAATAAGAAATAGGACAATATGAAGAAAGGTAATAACAGCATCATATTGGCGGAAAGATCACCATTGCCAGATGTTAGTGCTGGAAAATGTACCTTTATGTTGGTTGAGTAATCTAATATTTGGTGTGTTTCTCTCATATCTAAGTTCCCCCAAACCAGTAATTCAACAGAGTAATAATCATGTTAATATTAACTGAAAATTTGTTATGAATTTACTGCCTTTAGATAACAATGGCAAATACTAAAAATCGAAAAAATACTGTAAAACTGAGTGGAATAACATTGTTTTGAAAAAGTTTGATTATTTCTTAATAACTGATGTGCAGTTTATTTCTTAAATATGATTTGAATCTAATTTGGCGTTTGGTAACAAAATCATTTAATTGATAAACAATTACAAACAAAGGTATTGTTCTAACAAATCATACATAAAAATATTATATTTTGTAAAGTCTTAGCCACAGAGAATGATGCCTTTAAATGTATTTTATTGGCGCTTCACTCATTTTGCGATTGCGTGTACGGTCAGAAAATAAAAATATTGCATCGTTGATAATATTCAAAGACCTAATTGAAGTATCTGCGGTTTTTATGTTGTTATTCAAAGGTGACTCTGCGTAAGAATAAAACCATAGAAATAAACAAAACCACTTGTCAACGCTGCAACAAAATGACGAAATACACAACAGCACCTGTTATGAGAGCGACTTTGCCAGACAAATTTGCTATGGACGCCGCCATCTTGAAAGACCTTGACCTTTTCAAAATAAGGGGCGTGGTGTATAGTAGTGTTCCGTGCTAAATCTTCATCTTCAATTAATTCGAACTATGAAATTAATTTTAACAATTAATTGGTTTTAAAAAGTTAGGTAGGATGTGATATTTGAACAAATTTTATCTTAAACATTTAACCTTTAATATTATCAACCTTTGATAACATATTCATATATCTTATCATTGTATGAATGCACATGTAGGTCTCAGATTTCAAAAAGTAAATGGGCCTATGTTTAACCTAAGTAGTGTTACCTGTTATAAGAGCAACTTTTCCTGCAAGATTTCCAAGTCGAAGCTGTGTCTCCATGTCAACAAATTGTTCTCGAAGCCTATATGTTATGTTTACCCGGGGTATTAATACTGTAACCGGGTCAAATGTGATAAGATTTCAAGGGATCGGGACGGGATTCACCTATTATTAAATAGTTATATGCCTTATCAAATATTTCCAATAATACGTATGTATTTATATTTACGATTCCGTCAAGTAGTCTAACACAAACCCTTCAACAAAAATGCTTTAACAAACTTATTTTCAAGTTGAATTATTTATAGAGTAAGAGAAATCAATGAGTTGAAAACAGTAATGGAAAGAACTAGTTGACTTTATTGAAGAGGAAATTAACGTTATTTTTTGGGATAAATTCATACACATCTCATTGTTTTCACATTTGAATATTGTATATCATTCTTTATGAGACGAAAGAGAATTAACGGATCGACACTTGAGTTGTTGCACTAATAATAAACGATGTTAACCGTCGAGAAATACAGACTGTTGCTGAAAGTACAATTAAATGTTATGATCAATATAATGTTCAAATAAAGTTATACTATACAGTCTCAATTCTGATGGAAAACCTTTAAATATACCGCTGCTGAAGCGTGATAATTACTCAAACATACATTTTCCTTAACTGTTATCAACTTAATTTGAAACGGTATGATGATACGGGTCCGTGCTCAACCTTTGTCAACCTTGACCAATTAGTCAATGAAGCGTTCGTAATATATACTAGGTAATTCGCCATTTTCTTTCAAATTATCTGATTAGTATTTTGTCATACAAGAGTGTACGGAATACCTAATTCATATTATCATGGTTTGATTTCTTAATAGGTCAATGACAAATTACAAAATAAACATTAATACCATTTGAGACGGACTCTGCGACCCGGCTGGCTTCGTTTGATCAAAGACGTGTATAGTCTAAGAAATAAGATATACACGTCCTTGGTTTGATGGGTAAGATGATTGTACTTTAATTTCAATGTCATGTCATTTTGCGATGGAACACTAGGTTTCCACTAAATTCTTGCACATTAAATAACATTCATTTACATTTACAGGTACAATTACTAGCCAGCATTCACAGCTTAGTTGTTATGTGATGTAATCAGTACTTTACTAAAATGACACTATATAACTCTTTTGCATGTTTTATTGAAAATTCTGCATTTCTGCAGTGATAGCATTGAACTGATTTCAGTGAGATTAATAGAGTGTTAGACCGATATTAATCTCGTTAAAATTATAAGAATGCTACAAAATTCAAAATGTTGATTAGTACAAAAGTGTAAAATTTATGAATAATCAAAATAAAACACAAACAAATGGGTATTTGAGTCCGGTCATATTCCAATTATCGTTAACTAACTGCTCTCTCATATCATCTTATTGGTTGATTAGTTGTAAGGTCACGTTGCCAAATTACTGATTCTTTCTACACACAGGACATTGCATATAGTCAGTATCGAAAATTATATACAATATAGATAGTAAAATACATTACAAATAGACTATATAGGACAGACAAGCGCCATATTGTCAAAACTCGCGTCAGACGGCTGCCCTAGATGAATGTGACTAAAATTGATAAAAATTATACCAGGTAGTTCAACACAGTTCAGTATTATTAGCAGAATTCATATGTATAACAGATGTAAAAACGGAACAACATGACTGTATGTATCAATATTATCCGATCATAATGCATATTTCGACCTTTATGAATAGAATCGACTCGCATACTGATTTTCAATTTCAAATTCTGCTGACATCACATACTTCTAGGGTATCTGTCTGGCGATGATACTAATTAAACGTTTAGGCCGAATCGCATCTTCCTACGCAAAGCTTAACTATTGCCAGTCTCGAACTGTCCAAGTTAACTTCGACAGTTCGAGACTGGCAATAGTTAAGCTTTGCGTAGGAAGATGACCGAATCGATACTTCATCGAGGGCTTGGCAAAAGTTAGTAAATCAACGAGAACGTTTTTTTATTAGCAATCTACGATTAGTATGAAACTTAACAAAGAATCACCGATGAAAATTGTAGAAGACTTTGTATAGGATTTTGGACACCCTGCTAAATCAGCGTACATGAATCCGCTCTCGCTCTTTCCTAATACCCTGATCTCTTTCGAGGCAAATGCCTCGTGCCGCTGGATCGACAAGCTTGATTTTCATGGCTTAGTTCACCTGTCGGTATTTCACCCAATGGAATGTCGTTATGCAAGGAGCGTGGAGCTACTATCTTGAACTCAACGGATTTTCCATCCGGGTTGTGCCGCTGTTGCTGAATGCGAGTCGTCTCGTTGGCCGGTTAGATAGCTAGCGATACGAGGCTTTTGGCTTGAACGAGATCAGGGTATTAGGAAGGAGCGAGAGCGGATTCATATACGCTGATTTAGAAGGATGGATTTTAGATATAAGCCATGATTGCAGCGAGGTCATAATTCTAGTCACTTTGGCAAAATGGCTATAGCCTATTTGTGAACGGAAGGGAATATTATTACTTTAATTTATATACTATCAAATATTGATTATTTTCAATGTCCTGTGATGTGAGTATGAATTTAAGTATCAAGAGTGAACACATACAGGTAGATGCGTTATCAAATGTTAAGTAACTGTTTTGCCGAATATGCCGTTAAAGAGACAGCCCGTGAGTTTTAGATTCACATTTGCCAATCTTTATGGATCTATAACCACTATTCATGCGCGTTTAGGCTTTGACACACGCATAAGTGTACTGTTTCACTGCAAACTAACAATAGTCATGTATTTGACATTTTTGGATGAATTGGGGGCTGTTTTGAATGAATATCATAATTGGTGTTTTAACTCGTACATGTATACATAAGCCAAATCAAACATCTGGAAAATCACAGAGTGTCTCTCTTATCATCGAAACTGCACGACATTCTCAACGAAGAAAATCTTTTACAGGTTGTGGGAATTTGATCCACTATTCACGAAGTCATTACACATATATTGACCAGGGAAAGGTCAACTTGATAAAACGCATGTATAATACATTGCAGTCCTGACTCAAGGCAACGTCATGTGTTATTTTCGTTACTCTAACCTATGTGGGTGTAGTAGAGAAATCGTCGTGTTATTTCTTTAGTAAACACAGTACTTAGTCTTTATGGATGGAATGTCTGATGTATATAATATTCATATTCGAAGATATATGAATTACATTATATCTGTTCGACAATTTTTTCATAACGATAATAAGTTGACCTAAAATAGAATATTGCTTAAAATAATTTCAAGTCATCGCCCTTCTTCTAAAAATAATCGCATCAAAAGGAAGATCATATCTACCTATATCTACCATATACATGACATACGACGACAACCATGCAGTAGCTCATAAATTTCATGCAATGCTCTGTGACAAATCAACTCTGTAGCATTGTGACGTGATGTTAATATAAGTAACACTTTTTGTTTTTAAGCTAACTTTTACATGTGGTGACTAGAGAGTAAGTGTTTTCATTTCACCCATGATTTCATGACTTACTTTAAAAAATAACATCACGTGCAAATTCGAAACTCTGTTTACGACACTCATACCTAAGATAAGTACATCTTACGCGTACGGGTTCGTGAAATACTCTTTTCGTTAATATTTCATGGCATTGGAACTCATTCAATACCTTCCATATCCATAATGAACTCACTTATAGAAATTCATAATCCGTCAAATTTCTGCCAACGTCTAGCTATAGAATACCACACAACAGTCGTATCAACTTGCTGTGCCAGCATTCTTGAAAACTACAGCAGTGATGATTCAGCCAAACTGATTTCAACCTGGCCATTCCGTCTAATTTGTAGCTGGTTTCAATCTCATTAAGGGAGAAAACGGTCAATAATGATTACTGAAAGGTCATTTTCACGTCGTAGCCAGAAGCTCCCACAAGCTGTCAGGTACAATTACAACGTGTCAACAAGAAGGTCCAGGATACTTACAGGGCTTTTATGTTTGATTAAGAATACGATTTCAGTAATCATGTCAGATAGTGACACAATGTTCAGAGAGAACAATTGCTTTTCAGGAAATATAATGTCCATGTAGTAAAAAGTAATATTTTGTAAATAGGTAAACACGAAAAATATTGTCTTCATTCGTATTTATAGGAGACAGTGATGCTTCAAAATAAAAACCTTTGTATCAAAAATTCATCCTACTCTGAAATGTCCATGCAAATTGAGAGAAAGTATTTTGACAGCTTTGTTAAGGTCAAAAGATGTCTCCGGGACTAACAGAATTAAAGGAAAAAGGAAAGACGTTTTGAAAGGAAACAATCTATTTAAAACTAGTTGTAATATAATACGTCCAAAGACGGATCATTATAGCTAGTTTTAACTAAGTCATACAAATGAAGGATACAACTCTATTAAAAGAAGGTTTGTTAAAATTTGTTGATAGAAAAATGAAATTCCTTTTTTTCTTGATGAAATTTGTACGCATCTCAATGATAACAAAAAAGAAAATCAAAGATAACAAGTCCTAAACCGCACATTCTTGCTCGATAACAAGATGGTAAAATCACGCATTGTGCTATTCATTCATATTGTTGGGGCACTGAAAGAGGCACACACAAATAAGTGTTTTCACTTGATTAACACATGCCTCTTACACATTTCAAAGCATAGGTTGTTATGAGTCATAGGAGTCCTCCCCCTGAGATTGGGAACAGATAGACAAGTAACAACAGAATCAGTGTTCATTAGATAATAAACTTTACAAAATCTCGTTTAATTCTGAATGTTGATAGAATTAAACGAAAGCACACATAAACGTTTTATACCTCTTCTATTGCGCCTGTCTCTATCATAAATAATTTTTCTAAGCGGTACTCCATGGTAAATGAATTAACATTTCAAAATGTGCCTCTGTTCCAGAGGAAATGGGTAACAGGTGCCAAAACTGATTCCTACGAGTTCCAATAATATTTAGTCTTTTGAAATAAGATTCCAATTTTTTAAATATGAAAATAAAAATAAAACGATATTTCCCAACCAATCCAAATTAACAACTCTTCATCAACACTGATTTTCAGTAAACTTTTATTTTGGTGATTCAAAAAAAGAGCTTGTGATCTTTTATTATAAGAAAAGGAAACCGTGAAATATTTACACAGCTTTGTACAACTGTTAATTAGTTTTGCTCGTTTAAAACTTTTTGTATGCATTATGACTTAAATTGTTTTTAGTGACATGCATAAGGACAATCACTCTATTTTAGACAACACAAACTGACGCATGGTATTTGTTAGAATCATGCATAAGCTATTGAAACATCAATGAAGGTGTATTAGCCAAATTCCTTACTAGCGTTTGACCTTGTAAAAGTGCAACCAAAGTGCGTCGAGGTAATTACTGGACAAAATTCTTCACCGTTCTCTGCACTGATCCTGACTAAGAGACGGCCTAATTCAATTATTCCTAATACAGTGACGGATTCAGCTTCCGTCGGAAGGTTGTGATGTATGTTGTTGCCATAAATAAAATTGAATCTGTATTTGATGTACCACTACTGTTTCATGTTTGTACAATATATCAATTGAACTGATGCAAAATGTTTAACTCAAAGTGCTTTTTGAAATTATGATTATATAATTATGAAAAAACTCATCTTTTGATAAAAAAAAACATTTCTCGGTCTCACCTAATTGCGTCCCTAAAAAAAGTCCTTCTCAAAACCTGTGATCTATCTTAATTGTTCCTTAAACAATTATTTTTCAAGTGTTATACCATACTGCGTAATCACAAAACAAATGGCGTAATTAATCTATCTGACATCTTTTGTGAAACATAGTTTGATATTACGTCAGATATAATTTGCCTTTTGCACAATCATTGATAACTCTTCTATTATTCACGTTATATAGCGTGTGTGTTCTATTACATATTTTACAAGGCTTTAAAGTCTTTAGTTAGATAAAGTCTAGATTTGTCTGTAGAGAGTGAAGACATTTATAATTCAGACAAAGTTTCTTTGATGAAGGCAAAAGTTAACCTTGACCATTTTGCCACAAATACACTTGTTCATCGTAATAAACATTGACACAAGTTTCATAATTTAGAAACAGTATTTCCTGTCAAGTATTCCCCAATTAAACATATGAAAATATCCATTAGAGTATATCGACTTTTTACACTAGAACATGACATAAATGTTTTTGCAGGAGAGTTGAAGATAAGCAGGATACACTAAGTGTCATTAAGTCAATAACAGAGACAAAGTAATCAGCTCTCAGTTGTTCTTGGGAGCATCTAATTAATAGACCTCAGAAGATGGTACATCTTATCTTAAAGTAACAAATGTGTGTTTCCCTATCATTTAGGTTCTCGAGGTAGAGCAAATAGCTCCTTAAAACTATGAGTGGGAATAGTTTTGAAGAGGATTTAGAAGTGAAATACATATGATTGCAATGGCACACAGTCTGATCAACACAGCAAAGTCAAATTTCCAGTCTTCCATTTCTTTAGTTCGCTAAGATCATATTTTCGATAAAGAATGATCAATATTGGCGATGGAAAGGTCATTTTCACGTCGTAGCCAGAAGCTCGCACAAAAGCTGGCTGGCACAATTACATGTCAACCAGAAAGTGCAGGATCCATTTATTGTTAGTAAAAGGTCTTTCAAATTGGCTTAAGAACGATAACGAGAATGACTGTCGAGAGAGAGAAAGTTGCTTTGTCACAGACTCTGTAACCTGAATGGTAAATAATAATAAATGAGTTGTTAGGAACTACGGCTTATCTGTCTCGAGTTAATTGTTGGGATAAACTTACAGATTAATAAAGAGTTTCACACAATAATTTACTATAGATAAGTTATGAATGTGTAAAAATGAAAACAAGAAAAAAAATCGAAAACAAATCTACCACGGTAAAACGACAATTTATACGGCACTGATAACATCCCTCACTTCTTCAAGAAACGCAGTTCAATGCTTTGCAACTTACGCTCTCCTTTAAGCTTATCTATTAAATAATTTTACTTTTTTAAATTCACTGTAGAAAATTCAGGACATGACAGTAAAACGTCACTAACGTGACATTTTAAGAAGAATTGTGCATCCCATATACATGTGTATCACTTAAATGGCCTACTAAACACTACCAACTCATATTTATCTGTGTGTCTTCAATGAATAAGTTACCACAAATATATTTGAGTCTTTGGCGAGCGCAAACGTCCGTCTTTATGATCACAAATCAGAACCTTTTCACTGTCATTATCCTGTGCCCTTTTAACCCAAGTGAAATGTCGCTGTCATAATAAGGTTTGTATGAAATTTTTAATGTCAGAAAAAAAATGTAACCCGACCGCTTTACGTCATACTGTGGGGACACGTCTGATACTGGATTCTGTGTTGGAAGTCTTAAAAAAGTCTAAAAGGTGTTCACTACACGTAATTTCCTAAAAGTCTAGAACTCTCGATAACCTGAGAAGCTTTGTACAGTGACTGAACCTAGTTGAGCTATTTGTGACTTGTCTGGTGTCCCGTATGTCTGCATTTGACATTCTGGAACGATTACGAATTAGCAAAAGAAATTCGTCGTCCGCATTCATGTTGAGTTTCAGAGGATGACAAGCAAGTTTCAATGAACGTTTGCCAGGCAGCTCATGACAGACTTAAAATCATTATGCATATGACAATGGGCTGGTTTGTATATATCTTATAGGTAACTGTGTATTGATGCAGATTTCATTACAAACATCACCACCTTCATACTTTGAATAAAATTCCATATGACAGAATATTTTTAACTTTTTGCAACTCATATGTGACGGATAAGTAAAAATACATACTTTGGTTGTGAGCACTAATGTGAGAGTACATTGATCATCCTAACAAAACGACCTTTAGTTACGCTTTCAGGGGATCTTATTGATACATTTCTGGTTTTGAGGGTTCAGGAACGCACTTCACATTGTGAATGGCGCAGATGAAGCGAAACAGATGTTAGCTAAGAGAAATCAGTCGCCCAATTCGCTCTGCTGTCTTGTACTCGTAGCAGCAAGAAAACAAGAACACAAACTCGCGCCACAGATTTTAATTCATTTCATTTCAAAGTTGAACATATTCACGTTAAACAGCGTTTGAACGTTTCATACTATACGTTGTGGCGAGGTTCAAAAACTAAATGAAAACAAATGAAAGAACCTCAGTGACGAATACAAAAAGAACATATCAACATAGTTAAAGAGAAACCTTCTTTAGAATTTTTTACTCTCCAATGCCAAAGAATCATTTATGAGTTTCTGTCAGAATAATTGATACGCTATCATCCATTTACAAACATTAGGCTCATAGTCATGAACACAATAATGAAATAACAAAAATAACAATGAACATTTTATTTCCCTTCAAATTACACATGTCCTACAAAATTCATAAATGCACTAACAAAGACAAATATTTAGAGCACAAAACCAAATATAAAATATAGTCGCAAGCGACGACGACAGGATTCAGCGCTGTAAAAGCACATTCAGTACAAACATAGTCATGTTAGCAATCAACCCTGAAAGTTCCATGAAGATCGGCTCACGCATTAGTCCACAGCAGCATGTTTTATGTGACCAAGTTTCGTAACCAAACTGCGATTATTGCAAAGAAGTTGATAATGCTAAAAAAACCATGACACTTACGAATTCGTCATGATTTACTTTTTTGTTTGAATTGATATTACGCTTCTTTCAAAACAAGTTTCAAGTCTCTAAGTCAATTTTGAAAAATTACCCCATGTTAATTTTGAAAAAGGTATTTTTCCCGATTTTGATCGATTATTGTGAACGGAAATGACTGTTCGCGACCAATGTTTTTATTGATTTGTAAAGTGCTCATAGTGGTTTCACATTCCTGAGAAAATGGTGCAGTTGTGAGTCTAACTTTTTGAGTTATCGCCCCTTGAACATGCTC
The DNA here is from genome assembly GCA_921293015.1 of Phorcus lineatus. NCBI lineage: Eukaryota > Metazoa > Mollusca > Gastropoda > Trochida > Trochidae > Phorcus > Phorcus lineatus. Next base: position 37,537,788 of record OV121085.1, read on the forward strand.
ACATGTGCTAAGTCGCCCGACTTCGAAGGGTTGCTGAGTAAAAAGTATTAAAGTTTGAGGAAAAATTTAGAGTATCCTTTTCTCCTCAGTACTTCAGCTACAACATATGTAACTTTCAGCTCTGAGATGCTAGTATCTTCGGAGGAGAAGATTCTCAAAGGTGCGTGGGGTCCGGAAATTTCAAAAAGTCAAAAAAAGTAATATGGCGGCGTAAGTATGCATGCTACGAAGTCGCCATGATTTACTTTTTTGCTCCAAATGTAATTGCCTATCGTTTAAAAAAAGTTTCAGGTCTCTAAGTGCATTTTGAAAAAAAATCCCATGTTAATTTTTGAAAATTTGATTGGTACTGTGCCTTTAACGCTTAATCCGATTAAGCCCAAAAGCTTATTAGAACCCCTTCTCATGAAGTTCTACCTGACTGCGAAAATCGGTGAAAAAAAAAAATAAAACACGCCAATAACAATAAGGATTCAGCAAAATTGCTGAATCCTTAATAAAACACGCCAATAACAATAAGGATTCAGCAAAATTGCTGAATCCTTAAATATGGTAGGACACGGCCAATGTTCTACTTACACCTTATGTTCCCACATGGACCAGATGTCCTTTCCACATGATGTGTGACAGAGGTGTGCAAGGCAGCATGCCTTAAAAAACTGCCACCAGGGGTGATGACAAGTAAATTAGGTCGGCTGACCTATTCGTTATAAACATGGACCATGTGCTCTTGTCTTAATCAAAACAAGGAGCTCAATCAGTGTTTTGATTTCATGATTCACTTTTTTAGGATTGGATATGATTATGATAAAGGAATCAAATACATGTATGCTTATAAATGAACTTAAAAGCATTTGTGTATAAAAATGAAAACATTATCATTTTAGCCTTTACAGTACTACCAACACAATAAGTATGTGTCCAACTTATCGCCTATGTCTCACTGCTACTTGGATAAACATCACTGCAATGTGATTGTATTCTATGTCAAGGAAATGTCTAAAAACTTGAACGCAAATCAAGTTGGCTCATGCATTTTGGCATAGAACCTAATATTAATATCATGCTTATATAACATAATAATAATATTTTAATAGTATCTAATTTCTTAAATTTGTGGCGTTACTGAATCAATTTCTCTATATGTTTACCACTCTCAATAATTGCCCATAAATCACTATTTATGTATTAAAGTGTCTTAAAAGATTAAAAGTTAAAACCTAATACATACATTCGCAAAGAAGTGTACATTAGTTTACAATAGAAGAATGACGTTTGCTTCAGACTTAGAAGCAATATAGTCGTTTTCAAGATATTCGTACGTATATTTTTTCATAATTCCTTTTGAATAGACAGCCTTTTTTCTGTTTACAGAAGATTTCATATAAATGTATATGTTGCTTGTTTACAGTTGTATATCTACAGATTGTTCAATCGCTTTCCTGTCTTAGTTTAAATTCCATGACTTTTGATATCTCTTGTGTAACCATAGCAAGCATAGCAAGTCAAAACCGACACTTTTGTGTTTTGAGATCAGTGGCAACGATTTAATGTTCGATGACGTACTCTTATTTCGTATGACACAATCAACTGAAAAGTTTTGGCTGCTCGTTGAAGTGACCAGAGGTCTACATCTCGAAAACATCAGTTTTTACTTTTCTTTATAAAAGCTCAAGTAAGTGAGCAACAGCGTCGAACATTATTCATGATTTGTATCATAGACCCGTTTATTATTCGTATAATGCAATTTGTTTCGTTAAGTCGATAAGGACAATTTTATTACAAAATTAAGAACATTTGATTGAACCCATCTGGCTTTTCTTTCGAAATTCGAAAAATTGCCCTAGAACGATTATGATACACGCGGACCTCAGAAGGTACGTTGTAAGTGCAACTTTAGGTGTCCAAACGAAGTCCAAATTATAAACAATATTCGCACTAAGGTACACGGGTAGGTGAACAAACTTTTGGCATGCAGCTACATAAATTCGTTACGAACATGCTTGGCATTTCAACGATGAAAATATTGTAATGATAGTGTGAACTTCATGACATATTGATAAGCCACAGTACATATATTGGCCAGGGAAAGGTCAATTTAATAAAACGCATACATAAAACATAACTTGGCAACCTTATGTGTTATTTGTGTTACTGGTGTGAGTAGAGAAGAGATTGTTTAAACTTCAGTGACCAAAATAATGCAATCCCCTGGAATCTTTGGCTGACATGGGTCTATTGAGTATGTTATATTATTTGAATTAAATTTCGATTTGTATAGATTAATTTTCGCAAAAAAAGAACTAACTGACAATGTTATAAATTATGCAACATGATTTCGGTAAGAAATGTATTAAAGGAGCAGTCCAGCATATTTTGCGCTTTTTAACTAGGCGGTTTTCATCAAAACGACTATCACGGATTTATTCATTTATGATATCGAGGCATATACACGAAATTTGAAACAAAACTGTCGATTAGTATTTGAGAAAATGACCATCAAAAACCGTCTCCTTAATTATGGAAACGTTTCCATAAATATGGCGGCTAAACCGGAAATGCGTGACTCGCGTGTACACGACTTTCAGTAAATAAACGTGTTACAACTGAGCGGCAATGGATATATTTCACAAAATATACATCTGAGATCGTCGATGATGACAGAAGTATATTCACCTGAAACACACTAGAAATCTAGTTCACTCGAGATGGAGCGCACGGTCCCTACAAACAAAACAGCGGACAACCCGGCCGCTTAAATTCCTTGATGACAGTCGATCCGAGGGGTGAGTGAGAAGTTTTCACGGTTCTTTTAAACCCAAAGCATGATTAGCAAAAATAATGTTTTAACCTTTCATTGTTTCAAGTTAAGCTTGGTTGGGATGGATACGCTCAGGATTTGATTTGTTCAAACTTAAAAAAAGTAGACAAGCCTCACTCTTTCGTGATATGTTTCCTAGTTTCGACTGATCCATGCATGGCCTATATCCAGCTGTGTCGGGTAAAGATACGCATCCGCACAAAACTTGAACTACTAAAAGCAACATGAGTGTAAATTTAAAAACACGACTATCGATTTGTCCTTATCTAGATCAGAAAAAAAGTTTAAAAATCAATCAAAATCATAATATTGCAATACTGGAAATGTTCGGTGTATTCAAACCCTGCGTGCGTATCTTTAGCCTACACATGCCGACCTACGGGAATAGGGGGTAGATCTCAAAACTTTCCGTGTCAAACACTGACAAACACTTTTCAACATGTATATTTTACGCTAATATTTTAAGTGAAGGTCTAAACTTTAACAGTGATGTGGTTTTTATCCCATAAAGTATATATCTATGTTATATATTATTGTTATATCATATACTCTACTGTATTTTTTTCGGAAGAATGAATTACATGTATCGTTAAGGTGCGTAGCTTTACCCGACAGCACTGTAATAATATTTGACTTTGCGATGTTGGTCTCAAGGAATTTTCAGCTTCAGAAGTTAGAGATCTTATTATAAAATTATATAGATATTTAAAAGGTATTATTCATTGCTAATACACATATATTTTTTTTATCACAATTATCAAGTTGTTTTAACTACATGACGAGAGAACGATATTAATTGCTTTTTCATTCGATCAGTGAATTAGAAAAATGTAAGAGGATTAGAAATATTTTTTTTCAGTTTGAACGTTTCATAAACTCTGTGTGACAATTTCTCATAATTGTTTAATCAAATAATTTAGCAGCCAAAGTAAACAAGGTTTTGTGTGTTTGTGTTTTGCAAGAAAGAAAATCTGAAATATTTTTTTTAGAATACTTGTAATGGCTTTGAAAGATCATATATATGCCAAAACATGACATTGTACTAGGTAATTGTGAATTTGTTGTTATGTTAATGGTCATGGCCTTGGTGATATTTATTAGGGACAACAAGGTCACTAAATCTATTAATTATAATCCTCACTAATAAAAGAGACTGTATACAAGAGTGAAGCTTTTTAGATATTTAATTCTGCTGAAAATAATTTTAAAAAATGTTCAGGGTGTTGCCACTATGACCAAATCCATAAATTAAAATCCTCACTAGTCAGTGTGTTTGTACACAAACTATCAGATTCTTAGAGTTATTGGTAAACAAAGTAACAAAAAGCCAGGCAGAATATCATGTCAAAAGCCCACTGGAATTTTTAGGTCTGATGATGTAATAATTTTATAATTTGATTTTCTTTGATTATTATTAAATTTTATTCCACCACTTGTCACCTTTCTAAAAGATGATTCAAAATTTCTGTTTTAATCTTAATTCTGTTTATTTGTTTTAACTGATACTTATTCATGTTAAGCAGTCAGTATAATTATTCAAAATTTTCTTTTCAGAGGCCTTCAGAGTTGAATCAAATCAAGGGTTGTCAGTTTGTGGTCAGTTTGACTTTTGACAACCTACTATCTCAGTACTAAGGTTTATTTATTCCCATGATGAAGTTATTTTGAGGTGAGGATCAACATATTTTTTGAGTGTGTAGGGATTTAAAACAGATTCATCTCCCTACTTTATCAGATGAATTTTTTTTAATTTATACAACTATGTGATTATATTATTTCATGAAAATAAAGATACATCAATACAGTACCCTTTGTTATCTCTTTTCTGTGTCATAGTTCTTTATACTCATGCTGCGTAGTAGTCTGGGATATATTGGAGTCTGAGTGTTAATCCGTCCGTGCGTCTGTCCAAAAGCATTAACTGATCATTGCTCAAACCTAAATTACCAAAACACCTAACATGTATATATACATATATATACACACATATACACACTTCAAGTTTGACAAAATGTTACCTGTGTTTACTTTTCAACTGTCTTTTTAGCTTTAACACTGTCTACTAAATATTCATGTCAAAATAAAATAACATTTTGTCATGTATCATCAACCCTCATCTGCTTATCCGCTGTGCAACAGCAAATAAATAAATTACCACACAAATTTCCATATTTCTTTCTGGCATTTAATTTGTGTTGGAAAATTCCTGTTTCTCATGAATGTTTTTAACCAAGTTTGGTGATCATAATATTAGAGGGTTTCTAAATTGTGGTGATTAGAAAAAGAGAAATGACATTTTCCCTGCTGGTACCAATCACAATTCTTGTTTTAAAAACAGAGAAAGAGAAAATTTCAATTAACCTAGAAACTTCAACACCCTAATTTAATCAATTTATTAACAACAAATTCCAGTCATCAAACATATTTATCTTGTTTATTATTGATCAAATGCAAAACACCTATCATATATTACACTATGTTGAGAAAATGTCCGGATTTCTTCCACTTGCTCTCCTTTGCTTTCAGAAATGCTGTGCTATGAGAGATAGCCTCCCTTGCCTACTCTTTCCTGAATTTCTTCTCTTACCTCTGGAAAACCCTTTAAAAAAACAAATGATTACACATATGATTGAATTGATAAATTGATAAGAGACGACATCTTACACAATCATTCATACATGTACCTTGAAAATTTTAAGTTGTAATGATATCATCTTCATAGTAATTTAATTATGTACTTAAATGATATTTTGTTATTGACTAATCTCAGATTAATTAGTCAATAAAGTAATGGGAAGATAATTTTCCAAATATGAACTACTATAATAGATAATAATAATTACAAATATTGGATAATAGTGACTTAGAAATACAAATTTAATACTGTCTACGAAATCACTGTCTACGAAATTGTTTTGTCTACGAAATCTCCGTGTCTACGAAATGGTTTTGTCTACAAAATAAATGCAAGCCGTACAATCTAGCTATTTCATTGTTTACAAAAATACTGAGAATTCCAAAAATAAGACATTGGCTTGGCTTTATACTTTTTCCTAAATTTGAAGGATAATAAAAAAAACGTGTAGGCCTAGATATGGCTTTGGTTCTAAACGAAATGCCAAGCACTGATTTAGTGAATTCGTGATAATAATAATTTCTATATGCTACCGACATGAATATTCCATACATAAAATTTATGATAAATAGATATCTAAAAATATTTATTATTCTATTAATATTTATTTCACTAACTAAACTAATCACGAAACAAATAATCTACTTACCAGATCAACCTCGCTAGATAAAATACCCGTGACATGACGGCATCATGTTATAAGAAATGACGGTGTGGTGTTACACGCGAGTAGCGGAAGTCGTATGACGTAACGTTCTAGAATAATTAGCATGCGGACCACTAAACGACTAGAAAAAAACTTTTTTCAAAAATAACTTAAAACTTCGTAATTTCGGTTGTTATGACTTGAAACCATTTGATAAGATATATTTTTAAGGATTTCAAACAGTCAATAGTAAAAAATGTCAAAAATATGCCGCACTGCTCCTTTAACCTATTGTAAAATTGCCCTGACTATATTTTAGTTGTTGCAGCTGTATCTTCCTGTAGATGTAGATACGGGAGATACCTCGTAACACTTCTTTCTAAATGACAAGAGTAAGACCGTGACTTGTGTTTTGGCGTCATAATTAGTTATCCAACGACCTTTGATCTTTCAGTGTTAGCTTATTTCTACTTGTTCAGCAATGATTGGTATAATACATTCCTCAGTGATATCGCATGCCTTTAAATACTTAATCATATTCAAACGATTGAAAATACATGTAAGAATTCAAATGGATAGTGTGTATTCACTTTCATCTTGCTATGCCTGAATTCTTGAAAAGTGTGGTTTTGTAGACTGTTTTTTAGCCTGGACTTTTAATCTTATGAGGGAAGAACAGTCGTAAAGTGAATCCTGGAAGGTCATTTTAGCGCCGAAGCTCATAAAAACTTTCAGGTAGAATTATGACGAGTCAATAAGAACATCCAGGATGCTTATTTTTGCTAATTTGAAGTTGGATTAAAGATACCATACAACAACGGGAAAATTATTTCAGTTAAATTTTTGAATTTTTAAAAAATTATTTTGGGAAATATAATTTCCCTGGTTGGCATTGATTTATTGGTTAACTATAAAATGAAAGCTTTTTTCATTGCCATGTATATGTTATTGTGATGCTACACAGCAGAAAGATTTCCAGCCATGCTTGTGGAGAAAAACATTTTGATAGTTAATTGTACTGGGGTCAGAGGATACTGTTTAGAGACTCACCAGTATTGAGGAAAATGGAAATCTTTTTGAGAAAAAATAAATGAAGGATATAACTAATATATGTAGAAGTGAGTCATAATATTTTGATAGAAAAAGAAATCTTTTCAGTTTAAAGGAAAATCTCCACTTTATTCAATAGGGTGGGATGCTGAGCTAGTGCCTATATTATTGTCAATGTGTTCCAATGGTAATTTTGTCTTTAAATTGAAGTCGCTAATTTCTGATAGTGAAAAAACCCCAAAAAACTACATCCCTCAATTAATAAAAAGAACATACCTCTTCATCAAAATACCATGTTCTCTTCAAGCTGTTTTTTTCAGCAGATTAAGTTTCTCCAACGTGTAACGAATAGTACTTGTGAGGAAAACTTTCATATATTTAGTCATATTAACCCCGCTAAGTATTGCACGTTTCCCCTTTCATCAGCCATACTTCTAAAATATAATGTTTTTATCTTTTTAATGACAATAGTGTTCTAATTTGAAAAATTCAAAAGACACATGACAATATATTGCTAAACCATGGCCACTAAAATAGTCATGATATTACAGACGAAATTTCCACTAAGGTTTATGCCGGTAAAGACAAGTACAACTTAAGTACGGGTTTGTAACTGGACACAAAGCTTCACCAAACGTTGTTGTCTAATTTGATTACAGCTAATAGAGGGAATGTTTGAGCTTCCGTGTAAAAGTTCTGAGATTCGTTTACCCAATATAAAATCTGTTTTAAATGAACTAATTACATTTTTTGTTTTTACTATTACTCTAATTGACATAAATAGAAATTTCCTTTACATTTGAATTGATTCTTAACATTTTGATGTAATGATTTCATATGATAGAGCTCTTATTCAAGATGAATCACACCTTTTCGTTTTTGCTCTCAACTTCACTGGAGATTTGAAGAACCATTATCTTTGAATTTTTTATTTGCCAATTAGATTCCTTTGTAAGGAAAAGAAAGGGTTATATAAAAGCGACTGTTTTTAAGAAAATCGGCATTCTTACACACTGAAACGTAGCGTGCAACAAGGAAATCAGCGTATAAAATGTATAATCCATTTTTAACATGGAACAATTAGGAATAGTTCATCTCAATACTGCTGCATCTGCGATCTACTTTCTTTTAAATTCATTTTATCTTATGTATAACTACTTAGGAAATGTAGTCTGTTGCATCTTGCTAGTTTCACCATTCTTCCTATCTTCTGTAATTGCTGGTGTTTAAGAGAGGTCATTTTCTCCAAATGGTGGAGGTAGGAATGGTCATAAATGATAACTGAAAGATCCGTTTACAAGTCGTAGCCAGAAGCTCGCATAATCTGACAGGTACAATTACAATATGTAAACAAGAAGGTCCGTGATATTCCCGAAATTTGTTACATCAATCAGAAAAGTATATAATTTTGTAAGTGGTTAAGCTACAGAGATTCTTTATGTTTAACGTCAACAACAGCATATACAATCATATATCAGCGCTAGATTGGAGTAATTTTCATGTAAGAACTGTCGATAATGTTGAAAGTATGTGTGAAAGGATTCAGGTAGTTTTATGTGTCTTTCTATATAGAAACTCAACCACTTAAACTAGATTTGAACTAAGCACTATTACATGACCTCCTGCCTGAACACAAGTGCAATGTTTCTGTCATGACGATATCGTTATTGGATTTATAAATGTCAGAATAGTAACGTAACATGACGACTGTTCTATTCAAGCTGTAGAGCAAAATTTGACACGATAGCGGGAGGGTGTTGATAGTGGAACATGTAAGGAAGGTCGTTGGAAGGTCTTTGCGATTTCGAAATCATGACAAATTTTCTCATTTTGCTGCTGCCGACATGCCCTCTCACCACAGAGATTGTTTGAACTAAACATTTCTACGCTAACCTAATTCTAATTTGACCACCCGACAGGCTTCCGGCAGTTCTTGCAGAGAAAGCATGCTTGTCGTCACAGAGGCCTATGTTATGGTTCAGTGATATACCGTGATCGTGTTCTGACAAAAGGACTCAAAGTGCATAATAAAAACATATGAAACAAATTAAAAAGTATACAGGACTGAGGCTTTGCGAATGATTACTAGCATCACCTTAGTGGGGAGAGAGTAGTATGCAAACTTTAGCATATTGAAACCTCCCTCCATATCAAAATTATATCAAAAGGGCAATAGCTCGTTTGATTGATGGATTTATTTCTTTAAAAATTTCCCCAAGGAATTTTAAGTTTAAGTCAAAGGTATTTTCTGCAGAGGCTCAAAACATGTTGTTTGTTTGAATAACTTTGTCTTGTAATTGGAAACATCTTGTTTCGTTGTCTTGATATCACTTTGTTTATCTTAAAAGCGTGCTATTGCTCCTTTAGTAATAAAATACAAATACTCCAACGACAGCTGTAATTGAAATACGTGTTTCATAAAAGGGATTGAGAAAGCAGCTATACATATATCACGTTGAAACACATGAGTATAAGTATACCTTTGCTATACCTTTCACGTTTGATATTCGATGTTTTACCATCCAATAGCTATTTTTTTAATTCTGGTTCTCAATTTATAACACATGCGATTATTCCACGCCGTCGCTTTCAAATTTGAGTTACTGTCCAAAGAAAAGCTACCATGAAAATAACATGCAATATTGTAATTCGAAGGTTAACTAATATTGTATACTGTAGCTGCATAGTTTATGTATTATATCTCATGTTAATCTATCGGGCAGTCAATTGCTTGATACTTGTGTTGGTTGAAAAGCCTTATGCAAATGACATGACGAAACTGTTACGTTACTAATGTCAGATTGAACAATCCGTCATCTGCACACCGTCAATGTGAATATTATTCCAGGAAATGGGGAAATTGATGAGGCCAAAGTACCTTTTGAGGACTGCTTATTTTATGTGAGGGGAGGTTAGGTGATTTGGGGTAAAACGCCGCTTTATCACTTATCTCACGGCGGCTAGTATTAATGCAGGAAAAACATTGATGCTATATATTGCGGTGAAACCTGCGAACGTCGGCTGAAACTAGCGAAACTAGCGAACCATGGGTGGTACTGCGCTGAAATTCAGTGTAGCATTGCACCCAATGCAGAACAGAGGTTGTGTAGAAATTAATGACGGAACTATCTCTGTTGGGAGAGAATGGAGTTAAAAGTGTTTTCAATAAAATTTAAGTTCCGTAACATCAAATGTCATTAAAATGAAATATGTATGCTTCACTACATTACGCGTGCAGATGTAGGCTCCGTTACACGAGCCGTCAGGTTTGCCTCTGACATAATTCAAATAATCTTATATATCAGTGAGTTCGCCCCGTATTCTATGGTGCAGGCGAATTGCATTTCGCTTGTACGCTTTTCAGAACTCGGAAATTGTATGTATTTCATGTACTTTACATTTACCCTAGTTCGGTTTGTTGGACATAAAAGTCTAATCGAATTTATTGAGTTATCTTTGGCGAAGCAAACTCTGCATACCTCAACGTTATCCTTTCTGGAAACAACGTTTCGTCTTTAATTCTGCAGGAATCGTTGAATAGTTTTCAATTTTCTACTTTAACTGAAAACTGAAATCAAGTCATATGCTAATGAACTTGACTAATCAAGACTCGATGCCTACGATGAAAGAATTCGCCTCCTCGTTAAAACAGGACAACTAACATTTCAGTTACTTTCAGAAATATACAAAATTACACATTTGTAAACCAATGGGGTCTACAACTGTATTATATGTATATTATACCTTGATTTGAAATTGATGGAACTGCAAATATATTCTGCAGACTGTCTAATGTAGAATAAGATGAATTCGTTGAACACCAGTGTATTATTTACCATCATGATGCTTGAACGCAGAAGGATTTTTTGTCATTGTTATTCAAAGTAGCAGAGAAATAAACGACCAAATTGTTTATAATTCTCTTCTGTTATTCAATATGGAAATCAGGAAAACGTAAAATGGAAGAATAACGAAGAGCTGCATAAAATGTAGAACTAAAGCGTATGATTCGTTTCATCGGTATGAAGGTTTCAAGAAAAATGAATGTTCTGAACCTTCATATGAAAGAACGACAGATACGAAACAGGAAGCATACACTTTAAACTTCGTCATCAAATTACTAGACATAATTAGCTCTAGAGTTAAATTTATGATTGTGTTAAGCAGTCTTCTTCTCCAGGACGGGAGCTCTTTCATTAATTCATTGATTCATCCACTCATCCATTCATAACAATAAATGTAAAGCGTCGATATCCAGCTCAACGAGCTCTGTACAAAGCGCTTTGCTGCAATCTCGGATATCACTCTTCGTTACACTGGTTTATTATTCCCTGAGGTTCATGCATGTCCAACACGAGCAGCCTTGTGGCACACCAAGGCACACTTCCACTCCTAAAGAGGTACTCATTTACAGTTTGGAGGACATATTTAGATACAATCGAATAAAAAATGGGTCTGCAGAAAAAGTGCCAAAGTGAAAAACATGTGTTTTGTGTTTGTGGAAGTACGAAACAGTTTCAACTCAGATAAATTGTTTTGAAAATCAAAACTTCAAAGTAAATATACATAATTGAAAACTGTCGTTATTTATAATGTTAACATTCCTTTCATGTATGCAAATGTACATAATCACATTAGTATATGTAGCTAGTAATAATCGACGTGGTTTTGACTGCTATGTCAAAAAATATACTTGAAACCAACTAAAACTTGCATAAGAATATGTGAGCATTCTCTGAATATTGATAAAACAAATGGGAACCGGATACCACCATTCAAAAAGTCATAATTCTGTATGAAGAGAAATTGGACCATTTTATTAATGAAATAACAGTTGTTCTTCGCCACATGAAAGCCTTTATTTGCTAGTTCAAGATCAACGTTCACACTTTCCTTTAGTTACATTAAATATGACTAATCCTATGGATAAGAATGTCGGCATTTACTCATGTTCCTAGACCCTGAACATGCAAAGTTATTGGACTGCTCGATGGACATATGCTAACACTTACACGTTTCAAAAAACGTATGGCGGCGATAACGTAGAATTCTATATCCGAATTCAAAGCCTTTTAATGTTTCTTAAAATCCGTAAATTTGTCACCGATTCACCACTCAGACTCTATACTTCTAAACGAAGATACACCTTTCTGCAAATAGACCATACATTCGGCGATGCATGTTTGCAAAGGCGGAACAGAAACAACCGGCAAGTGACGTGTCTACACAAATTCAATTAAGATCAGAAAGCACGTATCGAATGATGTGTAAGCACGTGTTGGACATTTCTTATTACTAAGAAATATACACCTATGAAAACAGCGTTAATCTTTAAGAGAAATGTCAAGGCTGCTCGAAATGGATTTATTCTTAAATGTTCATTAGGTGAATATATCTAATTTAGTACAGTCTTAAAATGTCATGGTTCTTTGTAAAAGCTTTGTACTTAACTGTAAAAGCATTCACATGTAAGAGTATATATATGATGTTAAGAATTAATATTACTCATTAAGAAACGATAGTTGTCAACAAACCAAAAACGTAGACAGAATGTAGAGCACAGGAAACATACACGTTTGACCTGAGAAAACCAAACATTTATTCATAAGATTATTCAAAACCATAAGTTTATGACATGATGTACAAGCTTCCGTCACGAGTTGTTAATAATCATTTTGATTAGGAGACAGACAGCGTGTTATGTTAGTTTTACTTCAATTAATTCATTTTAAACATTTAACATAACATTTAAAGGCTTTTACGGTTTAAATTGTCTATTTTAAGGTTTACGAGGACTTCATTCACTTAAACTTTCTATCGATGCAATGAAATACTAAACAATTTACCTGCAATCAACAATGAAAACGTTACTTTGCAGGAATAACAGCCTTTAATTTTTTTACCGCTCTAAAGGCTGTGTGTCTAGATATTTATATGACAAAAAGTCAAACAAAGATACAATAAATGCAATAATCTCAGCCTCTAAAATGACTCTAGGACGCACCCCAGAGATTACATCAATGTAACTCTAGTCACATCGATATGCTAGAACAGCGAGAACAGACACTCTTATCATAGTGGTGAAACTAAAAACGATTTATTCAAGAAAGCACAATGTGATACTAAATGGAATTACCTAGCATTCCTACAATTAAATGAAGCGAATTATGGGATCTTATATATTTAGAAATATGATTTAACTAGAAATCGATAATGATCTTAATTGGAAGTTAGAAGACAAATAGATAACGACCATCTTATATGTGATGCATTTATTGACTTATCATTCTCATTGTAGGACAATGTATTCCTAGGTGAGGTAAAGTAACTTTATAGAATAGAAGAAATTTGGTATCTGACTCAAACGCAATCTATTCTTTATATTTTTCATACAGTAGATAAGGTACAAGTAAGTATAAAAGAAACAAATCTCATAGGCATTAGGACAAAGTGATGGAATGTTAGCTCATTGTCCGATGCAGTATAAAAATATGGCGTATAAAATGCGTCTTTGAACTTTTCCAATCATCACTAATCGATAGGTTCTGAACTAAATTTACATTGTTCAAAATGCACGGAAAGTGTAAAATAGTGCAATAAAAGTCAATGGCAAAATTAGGAACCAAAGCAACTATCATAACAAAAGCATAGATACATAAAATTAAAAACGATGTCACGACATTTCTGATTATGAGCTTTGCCCTGGCATGTATCGGTTTCCTACAATTAACGTCACGATAAAACATTAGCAAAGATAAATGGGCGGTTATAATTTATGTGCTGAAAAAGAAAAAGGTAATTTATCACAACATCTTGATGGTCTAAATATTTTAGAATTTTGTTTCATATAAACTCTTAGCTTCTCGCTCTTTCAGTGCAAATCCATATAATGCATTTAGCTAATCGTGGTCATATTTAATGCATATAATCAATAATGGAATTGAAAGGCCCCATATTGATAGAAAACAGTTCCGTTAGTGCAAAGTATGTGCATATGGGAATACCTCTTATACACACCGTAGAACTGAGATCAATTAGCACAAGAAGATACTTGTTGTCGACAGATACAATAGGGTCGAAGTGTTCTGAAACCAATTAATTCCCTTCCATAGACATGGTACTTTGTAGGTAACTTATGAAGAATACCTTAATTGTATTTTTGAAAGAATAACTTTCTTGCCACTATGACCAGCTATATGGTATGAAACTAATTAGTTCGCTTCGATCGACATGGTACTTAGCAGGTAAAATATACCTTAATCGTATTTTCGCAAGAATATTTTTTGTGCCACAATTACCAATTATATGTAAGTGCTGACACATGTTCAATTGTAAACATGCTAATAGTTCCTGCATGACATTATAACTCATAAAAGAATAAAGGAATCCTATGAATGTACCGTTGCAATGAGTGAGTGAGTTATTGTTTAACGCCGCTTGGGCAATTTTTCAGCCATTAGCGGCGAGCCGTTGCAGTGAACTTACACCAAAGATTCAAAATAAGGAATATAGTGAATTTTGAAAAACATACCTTGAAACATGTTGATTTTCCCCACGATTAATTGCTGAAAGCTAACAAATCAGAAGCCATTCGGTCTAAGAAATGTTTCAAAAATGATATAAATATTGCGTATGGTTGTTTAGTGAAAAAAAACCTATGAAATGTTACATTTTTGAGAATCCAACATTTATTTTTAACAAGTTTCAATGCGCAATAATAACTTACATGCTAAATCAAATATATATATATATATATATATATATATATATATATATATATATATATATATATATATAAAAGAGTAAACATCGGATGGTTCTGACTGGATCAATCTTCTTTAATACATTGTACTCTCCTTTTTTGAATATATATATATATATATAGTAATTGCATAATAGTATTGCAAACAAATAGAAGTAAGTCCATATTATCGATGAATGGGCTTTTAGCGAACGATTTGGTTGTTGAAGAACCCCAAGAACACGAATGTATTGAAATATACTTTTTTAATATATGTTTTTTTGTAATATGTATTTATTCACGAGTGATTGTGCAATGGATTCAATAATTGAGTTTTGCATTTAAGCTTTTTTAGTATTAAGAACTATCTTGCGAGCTGACATTTGTATCACTTAAGGCTTAAGGGTATCTCTATACTTCATTTTAGTAATGCAACAAATCATTTATCAATAAGTGAGATGCAGGTACCCAACCTTTGGTGAATGCATTGTTTTCGTTGTGTCGTGACAATGTTATCGAAGATCAAGTACGTTGTACATATACATTTCATGTTTTGCGAATGTATTTGGATACGTTCTTTCCTTTGAACACTAGTTTATTTTATTTCAATTTTAAAGGTAAAAGGACAATGTAATAATAACATTTGAAACAGATGTCGAGGTAAAAATAACTTTTTGAGGAGTTTGAGCTATTAGATTAACATCTCAAGACACTTTACTTTGCATCAACGGTTACTGCGAAATACGAACGCATTCATCAAATTATATCTGTAAAAACGAACTATGACAGAGTAGCCTTTATTTAGAAGTGTAATAGGTGTTTAAATCAATGTGTAAACTGATAATATACCATACATTCGTAAACGTTTACTTGTGATTCATATAGATATCGTAGGTGGTGAACTCGGTTGAAAAAATGAAATAACGAACATCATGACTTCTTTATTTTAAGCTGGAACAAAGCTTTAAAAGCAATTCCACATTAATATTATGGATATTGGTGACATTAAGGGTATCAGACTTAAGGTATTTATCAGGTAATAAAGAAAATAATTTTTTGATATCCTATATACAAAACAGGCTTTTGTTGAAATATAAGCCTAGGATATCCGTTTACAACAACAATACATTAAGCATCTTTAGAATAACGGAAATTAACTAGTGTTGACAGGATGGTGAACACAATAGACATTGAGAGTTATAATGGAACAGTATACAATAAGGTTGGAGTGTTACAAAGAGAACTAAGGCCAAATAGTGATCGATGGTTTTTAGCTCTGGTAATTGAATTTGCTGCCTCGCTAAAAGGCGCTCTGGTCATGTACTTTTATAGTGATGTTATCTATTGACATTACTTTCTCTTTGAAACAAAACTCCCGTTTGAGATCACATAGGCTGACGAATAATGTAAATTGTCTAATTTATGAAAATACCTTAGTCCTACTGATGTTTGAAGAATTTTCTGGAACTACATGTATAATGATATACGAATGCACATAAAACACAATTTGGAAAGACTTTAACTGATTAATGTACTTAAACTAAAATAAGAAACAGTTAAAATTTATATGCTATCATATTTGCCTGTATTCTTGACGAAATCTAAAAGTGATCTAAAAGTGATCTATATCTAACCTATATAAAGGCCGGCATTACAACTCTTACTCATCTTGCTTCTTACAATCAACTTTGCGATCATCTGCCGTGCCACTGTTTTTTGATATCTTTACAAGCCGGATTCATCTATCTCCTATCAAGACCCACTGACTGTTTTCTACATTCATCAACTGTGTGATTTATAAGGACTGGTGAATATATTTAGTTAGCTAATTAGTGTGACTCATTTGATATTGTATTATAGCTTGTGTTAGCTTGATATTGTAACCTTTGTTAATTATTTGATTGATTAAATTGAAATTAATATACAATTGTCTTGTTATATTTTGCTGGTTTGACTGGGGACATTTTCCTATTCCAAATTCATTCGTAACACTTCTTGAAGACGATATAAAAAGGAGAGATTTTTCCGAACTATAAAGCCATGCACAATTTTGGAAAGGTTTTTCACGATGAGAAACGGAAAGTTAACCAAAGCGAAACAAGATGATGAAACAATCTGGTGTCGACACCCTTTGAGTGAAGTGATGCAGTTATCTCCAAGAACCAATGATCATACCATAGATTATATCAACCAGAAATATCCCAGGTAATGGATAGATTTAGGTGTTTGGGAGGTGAGTGTTTTAATAACATATCAGACTAATTACAGGTAATATCCATCTAAAATATCCAACTATACAAACATAAGTGTTTGAAGGTTGTTCAAGATTAGAATACTTAGGAAGTTTCAGATTGACCTGGTGAAGATTTAAAAAGATTTAAAAGAAATCATGTAGGTACACATGTACAGTAAATATATTGATATCCAGAAAATGAAAGAAACGTCGTTGTCAAATAAAAATGCTTTTCCATGTTCCTTAATCTTACTCAAAACAATATCCGGAACATGTTTATTGTATTCATTCATTTGAAATCTCAATAGAAGTTATTCTGTTTGTACGTTCTTAGTTTTTTTTAATAAATCAATAGAAATAAGAATTTTTCATGACATTAGAAATCCTTATGAACATTTGTTTCCTATATTTATAAGGTAATACGTTTGTATAATATTTTCAAGTCACGTGCTTTTTCCCTTCCAAGCATAGTTTAATAAGGCTTTAAAAAGATTAATAAACCGATACAGATTCCACATGTGAGATTTCGTTATGCCCGACAAAGAATAAGTAAACGTAAAGAGATTAATTCCAAAATATTGGAATAAAAATCGCATTTCATTTTGTAAGAAGTGCCACAGAAACTAATCAGCTGTGAATTTAGATGAACAAAGTACATTATAAATGCAAATGGATTAAATATATGATTGCACCAAAAATCAAAATCAAACTCTTAAATCTAAGTAAAGGAAAGTAGGCCCAATGAAACAATTTAATATCGATTTATCATTCTCATGGATGGAAAATTAAATCCAAGGTAATATGACTTTATTTATGACATATTTTGGAAATCTGGCAAAAACAAAAGCAATACTAATACTAAATCTTTAATAGTGCAGATAAAACTACTCTCAAAAACATTTTGATCTGATGAGTGCCTGGCGCCTAACTCTGAGTTTTAAAGATTTTAAATCCATATGCTGTCATAATAGGTAAGAGAATGTTTCCTTAAATCTGAGAATTCCTCACTTTTTGTTATGTCTATGTATGTTGATATGTATCAAAACTGAACAATTGGTGTTTACAATCAAACAGCAGGTATAATTGATGCCACAATGATACAAAACCAAATTACCTATGTGGAAGGTTGGATCATGTATCACGTTCACAAAACATTCAAAGAGATATATAGAACAAGAACCTGATAAACTTGCATATGAACTTTCATGGTTTTTGCGTTTGTATGTTTCATTCTCAAAGCATTTAACATCTTAGAATAAAAGGTTACCGTAACTGTTGCCGTAAACGTCGTTGACATAGTTTCCCTTTCTTTCCTTACGTAATTGTCCTTTCGTCCGTTGTTTTCATGGAAGTGATGCTAGAAAGAATTATGACTTATAAAGTTTTCTTTTCAATAAGTTAGTTGACATGTCAAAATTTAATCATATAGTTACCTGAAAGATCATAAATTATAAAGTTTGCAAATATTCTGTTATGTCGTATAGAATTGAAATTGAAAACCAACCTCTGACTTTTCCTAGATAGAGTTTGGATTAGCCTTGAAAAAGTCCACTATAATGTGAAGTCGACCATATCAACTGAAAAGAGCCTTTCTCTCCCAAGAAAGGTAGTTACATTATAAATTCCAATACAACCTCTGTCCTAATACAATCGTTTCTCGGTCTCAAAATGTAAACGTCAAAGTTAGTTGTGCAGTCAGCCACACCCTTTCAAAAGTTATCATTGAAAACGTCTCAAATATTTCCGAATTTGGAAAGCTAAATTTTATTTGAATATTGACTTTGCATTTGTAATCTTCCTTACACATAACATTCGCCATATTTAGCGACTGCTTCATTGCATAGGCCTGTTTGACGACAAATATGTTATCCATGCATTCGGTTGTTTCATTGGCTAAAATAACGCAAGGTTGTTTAAGTTGCAATATTTTTTCCACTAGGGGAACCTGTCGAAAGTTCGAGAACAGATTGTATTAGAACAGAGGTTATATAGGAATTAATGACAGAGCTACCTCTGTGTTGAGAGAATGGAAAAGAGTATGCGTCGAAATACTGTTACCGAGGCGAATATTTATTGGTAACACATGCCTTTGAAACATTTACAAAGGTAAAAGAGACGATATTCTTACTAAGGTTTATCCATGTATACATGTACGGATAAGTGCAAGCAAAGTGCACAGAGTAATTACTAATTATTTTTCATTTCCACCCTTTCATTAGTTGAGAATTACCGAAAGTCAAATTTAATTACAGCCGAAAAGGGTTTGATTAGGTTTCCGTCTAAATGTTCTGATCAATGCTGAAAGCAATAAGGAAATCTAGAAAAACAATCAGTGTTGGATGTAAATTTATGTTTAAGGTTTATGAGAAAAGAGATATAAATTGCACACTTATAAACTTTTTCGTTTCAAATGATCTTTGAGAACATTTTTCGATGTAATGACAACATGTACTACATTTTATTTTTATAAGTAAGGGCACTTAGTAGTTTTTACTTTTAGTTTTGCAATTACCCTTGAGCGTGTCCTTACTAATAAAATTCAAGAGAAAAAATATCGACAAATGATAATGAAAATGGAATTTTGACATTACTTGTCACATATAGTATGAGACTTAGTAATAACCGTTTATGATTTGAAAATCGCATTTTATCATTATAAATTTGGAAAAATTAGTAGTTATGTATTCTGTTATCTTAATTATTTCTGCCAAATATTTTTTCTTGCTCTTCATTTGTATGTCCTTAAAACTAGTCACAAGAGAGGTGTACTAACAGTTACTGGTCTGACCATGAAAACTGGAGAATCTGTCAATTATGTTTTTCTAACAACTTTGATTTATCTGCAAACCTTTCATTGTTATTTAACCCTAAAAACTTCTCGACTGCCACAGTGACGTTCTATTCGATTTCATATTTAAGGTCGCGAAGCTCTGTTTTCAGGGAGAGATATAGGTTTAAGTGTGTGCTAGATCCGCGGAAAATTTAGGGTGGGGAAGAATCCCCAACCCACTGTCCTTTTTGCACTGACAGCAACCTGAGCGATGTAAACAGGAACTTTGTCCTGAAGCACACACACTTACATTTTCTCAGTTCCCCTTCGTTTCTCTTAGATTATTTCCCTAATTTACCTCATTTCATTTACGTAATTTACACTATTGATTGTAGAACATATGTGGAAATAACCAACCTATAATACACTCTGTGATTCTCAGAAAACTGATACCATGACCGTACCGATGGAGGAACATGTTATGGAATTTATGGGTTGGGTTAGGCAACATATGTCCAATGCTTGTTTTTGATCTCAGGGTCTAAGTGGACAGTGGGTTCATACTACGAATGTAAGTGACGAAAAGGCCAAAAAAGGATAATTCTCTTTCTTATATACTGAATATATCACAGACATTAATTAATTATCATAAATTCATTGTAAACCTTAATAGAAGGTCCTCCTGCACGGGTATTATCTGGGGATGTTCTCTGGGGAAGCGACTGAATTGAGACAGTGTTTACACATCAACGAAGTATATGATAAAAGCGTGACTCTAGTCCATATTGTATAGATATTTTTGGGCCATGTTCACATTGACCTTTCACTGACATAGTTACCTTTAGCCATCAAGGAAAGATACCTGACTTGCATAAATGATTATGAAAAGAACCGTTTAGTGGTGGTAGTAAATAAATATGATATTAATGATTTGTTTCATTATGTAAATAATATACCTGTATGTCAAAAGCCATCAGCATTTCCTTGGTAAATTCCATTCGATTGTATTACATCATAATGATAAAAATTTCGAATTTTTTCTCTTTAAACATTAATGTGGTTAAATTAAATGTTATATTTTAAACGACGGAAAACTACCACTGATGAAGAAAACATAACACTGTTTATCGAATATTGGTTATTATACAGTATTATGTTATTCAAGGGCGTGGTAATGATTGTCACCAGTTATATGAACGGAAATATATATTGATTTACAGCCCGTCATTTGAAACATATGGTGGGTATTGGAAACCTGGAATAATTCTTATATTGCAAGGTTCTCTCCTCATAATTAAACCAATTGTTTGCCATTAGCTACAAATGCACCATTAACCGCAATATCACCTCTACTTATAGGGAATGTTATATCTTTTATGGACATTCATGGTGAACCATAGCTCAAATGAGGTTTGCGTTAACCTTACTTCCACACTAGTCTTGAATTCCCTTTTTATTTTACTTGGCAGAATATGAAACTTAACTGGAAACTGTAAATGCCAGTAGACATATGAAATGAAGTTTTTGAAAAACCAACTAACGAGCAAAAGAAACGATATAAGGTATAATCGAACCATAAATGACGAAAACACTATGTTGAAACATTGTTATGCACGAGTGGGGGAAAATTGGGCAAACAGTCTGGTCAGTGTTCCTCTCTGCGTTGAGTGTGCCATCTATCACAACAAGATCAGTTATGTGTAGACCGCGATATTACCCCAAACATTGACGCTGTCACCACTTAAGGGTTCAACGGTCTGACGACAACAGCTTCGCCACCGTTCACCACGACGTCGTTTTATCCGTGCTCTCCCATCGTTCATGTAGTGCTCTCTAAAGCAACTCTCATCCAAAAATACAACTTAATAGCACACTAGAGAAGATATCATCAATATTGACAAGGCTGGCGCAGGTCTCGGCCGATTCTGCAGGAACAGATAATATGTTATCTTGAGGATTGTCCACATGCACATGTATTAATGATCATGAGAAAGATTCCATGCTTTTCATGAAATAATGCGCCCCTTTCTTCAACCTTGACTATTAAGGTCTATCACACTCATATGTAAACATTATTATAATTGTGTTTCTCTGTTGATTTCTAAGGAAGTTTAAATTTGCCACTTTATATGTCGACTGTTTTGTTCCGATAATGATTTAAGTAAGTAAAAGCTGCAGACTGTTGAGGATTGAATAATGTAAATGTGTTGCAGTCAACGTTATCATGACCATTACATTTTTCGATCATTGATTTATTGAGTAAAAGTAAATATAATATATATGACATTGTTTTCTCATTTACATCTGGTATGGATTTCAGTAAGACGCGAACCAGAAAAGAGACGACAAGCTGAATGGAAGGGTAAGCACAGGTGCAGGATTCATGATTGGAAGAGAAATGGAAGTTCTGAACTTTGATATTAAAGCACATACGTGTAAGTAATGAGTTGGAAGCAAGTATATATATTTAAAGCCTAAAATATCGTCCTGAAATTGATACAGAGAATTTCCCCTTCTATTGCGAATTGTTATTAGCATAGTTCATACTATCTGGGCGAATTTTTTATTCAAAACTAAACGATATATGCAGTTGACGAATGACGATTAACGTCACATTGTCAAATCTTAGTCAATGCATTCAAATCTCCATGACCTTGTTTTAAAAAATCTTAAGCGCCACCGCATTATTTGCCATTTCCAAATACATTGCTTTACAGTCTCAATGTCTATTTATTCTTCGCACGTTTAACATATCGCCGTTTGATAAATCTACAATGCAATAACAATATGAAGTATGACATCAAAAAGTTAGCGGAGCGGAAGCAATGGTAGACTCGTCGATTTTCATGGTTTTTATTTGATATTATTCTGCAAGTAATAAATAAAACGACGTTCCGTTTAATTGCATTTTATGCAACTCGGGAATGGTATCGGTATCTAACTTTCTTTCGCTCGTTAAATACCGAACCATTCACTCGTTTCATAATAAAATTTGTTAAACGAGACGTCGTTATGTATTCTCTATATTCATTATACTTACTGATTAATGTACTATTAAGGTGAAATACCGGAGAATGATAACAATTCAATTCTATTTTATTTTTCAGTTGAGTTTCATGAACGAAATAAAGAGATTAAGAGCATTTGAAAGGATAATTTAGTCGCAGCTCTGATAGATAATTGTTGTAGTATAAAAAAACAACAGTGCAACCTATCTTTTAAGGTGTGTTTGATTATTAGCAGATGATATGCTATATAGCTACGAGGTATGAGAATAAACCAGTTTTAAAGGTATATGTTTTGAACACTGTAATCATTATATCTGATATGTCGAGAGTGTTGAACAATCAAGGTCACGTGTCTATCTAAATGTCATTCACATCTCTTAAAGTTTTTTTTCATATATATATAAAAGTTAAAGCTCTTACATGAAACAGACTTTCGTCACATTGAAAAAACTAGAACAATAAAAAAACCCACACCCTATCTAGAACAGTGCGGAAAAGAATCGATTGACCTCGAAGTCCTGAATTTGAAGTTTGACGAAAAAACGGAAATTGCTTCCCAACGATAATTTCAATAGAAAGCGATGTTGCATATATAGTCTTGTATGGTGTCTAAACATAGGGAATAACGACAATATATTATGTAATGCGTCTGTAGAGTTTTCTTCCTCATCTTGGTAAACTCTATTCTAAGGAAATTTCTCCTTATTTGATAGAAAAAAAACTGATATCTGGCTGAGCCAAAAGTGTTATCTTTCATACAGTAGACACATACATTGCATATGAGTATGCTGTTCATAATCATGCCATTCGTATCGATAGAAAATGAAAATACATAACATTTTCTTAAAAAACATTCACTGTAATCAAATAACAACCTCGTATGTGTGCACAAGCCGTAACCACAAAAGCCGCTTTCTTAAAACCGCATAAAAAAAAACACAAAAAAATTAACGTGAACCTGCTTAACCAAACTTTCTTTCATTCACTATTTTGTGCTTCAATTAGAAAGAGTTTCCATATTAAACTGAATCAAATTTATGTTGAAATAGGTACATTATAGATTCCATGATAACGATTATTACATAAAGGGTTTTTATAGCTTGAGAATAATATCCTTAAGCAAACTATCAATTATTGCTTGAATTTCGAAAGTTGTGTAGCAAAGCAAAATGTGTAATAAATGACTTGTTTTCAGTTAAACATCAACAATATGTTTTAGTCATTGTTAACTTTTCGAGTGTACACATGTTTTATTTATGTGCTAGTTCATAATTAACTTTTAATCTTTGCCATAATGATGGTAAGTCTGAAGCTTACTTCTTTTGTACGTTTAATTGAATCAAGGTGTCATATAAATTAGTTAACTAAACACAGTACATTTTATCAATTTATTTTACTTTTAGAGGATTTTAAGTAATATAGTGTCAAGTTTTAAGATGTTTTACTGGGCTTTTTGTGTACAGACTTTCATAGTAAGAGGATGTAAAGTTTTCTTTAAGAGGATGTAAAGTTATATACATTTCTAAAAATTACTCCTGCAAGATTTCAGATCAAGTGAAGATGTCATGCATAAAAAATATCAAAGCGTCAGTAGGACTCTATGTTTTAAATACGAAAACGAATCTACATATTTCCAATTGCAAGACAATGTTGGAATCGAAATTGGCAGTTTAAATCGAACGTACCATATTCATTTAGGCTGTGGGAATGAATTCCCCTACCTGAAATGATTAAAAGGTGTTCTCATAAAAATGGCCGCCGGTAGTTTTTGCTTGATATTCGATGACTACGACTACGGACGACCGGGTTGAGTAATGAGATGTTTTACCCTCAGCAGATAATACGTTGGGCATAAACTTATGTGTCGGGAGGAAGGTTGCAAAATAAACATTTGAAAATAAAACCTTTAAACGATTCAAGGAAACTCCTCTTAAGTTTGGCAGACCAAGATACGACTCTATGCTATTTTGAACTTATACGTAAAAGGTTAATCAAATAATTATATATTTAATGTTTTCAAATGACAATCTTGAGAAAATTGTGTATAAAAATAAATTGTTCCTAAAAGAAATCGACATTTAAAGACATGAGGCAGAAAATCTTGATTTCTTAAGTAAAATTGATTACTTAAGGTCTGAACCTTGAATTTCGAAGCTCTCGTAGTACTAAGAAAGTCGCAAGTCCTTACCATAACATAAGATTATGACTATGTTAACGTTAAGAGAGCTAGGAACTGGCTTGCAGAAACTGAAAAGAGTTCTAAAATGGAATAAATGCAATTGAGGACTATTTAGTGATCTGTAGGAACTGAAATTGAATCGTTATTAACAATTAATGTAGTACCAATAATCTTTTTAATGATAATGATGAATGTGCTTAGTATCTTTTAATTTCGTCACTTAGGCCCACAACTTTAATATCAATCAGAAAAATGTGATCATTAACATGTAGAAATGTGATTTTTATCGTAGATGCAAAATGCTTAATATCATGACTCAACTACATAATGTATATATTCTTAAATAGTTCGACTTGCATGTTTTATGATGTAAATGCTGTAACTTTCTTTAAATGAAATAGACTTGATTAAATTAGAGAGAATGTTTGTTGAATACAATCGGATATTTTTTCATAGAAAAGTTTTGAATTCAGTCCAAAAATATTGTTAAAAGAAGTAAATTCTGCTTGCCTTTGCCTTTATGACAATAAATGTGTAGTCCTTATATCATATTTGATAACACAATCTGTAATGATCATTCAAGGCCTTGCTTTTGGGGCGTGAATAACTGTTGACATACATTCTAAAAATATTTCGGTCAATTAAAATAACTTTTGTTATGCAGCTGTACACGATAATGATTGACATGTTTGTAAATATATTTTAATATTATTTAATCTTTACAGTAGTAATGTCTAGTAGATGTTTTATATAAGCAGGCTATATATAGCCTAGCTCATTGTGAGCAAACCCCATACATGCCAAAATGGATCATTTTTAATGTATAGAATCAATAGTAAAGAAACAAGGCACCGTAGATTATATTTTAGGCACGTGGTATCTGCCATTGCAATGTCAGGAAAACACTCACGGAGTACACTTCACAAAGTAGAACTGACATCAATTAGTGCATCTGCAATGAAATAATACTTCAGGTCGACAGATGAAAAATGGGTCTCAGTGTTCTGCCATTACACACTTTTGTCAAACTAGAATGCTTATTTGGGATGTGTATTGATATGCCAATCCGTAAGAAAAGGTTTCTAACCCACGTTTAATCTCTTAAAGTATATATGTTAACACGATAATACATCGATAGAAGTTTGTGCAATCGTTGTCAAGGGAGTGATGATAAAAGTAAACGGTCATTCCGTATCACGTTCAAATTCGTTCTAATTAGATTTCATCACTATTGTTAGCACGGTTTATTTGTTATTGTATATATATTTTCTTATTCACCACGTCCAATCTGATGAGTACATACTCCAAAATAAAGGAGATATTTTTTAAAAATGTAAATCTACATGTTCTGAAAGATTATCTTAGGTCAAATCATGCTTCCTTTTTTCTTTATATTTTAGTCGTTAAGACGAATTTGACAATTTTTTATGCTATGACTTCTGTTAAATAACGTTCCAATGTTTGGGATGGCACTATCTAGTACAAACTCTTGTACTTCTGCGGGCCAAGTCCCTTGTGGGGTTCGAACCCACACTTGCATTATGAGAATAGCTTAAGTTAATATTACATTTGTTCTTTCATTGTCTTTGTCGAGGCTCTTCGACACCTTTGTGAAGGTGTAGGTGTAATAATCTCATTTATAACCTATTTTGAGTTTTGGTTGGGTTGTTAAGAGTCACTTGTATGTAAATTGTCTTGTTAGATTACAAATAGGGGTACTCACGTGAAGCTCATACTCACATTAGTACTAGTATTAGTAAAAGTCGAGTCAAAACACGGAGTGGATTAGGAGATTATTACCTTGGGAAGTGTGTCATACTTTATACGAGTATGAATGTTTGTATTAACCGAGCATTGCTAGGCACAAGTGATGTATTCACATGTGCTCATATATCACTTATGATTAACCATATAGGTAATATTTCCTGATCATGTATCAGAACATTTCACTGGTAGTTGGTTGGATATTATTCTCTTGATTTTATGAATTTTTGAATAGCTTCAACTTCGCAAGAACATTTAAAGGTGTTTGCTTAAAGCAGGCAGCTGCTGTGAACAGAGTTCAGCAACAATGGGCGCGATCATTGAGCAGACGGATGACCCGCTTCCTTGGTGACTTATATGAGAATTGGAAGGCTTGATTCCCTTCCCAGTCGCCCTTGACACACGAGTTGTGGAACCTTTGGAGTTCCATTTGGAATAGATTTCATCTTCAAGATGTGATGTTTAAGTTCACTTTATGGTATTGATGGCCACCCCAAAGATCGGTTTATGCCATGTATTTTAGACATGAAAAAAGTTAAATAAACGACTAGATCAAATTGTATATCAAACAAAATTTTACTAATTTTGGTGCAGTTAAGACTTCTAACAAATTTGGATTGTGATAATTCCCATAATTTTTCAGGTCGCACAATTTGAATATTGTTTTAACAATCTAGGAATGCGATCAGTCTGCAGATTGTGATCATTTCTATTTTTCACAGACCACATACAGCCTAGTCGCCTATCCTTCTCCTGTTTAATGTGTTTCAAGATTATTGATAGCGGCTATATTTTCAGATTAAATTGACTGAGTTTGAATCGTTTCGATAAGAAATTTTTTTGTAATCAAATGTACCATGTAACTGCAAAACCAGTGCAAAATCAATTTAATAACTTACTTTCTCGTATTAGATATATGAATAACGTGTCCGTGTGACTGAGTGCATAACAATCATTTAAACATGCATAAGTCATTTTTCCTTTTGAAAATAACACATATCTAAAACAGAAGCACTATGATAAGGGTCAAATAGCGACCTAAGCGCGAGACGTTAGCTGACGCCGAGTGCTTGGTCGCTATTTGCCATGCACAACAAGGCCAAGTTTATATTCAATACCTTTCATTTTGGAAAGTGAATGATTTGAATAAGAAAATCAATTGATATTTTGTTGACTAACGTTTATAAAGACATTGATGAAGTAATAACGTACAACTATAGAGGTTATATGAGGATACTTTGTATCCGATTACAGAGGGGAAACTTCTTCCCGAGGTACGATACTGATAATCAGTTATAATAATACTGTTTATCAGTATCGGACCGAGGTTAACAGTATTATAAAACATAAAACGAAACAACGAAATGACAATGTACAATACATGTACACCATGTAGTGTTATATTGATATCATACTGATATCTTCCAGTATGTATGTATGTATGTATGTATGTATGTATGTATGTATGTATGTATGTATGTATGTATGCATGATCGCGGTATATGTTGAGTGATTCGGACAACCATGTGAATTATACTTTCATGTATTTAATACAACATTCTTCAGCCTAAATATAATCTTAAGGAGAGAGTATATTTCAAGTGAGAATAGATAACCAAAGTGCCTTACATTCATATCTTAACTTTGCTTTTCTTGTGAATAATCGATCGATCCCTACTCCAATCTCTGCTCTCTACTCTTCAGTCCAGGTTTCCATTATCAACCTCTGTTTCCATTGTGTACGCCTCACAATCGAATTTGTCTATTACCGTCACACATAAACATTGGTAATGCATTTTTAATGTAAACGGATATCATCGACTTATATATCAACAATAACTTTTTTGTATATCGGATATCAAAGAAATTATTCTGTTATCTGCAATAAACAATTCTCTACTTCATTATATAAAAGGTCACTTGTAACCATATTGACATACATGTTTTTACCATTCTTCAGGCTTTCAAAACAATCGATTATTCAACAAAATATGGCAAATAAATCAGTTTTTATATATGACATGTATATGTATGTTATAAGTAGTAGTAATATTATCGTTATCAATTATATTACTTCTTATCATAGTGCGTCTGTTTTAGATATGTGTTATTTTCAAAAGGAAAAATGACTTATGCATGTTTAAATGATTGTTATGCACTCAGTCACACGGACACGTTATTCATATATCTAATACGAGAAAGTAAGTTATTAAATTATACATATAATAAGCAACCGATCCGCGAACTGTATATAGATAAAGCCATTGACTCTACTTCATCAGGTATCAGGCTATACTATGTACCGAATTTCATGTCATGACTTGTATGGTATTGAATATTGACAAGGCTCCCTTGTCTGTGGAGCAGACAGGAACCGGTAGCATCACTACACATTCTGCACAAAACGCTAGACAGAATTTCACTTTAGATAAATAGACTGATAAGACAGTTCGTCAGGTTTCATTTCCTCTCTGAATTGATTATTCAATAAAACAACAAAAAAAAAAACAACAAAAAAACTTTAAAAAAAATCATATATCAAATTTTCAGCGGCCATGAATGATCATGACTAGTCATTAGTTAGATTCTGCATCATTTTCCTAAAAGTCGTTGAGAAAAATATTATTTTTAATGCCATTTTGCTTATTGTAATTCCAAATTTAAAATGAACAATTTGGGAATTTTTTGTATCGGTAAACCAAGTGAATATTCAGCGTGAAGTTGCATCCCTTACAAAATATTTTTATTACCTTCATCTTCCTGTTCCTATCCTACAATATTCATCTTTAGTTTTAAAATAAGACTTTGAATTCAAAGCAGTAAATAACATGTGATTTATTCATTCAAAGTGTTCGGTAACAAAACACTAGTACTTAAACATTGTTTTACTATGAGGTTATTTGTAGTGTCTCAGAAATTGTATTTGCATTTAACCAATCATCAATGAATTGCTAGAAATTTTTTACATTTCTATAGAGCTGTACTCTGTTGACACGTATGACAGTATTTTCATTGTCACAAATGGCATAATTAAACGTGATAAAGAATTGATATCAAATGATAAAACAAAAGTTCAGAACAATGTGAGTCGTATCCAAATAGATATTAAATATAGAACCTCACAATAATTCAACTAAACGGCTTTTATTATAGTGAAAGACATGATTGTTAGGATAACAATTTCTTTATTGTGAAAGATATATGGTTATGTTATTTAACACAAACATATTTCAAAATTAAAGGACGAGTCTTTTGTTTTGAATGTCAATTGTAGTATAATTGTTGCAGGTGATGTCCTTCTTGCCAGTTGAGAGCCAACCAAAAATGCTTTTAGCTCATAGTGCTCATGTTTAATGTATAGAATCAATATAAAAAAGAGACTCCGTGTTCTTAAAAGGCAGTTCCATTGGTACGTGTGAGCATCAACAAGATAATGACAATGCTTCTCAAGGGGGAATCACGTACATTAACATGTTCTGACAACAAATCTGTACACTTAATGCTTGCAGTTTTAGTAGTATATACTTTTGTGGAAAATATGTATTGAGATGTGTACAGACATGTATATTGGTGTTTTAGAATTTCCACCAAATCCTAACTCGAGTTTTAATTCTTATGCAAATGATATTTTAAACAAATAAAACAATAAGTAGGGAAATCTTTGTTTAGAATTGCAAAATGATTACATTCGAAAAAACAAAACAATTCTAGTTATTTTACTATTATCACTATAACATACATTTGACAAACGTTTACAATAACTCACACTCGGTCACCCAGGGCATAATGTTTCTACACTATTCACACGTATCCCTGAGAATCTGTACTGACATTACCCAGCATTCATTTAACTAATATCACCCAATGAAACTGCAACGTGGACTGGACCTGCGAGCCTAAAAAATCACAACACGTCTTAATCTTGTTTTGATGAAATTCGCTTGCAATTCAAGCTTAAAGCTCATTCCTTTATGTTTTCAGCCAATCAGGAAGGAAGGTTTCTTTTAAAGTTTCAAATTTGAATTTCTGAGCATGCCCCAAAGAAAGGTTTACGATTCAGCGGTATCAAGCGGTTTCATTCTGTTATTTTTTCATACCAAGACTCATGCATGGGCGGGTAGTTTGAGTACTAGTTTTCCCAGATCGAGAGTCCCAGGGGGGATTGTGAAGATTATCGGAACCGTAAGCCTCGGGTTATCGAGGATGATAGAACT
Organism: Phorcus lineatus; assembly: GCA_921293015.1. Taxonomy (NCBI): domain Eukaryota; kingdom Metazoa; phylum Mollusca; class Gastropoda; order Trochida; family Trochidae; genus Phorcus; species Phorcus lineatus. The sequence continues at coordinate 37,568,849 of OV121085.1, forward strand.
AATACAACGTAAATACATTGCTACGTTGTAACGGTAAAATGCCAAAAAATGTGCCTTATTAAGGTTTATTTTTTAGGCAATTCTAGAAGAAAGGAAAACAATTGAACGTGAAGGTTGACCTTTGCTGTATAAATGTATCAAATGTTTCATTCCAACCTATACCAATACAATAATATCTGTGATATCCGATATGCAAAATCTGTCATTGTTCATATATATGCTCAGGATATCCGTTTACAATAAAAAATACATTACCTATGTGTTTGAGTGACGGAAATGAAAAGGTCGATGAGAGGATGGAGAAAACAATCGAAATCAAGAGTAATACATGTAAGAGGACGGCAAAATTAAAGGTTTTGGCACATAGCAATCGATATGACAGACCTTCTGTGAAATTTAGCTTGGATTAAAGACATTTTGCAGATATTTAAGTGCATCGATATCATAATTCATATTTTAATATTTTCGTGAATTAATGTGTATATTTTCAGATGCACTGTAATGTGATGAATGATAGGTTAGTGTCTTCTATGTTTAAATCTTTGATGTCGTAAATAATTATCATCATACGAATAACTACAAAGTGTCTATATGAGGCACTGTACTTAAATTTTAAAGGAGCAATGTCGTAATGAACTATGAAAATGAAAATGACAATGAATTTTGAAATGAAGGAGTTTTCTCTGTGCTTGTAATCGTTAATCTATGAAAAATAAATAACTTATGTATATAAAATGCCATGGACCTAAAATCTTCCATCTAGAATCAACAATGTTGACATATTATTCTTTATTGATGATATACATGAAACGCTTGTTTTTTTGTGCGCTGTACCTTTTGAAGTTGGCATTCATGTTGCGCTGATGCTGAAAATGCAGCAAATAATACGGCTTTTAGCACATAATCTCATTTGCTTGTCATTTGGTGTGTGATGTTGGCTAATAACATTATTGAAATGTAGTGAAGTCATCCATTAGAAAATGGCTTTAGGGGTTTCCTTCAGATGCATTTTAAAAATCACCCGATGACGAGCACAGCTTGAACGTGTTCAAAGGCGACACAGAGACAGATATTAACGTCATTAAGGTATCTGTGGAACGGTGTATAGTTTGTGTACCTTTGATCAGTTTTTTTCATGCAATGACATGCGTTGACTTTCATCACGAATGTCTACTCCTTTACTTTCATTAGATTTGACACAAATTATCACTTGAAAATGCATCACCCGGAATGAGTATATAGTCAACAATAAGTGATGGAGAATGCATGCCGAGGGGTGAATTCGTGAAGAATTGCTTCGGTTCTTGTTGATTAAGTTCCAATATTCCTATATCTCGAATGCAGCCCCCATTCTAATTCATACACGACTTCACGAAAACTAGAAACTTATTTAGAATATTAATAAATAATACAAATTTCGGTTTTTATACTCGAGACGTTTTATATTTTTCATTCTCGAAGCATATGAGAAGACTCTGAAAAATGTATGTATTATGTTTTTAAACTAGTGCTCAAAAGAAAAGATACAGTTGTTTGATAAAGCATCAAATTTAACAAATAAAGGTATTTATAAGGTATAATACAAGCGTTTTACAAGATGTCGTTTGTCAGTCAATTGGTGTTAGAACGTGCATTGTCGTGCTGGTAAACAATGCCTCTTTGCTGATGGTGGATAAATTGAACGACAACTGGTTGCAAAACCTCCAAATGCTCGGACTTGCTGATTGCAATTTGGCGCTATACGTTCTCCAAATCGCCTGACACCGGATCTCGGGTATCATTTCTGTATAGGCAAAACCGACTCACATCGGTAAACAACACATAGACGATATGAGACATTGTTTTTGTTTCTCAGTTTATGCATTATTAGCTAAAACAAAACCATACTGACGAAACCCTTGTTGCTTTAGAGGTTTTGTTGTCTGACCCGTTGTGGGTCACTCGCAATTATATTATAGTCATATATTATCTTTTATCTTTAAGCTTAAATGTTTTTTCTTAACATTTCTGTCCTCTTCCGAAAACAGTTAATCGAGCAAGTCGTCATGTCAATCAGTAGTATAATAAATGTTATATTTTATAAAGTGAGGTCAAGTTTCCGTTATCGAAACGTTAAAGAAAGAAACGTTATACGTGCAGAGGTATTCCCTTATTATTTTATTGCACCTTTGTACATGGGCGAATAGTTAAGGATTCTCAGGACTTGAACTACCTTATATGGACCCTTAATTTTTCTTGAAACTTCTTTAACCAACCAGTTCGTAACATTTAAGCAGTTAAATGTACAGAACAAAGTATATCATGTGATTGATTCTGTGTACTATATAAAGGACCCATACTATATTCAATACACCGACTGCACGGCACTACGTTTGCAGTGAGTGGTTGGGTCAGTTGTAAGGATCTTCACCATTCCCTGCGTCATCTTGATACAACATAATCCAACAATTTCCAAGAGACAGTCATTCTAAACCATTCGGCGAAATTTCAACAGTCCAAATGTACATTAAATGACATTTTCTTGATATAGTTATCTAAGGCTCAATCGATTTTTGTTTTGATTTCACATTGGAGAAAGGGTTTGCACAATTGTGTCTTTTGCAGTTTTTGGGAAGGATAAGGTTTTTGGGCTAGGTCCCCTATGGTCGTTATGGTTATTAATCACCATAGTCACACTTTACAAGACCCATCTACCAAGAAGTTTTCAATATTCATAGGTTCTTGATTAAGAGAAAGATACCTTTAAGCAATTAATTTGACAATTTATAAAATCAACTGTAAAAGAGTTAACATTTAGTTTACAGACCTTTTATGTTCAGGAGAAGATGATGAAAATACGTTTGAAGGTTTTAAGGCCTAAATGCAAAGTGGTCTGTTCACAAGAATTCGTCATACTTGGCTTTCGTCTTCTGCAGAAGATGAAAATAGGTTTTGTGGTCATGGCAACAAATCAACGATTGGCTCAGAAGGATGTAAAGACGATTTAAGTTATTAAAATCCAAAATGTCTGCGGAAGAAGTCGAAAACTATAAATTTTGGACAGATGTACGGAAGCTGGACGCAAGTGTCCGCACACAAAGTTGACTCCAAGGTTTTACACCCGGTCACAGAGTAGCTCATACACGGCACGACACGCTTGCTGTATCACTGGCCTGGCGCATTTGCCGATTAAGCCAACACGATTTTCTTCATTGTGAAAATCGCATATTCATACTTCTTCACTAGGTGGTCTGCTGAGAATCATGCAAATGAAGAAGTTGTTATCCGTAAAACCTTGCTCTTGTCGAACTTTATGTCATACAATTATTATATCGTTATGTGTATTGTTCTCTAAGAGGAGAAAAGAATGGTTTGATGAGCATTTTTTTACTTTAAATTCTTTTACCAGTTTCTGATAACGATAACAACAATATAAGATGATATCACAGAATAATACATCTGGAGCTAAGATTCCATGTAGTTGATATGGCATTTCCTATAAGTGAGGTGTAAGTTAATACACCAGGGGGATCCCATTTGCATGAAAACAATATTTGGACGTACATGTATACATAAACGTCGCTACTGATGTCTATACAAAGAACATCGTCTCCTCTAATAATAAAATTACTGCACGCCTCCCAATCAATTAAGATATAAATGATTATATTTGAATAGTGCGATGTTTGTTCGTATCGAGAAGACTCTCTCGCTTTCTCTGCGACTCTCATGACAGTCATGGACTAACGGAATGAACACATTTATTGGCAGAAAGCAAGTTCCATATGCCGACCTATACAGTAAACCACCAAGGGAAATTAGCAAGAAATACCTTTTTCAAATGTATTTTAAATGATAAATGACAAAATATTGGATAAATAGAACATATTTATTATGTATAAGTGATTTAGAAGGGATTTGATGAGGTGCAAATAACAGTTTCTGTGTTGTCATCTCAGATAAATGACAAAATATCGGATAAATAGAACATATTTATTATGTATAAGTGATTTAGAAGGGATTTGATGAGGTGCAAATAACAGTTCCTGTGTTGTCATCTCAGATTAAATGCACATCTCCGAGGAGTGTTCGTCAACATCGGAATAATACATACACAATACACTAAATTCCGTGAAACAATCAAACTTTTATAGGGTTTGTACATGACGTATTTGTTTGTATTTGACAACACGAGAAGAAGAAGATTTGCTTGAAAAAAAACTTTTTTCATCTCATAGCTTAGTCTTTTACTAACCTTTGGATATTTTGGATTGCGTAAATTCAGACAGCGATTCACGATATAGTGAAGCCATGGAAATAGGTGTGAGATGCAGTAAGGCAGAAACGTACCTTGATTTTTAAAGTGTTGCAAAATAAAAGGGAAGAATCGAAACACTTAAAGAAGATAACACTCGAAATAAATTTCAGAACATCGAACTATATCAAAGGAACATTGTTAATATAAGTATTCGCACATACCGAAAAATTGTGTATAGTAAACTTGAACCTAATTGCTTGTTGGACATGTATCAAATAGCACCTGATGTTGGTCAGCAGTACAGTCATTGTGAGTACACATAAACACTAACTATTCCTTCATTGTAGAAACACCTTAGTTATACAAGCTGAATAATTCGAAGAGTGATAACTAAAAATGAATCAATAAACACAGCTTGTAGACATGTATTAGAGCAACCATGCTGTCAAATGTAATGCTATTTAGTTGCTTCATACATTACATTATAACGTTCACATCTACCGAGATAATGGGTCTAAATAAAACCTTTCCTTGGACCAATTAGCAGTACTCCGTGCCCATATGTAACTTCTACAAGTTGACTGTTGCGGAGAGTCTTTAAAATCTTCCACTAAAATACATGGCCCTATTTTTACAAAGTCCTTTTCGTTATTAGGGTTCACTTAATCCATAATGATATTGACTTACGATCTAAGAAATTTAAGAAATCTAAGAAAGCTCTTTGCAAAAAGGAGCCCTTTCAACCATCTTTAAAATTTCTTGGAACGATAAACGTCCGGACGTATAATATCACAGATAGATTTAATAAGTTCGACCTTTAAGATTTTTTATTTATTAATTGAAAAACTAGTAATTAGTTTCTCCATAAAAGATAACTTTCAGCTTATACCTGTATCCTAACAAGTTTCTGCAAAATATGCACAGTACAATATAAGATTTGTTTTTTGTTAATTCTACCATTACAATGAAAGGCTACGAAGCGATAGGAGATGGTTGGTAGAAATCATTTATATGACATAGTGCATATGAGTGCTTTATATTTAAACAGGCCTACAAGTACGGGAAATCACGGACACATTTCTTGGACATACAGAAGAAGGAATAGCGTGGCTTTACATGTGTATTTTTACGTTATCGAGATTTCTTCGATAACCGTGAAATAAAGCAAATCCATTTGAATGATTTTCTATTTGGGTAATTAAAACATTATTAATAATTACACCGAATGAGTACGAGTGTTTATAATTTTAACTGATATATAGGAAATTTCATGAGTGTCCATGAGATACCATGTTTACAAGTGTGCCTTTATAGAGAGCAAGGGATATACAGATATTTAAGCGCGAGTGTCGTAAAAATAGTGTGTCGTAGACGCTAATATAGGATTTTATTTACTACCGAAGTTGCCAAAAAAAATGATAAACAAAGTCATAGGTAAACGGTAAAAGGCATTGCTAATGACGTGACGTCACAATGAAAAAGTGGTATTTTGCTCTAGGGCATCGTGTTAAAATATGAACCCGGATATGATTGCCCTGGTAGGTAATAAATAGTTTTACCTCCGCATAATGATACTCCAAATATGGCACAAAACCAAACCACTGGGAATAAGACGGAGGGATCATATGTAGTTAATGTATCCTAGCTTTAACAAGCGACGTTAGCTAGGGTCAATTGTGGTTTTAAAAATACCTTCGCTTATTAGGACTTCACCCAGCCTTCTACATCCTGTGATCATGTAATTCAATAATAGAGGAATACCTTCTATTTCTAACACCTTTGCAAAATACATATTAAGTTACACCTTTTAAATTTTAAATTAAAATCATCATCATATAAAAGTCCTTTGATTTGAATAACGCGCGACACAAAACATTCCTCAATTAGAGACTCATACATGTAGCAACCACATGACATGTTTTTACAAACCTCGCCCTGTACACTGAACAAGTGACGTTTATTTATCTAAACCTAAATTAAAACACATAGCCATCACATGACATTGGCTTTAACCTAAGTCAGTTTCTAGAATTCTATGGCTGTACAATGCACTAGACAGTTAGTGTCTCGGAGTTATGTGAAGCGTATTGTGACACGCCAGCACAATCTAACACAAAGTTAATATCACGATCTCAAGAGAGCTTGTATAAGATTTAGTTTCAAAGGATAGTTCTTAGCTGAAGAGAGATATTGGGCAGTCACTCCGGGCCTTGTCAAATCTGTCTAATGGAGAAGGAATGGTTCCCAGAGGGTGCGCTGAAGCAGAACAGCGAAATGTCAGAGAGCGACTGAATAAGTTTGACCCTCAAACGAAGACTGGTAGGTGTCAAGGTTTCCACAGCATATTTCATTCGCCTTTAACATGTAAGATCTGGTTGAATCAACGTACATGTGAATCTGAAATTCTCACAATGTAACAAATATCACAATGTTACATATCAGATCTAAACTATAATATTCTGATTTTAAAAATATCTCAATGTTACACTAATATCCAAAATATAGATATGTGATTCTTACATAACAATAGTACATGCAAGATCGCAGATATAATAATGGGATTCCTTACATAACACTATTACACTCAAGTACTCATATATAAAAATGAGATACATGATATAACAATATTACATGCAAGATAGAAGACATAAAAATGTGGTTCATAAGATTACAATGTTACATACAAAATCGCAAATACGAAAATGTTATTCATAATACTAGTATAACAATGTTACCCTCAAGATCTCAAATGTATAAATGTGATTCTTAATATAACAATGTTACATGCAACATCGAAAATATCAAAATGAGATTCCTGATTTTACAATGTCCCACTGCACCATCTAGGACTTTGTTTATTCCTCGTGCTGTTGGTATTTAGATTCAGACATGTGATAGATTTGAATATAACACGGTTACATGTAAGACTCCAAATATAACAATGTCATCTCCTTTTTTGCATTTAAAAAAGGACTTTCTTAGTTACACATTGGTTATGTTTTTTTCATATTCAAAACATGCAATTTTTTAACTTAAAAGTTATATGCAAGATAATAAATATAATGATACGTGCAAGAGTTTCCTTTTTACTAGTGATTTATTTATTGTGGTATCTATTTGCTTGAGCAGAATTTAACAATGATGCATGCAAATTCTGAAATATTTCGTCCTACAGGTATCAGTGTTACATGCGAGAGCTTGCTTTTTAGTGACGAATTGTTTGTAGTTTCAGAAACTATGCACATTGAAGTCGTTATGGACATAATATCATGGATAAATTATGGATTAGTATCATTTGTAAGCATTTTTATATACATTTGGTCTATCCATATATCTCCAGTTATTTTGTTGTTTATATTGATATATAACTAAAAGTCAGGCATCACATCAATATTTCATAACCATTTACTAATATTTTCTTTTATTTGACAGTTTGGTTACTTTATGGAGTAAATGATAAAAGTTAATAACATAAGTAACAATATTTTAGCAATTAATATATTTACTGTCATGGATTTGTTTTCCTTTGTACGGTTAATGTACATCTGTGAAGCATGTCTATCGGTATTTTCTTATTTTATCCGCGATTGCTAAATATGTTATAATGTTTACAACAACTTATTTGCAATCAAGGAATTTGTGCTACTCCATTTACATTATTGATTGAAACTCATCATATCTGCATTAATCGTTCTATTTGTATTCAGTATTCTGTAATTGTATTTTATTTTCCTTTAAACACATCATATTGATATTTATTCCCAACCATCAACTATGGTTTGCACTTGAGGGAGAATATGTTCATTGACATTCTACTCTTGTTTCAACTTCTAGCTTATTTACTTGACTAATCGCAGAAATTAGAATTTGAATAGATTAATTGGTAATCGATTTACATATATGAACCAGTACTGCCATAACACTTTTATTCGTTTTGAAATGAGATGTATAATGAATATTTGCGGTTGATCGCATATTTCCCAATTTATTTCAAACCCATTTCAATGATTAGTCGTTGACACATGACAAACGATACCTTGTCATAGTATATACAGTACAAATCAAATATGTCATTTCTGAACCAAACTACACATTTTACAGTTCAAATAGCAAGCGCACCCTTTCATAATTAATACTAATGGGTTGTTTGCAACATTTCAGTGTAAATGGTAATAATCGATTATGACAGACATTAACATAGTATCTGTCATGTATCTGTCATGCCTTTGTTAGGTCGTTACAGACCCTTGCACATGGATTGTCGATATTGCCTTTGTGACTAAAAACAAATGAATAAACAGAATAACAGCACATCAATATTCTGACTATTAACGATTAGAAATATATGCCGTGTGAACACAAGTAAAACTGGTTTATTTGAGAACACATTAATAGAAATGATACAAATTCTTGTACAGTAACACATACAATAATTTGTACTACTGCATATAATGTGACCCAAAATATTACAAAAAGACCTATCAAAGTGTGTTTGTGAATTCAATTCAGCTTCGTGTGCACGTCAGAGTAACAACATTATTTGTTACATAGTGTAACGATTATCCAAAGATATGTTTATATGTCAGACAATAATGTAAAGAATGATTGAACAAACAAGATGAAGGAAAATAAATGGGTTAATTGTTACACTTTAACAATATCACAATAATGTAAAGAATGATTGAATAAACAAGATGAAGGAAAATAAATGGGTTAATTGTTACACTTTAACAATATCACATTAATAAAGTTATATAATGTATTTCTTAAACGAAATATATCACAATATTAGTACATCGATCTTTGAGTTTAAAGACAAATAATTGCAATTCTGTGCCATGGGTTCACAATCATTGACATCTCATTACTTCTATTTCATGTAGGAATAAACTTGTCTGCTATTTTCAACCATGAATAAATAAAACGCCTTTTTGCATCATGCCGACAATTTAATCATGTACGCCGTTCGTGCTTGCAGTGCCATACAGCTTAAGGTTAGGTAGTATCATCAGCCAAGAGATCTGACATTGCATTGCATATATACATGTATGTCAGATAATGAAGCTACTTCAACAAAGGAAGTATTTAATAACATGCATTCGGGTTTCTGATAATAACAGACTGTTAGAATATCTGGCCTTGAGAAAATTATAAACAAAAGATATACCTGAGAAATATAACTATATACACATATAGCAGTATCGATGAATTAATTGAGGTATTTCTATCGTTGTGACAATAATGAATCGGTTTTATAACTATTATTCATTTTTATTCAAAGGGAGATATTTTTTTTTACATTTTCCTCCTGTTTTGCACTTTTGTGCTGATTTATACACCTTTTGTTTTCACAACTATATATATTAAATTGGTTCAAACGCAAGGTCACATATAGATTAAATATAAGATACTTCACATAGTCTTCTTGTTTGCAGAACAATTTTGATGATTAAAATGATTCTGCAAACGACTATGTGAAGTATGTTATATTTAATCTCTTTATATATATGTACAGTGGACGACTAAATTCAAAATCAATATGCAACAGTAAAATATACATGTTGTTCCATAGACCACACGCTGACGTCTTATATATATAATTGACATTTCAAATGAAAATTCAAAGCATCTAAATAAAGTAGTTACAAATGAAACTTAGTGCATAAATGATTGTTATTTCCGAAATAGATAGAGAGACAGAGGGTTGTATCTATCGTGGAAAACGTAGCTAGGCTTGAACATTCATTCAACGTTCGGACCTATCACTGTCTCATTGCTCTTTCTTTCAAGCTGGAATTGATTCTATCAGCTTATCCTTAAATACTATGTTAAGGTCAACATGAAATATTAAAAGCAATAAATTACGGAATAAATTATTCACTCCTTATTGCTATTTTGAACTGAAATCAATTATGACACCGAAAAAAATAGGAAAATCATTATATAGATCTTACGATAATACCTACCTATTCCGAAGATAATATTTTTCCACAATGTGAACTTAAAATTCAAACATTACAAACTATTTAAAGATACTAATATGTTCCAAACATGGAATATTAAAGATTGACAATCAACATGAAGATGATATTTTATAATGTATCTACGTGAAATATTCAGTGCTCTTTTTAAACCTTTTCACGAAAATCATAACGAATCTTTCATAGAATGCATGTCGTTTATACAAATACGGAAAGCAATAATGGGGCTTTGAAACGAATATCATCTAACAGTTAAACGAATCGCGGAGAAAAATTGCTATATTGAGTGTATTAGTTTTATTACAGAAGTAAATATGTCACAGGGTTAATATACCAACACACCCCTAAAGTTGCAAAGAGCATGAATAAACAATTCAAATGCATAAATGCTGGGATGATATACAGAGGCAGACAATATCATTACTGATACACTAAACAAAGTTTCCTCAATTTCTGAAGAGAATAAGGCGTACGGTTCAAAACAGCCATTGTCTCAAGGGATGCATTTCCCATCGCTAAGCTACTATTTGCATCATTATGGGCCGTGTGTAGGATTCGCCGTGAATTATTTCATCTAATTCCATTTCACAAAACAACATCCCGGGGGAGAAGAAGTGTATAATTAAAGGAATAAATGCCATCACAAAATGATCTCAGAAAGCTACCCCCGGAGAATTATTCAAGTTTGCTAGTGCGGAGCCTGTTGCCTATGGCAACTACGTGATCGTATATGAGCGAGAGTTTAGCTTCCATGTTGTTGACCTTTTCTTCAAGAGACGTCTGACGTAGCTTGATTTGATCTACACCGTTGGACATTTCCCCCTGCGCTTTGTTAACCTCGACGACTGTGACAGCTTGATCTACCAATCTACGTTGCGCGCACTTAATCTCCCGAATGTTGTAGATAGCGCGGAGTAACTTCCGCTGAGATCGCAGAACTTGTCTGTCCTTCTGGGCAGAGTTTATTCCTTTCTTGTTGGACCTATACACGAACCATCCGCATTTGACCACATTCGCCGCTTCATGTTTAAGTCGCTTGTCTAAATCCACGTCAAGAACAAAGTCATGTACGTACTTCTCTGCACGGGAGAGTTCTAGCTTACGTGCGAGCACTGCTACAACTAGGGCTGTACAACCGGCTCCCATAATTCCCGTCATTACGGATATTCCACGGCCGCAGTAGGAATTAGGCACGATGTCACCGTATCCGATTGTTAGGAAGGTGATGGCGATAACCCACATTGTGTTGAGGAAGTTGGCGTGTATCTTATCACTGTCCATCTCACACAATCGTAGCGCCCAACTTGCAATGACAAACAGGGACACCATAATTACAGCTAGTACGTAGTCGGGATACAGGGCCATCATTGATTTGAATATAAACCTGAAGTTGAAGTTAATCCTGTTAAGCGCGCCAAGACTCTGTGATGAAGCATCCTCGTACAACTTGCTGTGGAGAAGGATAGTCCTGCAGACGAGATAAAGTCTTAGAAACATGGGTAGAGACAGGACAACGTCCAGGGGGACTTGAACGTCTCCCCTACCTGGGTCATTGTCAGACGTTGTCGAGTGCCATGTGATTGTGAAATCTCCGGGTATAGGGTGCACGATGCATATCATAAACTCTATCACTATGAAAACGATCCTTCTGTAGCTCATTGCAAGGCGCCAATCTTCTACACTGTTGTTCACGGTGAACAGCTGAATATCCATCTTGTGATATAATCCCAGAAAGATTATAAGTGCCACTGTGCATGCCGTCATGCACATTTTAAGTAAGTAGGAAGGTAAGCTTGAACGGGATATCACCCTCGCAAAGGCAAGTTCTGTCTCTATGACCATTAATAAAATACCCGTGATTGCCAACGAAAGCGCGATATCACAAACGCGCTTTCGCCTGGCAAACAGTTCCTTTCGTTTCGCCAGTTTGCTTCCTACCGTTGCAAACCTCTTTGATTTCAGTTCCTGCTGTTCAAAGCTAGTGTACAGTTTATGTTTTCTGTATCTGTTCATACCAACCAGAGGAATAGCTGGGTCTTCAATAATTGAACTCATTGTCATACACTATTTCACCTATGCTTGCCCAAGTGAATAGCGATGTTTAATTCACTATCTGCAGCTATCATTCAAGCGAGACGTCCTAGCAGCTGTTACTGGTCACAGTAATTGGACTCAGCGACAAAACGGTCGGAATCGAAGATTTGTCAGAAAGACAGATAGGGCGGTGAGACAGTGAACAACTTGTATGAACACATATTGTTATCCTCTGCGCTATCGATCCGTCCACGGAATGGACAGCAACTTCACATTACCGAATGGACACACAGTCTCAACAATGTAGATGTAAATAGATATTAGTAAATAAAATGAATTACGGCTTAATCAAATGAAGCCATTTCTACTTACATGGTGGCATTTATTCCGATATATTCCACAAAAACGGAAACACTTATATCCTCAGTTGTATGTTGAAAGCATGGCTTCTGTTTCTGTTCAAACCTGCTTTGCACTGAACACCACGTGTCCCCGGCTTAATTGGTTTACTCGAAAAGCAGGCGTCGCGTATCCTCCGTGCATTAAAACAATGTCATTGAGAATATACCTAAAACATGGAGACACGGTCTTCATAGATGCATCTGTCTTTTCCCCTGTCAATTCATGTTCCACTAAGGAATAAATATTTTAGTACCTGTGGAAGCGGTATTTTCTCAACATTGACGTGTCTTGTGGGCGTATCATCACGGGCCAGCGTCGTTGGTCATTTGCATACCCTTCTACATGCTTGTGGGCCGTTGTTTGAATCTGACTAGTCGAGGCAGTTCAGTCATTGATTCTCCAATGCTCTCGAGAGTTCAAGCTGATCCGAAGTGGAGCCATATCGCCTAATTAGCGCATTATAGTATCTTCTGACACCAAGATTAGCCTCATGCTGTGGAAGATGCTCTTTCAATCAATCTGTGGAGATCCGGACGAACCTACTCCTAACAAGAGCAGCTTTTCTTAATGACAATTTGTCTTCTCGAACTGAAAACTATAACTATTTAAATTTCAAAATTGCCGTGAAAATATTAAGAGATGGCATCATTTTCAACTTGCAAATAGCAGAAATATGATTCACGGGGAGTGCAAATTGTTCACTGGTGCAATCGCCCCTGTCATTTCTCCCGTGAAGTCGGTCTATAATTTAGTGACAATTGGCAATGTTTCCCTGCTGCTTTGCCAGTCGTCTCTCTGTCACAAGCTTCCCCCGCTTAAAGGGTCGATCAATAATAGCCCCACAGCCTTTGCTACTTGATAAAATAATCATGCAAGTTAACTGGATACTGAGAGGCTTATGAGTTATCTTTACATCACGTTAAAGATAAAGTCAGTTGTCTTTTAAGTAAATTATTGCGTGATGGTAAATTTTATCTGAATATTCGAACCCAGCTTCTAGAAATATTCGTTCTGTATGTTACCGTTTTAACTCTGTTTTAGATTTTAATGGACTATTTATTATTCATGATTTATGGTTGATGGATACTTAAAATTGATATTAGACTATCTGTTTGAATTGATATTTAAACGTTACAAATGGCGTGGGTTTGAAGGAAATGATATCGTCATGAGGGAGAATTGATCCTGTTTACGTATTTATTCGCATATTCCAATGTTGGGATCTCTGTTTAGAAGTATGTTTAATTATTAACATCCAATATCTTATAACAAACAGGCCTTAACAGATATTCGCTCTAAAGACTCCCACGCAAATTATCACCGCGTTTTGTATCGCGTTACCTGAAAATAGGTAAAAATATATAATTGCAAAGACTTTTTGTATTCGTACATGCACCATAACATGGTATACATAATGTACTGTTATTTTGTTATAAACAGATCTGTTGTTTGATGTTTTTATTTTATTTTGTAACTATAAAGACCCAATTCGATGTTTGTTGTACCAAAGTTGCATTGTACATGTTTAAAGATCATTATTTAATAGTTTTTGGTACATTCTTAAACGGTAAAGTGAACATTAATTCGCGTAATCTCGTGGATCAGATCTGGCTATTTAAATGCAATGGTCATTGTTGCGTATTTTTGCGTGTTTTTCTGCGATAAAAAAGGGAATATACTGACCTGGTCTGACATTGAAAATTAATTACAGTAGTCACACTAACATGGATATAAACTTGGTTGATGAAATCGTTTATAGAATAATCGAATCAATGGCCGACGATTTTAATTATCATTTCACCTAGAAATTGGATATATTAAACAAACTGATTGCAACCAGGCATAAAAAATGAAAGATAGTTTCCAAATGCGAGTGAAATGTAATTGAAATATGAGTGAAACGAGAGAGAAATGTGAATGAATTGTGAATCAAATGTGAGTAAAGTTTCAATGAAAAAGAGTTAAAGGAAAATGGAAAATAGAATGAATGTGAGAAAACTGTAAAGTGAATACAATCCGGGTGTATTGTTAACATACCATCGACATTCGTAATTGTTCAATAAAATATGAACCATTTTTTTCCAAAGATGAGAAAAGTAAATAAAAGATAATAAAAAATGACAGTTTTATGTGCACATGTCATATTATTGAGTTTTTATTCAAGGACGCTTACAATCGTATATTAGTTTTGTACCCAATGTAACGCGAGCATATACTCTGAAATACGTCAATTGTTGCTTTGATGGTTTGAAGATAGATGAGCATTGAAGAAAGAAATTTTATGTGAAATTGTCACCCACTTAAAGTTAAATTATTCACGATGTACGTAATCTTTACAGTGATGATAAACAAGAGCAGGACGTACATAAAAGCATGACGTCGTAAATGATACATTCATGAACACTTTTGTAACCGGATCTGGTATGGCCATACGCCTACACGCTAAAATATATCAATCTCAATATGAATCTTTTAAACATTTAGGTTCTATGTTTAATTGATGGTACAAGAAGCTACTGCTGATAAAACGTTTTTAATATGTTGACATTTAAGATTGAAAACCCTTTCAGATCATGAATGTACAGGGGCATACCGCAGATTACACACTTAGACTTCAACGAAATAGAAACAAGTGATAAATATTCAACATTTAAACACCTTTAAAAGGACTGTTTAGGTGTACTGCATTCGTATCCTAAATAACACTTGAATCATTAAATAAATAACACTATTTTGAGGCAGCAATCACTAACGCTGCTACACAGTTTTCGAAATGATAACATACATTTACAATGCAGAATGGTCTCCTGTTTACCTTATGATGCAGTTATCTATTTTTTGTTACTTTTTAGTGATCGATGTTAAAAAATAAGACGACCAAATTCACACAAAAAAATAATCGTGAGAGTAAACTGATTGCTTCATTTGTATAAAATGTTAATGGGATGAAATGAGCACGTTTCTAAGTAAACCAATTGATCTAAAAAAACGAAAATAAATATTACCAATTGCGAGGCAATATTTTTTAATCAACACAAGCAGTTCTATAAGGGACGTTTTATGTTCGGTGGAGCTACACGAATCCATCTCCTTGCCTTAAATGATTAAAAGGTGTTCACACTAATTTGGCCACAAGAAGTTTTCCCATGGTACTTGATACTTTTTTCTACGAATAAGGAAAATCGGGTTGAGTAATTAGGTGTTTGTTCCTCTGGAGGTACTAGGTATTGCATTTGCAATAACTTATATTTATTGGGGAAATATTGCTACTTTCCCTTTAATTAACATGAAACGTGTAAATGACAAGAGAGTTGTATCTGTAACGTCATGGAAAACGTCATTGCTATAATTGAATTAATCACAGCGGCCTCTGTTTCTCTTCTTTGGATTGTGTGCAAAGTTATATTTTTTAATCATTAAGATATCATAGTCCATGCATGGATTAAAAACAACTGATATTCTCTACAGGTTATAAATCACATAGTTTTTAAAAGGAAAGGGTGAACTATAATGAATTGGGTTTTATTAGGGTGAAAAAAGTTTATCGTATTATAAAAGTTTTATTCAACATTGAAATGTAGAACCTGGTATTCATCTTTGATTGACAAATAGAAATATGTCATCTCCAAATTTGTTGTGCATATGACTAGTTAATAGTCTATAATTGTGTATATATATCGGACACGCAAATCATTCAGTCCAAATTAGTATGTATCTAAGTAATATACAGTCAACGCCGTACATCCTAAATTTATGATTATGGCTGGAAAAAGATTTAGGTCCTAATAGAATGCTAACTGTAATGGTAATGGTTCAAGGCAGAGTCAGGCGAGGCGGGACTTGTACGAGCTCCTCTGGGTTGGTTGACTCTCGCAATAATGAGTACGATCAACCATGATGGATTGGTGAATGAAGTTTATGAAATGTAACGTGCATTTTGCCCCCTAGAGAATTGAACATAATACCATGATCCTAGCATAAAGAACTAAAATAAACAAGGATGGAAGAGGAGTTGTCCTAATTCAGCTTACTTATACATATTTGATTAATTACTGATCAGACTATAATGCCTTTCCATTATTTGCTCATTTCTTTGTTCCAAACCATACAATATCAATGACACCAGCGAAGACCTTCATTGAAATGTCACGAGTATAAAAGCCTTAATTATTATCAGTTCTGACATGCCACGCGGAAAAATAACCTGTAACAACGTGTTTAAACGACTTTCTTGTTAATT
Organism: Phorcus lineatus; assembly: GCA_921293015.1. Taxonomy (NCBI): domain Eukaryota; kingdom Metazoa; phylum Mollusca; class Gastropoda; order Trochida; family Trochidae; genus Phorcus; species Phorcus lineatus. Next base: position 37,585,743 of record OV121085.1, read on the forward strand.
GCTCTATGGAAAAAGCAGCATCAACATCCATGAGCAATTCGATAAAGGTTGGCAAGGTTTTCCAAACAATGCCTTTATATCATTGTGGTAATCAATATTTATTCTTAAAAATTGAATGTTAGATAATCTACATTTTAGTGATAGCAACTTATATTTGAATACATAGATGTCGTCATCGAGAGGTATTATAAATTAATAAGCCATACTCTCAAATGTCGAAACATATTCACTATATGAATTGTTACCATGTTTGTTTTCCATTTCCGCGAAACCTCAGATACAAATATTCTATTTTCATTACACCTCGGTGTTGAGAGTCATTTACGGATCAGTCTTGGAAGCTGTCGCTCAGATTTCTTATCCTAATGATCTGTTATCAGAAAAACAAGCTCTGCAATCCTCTTAGTGAAGCACGAAGACATATCCCACTCAGGACGAAACCTGAGCCTCATTAGCCAAGAGACGAGATGGCTCAGACGGATAGAACATAGACACAGATCCTCGCGAAATAGAAACTGATCCTATACAGGAAGACGTAAATGGGCTCAGTGATCTTTTGACATACTCTCCACCCCATTTTTAAATGGTTCTGTATGTTTATATTTGTTGAAACGAAAATCTTAGGGACCTTCCCCTTTATACATGTAAGGTATTTAAATGTTCTAAAATGTTATGTTGTTTCTGTTGTATTTGTTTATCACTTCTATATCTGCAATGTGGGTGTACCGCAAAACGCAAAAGAATAGGTGATGACATATATTAATACTTAATTATGACATTATCAGTCTGAAATATGTTTATGAGAGTAACATTTTTCTTCAGGTTAGAGAATTTGACAGGGAACTGAACAAATTCCATCAAACACAGTGTGATGTGAGTCCATTCAGCGGTTAGGATTAACTTGATACGGCAGTGCAAGACAACTTGAAGCCGACAGAACGCGTATGACCTCTTTAATACGAATCTTACTCAGCATAGCTATATATTACATAATTTTCATAGTTGCATTGCAATGTTGTGCAACATCTATTGAACACTTCATCCATGTGTCTTCAGGGACAACCTTCCAAACATTTATGTTCCTTTTTGGTTTAAGAAATTAGTAGTAACTTCTCCAGAATCTGCCATTTCTATAGACAGTCTCGTAGCATGGTTTTCTCATGGCATTGTATGTCAATAACTATTGACATGTTTCCTCCATTATTGTGTTTAATTACTCAAGAAAATCATATGCATGAAAACCGATTGCTATGTAGATGTAATAATAGTAATATGTCCGTATCGCGTATATTTTGTACTCCTTAACCTACAAATAGAACAATACTATAGTGATTGGCGAAACCATCTCAGAAACAATTCCTGTATCTCGAGACGATTAGATTCTTATTTACCAGTTACAAACCATTCCCAGCAGATTTCAGCTCTATCAAGTGAAGCACTTCAAATCGTTGGTTATTCATGACTGCACTCTTACAGGCAGAATTTATTCCCATACTTGCAAACAAATGAGATTCTATTATGTAAATAACCAAAACGAGTTCACGTTATTCATTTCCATTGTGTAACCACGTCCAACGTAACTTCTTAGTCTTCATCTAAACAATGAATTCGTGAAAGGTCATTTTAAGCATGTTTCGATGATTCAAAGTAAGGTCAACCATGCATTAGTTATCATTTAATCTATGAATGCTGGTAGAATATCATACGCAGTGATTTCTATATATTTGAACTCTTTTTTGATGAAATACAATGAATGTCTGACTATTGATATATGTTTAGGGATTGTGACAATCTGCATACAAATTTGACTCAAAGGATTTTACATCTAAGTTGGTTGGAACCCAGCACCTCTAGTTTACTAGCCTAACGTCTTCGACGACTCAGTCGCCCTTTCCCAATCTTCATGCCTTACAAGATGCAATAATGTGGAAGAAAATAACATCTTTTAGATAATTAGCAAATTTTGGGAAGACATGTTTTTAACGCAAGAGCTGGACCTTTCTCCATGCAATATTCATTCAAACACCTGCGCTTCTGTTCTACGAAGGGGAAATTCTGCATTTCATCATATCGATACAATTTCTGTGCAAAATAATGTATCCTTTTTACAACAACACGCAATAATGTATGTATCGTTTATACTTAGGATATCAGGTAAGGAGTTTATGTTCATTATTATACATAATCATTCACTGACATCATTTTTTTAGAACAAAATGACAGATCAAGCACTATGTAGTACTGTATCAAATTTACTCATTATGGGCTTAGATAAGTCAACAGTTTAAAACGAAACGTTTACGATTTAAAGCGATCTCTGTCTCTTTTCAAACCATTTCAGAATATAAACGGTCAACAAATATATATGTGGTTATCTATGATTGTACTGACTGATAGTGCTAAAGCTGGAGAAATAACAGAAAATATAAGAATAGACGTTCGTTAAAAACTCATCAGCAAACATAAACTTATCACTTTGGGAACTGAAAGTAGGATATATATTATATGAATACATATGTAATTTGTTTTTAAACTTGTGATAAATAAAATATTGATAAACATGCGTGACCTGAGTAGTAGTTCAATTCTAGTAACTTAGCGATCAAACTAGTATGATGTTCATCACCATTTTAGAACCCCCCCCCCCCCGAGGATTGCTATCTTTTGCATTAGTTCACCGTCAACGTTATCTATAAGTGACGTATTGGACGTCAAATGAGATAGGTTGGTATCGCGTTATGCAAAAAAGTACCCGAATATCATGGAGAGGTGAAATCGAAGCTATTCGATTGCCTTATTGACATATACTGACAATTAAACTTTAACAAATGGCTAATGTATTAAGGCAAGAAAAACCCTCAGCGTCTAAGATGAAAATGGCTTGTCAATGGTTGAACTATAAATCGTTCGAAAATTACTGCTGAAGTCGAACAACATCCTCATTTTATGAACAATCATAAGTGCGGGTTAAACATAGATACCGAAACAACCATGACACCATGAAACGTTTCACATTTTCGCAACGATACTGTTCGATAATGTGTTTTCACTCGACTTGGGCACATTAGGTTCTTATGTTAGACAATATTTTCAATATGAAAGATTTCAGGGGGAAAAAGCATCAAAATCATAGTTTTGTTTTGGACCCCTTCTGAATTTAAATTTCTAAAGCCCAAAAATTGGTGTGTCAAATGTAATTTCAGTGGTTTAGTTTTAAGGAAATTAGCTGATTCTTTAGACTTATTTTATCTCAAACTTTTCATTGTTTCATGAGAATAATCAAAGTTTGTGCTAAATTTCTTTCGGCGATGGGTTTTTAAGCGAAAAAATTAATTGCACTCTTGAATGATTTGCTTACAAGCTATTATTATTAAGTATATTTCCAACGATTGAGTAAATAACGATCATACAAATGAAAAACTGGAAAGATGTACTTTACGTGATTGTAAAGTGAAAATGATACGCAATCGCTTTAACCAAGCAATACAAACAAGCTAGTTCTCTTCACAGTCACCCCTGCGACGTTTCAACAGGATTGTTTATACTCGTATAACCCACCCTTGAGTCTTGTTAATATAACACCAGGAAACGGGTTGATACGAGAAGATGGAAACAAGACTTAGAGTTGGTAACTCTGATCTAAAAAGAGTCCTTTTCAGTGCATGCTCTGGAACATGAATTGGAGATGAAAGGAAACCATCCCTCCATATTGGCTGTGTACACGACAGAGTGAGAAAAGAGCTGGAGTTGCAAGCCAGTTGTTCAACGCAAGACTAAAGCGTGTTGAAACAACGTTTCTTTTAAGGTCCAATAAATGAACGTAGCAGTTGCATTAGCTATCTCAAACCAAGGCTGGTAATTTGAGTACAGATTGTCATGATCAAGAGCCCTTTGGTAAGAAAAGGATGACGAGCGTTTTGCTTAAGGAAGAAATACGACTATCCATTGAAATGCCTCTTGTTGTCCATACTGTGTTGGCTTAGTAAAGTCACACGGTTTCACAATATCACAGTTTCTTTGATGAAGCAATTTTTAAACCGATACGGCTCGAAATGTTCAATGGCATATTTTAAGATTTCCTTTTTATTTCATATGTAGTTGATGTACAGATACAATTCAACCCTGATGACCCAAGTAGCCTTCGGCAAACGCTCGAAATGTTCAATGGCATATTTTAAGATTTCCTTTTTATTTTATATGTAGTTGATGTACAGATACAATTCAACCCTGATGAACCAAGTAGCCTTCGGCAAACGCTGGCGAAATGCAATATTACTGCATATCTTTTTGCATGTCAGTTCAATCTCATTCTCATTAACTTCAATCGGCATAAAGTCCGGTTTGAATTAACAACCTATTATTAAATATACATGTAATATGAAACGAAAAAGCAATACGTCTTTTCATCAGATGATGGATGTACATGTCTCTGATTGATATTAATGCGCATGCACATTGTATCAAAATTTTAAGTTTAAAGCTATTTGGCCACCTGATTCTCTTAAAAAACCGGGAAAGGGAATCGTCAATGAGTGATAATTTCAGTAAAAGGAGCCATAATTGGCTCTGTGGCTCTTCAATCGTAATCTAACATATTATAACATGCACGACAGAATTACCAAAGCTATAACCATAACCCCTTTAGCCTGGGTGTCTATGCAAAATCTCAGCTTGCTAACCCTTGAGCGTCGTGGCCCCTCTATAAATCTATAAATGATAAATTAAATTAGCTAAGGAATCTGCAAACAATATATCAGCTTTCTAAGACTATCCTTTCGAAAATAAAATGAAAAAGAGATTAGGGCGTGGCCCCTTTGGCATCAGGTGCGGACCACAAAGTCACCAATTCTACAATTAAGAATATCCATTCCCCAGATTTCTAGGCATTTTGCTCCTGTAGAAAAAGATGATAATATTTTTTACATGATATTTCAACCTGAGAGACAATGGTTCATAGGAAGATGTCGAAAAGGAAAACTGTTTACTGATGACGGGCGGACGCCATGACGTGCCATAAGCTCATCGAGTTTTTCAGGCCAGATGACTTTCCGTTAGATTCAAAATGTAAAGAAATTATTTAATCGTTCATACAATTTTTTATAATTTATCCAGCAGTTAAAATTGCCCAAACAACAAAAAGAAGGTCTAACTCGAATATGAATATATTCATCGTGCTAACCTGCCAAATGAATTCGTAGTTTTTTTCTGAAATCCATGAAGTACATGTAGAGCTTTTTTCGTGACTCGTAATTGACTTTGATAAAACAGTAGATGTAATGCCGCGCTGAACTGATGGATTTCTTTTACCTTGGAATTAGAAAACTTCCCAAGTAGTAGAGGAGTAGTATAAGAACAAAAATAAAAGGTCACTTTAATTTTTCTTTAAACAGTATCAGAATGTGTAGATGTGTTGACCATTTGGCATCCTGTACATGCTGCAAGTACAATTCCAATTAAACGTATCGTACACAGTTACGAAGCGCGAAGCTCACAGCAGGTAAAGGAACATATACATCACACGGTATACCGTAGACGATTTAGCGATGTTGCCAGAGATGCTGTCAAATGATAAATTAAAGGTCTGTAAGTTTGACGCAAAATAGACTGGCTCTATTTTATTTCTGATCGTGCGTTTCAGATTTAACAATGTAACGTTATGTTTTTTACAAGATTGATTTTCAAAATTATAATCTTAATCTACCCAATCTATTTATCTATTACGGTGAAAATATCACAGAATTCAGATGCAATTATACAATCTTCACTTTAGCAGAATTGTCAGTGTATTTCGTTACACATTTTCGTTACACATTTCGTTGGCATTGACACTTCTATTACGAACGTGTTTATCTTGCAAATTGCCAACGTGAAAAACGTCATTTCATATTAGTTAAGCCAATATATAATGAAACGTGTCAATCGGATTATTTACTTTCATTCCAAGTTATAAAAAATGAGAGGCTGTAAAAGATAATAGATATAAATATTTAGTCATTTTTATCGCAATTCACACCAAGGGTGTGACAGACTAAACGGTAAAGCTTTTTGTAGAAGAGCGTTAGTATTCAACATTTGAGCTAACGTAGTGTGATGATTATTAGGATAATATTATCTGTAATGATACAGATTATTATTTTTGTTTGTTTTATCTTTCATTTTTTCCATCAGATGCACGTTTCAAATAATTTACTTTCATTTAATTTCACTGTGAATCCAATTGTTCATATCAAAATCATTTAAATAAAAACAATTTTCTTCCTAAAAAGAATTTTTTAGAAGTTTGCAATGCCACACTTTGTAAATAAAGATTAATAAAATTGGATTATCACAATTCCACTTCATTTTCTGATGTTCCCATTATAGGAAAATAAATAAATCAATGATATTCCAATCTATGTAAAGATCAAATTATTTGATATTCACTCGTCATAAATATACCAAGAAACTATTGAAAATTATCATCTTAACTGTTTTGGCAGGCAGCTATGTTGTTGTTCGTTTTCAAATGGATGTAAAGAGACCCAACGGATCCTCTGTGGAGGAAACAATTTGCCTAGGTAACAACTGTTCTAGAAGGCAATTGTCCGGTTATCCTGGATCCATAGATTGCTAAGTCTTAATAGCTTTGAGCCAAACCATCACGTGTATATCTTACCTTAAATAGAAGTATACATTAAACCAAAACAAGATAGATATAATGCATTTAATTTAGAAATTATCGATCATGCAAGTTAACCAGGGATGTTGTTATTTGCCGCAACTGAAGTGAACATGCCTTCAAATTGATGAAATAATCGAGAACAAAATTGTAGTTGACAGTTTAGTCAGTCATCTTGAAAAGGAAAGGGATAAGTGCAAGAAGGTGTCCCGAAGAAAAATATTTGCACGTTTTGTAAATCTGTTAGAAGTCAAATTGTTTAAAAATCATTCAGTATCGAACTCTCCAGTTTGAGGTGACGTTTTGCAAACGCTCCATAGTACGTTTTAATTGGCAAGCGCTCTAAGAGCACGCGTGTAACACCTTCTTCTTGGACACTGTTTCCAGAATCATTTAAACGCCTTAGCAAAGCACCAACCGTTGCTGAGGAAGTGCTTCAGTAAACTAAACAAGAATATACTTATCTCATGTATGTTCTACAAAATGATGTTATCAAAGACGCTTTATGGCTTATCTATACATGTGATATAGTGAATAATAATGTTTATCATTGGTATAAATCAATAATAAAGAACGTTATTCAACATCGAAATGTACATATGTTTCTAACTGTTTTTGTTCAAAACATTTGAATTACAGCGCAATCACATCATTATTGGTATTTTCACATCTTAATTACATCAAAATTATTTAATATCTTCTGAAAGATCCTAATAGAGGAAATAAAGTTGATGAAAATATCTTCGTCTCTTTTTGAAACCAAGCTTAAAAGTTCTTCCCATCTTTTGAATTTTTTTTCAGTAGATGTAAAAAAACATTGCACAGTGTAAACTTCTTCTATGATTATGACTCTATCAATAACATCTCATATATTTCTTAATTATTTTGGTTTCAAATTTTCTCTTTACGGACATTGATTAATACATTTATATCTCTTAAAAAACTGATAAAATTTCTATATAAGTATTTAGCTTATGATTCAGTGTCCCATCTTATATTAACTCTGTATAAAAATTTCCTTATTTTCTTTGATGTTACATTTCTTTAAACAATATTCATATTTCATAATTAAGAGTTTTAACAAGATGGGCATTTATAGTAACAAGATAGCCATGATTCAGAAGAGAACGATAGAAATAAACACAAGAAAAAACTTCAAATCGCATTTGGGAATGTCTAAGTCTGAGAGGAGGCTCTGATCAAAGGCTGTTCTTTTACAAAAAAAACCCTTTTATGAGCTAAAGACTTAATGATCACAACCTTCAAAGTGGTGTTGTAAATGATAATTGTGGCTGACACTTCAAATACAAAGTTTTCAAATATCACTTGGGTTATCTTCTCTCCAGAGAGGATAGTTGATCACGGGGAGTGGCGAGTGGGTGAACCTTGAACAACCATGTCTCTTTAAAATTCGTATCACCTTTGTTACAATCGAGGTATTACATGGAAGTAGAATATCCTATGTATGTTTATAATGGCTATGCATTGTTGAAAGGGAAAAAGGCTCATGTTTTGAAAATTTCATAATTAAAATATTTTTATACAGTTTCGATGACTATCTCTGCTTTATATAAGGTTATAGTATTTTTTGCATTATGCTACAGTGTATTGTCATTTATTTTTATGTTTACACTTGCAAGATCTATGGAGGCCAATCTCCAGTTAAACAGAGGACGATGTTTGATATATTGCAATTACGTTGATTCACTTATCATGATTATAGTCTAGAGAGAAGTTAAAAAGAAAATCATAAGAATTTGACATGAGATGCATGTTTCCAAACAAAAATCTTCTTAAGATTTAAGAAAGATATAAGAAAAGAATAAGAAACTGCGTCTTTACAATACAATTTCGAATTGAAACTTATGAACATTAGATGACAGATGTTTATGTCAAGTGACAAAGAGAGGATGGCATGGATATCATTTTTGCGATATTTCCATATATTCATGCTTGCTAAAAGTGCTATCTACATCATGACCAGGAATGAATTGTACTTTGAAAGAAGCTACTTATCGCGATCCCCCAGTATTGTGTTTAATGGTAAAGTTTGTTTATAATTATGAAAGTAAATGGCAACAAATGAGAATAAAGATTTCGAAAAGGCCTCTGTTGTTACTATGAGAAGATACATAACAGACCAAGCAAACAATTTGGGTTACTGTAAAAAAGTTTATTGCATGAAGAAAGCTTTTTCTACTGCATAACTACATGTATACAAGACAGAAGGTTGCTGTACTTGATTAACGTCAGAGGGAAAGATGATTGACAATAACTCTTCGGTAAACAAAGAAAGTTTCCCAGGGGAAAGTGGTGAATGTATGAGGCATTTTTCATTCTGAGGTCAGAGCACGAAGTTCTGACATTAACGTCTAATTAGTTTGATGCCAATAACTACAACACTCCATCATTAATCTGTCACATGCAAGGACAGCGTTTTGTCTGTTGAATGACGCATGTGTATCCCCCATGTGTGTACAGGAAACGACGGACGTGTATCTATACGGAGTTGATTGAAAACCAAGAAGGAGAGCGGGTCCAAAGATTTTTTTAGAATCATTGCAATTCATAAAGAAGTTTTCAGGAATTAAACTTTATTAGCAATAAGAGAGATTATCGTTGCTCATCAATCAATAAAATTGATGTTGGTGACACTTTTTTTTTCATGTCGAATGCTCCCAAGGCTTCATCCTGTCTCAGGGTAAGACGTATAGCTGACGCTCCACTCTTCTTAACCTGGGTGTAAACTCCAGCATAACCTTCGCACAGTGACCTAAGACAAACGAACGTTCTAAAAATAATTACCCAATGACTGAGCTTGAAAGGCAAGTCGGTAATTTATTTTGACGGCGTCCATCCCTTCGAAAATCAAACCGAGTGAGTGAACGAGTCGGGGATTGACGTGTTTTGAACAATGGTTGAGTTATCAAACACGTGGATGACATGCATCCAAAAGAGAGTGGACAGATCAGGGAGACAGGGATCGACAGGATTAGAGAAAAGACGGAAAGACAGACATAGTGAGAGATAGACAACAGGTGTTAGAACAACTCATATTTGGTCTGGCTTCTACTGGACGACCTATCCAGTTTGGGTGCCCCTGCCAGGAGCATGTACGCTCCGGCTGGCATAGCTCTAGGGGTCTCTGAAGCACGCAAACCACCAGACCACGATAAGGTATTGAGTCAAGTGGTGGAAAATCAAACAGATCCTTTAACACTGGATGTATGATTTGTTGTAATAATTTAAACAGAATCGCAAAATTTGACTCGGACATAAGCACCATCGTTGATCGGTTAAAAATCCCCTATCGGTTCCAGTTTGTTAATCTGTGGACGTCGACATTTAGCGGCAGAGTGAAAGCCATTGGAGTTGGAGAGGCTTTTTTTGGTTGGCTGAAAGTCTATCGCACACCATCGCGATAAAATTATTTGATTGGCATAATTCCAATTTGAATTTTGTGGAGGATTGGTGGATAAGAGTGAAGACTATGTATTGCTTCATTGAATCTTGACTAGAAGTAAACTTTAAAATAAGTGATATGATATTTTGGCTTTTACATCAACTCTCACAACACCACCCTACTACATAGTTTATTAGTATCTGCATACCTCCTACACATACCCTGATTCTCTCGGCCAACGACTGGCGGTTGTTTGTGTAACGCTATTTTAGCCTGTAATATGTCAACGAAACAGACATTTCTAACTCCATGCACCTTTCACTAACGGGTGCCTCTCGTAAGATTGGTGTAGAACATTCTTTAGAGCTTAGCATCAAGAAGGCGTAACCCAACGATAACTTGTAAATAAAACCATCTTGTTGTGCATGCGAACATATAGTTGTCAACCTGTGAATATTAAATACTTCACTAAAGGGGCCTGTATATTGTTCATACCGACGGACTGCCTGAAGTCACAGCGCTAGTCTTTCGTTAATGTGGTTGACACTCGTATGAAGTGACTCTCGCACGGGTGGCCCTGCTATCGCTGGATGCGAGTCATTGATTATATACAGCAGTGCGAGGCTTTTGGGCCGAGGGTATCAGAGTATTTTTATGAGTGAGTGAGTGAGTGAGTTATTGTTTAACGCCGCTTGAGCAATATTTCAGCCATTAGCGGCGTTATTTTTATGAGCTGAGCGGATAAAAAATAGGCTGATTAAGCAGGATGACACAACACATTCGGCTATTAAGTCGTATACTGTTCCGAATGATCCGAATTTCAACGTGTACGGTTTAAATAACAATGTATAAACTTATATAATTTCTTTCGTTTGAGGTACGAATTAGAATGAAATTATTTTCTCCTGGCGTAGGAAAGTACTATATGGTCAGGTGAGGATGTCCACTAGAGGGCGTTGTCATGAGTATATAAGTAAAGGCGCGAATTGTAAGCGTTTTCTCAGTTGCGGTGCGCTCGAGTCAGGTTTTGAATTTAATATGGATTAGAATATACCCATTTCCGAGAAGTTGGACGGAATTTGTTCGCAGTTAACCCAATCTAAAGCTGAAATTGTTGGAGTTGGAGTCCTTTAGTAGCGACTTTCTTAAGACATCCAAAGAACTGACGAAGTTAAAAGCGACGAAAGCTATAGTGTGGGAAAAATGCGCGTTTCACACGGAGTCCATACAGCAGGGGTCGAGGAGTCCGTGCTGCTTCTGCTACTGTCACTTCTTCTGAGTCTATGCTTAGCGTCAATCAGCCCTTTCGCAGGAGTCCTTCCGCTGGAGCCTGTTTCTCGTGCGGAAGTTTCACACACTGGCGACGTCACTGTCCCTATACCTACGGTCAGCAGCCGTCAGCTACACCAGGACGCACATCAGGAGCTGGAGGACAGTACTAATGAACATGCCAAAGTTAAGTATGATATTACTGATGATGATGATGATATCGTTTTGACTCATGATTATTTTGAATGCGAGCAGGGACATGCAGAGATAATCGTGAAGGGTAGATTGAAAAGCAATATCAACTTTTGGCGTAGTATAGGTTGTTCTAATTTCGTGCTTGACATTTTAGAAAATGGCTACAGAATTCCTTTCTATTCCACTCCGCCTATCATGGGATTTAACAACAATAAATCAGCAATGTCATATAAAGACTTTGTTGCAGAGGCTATTGTTCGTACGAAAAGTTTTGGTATTTGAATTGTCTTACAAACCAACAGTAGTAAACCCCCTTTCGGTTTCTGTTCAATCCTCAGGCAGTGGTGAACACACATGTATGGAAGGAATCCGTGAGGTATGAAGACTGGAGGACAGCTTTGCTGTATATTCATAAAAAGGATTGGGTCGTAAAGTTTGATATCCACTCTGCCATTTAGATACATTTGATGGACATACTCAGTTTCATGGGTAAACGGAGTGGTTAGGAATTTTTTTAGTTCCTTGTTTTACCGTGTGGATTAACGTCTGCGCCATAAAAAGTAATTCGGCAGTTGGTGAAGCATTGGAGAGGTATATGCTATAATGTTGTTACCTTTTTAGATGACGGCCTTTTTGCCTGTAACTCTTATAAGAGTACTACTGAAATTGCAAATGTTGTAAAACAGGATATCATTTCTCCAGGTTTCGTACCCAAAGTAGAAAGGTCGTTGTGGGAACCGTGTCAAAGCTTGGAATGGTTGGGGCTTATCATCTATACAAGGTCAATGATTTTGTCCATACCTCAAAGGAAAGTTGACAAACTTATGCAGTGTGTTGAAGAATTGTTGTTGTATAACGGGACTGTACCCGCTAGGAAAGTTGCCTCTGTAGTAGGTCAGATTATAAGCATGAGTATCGTGCTCGGATCTGTAGCTCAGCTTATGACGAGGTCATTGTCTCTCCAATCTGTCGATATTGGTTCCTGGAATGACACGGATTGTATATAGTGATGCAAGTAATGTCGGGTACGGGGGTACTGTGTTCATTATGGCGATGTTCAATCACATGGTCAGTGGTCATCAGCTGGGGCTAAAGAAAATTCTACCTACAGAGAGTTAAAAGCCGTGTTCATGGTTATGCAGAGTATTTTGTCCAAGTTGAAATCACAACGAGTTAAGTGGTTTACAGACAATAAGAATGTTGACACTATTGTATATAAAGGATCAATGAAGAAGCATTTGCAGAATATTGCTTTGAAGATATTCCATGTATGCATTGAAAACCAGATTCATTTAGAGATGCAGTGGTTACCTCGTTCTGAAAGCGAAAGAGCAGATTACCTCAGTAAAATCATAGACACTGACGATTGGGGAATTGCCGATGTTGTGTGGAACCCGGGTTCGCGAGGAGTGGATGCATTTACTATGAACTGGAATGAAGGAAATTTTGGATAGTTCCTCCAGTCTATTTAGTGGTTAGGGTGATACAACATTTGTCTAAAGTCATTGTAAAGCCACTTTAGTAGTACCTCAATGGTATTCTGCAAGTTTCTGGCCCCTGTTGTGTCCCAAGGGTGCTTTCATAGCTCAGGTGAAGGATATTATATACTTACCTACGCATAAAGAGGCGTATGTGCCGAGTAGACAAGGTAACGGCTTGTTTGGTATAAGCAATTTAATTTCCAAATGGTGTCACTGAGTGTACAGTATTGAATTTTGTGTTACATATGTATTTTTGCACGTGTTTACCGAGGAGTTAGTGACGCTGCCGCCGAGCGTGAGACTGCTAGATGGAGACGTACCGGATCTTTTGTCTCATGCAAGAGCATCATCTACGTGCAAAAAGTATGAGTATGGATTCCGTGCATGGAAAAGGTGGGCTATTACTAACGGTATGTCAACGGTGTTACCGTTAAGTCCCTTACATAGTGCTGTATACCTGTTATCCGTAATACAGCGATCGGAGTCCTTATCTCCTGTACAGAATACTTTTTATAGTATTAGACATTTTCATAACATAGTTGGTTTATTATCTCCAACTGATAATGCATTACTTGCTAATGTGCCAGAGGCTGCTAAGCGTAAATTAGCCAAACCGGTTAGAAAGAAGGAGCCCATCACTTTAGAAGTGCTTAAAAATATGTTTGAAGATAAAATGCACGAACCAAATGTATATAATTTGAGAACTGTATCTATGTGTCTTCTTGCTTTTGCTGGTTTTCTGCGTTCTTCTGAGTTATTGAACACGAAATTTGGCGATCTCATCTCAATGATGCGTACATGACAGTTTTCATAGAAAGTTTGAAAACAGATGTGTATCGGGACGGAGCGTGGTTGGTTATTGGTAGAACTGACACAAAGATGTGTCATGTGAAGTGTCTAGAGAAGTATTTGAAACTATCATCATTAAGCCAACATGATGACTCAAATGTGTTTAGAAATTTGTACATGACAAAAGATGATTATAGTTTTAGACCGGAAAACAAACCTATGTCTTATACTCGTTTACGAGAAGTGTTCATCGAAGCCTTTAAACCTCATGTGTCTGACATTAAATGCTATGTTTTGCATAGTATGAGATCAGGTGGGGCTTCTGTTGCTGCAAATCATTCAAACAGCATGGACTATGGAAAAGTGAAAGAGCCAAAGATGGCTATATAAGGGATAGTGTACATGTAGAAAGCAGATTGAAAGTTTCTCCTTCCTTGGGTTTTCAGTTCCCCGTTCTTTGAGTCTCAGGAGTGCACCGCACATGATATCCCAAATATTGTTGTGTTGTTTGTAGTACTGAGTGGAGTATAGGAGAAATATAATTCCTTTCGTTTGAGGTACGAATTAGAATGAAATTATTTTCTCCTGGCGTAGGAAAGTACTATATGGTCAGGTGAGGATGTCCACTAGAGGGCGTTGTCATGAGTATATAAGTAAAGGCGCGAATTGTAAGCGCATTCTCAGTTGCGGTGCGCTCGAGTCAGGTTTTGACCGGTGTCGATACATTTCATTTGGTGGATAACAGTTTGAAAGTGGGTTCTGACAAATATGAAGATTGGTATAGTCTGTTCAGACGAGGCATCATAATACGTGTGGTATTTCTATGTTATTTGGGTTGGCAAGTCATGATAATACTTGCGAGTTATACATTGTTCTTGTTGACGAGCCATGATGGTATGTTTGTAAGTATGTTCTTTTGATTTATGGCTGGCGAGCCGAGATAATACGTGTGAGTGTTTGTATATATGGGCTGACGAACCATGATATTACGCGAATTTTATTGTATATTTCCGCTGATGAGTCATGATAGTACGTGTGAGTATCTGCATAATATGTGTGCTGGCGAGCTATGATAATACGTGTGAGTATTTGTATAATATGTGTGCTGGCGAGCTATGATAATACGTGTGGGTATTTGTATAATATGTGTGCTAGCGAGCTATGATATGTGTGGGTATTTGTATAATATGTGTGCTGGCGAGCTATGATAATATGTGTGCTGGCGAGCTATGATGATATGTGTGAGTATTTGTATAATATGTGTGCTGGCGAGCTATGATAACACGTGTGGGTATTTGTATAATATGTGTGCTGGCGAGCAATGATAACACGCGTGGGTATTTGTATAATATGTGTGCTGGCGAGCTATGATATGTGTGGGTATTTGTATGATATGTGTGCTGGCGAGCTATGATGATATGTGTGAGTATTTGTATAATATGTGTGCTGGCGAGCTATGATAACACGTGTGGGTATTTGTATAATATGTGTGCTGGCGAGCAATGATAACACGCGTGGGTATTTGTATAATATGTGTGCTGGCGAGCTATGATAACACGCGTGGGTATTTGTATGATATGTGTGCTGGCGAGCTATGATGATATGTGTGAGTATTTGTATAATATGTGTGCTGGCGAGCAATGATAATACGTGTGGGTATTTGTATAATATGTGTGCTGGCGAGCTATGATAATACGTGTGAGTATTTGTATAATGTGTGTGCTGACGAGCCATGATAATACGTGGAATCTTATGACAGTGCCATTAACCGTGAATTACGTCAAGATGATGACGTTAAACTATGTTGTGATGGGATATGATGATGATGATAATGACGATGATGATGTATTGATGATGATGACGACTGTAATGTGTTGTACAGAATAAACGGAGTGCACCGCACATGATATCCCAAATATTGTTGTGTTGTTTGTAGTACTGAGTGGAGTATAGGAGAATTAAAATTTCAAAAAGTCAGAGAAATAAGATATGTCATTGTTTAATACAAAATGGGTACGCAACGGTAGAATAAAAGCGATAAAATTTACGCTATGGATGCAGGAATTTTGTAATAATTTTTTACTTTAAAAAATAGATCCTATCCTTGTATTGTAAACATAAATCATCGTGGAAGTTTGTTCGTGTATGTTGTTTAAGATCGTTACGTTTTGAAGTAGTGACCTGTTGTAAATAATGTTTAAACAAGCTTTATAATGTAATTCATATCATAGTAATAGTATATCATATCATATCATCCGTAATAGTCAGATAATTTAAACTCGTATTTTAAAAAGTATTAACAAGAATCGTCATATTTTCAGATAAACTTTATTGTGACTTAAAAACGTTTCAACCATTAACATTTCATGGCACTGATAAAAACATATTTCCAACACCTAAAATATGATTTTATTAAAACATCGTCTACGTAACAACGGCAAAGGTAAACTTTATAATCGCAAGGGTGGCATTTCGCATGGCTGGAGTTATTTTGTTTGAAGGTTTTTAAAAAATAATTGATGATCAAATCCTTTTGGGTCCGTTGCTAATTATGTTTGTGAAAAAACATTTACTTGATAAATGTGTCTTTCTCTTTTCCGATCTTCAAAAATAAATTTCATTAATATTTCAACGTTTGAAGGGCCAGTATTTATACAACCAGATGTTAAGGTGTAATGCAATTCAAAAGCACCTGGTCTTGTCACAGTTGTCAGCCACTTTTTCCCATTCAATAATTTTTAATCACCCACACCTATATTTCCAGCTAATCAGGTTTTTTTGGTTAAAGTACATTCTGAAGCAACATTTTTACCGTTCCGTTAACCTATATTAACGTTATGATTAATTAGAGAAAAGAAACCGTTTTTACATTCTGTGGAATAGGCAAAATATTTCAAGCCCGCCTTTTCTGTATTTGCCATTGAGTTTAAGGATGTACTAATTTTTCGATATATGGTATTTATATCTTCGAAAAATTGAACATTGAACTAATTAAGCCTAATTGTGTATCGTTCCACGAATACTTAAGCTTTCCGATCAATTCTAAAAATTCATCCTCCTAAGTATTAAATAGCTTGTGCAACTACTCCTTCTTTCATACTGTGAAAGGGGAAAAAATAGTTTTCTTGTCGTTCATTTACAGTTCCGTTTTTATTAGCTCAAATGGTCTTCCTAGAGATAATCTCAGTATGTCGTTTATTTCACATAGTAGGATCTGCACGCACATAGGGTGTTAAGGGACTCTATTTTCAAATTCCAATTTGAATATAAGAGAGTAATTAAGTTTCCAACTCTGATTTTAAAAATAAACTGGTGTATTTTATGATCAGAAAGAGCCTCTTATCACGGTTTAAATTTATTTATAACTTGTCAAAAATAGATGCAAAAAACTATAAAGCTTACAAGAGAATATACTGAAAGGTCATCCAGCAGATAGAGAAAATGAAGAAGTTTCTTCGCAAGTAAATGTTTGTTTTAGATATAAGGAAGCCCTCTCATTATCTTTAATAAAACTAATAAGTGTTTCCAAATAATTTCGTTTTTCAAACATGTAATATGACGTGAACAGGAAATGAGAGGCGATTGAAGATTTGCTCTGATGTTTAAGTATCGTATCGTAGTATCGTAGCATTTTGTGGCATCGCTGTTTTGCCTTCAACTTTAACACACTTCCTATTACGAATAGAAACATTTCTAAAATGTTTAAGGTTTAAGGCAAAGCATTGGTCACTAGTAATCTGATTGCAGTTTAAAGAATGTTATGCC
Organism: Phorcus lineatus; assembly: GCA_921293015.1. Classification (NCBI taxonomy): domain Eukaryota; kingdom Metazoa; phylum Mollusca; class Gastropoda; order Trochida; family Trochidae; genus Phorcus; species Phorcus lineatus. The sequence goes on from OV121085.1 coordinate 37,603,303, forward strand.
ATTGTCGGTTGCATTTGATATTCTTAAACAATTATAACGTTTACAAAAATGTAAATGCATGCATATTCATTAGAGACACAGCGTAATCCATATATAGTATCATTTCATTTATCATGTTTTACTATTATTCGCCGAAAATATACTTAAATGACATTTAACTGTGACATTGGTCCCTTGCATGTTATTGTTTTTTGTAAAGAATAATTGTTTCCGACTTGTTTCATGTCCGTTTTTTTGTAGAAATAACAGATTCACCACAAGATATTGTCTACTGCATCATATTATTAAATATTTACACACAGAAAATTCCAAAATTGAAGGAAAAAAGTATTGAATAGTTAAACAAACTATAGCTCGGCAGGCCCCACCTGACAGTGACACACGCTGGGTCTTCCTTTACATATGTTGTACATTGGCTGCCAATATGGGCCTCTTGCTACGACGTGAACATGACTAATTTAACTCTGTGACTGATCCTCTAGTAAGACTGAAAATCAGCCACAGACTGTATGGAATGGACGAGCTGACCAGACGCGTAAAAACCACCTTATTCATACATATATGTGTAACAAGTATAATAGTTGAACTGTAGTTTGCTAAGAAAATAAATCGTAATGAGAATAACAAATATAACTCATCACGCTACAGAAACAATGGAGTTTGAATCTTTCTTGCACTTTTTGTGAAAATATCAACACATTTAACAATACAAATGCTGTATTTGCCAAACTGGATGTTGAACGTTGCTCTCAAGGGTGATATGGTTTATTGATAAAATGATATAATGAAAATGGTTTCATTTGTAAACAATAGTTTGGTTTGATTTGCGCGGCAGACAGATAATCAAGTTATATAGAAGAGTACTATATGATGTTGGTCTAATTCAAACATTCAATTTCAAACACTGCTTTGTTTATCTTCTCTCCAGAGAGTGGAGGGCGACTATCTGTGAACTTACGAATATGTATATCACCTATTAGTCTGGTGTATGCAAACACAAGTTGACAAAATCCAATCAAGGTTATATTTTGAGTGAGTATTATTTCATCTACCAATTATTCAATTACCTTTTAAGCTTTAAGTGAAGGTTGGAACCCAAAACATAACGACATTTTGAAGTAAACAAAATCTAATATTTGATTGTCGTGAACTATCATCTATAACTTTCTAAGCATATTCCAAATATTTCTTGCCAAATAATCAATAATTTACTAAAATCTGTTAATTTTCTTACAAATTATGAGAGTCGTAAGACTGTTGCTGTTGCAAATGTCGTGGTACAAAATCATAACAATAAAATCAATTAATACAAGTTTCTCTAACAAACATGACCATTTCCCCCGCCGCAAGAGTGAGCTACAAGGATGAACATACATCACAGTTTCTACAGAGAAGTCAGTTTTCATGTCTGATTAAATTGTTAATATCCTTATGAAAAATACTTAGTTTGCAAAAGCATAACATCAGGGTCTGAACCTTGTGATCATTACAACACTATATGTTATGTCCATCATGACCACATTCCTGTAAAGGTTTTGTCTTGTTCTTGAAATATTTCATTAATAAGTTGTAGAAATAAAAAAATAAATACTACTTCATTGCTAACTAAATACATCCATATGCATATGTTCCTGAGTACATTTTGGTATGCAAAAAGAAAAGGGGAAACCCAAATAGATACGATTTCGAAACACCTTGAAAATGAGGCCAAGGTCACCCAAAACGACTGGTGTCTTGGCACTTCTCCACGGAAGTCTGATAGCAAATTTGAAGAGTCAAGGTGCAATGGTTTATTAGTTAATTAAAAGCTTGTAATTGTATCGTAGTGACCTTGAAATAAAGCAAAGATAGAATCGTGATAGATGTTTATTTTTAATTCGTATCCAGCAATTACCTGTCCGGTGTAATACCAGAAAGAAACTAGTGAAATAGCCAAAATCTGTAAAATGTGCAGCCGAAATGATTTTGAAGATTAATTACATATTCTATTTGTCTGTGATGCATATGAACATTTAAGGAACTCATACCTGCCATATTTCAATAATTGTCAATCAGATTTAAGCAAATATCACAAACATGTAACCATGTAAACATGTAAAGATATAAACGTATAATATCGCTCTTTGTTAAACATGCTCTAACGAAAAGGATTTCTACCGTATGTTAGATGTATATGTCTATATGTCTGTGGTTATTATTATATGATTCTTTCAACATATTGTCTGAGTATCATATTTCATTTGTATTTATTGTACATGGGCCAATGGCGTTCTTACCGAAATAAACTTCATTTCATGAGATACCGTGCTAACAAGTACGGGACGAACGTACGTGAGGACGTTAGGAGCTGCATGAATACTACTTGTATGTCCGCGAGGACAACAAGCATTTGAAAACATGGAGATAAAAAATATTTTTAAAAAGCAACAAAAAATCCAAAAAGAACAGTACTTTAACCATTAATATCAATTTCTCATAACCCTGAAGCACTGACCCTACAGAGATGAATAATCAACACATATTCGGTAAACACGAGAACTTCCCTAGGGACCGATCGTTGATTTATTTGGATTTCCTAACTGTATGGTCAATAACACCACGCACTGACATTAACTTCAAATTAGTTTCATGTGAATTACCACAACACTCTATCATCAATCGTATATATGCAAGGTCAGAGGTTCTCTTCAGGAAATGGGTGAGGAGTTTCAGTCGATGTATACGTCATGTAGCATTTGATTTTATAAAGATAGATATGGTGAAAAAGCGGGATTTATTTTGAAGGCCTTTCTATATATATTAATATTAACATTCACAGACTTGCCATCAAAAAGCTGGTAAATGGTAACAGTTGATGAAGTTGTAACAATGGGAACTAATGTTCACATAGTTGTCTTTTCTACGCTGATCTTACGAATAAAGATATTTTGGTATGCTGTCGCTCTGTTTGTAGATAGAAAAGCAATTCCTCCTTTCATTTAAAAGACTGAACAAATTCCTCTTTGGACATAAACTGTTCACGGCACAGATAAGTAAAGTCATTTAAAACGTTCAGCAATTTGCACAATATGAACACGACATTCTCACATTAAATAAATTACAGTTATTCTGGATGCAAATAATTATTTATTAGAAACCGTCTACATAACTAAAATATAACATTCACTGGACGTTATAACTAATAATTAGTTTGGGATGAATTATACAGCAAAGATCTACTCACTTTAAAAACGAAAGACTATAGGGTTTTTTGCATGAAGTTTAGACTCGTATACAGTAAGAAATTTAATGTATTTATGTAACACATATAGATCTATTCGTTGCACTTTTCGAGTATCTACATGTTTTCCAAAGTTAGTAAAATATAGATACAAAATTCGATAAAAAGATTATTGGCTCTCATATTTATAGAAATTCTATTCAAATAATTAACGAGTTCTATTGATAGCCAATGTGTTTTTTTAAATTGAAATCGACGGTTTGTTGTGATTACAAACGTTGTCATCTACAAAAAACTGGTTGATTGTTGCAGATAAAGTTCTTTATAAGGATGTCTCTCTTGTAGTGACTAGTCGATGAGATTGAAAATCTACAAGTGTATCATTACATGAAGTGCATTTAAGAGGGCTGGAATTGGTTTTTGAAAATATTCCGTAATGCTCTGTGTTTGAAATTATCATCCGTGGATTAAAAGAATTTAAGAATCGAAGCTACTAATGTATGGTCTCTGAAAGGTTGGGTTGCTTACTTAAACGATATTCGTAGAGAACTGACAAAGTCTCATTAATATTCAGCAAACCATTAAACCTACGCACCTTATATTTCGTGTCACTTAGTCTTAGATATAGATAGTTTCATAAATATATGATAAACAATAGTTATTAATAGACGATCAGGCAACGAACAAATAGTCAACTTTTGATGAGATTCATCATTGTTATAATCCAAAAAATTTTCTTTAAAAGGTAGGGTTATACCATTCTTGACTCAAATTTTAAATATGAGTACAAAATGAGGCAATTTGTGTTCGTTTAAACCTAGTCGCGAAAACTCTCAAAGCGAATGTTTATTTTGATAGTTCGAATTTTGATAAAGTTAAAGATTTAACTTTGTTGAATATTAAAAAAGGTTAAGATGGATCATTAATGGAAATTCCACTCAAAAGTCTTATGTAAAATGGTAATACATGTACATAGGAACTGCTTAGGAACTTTACATTAAACAACATATTTTGCAAAGATAAAATAATAATTACAGTTCTTGCAACACAAATTTGTCAACTTCTGTTCATATCGTTGATGGTCTGTGTCTCTAAACCTGATCTCGAAACTAAGGATGCAATAATGCACTTCAAATCTTGGGCCAATATTGACTACATATACATTGTACATGTATGACAGCATAGTGTTGTCTGTCGTCTGTTTTGAAAATATCTTGAAACGAATTATAACTAATTAAAACATACTTAACTTGATTCAGTGTGTAATGTTTTCAGTCTGTTTGATAAACAACAAATATCAAGCGACATGCGAATAGCAATGTAAATGTTACAACGTTATTGTAAGGTGCGACAGCCTCTGGCCACAATTCAACAATGAGTATATTTCATTCACTTTTCCATTCTAATGAAGAGCGGATGTCTATGAGGCACGAGATCGTGAGACATTACTGAAGTAATTGTCACTCACAGTCCTTGTTAATGGCATCAATAATGGAATGTCAGCAAGTTAATCAACAGTCTTGTTAATTCTAACACGCGAGGTAACCAGATACGAAAGTCTATACGCTATGTTGAGAACTGATTATTCTGAATCAGACCTGTCTGTACCCGAACCCTGTCTACTTTAAAGAGCCACTCCGTGAGTTGTTGGAGTCATATATGCCAAACTTAATCAATGGTGTCATTTGATCGCCAAGTATCGACTATTACAATAAAGACACATTTTAAATCTAATTGGGTTTTTTACAGTGACAATATGAAGGTGGAAGGTCGCAAGTACGATCGAAAACCGGACAGCGGCGCGCGTTAAATAGTCAAATGTAATTTTTGATCCTTATCTAAAACAGCCAGGAGGGCAGTTAGGAGTTAATTAGTGTTTGTTAGGTTATATAACTAGTATCCATGTATATTTGACGTGATATCTACACCTCTGTGCATTTATAAGGCTGATTTTAGATTTTCTTGGAAAACCAATATTTGTCATATTTATATATATGTAGGACATGAAAAGTTCAGATGTTTTGAATTTATATCACCACATATGACATTTAGGTTCGTATCAAAGGTAAATGATATGTTATGAAAATCACGGAGTGGCTCTTTAACAATTCTTATATTCATTAGTCATCTTCTCTGTTTATGAATTTAGATTAGCAATGAACCCCTTATCTAAAATATAATTCAATGCAACTTATATGATATTATTATATATTAAATGATTTTCTTTGTTAGGATTTATACGCATTTTGAACGTTCTTAATGGTGTTATTTTATCGAAAAGTATCGAAAATTACTGAACAATACCCATTTAATGACAATTAAAACATCAAAGTAGAGGTGTTAAGTCGTGACTAATTGAAAACCGAACAGAATACCGCATCTGTTGCGCGATCCAGACAGACTTGATTTCATAACTTATCTAAACAAATACATAAATACATAAATTTGAAGCAACGACAACTTTCAGAGTGTGTTATATACGTAAATTGCGGGTTGTTTGTCTATAATGACATGTTAATGTACATATTTCATATAACTGACTACATCAAACGACAACATATATTTTTGTGATACTCAAGAATTTAAGAAATCAAGAATATTTTATTGGAAAATTGTGGGCTAAATACAAAACGGTTGTGTGAAAAAATAAAGAAATGTTTACTTATACCCAATGGAATCATGTTTTATGGCCGTGTAGAACGCCCTTAAATGAAGTCCACGTGTATTTCTTCTGAATACCATAAACATAACATGAGCAGTGCGTATATTCGTCTCATCGATATCACAAATCACCAATTTAAGGAAGAAATGCATTGGAAGATTGTTCCATTCGTCTATAATGACATGTCTGCGTTCTAAAATGTTGGTGATGAGCTGATTTCTCGCATTCCAGACAGGCTCGATGGATTTAAGATCTGGACCTACACTTAGCCGGTCGAAGATTCCATATACCTCTGCTTATCGAGGCCTGTGACCATCACAGCACAAAGGGTGCGGATACTGGTATCCTGGTAGATTATGATCGACTTGAGGGTTGACATTGAGGAAAAGCTTAAAAGCGTTGCCAATGAAGCTCACCGCTGTATTTCAATGCATTCATCGTACCTTAGACGATTTTGATGTCCACCTTCTGGTCAATGCAAAAAGCTGCCAGGATTAATCCACCAGCCCTCACTACTGTTTTTTTTAATGAAGGCTTTGTTTGCCCTATTTTGCAAATGGCGGACACGTTTAATGGCAGTCAGCAACATACACGTTGTACCTGGATTCGTCAGCCCAAAATACATGTCGTTCTCTACGCAAATTCCATTTTCCGTGCGTTTGCCTAAGCTGTATGAAGCTGCATAATTCATTATGGATATTTAGTGGTTTGCAAGCTAGAACACCAGCCGCCAAAGACGGTTGTTGATCAGCCTACCTCTAGAGTCGCCAATAACTTCACTGCTTATGAGGCTATGACTAACATTCACACGTCTTCCGATCTGTCGCATGGACATACCACCTTCTCCCATGCTCACGATCTGCTATTCTGTGGCCTAAGATAGCTCAATATGAACCTTTTTCTATAGAAAACGCTTCTCTTTAATTTAGACAAAGCGTAAATGCACATGCACATCTTTTCTACATGCACAGAAAATGCAAGACTACAGTGAAACAAAATGTTTATACTAATGTAAGATAATTACCATCGACCAACATACTCAAATGATAACCTGTATTTTATGTAATTAACGACACAGAACAATGTATCACTAGTACCGCTTCACTCCTTTATCATATCAATAACAAGATTGTCTTATTTGATAGTAACAAACACACTTTAAAGGGGTCAACGATATAAACCAATCATAGAATTATATTAAGTATGCCTCTTCTTGTCAAGTTGTTATAAAATCTTCTAGTACAACAGCAGGAGGCGTCTCAACCAACCATTCAAACAGCAACAGCGGCACAACCCGGATGAAAATATCCGTTGACTTCAAGATAGTAGCTACAAGCTCCTTGCATACCGACAGTTCAATGGCTGAAATAATAACAGGAGAACTTATTCACGAATATCAAGGCGAAAGCTATACGAGGCATTTGGCTCGAAGGAGATCAGGGTTTTTGGAAGGAGCTCAGCGGATTTAAATACGCTGATTTAGCAGGATGGTGGCCAATGGAGTAGTAATGAACATCCTACAGATTTATGTTTACACGACAGTTCTAATGAGCTTCTGGCTGTGTCATGCAAAAGTCACATCAGCAGTCGTTAATGTCCGTTCTTCATAGAAAGTAACATTGATATCAGGCCACAACTATCGGACAGAACAAATGGCTGTAAACGTCGTTGATTAACATGTAATGTATGTACTTGAAATGAGCATTTAAACTGTTTCGAAGGTATATGAAATGAAAAGGAACCCACTGTAGTTTTGTTTCTTTCACAAGTTAAGCTGAAGTAACAAACGATATTAATCATTATAGAAAATGCATATTACTAATACAAATATTACTGAAATCAACTTAAATATCAAGTTCAGTAACACGTTTTTATCTCACAAGGAATTATATACCTTCAGTATGATCTTTAATCTACAACAAAACCGACACTAACGATTACTGCATATTTTATGAAAACCAGGCAGTGCAGTGAAAAGTAAAATAACTGAATTCCCCGTATCTGTTAACTGTTATTAATATTCTTTTTAACGGATCGATTACTCACAATATGCACTTTTAAAGTCATAGTCACATTTTTGTAAGGCAACTAAACTGAACTAATTATTTTTCAGGAACAAAATCTGACCACTAACACAAATATTTCCTGTCGCATTTGCAAAGATTTTCATATTTATGCCCCTTTTACAGTTTTGGATGAAGCAGCTTATGCCGTTTCAGACAGATGAGGTTCCGAATCAAGTGCAATCCCATCGCGAGTACGAAACACCGGAAATCTAGTAATCGCAGCACCGATACTTATGACAGACGCATTCTTCATTGAGCTTACCATCTTTTTGTTATTTCTGTATTTGAAAAGCGTAAGCTATTAGCTATTTTCATTGGATATTCAGCTGGAAAATTTCATGTGTTCTTCGTCACGGCCTTAGCGAAATGACGTGGTAAGGACTAACGCTCGCAAAAAACATAATATCAGGGTAGGGTAGGGTAGTTTGAACTTCATTAATGAGGGCTAGAATGCCTTCAGAGTTCTGAAAATTGTTGCAAACGTCAGGTGAAAGATTTCTGTGAGTGGTGAGCCATTTGTCCGGCCTTTATTACAATTTGCCTTGCAAAAATGAGACTATAACTTTAAATATCCTGTTAATACGGTTGTGCAAAATTTGCTTTTACTTCTATGGGATTAATTGAAACAACAAGTAAACCAAACTAAACATTTTTGTACTCTTGGATTTACCAGAGGGACGTTAGAACATTTAGATTTGTGTGGCATATTATAAAGTTTGTTAAATGGGCATTATTTGTGCACAGCAACATACAGATTTTTGGACATGGGAGACCTTTTTAGAGACTGTGGAGACATATTTTCATTTCATTACCTCCTGAAAGGATTCAATTAAATGTATGATTACATGCAACAGAAATAAACACTTGCAAGAATTGCGACAAAGATGCTTGCTACTGCCAAATCGGACTTATGAGTAAATCAAGGTTTAAGATCTTCACGCTATTTTGAACTTTTCATGCCGAAATTGGCAAAATCATCGTGTTTATGCGATTTTTTGTTTTGAGTTTACTTTTTGTTTGCATCAGGCCAACTTTAATCCATCTATCACTTGCTTACGGTAATATTATTACTTTACTACTTTAGGTAACTTTTCATAACCTTGGATTTTAAAAATTGTAACCTAATCCGTCTAAATTCAAATTATGTAAATCAGGGAGAAAAATATAGGTATATAATCGTCAATAATTTGCATAGAAAATGCCAGAAACTTCGACAAAGCTTCAGGAAGACGGTCAAAAACAAATCTTAAAACTGACACATACATGCACTTTTTAATTTTATTCAATACAATGGCAAGGTAGCTACTGTAATTCATAACAAGGTGAATTAAAACCATGACCATTCAAGGTATTTGGTTACTTCAGTAGGCTTTTTTTTAGCAATAACGTGGTAGGGACCATGCAGTGAATTCGAAATTCGCAGTATTTTATCGAATTGAATTGGATGAAAAGCTATATTATCTAAAGCAAACGTTTTAAACTCATCGAAACTTTTTCTCAACACTGATATTAGTTTTATTCCTGTGTAATATATAGAGTATTTAAAAATATTTCCATAAAGCAGACAAACAGACAAAATAAATACATATCTACTCAAATCAAAATAAGCTTAACATACGGTTGATGAACTCCCTTGGCAAGACATGACTCGCGCCAGTCATAGTCACTAGTTACTTCAACCCTTGCTGCGTTTGCTCAGTTTTTCTTTTCAACATATCGCGGCAGAACATGATAGTTCTTTCAAAACTCTTATGAAGCAGGGCCTAGATTTTCGAAGCTCTCTTAGCACTAAGATAGTCTTAACCCAATGTTAATGCATGGTACTTACGACTATCTTAGTGCTAAGAGAGCTTCGAAAATACAGGCCCAGGAAAGGCTTATATTAGTGTGTGATAGGACTTGGTGCGAACAATACCTCAGGGACAATTTTGAATTACGCGGAATGCGTCATAGGAGAACATCATATATACTATTGTCATGATTCACTGATGATAACCGTTTTTTGTTTAATATCATAAATCCTAGAATAAATGGTCATAATCTTAAGAGAAACATGCGTGACATCATTATGGCAATGCTATGACGTCCAATACCATTATTTAGACACCAGTACAAAAACGATTAACTAGTTTTCAATTATAGATAATAATCATAATATGTTTTTATCTTATCTCGTAAGGCAGAACAGTTTATAGTCCACACATATCCGCGCTCATTGTTAAATATGTCTACGTGACACGATGAGATAAACTTGACATTTTTCAAGGATTGACAGATATCCCCAATCATGCTTAATTACAAATTATTTATGTCTTTTATAAAATATTTTATTTGAAAATTAATCATATTTGATATAGTTTGTATAAACCTAATTTAAATGTAACATATATTTATCGAAATAGATATGAGCAACAACTGTCAACTGAATAAGATTTCTAAAGAACTGAAATTGGAAACTGAAAACTGAAAAAAAAGAATTTCAATAATTAAGATACTCTTAAAACCACGGGGTTAATGTTTTAATCAATGTTCTAGCTCGACGGAAGCTTGAGCTATGCTTTTTTTTATGTTACACATTCCATACCTTTCATAATTAATTAATTCTTTTGTCTGTAAATGTTTCATCGGCGATGTAAGACGATTTGTTGAAGTTATTAGCACAAGTACAAGAGTAACAAACTGCCTTCGTGACTTTAAAACGAACGCATTTCCCAAATAGTTCATTCTTATTTTCAAAGGGCAGTAACGCGAAGTTATTGATGAATAAAGTTATTTCACGAAAATATAGATGAATGTTAACAATTGCAATATAATCTTCTTTAATCAAAAGAGTTCTAAAAGCGAATAGAATAATGTTCAGTAAAGTATTTGGAATCGATTTTCCTACCTCAAGTGATTAAAAGGTATTCACACTAAAATGGCCAGTATTTTTTACTTGATACTTGATAATGTACTTAGAGACTACGGTTGGCAGGGTTGAGTGATGAGACATTTGACCATCATAAGTTGATACATTTCGCATAAATTACATTCTCTCTCAACAGAGGTAGCTCCGTCATAAATCCTTATACAACCTCTGTCTTAATACGAAGGTTTCTCGGGCTTCCGTAAGTTTCCCCTACCGGCTCTATATTGCTACTTAAACTACCTGGCTATATTTCAGCCAATGAAAACAACGAATGCATGAATAACATAGTCGTTGTCACACAGGTCTGTGCAATGATACAGTCGGAAAATGAGACGTATGTGTTCTGTAAAGACGACTCAAAGTGCAAGATTCATATTCGGATGAATTGGAAAGCTTAAGGAAATAACTTTGAATGATAACTTTAGGAACGGCGTTGCTGATTGCACAACTAACTTTGATTGCAGCCAATCAGCGTTCTACATTTCTAGACAAAGAAACCTTCGTATTGAGACAGAGGTTGTACATGTATAGGAATTTATGACGGAGCAACTCCGTTGGGAGAGAATACATAAACTAATGTTTATTGGAAAACATTAAGAAATAAAACAAAGTGCTACTGCCACTTTTAGTGATTGATAGCTATATGAATGGTGGAATAGAGGCCTCGATACTGTTAGCACAGAATGCACTGTTTTCGTAACTATATCTTATCGTACATTGCAGTTATCATTCGTGATTTTATGTATATTTATAATGATTTCATATTGATAAAGCTGCATATATTGCTGTGAGCAGAACGAATAAGATCCGTTGTTTAAAGTGTTTATAATTCCAACATATGTTAAGAGCGAATTACATCTGAGAATGGTGTTTCTTACCGACCAAATAACAAATATGATTTGGCAACTCCATAACTTTTTCTTTCTTTTTAACTCTTCACTTTCTTTTTTAAACTTTCGTATATTTTTCACAGAAAGTTCAAACAGGATGCATAAAACATCGTTTATGTAACCCAGCTAGAAGATAAATGTGTTTCCAGAATGAAATTCGTGAAAGCCTTTAGAGTCACAGATGTCGATGTACTTGGTGACATCGTAACAAGATTATATGCAGCTTATTCAGATGTGTTTAATCCTGTTTTGAAAGAGAACAGGTGTTTCTACCCCGCAGGAGCTTAACAATTAAATTGGTGGTAACACTACTTGGCCTTAGACGTAAGCCATGTAGAAAATGACACCAAATAATCTGAAAAACAACATTTTACTTTTGGAGGAAAGGTTCGGGATTTAAGTATTTTGTGACGATAACATTTTTAAAAATATTGTCAAGAGACAGGGTACATAAACCCCGATGTATGCTTCCATTTTTGTAACAGTTATAGGTGTTTGATCGTCTTCTTCCACAATACATTTCTCTGTGATATGCACCTTGATGACGAATTTTTTCGGGGCATTCCCTTCTACACCCACAGCCGCCATGCAAGTCGAATATTCATAACCTCCTCAAGTACTGCCGCCTAAAAACTGCCCTTGGGGCTCATCTTTTCTTAGCAACTTTCTCTGAGTATCACTCGGCTAGACACGTGTTAAGTGGCTGCAGAGAATACGCAATGTGTGGTTGGAGTCATGGTAAACTACCTTTTGGGTTAGCAGCTCAACAACTGGCAGGTCAGTGCAGCATTCAAGATTTTAAACTTAACTCCCAATTAAGTCTTCCAAAATCATCTCCATGGTGTCTAACACATAAATCATTAAAAGTTAAGCCACAATAATTAATAAACAAATGGGCCCTAACATCATGAAACCTATAGCAGAAGATTTCATAAGGACAAATTACTTTGGTCTATAGCTATACAGATGCCTCAAAAGATCCAGCATCGTGACACGTGGGCGCTGCTTTACACATTCTATCTTTAGGAGTAGAGGAAACTTTCAGACAACAACATCATACGTCAGTATTTGCTGCAGAATTAACTGCTATTTATCAGTTTTGGTGAAATATTATAAACACGAATCGATTGTTTTTATATAGTCCTTGGCAGCAGTCCAAGCAAAACACTCAGGTGTATTTGGGCAAAACAGTGACATTACATATGACATATTACATATCGACACAATGTTGATGAAGCTAATATAAGCTGTGATATAGTCTGGGTTCCTGCTAATGTTGGTATGAATCGTATGGAGAAAGTTAATCTCCTTGCGAAGCCATCACTAACCAAATTTCAAATAGATATTGATGAGATTAGTCCAATCCCAAGATACATCTATTCTACCATAAATAAAGCAATTGGTGAATAGTGGCGAAATGAATGTGATGGTGGCAGCAATGCCAAGCATATGTGCTGTTCATGCTCAAAGGTTATAAAACATAACAAAATCCGCCGACAAAATCGAAAATCGAAATCATTCCCGTTCTTATTTTACCATCGTGGATAAATGCTTTCAAGCAGATATTAGACACAGATGTATCCCCGTTATGTATCAACTGTATTACAAATATTATTGTAATATATTGCTTGATTAAGCATTTAATATAAGTCCTTTAAAATACTAAGTGATATCTTTCATCAAAGCTTGATAACTGTAACCTAAAAGATGTATCCCCGTTATGTATCAACTGTATTACAAATATTATTGTAATATATTGCTTGATTAAGCATTTAATATAAGTCCTTTAAAATACTAAGTGATATCTTTCATCAAAGCTTGATAACTGTAACCTAAAAGATGCATTGGTTTATCGGCTGAAGATATGCGAGATCGTTTTGATATTTTATTAGCGCTTCATGTTTAAGGCCGTGTTCACATGCCATCACATACCTTTACGAGTAAAGTTGCACATATTAGTAAAAGTATATATATTTACAAGATCAAAAGTTGCGTATGTAAAATTTCCGGGATTCATTGTTATTTAACACTATCAAATTTTAAAAAAGACGGCGTTAGTCGGAGGTTTTAACGTTATTTTTCGATATCGTAATTTGACCGTTAGTTAATAGAAGTGTAAGAGCGAACTCTGTTTTTGCTTACTTATTTTGTGGGAAAAGTACTTCGAGACTGTTCTATTTTTGTAAAAGATGTGGTAAGGTGTATCTAAATGTGTATTGTCGTCATAATTCACTTTAAATACAGCGTGCAGACAACAGCATACAGTGACCTTCGTAACAGCGTGATCTTACAACAAACTTAGATTTAGATTTTAGACCAAAATAGATATTTATAAAGCTCACCTAAATATGTAGTATACCGAAAGAACAAACGATTTAAATTACTCCTAAACAAATGTGACAGTCGCGCAAACATTCTAACAATCTTTTGCTATACCTTTTGGGTGTAGTAAATTTGCCAATATAGGTAAATGCGTTCACGTGGCCATTTTATTCATTAGCATAACTGTTTGCATTTTGTTTTTTAACATAATCTCCACTGACATCAATACATTTGGACCAGCGATGTTCCAGTTTCGTTAAGTCATTCTTGTAGAACTCCGTATCCTGGGTCTAAAGAATCTCTCCACGACAACAATCAGGCTGTTGTTATCAGCAAATACACTTTCACGATGGTTATTTGAATTGGGGAAGAGGTAGAAGTCCGAGGGAGCCAAATCTTGGGAATAGGGTGGATATGGAAGTATTTCAAAACCATAATCGGTCGCGGCAGTGACAGAAACTAGTGCCGTGTGGACGGGAGCATTGTCCTGAAGGAGCAGCACTCTGCACTGAGCTTCCCTCACCGATTGGCCTTGATGGCCGTTGTTAGTTTAACCCTTCTGTAAGTAATCTATCATGATGATACCCTGGCTATCCAAAATACCAGTCATCCCCTTTCCAGTAGATTGACATTGCTTGAATTTTCTTGAGGGTCTGCTTCCACTGTTTGCTTTGAGTTTTGGTTTCAGGCGTGATGCGCACACGTCTCATCCTGGGTCACTAATCGTTTTAGGAAATTACCCCTGTTTTCCCTGAATCGAGCCAAAATTTCTTTAGAAATGTCCATGGCATTTCTGTTTCTGGTCACCAGTTAACATTCTTGGCGCCCATCTTGCAGAGAGCTTGCTCATGTGAAGCGCATATGTGTCAGTATTATTCATGACTTACCAAAACTAATGCCGAATTTCTCAGCTGTGTTGAATGGTGACACATCTGTCTGCAAGCACGTGGAGAGCATCAACTTGAACATCACTGGTGGAGGTTGACGTCTAGTGGAAATGCCAGGAGAAAACGGAGACACCACTGTCCCTATGCATTTTGGTAAAAACCTCCGAAAATCTGCTGGAACCAATTGTGTTATTATGCTGATATTCGACTTAGCATTTCGTGGGAAACAATAGAAAACTTCCCTATAAAATATCTTCCCACGGCAAGGTGAAAAGGTATCGAGATAGACTCTATCCATTTTCGGAAAGAGTTGGAAATCTTTTCGTTTCGGCCGTGACGTTGTGAAGATGCCCTTCAGAGGATGAAGTCGTCTGGCCCCTTTCGGGAATCCTTTACCGATTCAGCTAACCCGTCTGCGCCATTCCGCTCCCATTAGCATAAATAACCAATACTTAACCATATTATAACAAGTAAATAACGAACCTAAAACCAATACACCCACAAAACACTTGTGTACGTGTACATTTGGATGCATTACTGAACAAGTAGTTATAACCTTTAAATTATGTGGAAATTATACCGAATTTACTTCTAGTTACTCTTGCCCTGATTGACGTATACAAGTTTCCAAGTTATGTGTAAGAAAGGGGATGTAAACCCTTTTACTTATCAGATAACCTGCCTTCTCAATAGTCAGATATGGTAACATGTATATTTCCGTTCAACCTTTGATTAAACGTCAAAGGTAACCTTTATAGCATATGGAAGAAGGAAAAAACATGTATTCATCACACTTTTGAGGGTGAAATACTTTAGTCTATCACTGAAATAAACACGTATTTATGCTACAGCGGCGAGATCCCTCTTAATCAAAAGTACCCTTAACAAAGTGGTGATAAAACAATTAAACTTAATTGATAATAGATCAAGTACTATCACGTCACTGACTTTTCTGGTACAAGCTTCCAAAGTGACCATCAAACGGTTCTTTTGATATATTATATGCGACATATATTTTACTGACCAATTTCAATGTTTATCTCCTCGGAAGGTAAGACTGAAGTAAATATTTCTAATTTCGATGCCTTAGTGCAACATACGTTATTCCATTAGTCAACGTGATATTATAAAGATGACAAAATATATATATTAATGTAATATGCACAACTATTGAATAAATCCTTAGACAGATACAAATTGCCTTGTTATATATGCTGAATCATATAATTCTACACTTGGACCACCGACGCATGTCTTCATGTCCGATCGTTTATAATTCTGAATGATAATGTGCTATTTTCAAATAAAAACAAGCAATATACAACCTAAAAAGCGCTTGTTTAGTTTGAATGGGAACTAATCGTGTATCATTAATAGTTTTTTTACAGAGGGATGTCTCATCGAATTTGATTTCGCAAAGATACCTCTTTCTTTTAACACTTTCTAAGTGAATTTAAATCGTTTGCATTATATCAACCAATTTATCATTCCGCACCGCTGAAATATTATGGTGATTTTACGTCTGATTCAGTCACTTCCCAACACTTTCGCCCAGACTAAGATAAATCTTTAATTTTTAAACAGTAACATACACATTTACGTATAAAGTGAGATGTTTCTAAAACCCAGTTATTGTTTGTACTGAGGATTTGCTCCATCAGTGGTGTTTTAAAAGGCATATTTTAACGACACGTCATAAACGTATAGCAGTTTCTGCGCAGTTCAAATTGTGTTGATCGATATGTTCTCTTTCTAATGCATAGCCCAGTTGAGCGCATTCTCTCACAGCAGTGGTAGCTCAAGTCATAAGATTCTACGTTAACCTCTGCTCTTATTCTCCTATCATTTCTAGTGTTTCCAGGTGATTTTCCCAAGAGAAACATTTCACAAACTAGCTGTTGTACTAAGCCAATGAAAACAGCTTATTCTTGGAGAGCGTTATAGCTAAATACATGTTCAAAAGCTGCACATATTCCTTATTTGACTCCGTCCGTCTATCTTAATGATTCATTATCAATAGCCGGTCAATTGTAAGGAAAAGTAAGTATTTTATCATTATATATATATATATATATATATATATATATATATGAAAATATAATACTTCAGACGACACTTGCTGTAGATATCATTTTAATGATGACTGGATGCGTCGCATTTCGACTTGATAACAAGTCTTTTCAACAATGTGGAGTTTTCTCATCATGGCAAATATATAGGTACGCATGCTTAACAATGTAATAATGTACAATAGATTTTGATTGATTAGCAAGTGACAAGTGGTAACCTCGATTAGCTAACAATGCGCTATTCATGAGGGATTAAGATTTGAGTTATTGTAATAGCTTCTTTCTGGTCGGTCCCAGTCCATCAATTGATCTTTTGTTTCAATTGCACAGTTGACACTACTTGTATACATGTAATTTCTAGGAGTATACGTTTTAGTGTTTTTTGATGAATATCTTTTTATAAAGTTAAATTTACTCCAAAAGCTTTTTGAAAGGGTATTCTGAGATGATGTGGATGAATTGTCATTACTTCTCCCTTCCGATTGCGATACAGTAGAGTCTTCTCTCACACTTGATAAGGTTGTGTTGAATTGTTGAAAATCCTCGGATGATGATAAGTCCTCAGATTGAATCAAGTTCTCTACAGTAAAGGAGTCCTCCGATTGTAGGTTTTGATTTGATATTTGCTCCAAATGTTGCTCTCGATCAATTACTGGGGGTGTTAACGTTGTTCTGGCGTGTGTCCTCCCATCCTTTTGGATCCTGTTCTTAAGAAGGTGACTGTTTCCCTTATTTGTAGATCTCTTCTTTTTATTTTTCTGCACATTGGAAGATGTAGTTGATGGTTGTTTTCTCTTTTCATCCACAATTTTACACTTTTATTTTCCTCCCTAATTGTGTCATTCGTCCATATTTCCGAAAGATTATCCTGGCAATTTTCTGCTCCAGTGTCACTGCAGATTTCTGAAATCAGTTCTAACATGAACTCATCAATCTCTTTATATTTTTGAACACACTTAGCGTGTTCATTAAACAGATTTTCTGTCTCTGTTACAACAAGATAAATTTTCAACATACATAATATGCCTCCGAATAGCCAATAACAGCACCAAAATGCGTAATATAGTGTCTTTAAGACACACGTTATGTAACTTGTGTTTTCCCGGGCAAGTAATTTAATCCAAACCGTTCCTCTCTTCACACAGCAGTACAGTTGGGTACCTGGTTTGGTTATAGTTGCAAGTTGACAGATATCCTGAATAACTAGGTTGGAGACTTAGCATAAAAACCTCAGTAGATATCAGGATATTGCAATAGCTTTGCGGATACAAATACGCTTCTGTAGCAAGATGGAGCGACATGTATAGGCTGTCAATCATAAAATAGCCTTTGAATTGACTCCCATAAACGCAAAAGATGAAACGACATCAGAAATTATTAAATAAGTCAAAGTGTTATTCCATATAACACAATTTCTCAACGTGTGATGAATTAAGTATGACGACTGAATGAAAGCGATTTGTTTACACTTCACGCCCTGTTATTATCACTTTTTCATCAACGTTAGATTTAATATCGTTTAAACTCCTGGTGATATATGGAAATCTCACTCAGCTCCTGAAACCCTCATGCATAATGGAATGTGGTGTAGATGTTATCTGGTGTATATGACACTTTAACCGGCATTGATCATTTGTGAATATGCTCAGTGAAAGTGTTATGAATATATTGTTTAGTGATCATGAATTATTCAATGAGTTCTGAATGTGAAATTGGCAAGATATCAACCAGTAATCTAGATCCATATATATAATACATTTTTTCATAACCAGTGCCACTTTATCACACGCCATTGATATGACCAGACGATGTTGACAATATGTCGTCATTGTCAGTACAACCAATGATTAAGTCTTTTCAGTGAATGTGTTTACTATGGACTACATGTTGTCGCGAAAGCCTGAATGAAAACATGCTATTTTAGGTCAATATCATACATTTTTATATGTTCAATGCTATGTATATGTGGGATTATCGTCACATCAATCTTTTGCTCCTTCCAGTTTATGCCAAGATCGGCTCTGTAGCACGCTCCTTACAATTTATCTCCACACCGAGATAAGTCAAGTCATTAATCCCGACCTAACCTTTGTTTGAATACAAGCATTTCTCGGACTTAGAACTCAGAAACGTTACTGGATTCCACCAAAGTTATTTGTATAATCAGCATCGCTGTTTCAAAAGTAAACTTCGGAAAGCCTCATTCATTTCGTACTGTTTCGGGAAAACTAGAATTTATTCGATTGTGCATTTCATACTTTGACGGTCTTCTACTCAGTACACCGTCACAGCAACTGAATCATGACATACTCATCGGTAATTCAAATTAAACTTTCAAGTTAAGAAGTGTTTTCATGGGCTAAAAGTTCGCAGATAATTTACGTTGCAACATTTTTGTGCCGGAAGCCCGATAAGTGCTCATCTTCAAATAGAGGTTAGTCAGGTAGTTATGACATTGTCTACAACTGTACATGTGGGGAGTGATTGGAACCTTAAAATAGACGTTGTATATTAAAACCATCGAACACATTGAAGTAAAAATATCTAAAGCATATCTGAACTTATGGACAGGGACATCATGTATGTCCATTTCCGAAAATGCCACATTTTGTTAAATGATCATTTCAGGAGACGGCTCTTAAAACACTGATTGGTGGATTTGAGGGACTAAGAGACTATTACACATCACACACTTAGCTTTGATAAGCCAAATTGCAACCCCAGTGTTGGTTTTGGGGGACAGATCAAAGTGTGCATTGTCTCTCCAAGTATTCTCTTGTAAAGGCTTTAAGAATAAAAGGTTATCCTCATTTAAGAAAACGTTTATGTGGCATAAAAAAATTAATGAATTAATCAAACTTTCAAGGATGCACTCAGATCACATCACATTCTTGATGATGTGTGTTTCAAATAAACAGCTTGACATTTCGGTAGAACAACATGTGGTTCCTGCCATTTGTTTTTATACATAACAATAGTTTTTCTGCACTTGGATAGACGTTTTATGTTAATCAGGCATACAGTACACATGTACGTCAGTCATTAGGATGTTCTTTGATACGACGTTCGATTACCCATACAAACTTTATGTTATGAACTAGTAAGAGAAAATACGTATGTTACTGTATTATGTTGCCTCTTTAAGCCCATATATATCATGCGAATTTGTTTTATAACAAAACGCAAAATGTGAAATTTGTAAGTACAGACAAAAATTCAATTTGTTACCGTGGAAACTGAAAACGTTAATTTCTAGACATCTCTCAGATTAACATCACAATCTGCCATTTAGTACTGAAAGTACACTACTACGTTGCAAAAGTAATACATTTATATATTCACATATTGTCATGCCCTTTTAATGATATTACTACGTGTCCTTACGAGCTCTTTTATAAGTCCTTCATAACCTCTATTATAGACAAGGCAACACTTCAAAGAAAATCTGAAACAGCAAACAAGTCAACACTTTGCTAAACGGATAAACATACATGTATAGTATAATCGATAAAAAAAATAAGCATTGAAATACCGCTATGTCCCTTAGAAGAAGTACATTTATAGTTTATTAGTATATAAGAAACAGCTGAAAATTATTTCATATCACTTTAACTTTAATTGACTATTTCCCAAAACGATTAATCTAAAATTCATTAAAAAACGTAATGTTATTCATGGTGCCTCTTAAAGTCCATATATCATGCGATTTTTAAATAAAAAAAATCAATTTGTTACCATGGAAACTGAAAACGTTAATTGCTAGACACATCTTTCAGAAAAACAACATCACAATCTTCCATTATTCCTCAAAGTGATCGTATTCTGATAAGTGTCAGTTTTAGACTGTAAATGCTTCAAGGATAAGCGGACTGATAAGCCATTACCCGTTTCTTTTTAAGATGAAATAGGGGTAAGTGTGGTCATGTCAAGGGAGGGGGGAGGCGGTAAAGGAAAAAAATATTTATCGTTAAGGCACGTATCAAACATCAGAAATGTTTATTTACGTGGGTTGGTAGTGAACAATAATGGTTACGTTTGACGTTTTAGACTTTTTTCATGAGAATGAACATTGCACAAAGTTCACTTAAAGGAACAAATGCACGTTTTAGGTAAACAGAGAGTTCTCACAAAAACGAAAATAAATGTTACTAATTGCATGACATTTTTTAATCAAAAGAAGCAATTCTTAAAAGGACATAACCTTTTGGTTAAGCTACGCAAATCTTTTTCCCTACCTTAAATGTTTGAAAGGTGTTCACACTAAAATGGCAGTCAGCAGTGTTCGCTTGATACTTTATACTTTCGACTACGACCAAGGCTAATTGGGTCGAGCAGTGAAGTGTTTGGCCCGTTTAAAAATGCATTTTATATAAACATGTGTTCATTGGGGTAAATTCTAATAAATAAAATTTTCTATAAACCTGCTCCTGTCTCGTAGATGTATACTTAATGATAAACTACATGTAGAATATAACATATGCACTAACTATGCATAATTTATTCCAAGAATGAACCTGAAAGACTGCTAAGACATTTCCAAATCTTTGTAAAATCAAGGGTTGAATAGTTGTTTTTTATTCAACCTAAGCGTTAATCTTTTACAAGATTATAAGAGTAGACACTGCTCTATCTATTACTATTTTTCATAATATAAACCGATTCCAAGGAAGCAGTTTCTTACTGCCATGGTCTTTTAAACGATAGATATGCCTAACCTCATAAATTGAAAATAATGGCTTTGTGTACGTCAGACATGCCCTGCGATTTATTGTTTTTTTTGCTAAAACTAACATGTGAACCATAGTAATGTAACCATTTGATACTTATATTCCTTCAAAAAAATATTCGACATGTTCTTTATAAAAACAGATTCAAAGTAACATAAAAAGAGGGAAAATGTTGTTTTGATCATCAATTATACAAAATGATTGATAACCTTGCTGTAGTGGCGTTGTGTCATATATATGATATAAATCAGTTGTAAAAGATCCACAATGAAGCAAAGTATTTAGGTCATAAAGAAAAAGCAATATTTAACAAATGTTTTCGAAGAAAATACTCTGTTTGATAGATATGCTTGTTCTCGGTGATTTTGTTTTGTTTGAGATAAACAAGAACTTGGGCCCTTCATCGATGATCGATTTCTCCTAATTCTCCCAATGTCAGGAAGAAATAAAAGAGGGTTCCATCGCATATTTTTTGAGAAAATGAAATTCGAGGGATATTCTTCTAAGTAACAATCCTGTTCCTGAAGCATATTACTGAAGGTTATGCGTTGGTGAAATGCTTACAAATTGAAAATGGATGGCGTGCATTCATCGAGAAAATGAAAACATCGAGAATTTAAATCTTTCATTGGTGCAACGTGAAAGGCAAGCACTACTACGGCGTGGAAAGGTTTGCTGATAAACCTTTACATTGTCAATGAATGAATTCATAATCCATCAATGCATCAATTTTATATTTGTAAAATAAGTCGATAAATTACAGTGGGATTTAATATAATTAACTAAAAACTAAATGAAAGATGGAAACCAAGAGAACCCAGTCTGTCAGAGCAATTACAAAACGACATAACATTTGAGAACATACACATGTAGAGTAGAAAAACTTCTTGGTGATTTTGAAGAACTTCGATTAACGGTGTGAGTTACATTAATTGAATTATGAATATCTTGTTTACAGACAAGTATCAACTTCGGGTTTGGAATTTCAGCTGCAAGCAAAATCCGTAGCGTCATGTTCACGCAATAAATTGATGCAAGAAACAGCCTTGAAGTAGTTTCAAAAATGATTTGCGCAATTTGGTTATAAAAAGTAAAACCTGAAATAGAGGCATGATTGACTGCGATTACTTACCACAAGAAATGTCCCTAATCAGAAGAAGGTATGTTTCACTATTTAGCTTTTAATTCAGGATGACCCGTTCTAATTTCCTGATTTAAAAAAAACCCCGACCACACACACATGTTCTTTGCATCGGGAATATCCAACTGCACTCATGCAACCTCCAATAAATAAGAAAACCCATCTTCTGATAAAGAAAATCTAAAGCATTAACTTGCTCATAGCAGAATGGATGCCGAAATACAGGGAGTTATTTCCGATGGTCGAACTAGACGCCCGACCAATTACGGCTTTCCATCATATTAACTAAGGAGAACGTAAGATATCTTACAGCATGTCGAGCCAAATATAAAGACGACATACTCTTTTTTCAGTCTAAGGTTGTTTGAGGTTCACCTGGTATCTTAAAGATTAACCAAACTGTATAAATGAATGTGCATGTATATAGAATTCTGACGAGATAATTTTCTTTCAATGTTCGTCCTACCTGCGTGATCAACGAATATAATGCTATCTGTAAATCTTCTTCATTCTTTCGAAAACGATACATACAAATTATGAGCATTTTTATGTAAAACGGAATGGGTACACATAATCTAGATCTATTATACAAACCACCAAATTCGGAAGGACATGTTCATGCGCTTTGTTAATCCATACACATTGTATAACGTCTTTTCTTCTCTCTAAGGTTGTCGTGTTTGTCAATCAAAAAATTACTGTCACAAAGTTCCACGGACGTTCAAGCACTGAAGATGGGAATATCTCGCTATTGTATGTTTGAGAAGAGACGACACAAAGACGCCATGGGCTCTTTTACATTAGAAAAGTACACAAAAGTACAAAAGTATCAAAATTATTTAAAAAATATTTATATAAATGAAAATCAATAAGTCCCTATGATGATCACTAAATAGTGTAGAACCAGGTATTAATTTCCAGTCATCGGTAAAGAATGTGAAATAGGAAAATGATTTTATGTTTAATTAATAATCAAGATGTCTGTGTAGAAATACATATCTCACATACAATGCAATTGAACATATCAGTAAATCGAGCCAAACATAAGAAACAGTGTTTAAATAGTAACATGCATAGACTCAAAAGAGACATAATATGCGTCGATTCTTATTCACATGGTATTACACCCGAAAACACACGTGTATTTTACCGACTATATTTATTCACTGTTCTCGGAGAGCTGTTGATTTTTACAATTTTTAATTTGAAAATCCTTAAAAATTATGCTGACAAAAGGCTTCGATTTTGGTTCAGTGTCATCGAGATGATAATGACATCAAGTCATTTATTATGCCAACTGAATTGTTAATTTAGTCGTTTCTGCATAAAGACCTATCTTTCGTCTTCTTTTGATATTACCTTACCTCAAGTCTAGGTATAAATATAAGATGAAATACAAATAGTCAAACATGGAAGTTTCTAAGACGTGTTGCGACGTCGATCAAGTTTGTTCATTTGGTGTTCTATTGGATTTTTTGACGTTGGAATTGGCAAGGTAAGAGGCAATTAAGCAGACTCTATGTTTATTAGCGCGATCCCTATTAAACAAATCCCTCTATCGGCTCATAACTTGATGCATGTTACGTCAGAGAAAACTATTATCCATTAACATATCCCTGAACAAGATTTAAAGCATTTGTTGTAAATGATAATGCACTTAACTTCACCACACTGTTCTAACCGATCTGTTGATCATTTAAATAGATTTATGGAAAACTGTCCTGTTTTCGGAAGGTAAACAGAATTATAACACGTAATGTTCGTACATCATCGCCGAACCAAACATTTCTAAAGTTTTTTTTAGGTTCAGGTTGATCAATTAAGTACACCAAAGAAGGCGATAGCACAATATGACGTTTCTTAAACCATAACTGACCATAATTATTGGCGTTAAACAACTTTACGAAAACGATTTCTGTCAGTTTGGATGATATTTTTTATTCAAAACGTGGATATGTTGTGTAGTCAACATAGTTATGACATTAGCCTGACGCAAGTTGGTAACCCGTATGTAGCGATCCTGAATTTGACCTTCAACTCTGATTAGTGAT
This sequence comes from Phorcus lineatus, assembly GCA_921293015.1. NCBI lineage: Eukaryota > Metazoa > Mollusca > Gastropoda > Trochida > Trochidae > Phorcus > Phorcus lineatus. The sequence goes on from OV121085.1 coordinate 37,628,246, forward strand.
TCCCAAAACGTTTTCGCCCTTTTCTGTCTCGTCCTGTCCCTTTTTCTGACCCCCTGCCTTTTTCGCTAGCCCACATCTTCGTGTCAGCCTTTTACAGAACATAAACACGTTTAAGTTAAATGCTTTAAAGTTCCTACGGAAACCTTTGTTGGGCATTTGCATATCTTAAACATAGCTCATATGTCGTATTACATACTTTACATATTTCTTCACTTACCGAAACTGTACAGAATTTAGGCCTGTAATTGTTTCTAAACGTTATGTCGACCTCTTAAAATCAATGGTCCAAACTCGATATAATTTAAATTCGATTGGTCATTCAAAAACTAAGATGAACATTAAAAAAATACCTTTTAAATAGTCTCAAAATTACAAATATGTATATTAGTGAGTGAGTGAGTTGTTTAACGCCGCTTGGGCAATATTTTAAATGAATGAAATTGATTGCAAAAGCAAAAACGTGATACAACACGAAGGCTGTAAAACATTAGCAAAATATCACAGAGCTGGTTAAAAGCTTATATAGAATTGTTAAAATTCAACAATTTATCAAATAGATTGATTGCCTTTAAATAATCTAAAATATGGTGTTCACCGAATTGATTAAAAAGTTGTGAAATCGACAGATTTGGGTAAAAAGAAATTATATAAATTTAGAGTAAGAAAGGCCAAGGAGATGTAAAGATTCGATAATAACAGATGATATATTTGGTAAAGCTTAAAGCTTGCAGTCCCTATGGACGATATAAAGGATATTGGTGTCAGTGGCCAACAAAGCTTGCATCTTGCATTTTTCAAAAGCATGTTTCACATGGAATTGCATTTCGAGAGTGCGTACCTTTGTTTTCAATATTTCGTTATTACATGTATCTGCACTATATGGAAGTGTGAAGAACCAAATTGAAAGCACGTATTTGTCATACATGTACATGTCTAAAAAAAGGTTTTAATAACATGACTCTACATGGCATGACTAATCTTTTTATATATTAGTCCAAACTCAATATGATTTAATCTTTTATTACAACAACCATATGCATAGTAATATCAACACGCTGTGAATGTCTTATAAGAGAGTCTCCAACTATCAAACATTCCATGCTTCAGTATGAATAAAATTTCTAAAGATATACTTAAAGTACAAAGCATTTAATGATACGGCTTTTTTTCAGGGTCGCATCATTCTGAAAGAGACACTTTGTGTTTTTCAGAGTATTCAATTTGACTTAATACGTCTCTAAACACCGATTATGATTATTTTTATACAAAATGTTTCTCACATATTCATCAACTAATTCAAAATACACCACGATTATTAATTCCCAATTGACATTAATAAACTCACGTTTTTTCAGCACCGAACAGGTTTATGTTTTGGATAAGTTTCCAAGACACTAACTGACTCGCGACATAATACGGTTTGCGACCAGAACCGTGACTTAATACCTTTATACAGTCACTCTACTGAGCCAATTAGCATGAAAATGATACGTTTTAGTAACAGTCAAAACCTCTCGATAAAACGACACCAGACATAAAGATAGTGCATGTGTGACAACTCATTGAGTTTCTCCTTACTTTAAGTGATGTTCATTCTAATGCTTAAGATAAAGTAGCATTGCCTCATCAATGCATTGCTTTCCCTTTCTGGTTTCGGTGATATATTTGTGACGTCCAGAACAGACTAACAACAGTAGTGATGTGCTGATAACAATACCTTTTTATTACAAAGTCCTCAAACATGACTTGATACAGTTTACATAAATGTTCATGCAAGAAGAAAGATAATATTGTTACGCTGACATCATTCCATGTTGCAGCAAACATTAGCACAATAATATAAGTGATGCTCATTGTTCTTCTCTGGATGAAGCAGAAACAAATCACGATGGATATTCTATCCCTTTCTGCTCTGGATGACATTTTCTTGTCTTTCCGAAAAAACAAAAGACGGCGATCATGATGCAGAAGACACCTAATCCAATGGTCGTGTTTATGCATGTCAGAAGATAGAGGGCTGATCTGTTAGAACCTCCACACTGCCTACCAATCTCGGGCTCAACTTGACATGTTATGAGACCCCAGAGATTGAAGGAGATATTGAGAATCGCACTCTGCAAACAAATGTGCGAAAGGGCGTTGTTGGCATAAACCTGTAAATTAAAATAATCTTCATAGGAAAGGTATATAATTTGTTGCAATCAATAATTTTTAAAATACCTACAGATATATCCCAATTCATCATTGCATTTCTTATACGGGCCCTGCTAACTAATGATTGCCTTCTCATGATTTCCCTCGTATCGCTTCCGTGTTGTTAAAGCTGTTCATAGCATGAATATGCAGATGAGTACTCTCAGTGCTCGTTTACGTTATTCATGGTAAATCCTGTGACAGCAAGAAGGGTCTTGTCAAGTATTAATACACCCTGATTAAGCAGGATGATGTTTTTATATACAACAAAACAATAACTATTAACAGAAATCAGCGGGTCTTCGAATCGCTTAAACATGGATTAACTGCTTGATATCAACCTGAAGATAAATGAATGTTATTTTCAAAGACACTTTTTCATAGTCAAGGTAAGTTATAAGAATTAATATATATTAATATCTGTTGCCAGGGCCGTAATGGGAATAAGGGATATCATGTTTATTCAAATACCAAAAGATATAATTGATATAAGCTATAATTTTTTGGTCCTTATACAGAAAGGTAACCAATGTACTTACATATCGTTTTGAGATGGTGTCATTTTGAATTTTCTTCATGTAGACGAACATCAATGCTCCTGCTGCGATAGCCTGTTAAGAACACAAAGAGACAAGTTACTCGAGTCCAAGCACATCTCCCGTTTTAGATTTTTAATCTTAGTACATGTCTTTATGTTTATTGCAGTCAGAGCTTACCAACAGGATACTCCGGCTTCATTCTGTTTATAGATATTCGACAAAACCGTTTATTGATTCAAGATGTCCTTCTCAATAATTAACTCCAGCAAATACATGCATGACTGAAAGAATTTTTAAAAACTCATACAGTTGAAAGTTTGTATTCTTAATGAAGGCATTATAAGGAAAATGGAATGTTATTGTCACTTTCAATATTACTATGATAGTGTGGTAAAGAAAGCAGAACAAAACTTTCAAATAAGACCCCCAAGAGGCATTCAATGCAGAGACAGTACATAAGGATATCATTTTTTTGGGTAATTGACCGTAGATTCGTCGCATTTAAACACAAAGTTGATCATCTAGCTCATAATTTATGCTCATGCACGCTACCACGTCACAAACCACGTTAAACCGTGACAAGTCGACTTGATGTACCGTCTCTGGATTGCTATATGAAACGATACTTACGGATAATCCACATGTTAATGCGGTTCCGGCAATGTATGGCGTATGTACTTTTGGCGAGGTCGCTCCAAATACAACAGTGGGAATTCCTAAACCGAATGATACACATCCAAGCGTCATAAGACACGCAGCCACTACATGTAGCTGCAAAGTGTTCAAATGTTCGGTTGTAATCTTTGAAGCTGAAAATAACAGTATAATTTGATAATATAACTCTAAACGTTCTTCTATGGGTGGTGATAATACTTTGCTACATAATGACCTAAAGTTAAGACTTATGCCACAGTTTCTGTTCATTGGTTTGTCTTTTGATATTGTGTTTCCTGAAGTTTAATTGCCATTTACCACCGCCCCTTTTTCTCTTAGTGACATGAATTTTTAAATTTTAAAGAGTGTTTTCTAAAGTTGAGATATAATACACTTCTCTCTTTTAACGAGTTCAGAATTGATATGCTACAAATTTAGCGTCCATTCAAACATTTTCTTATGTTTAAGTCTCTAAACCTATAAGAATTTAAAATATGACATGTGTCTATATTCCACATGAGTTCAAACTGTTACGTTTGGTTTAGATTTTTTAAATCATTACCTAAGTCTCTCTTCAAAACCTATAGCCTCCTTTTCTAAGAGTTTAAAGTATGACATGTGTCTATATTCCATATGAATTCAAACTGTTATGTTTGGTTTGAATTTTTTACATTATCACTATACATGTAAGTGTGTGTCGCCACCTCAAAATAAGACTTTATTTCAGTCTCCTTCTATAACATTTGATCATATGCAAGGTTCTCGTTTCACAGACTAACATGAATATCTGATTGACCAGAATATCACAAACTAATCTTCAGTTATACGACATTCAGTAATATCTTATCTCTGAGCTGTTGTGGTGTATAAGAAGGACATGCACTTAGAGTATTAAATATATACTATATGCTCGCAGATAAGCAGTTTATGGCTTTCAATTAATAGAATGTAAGTAGTAAGCATATAGTAAGTAATTTCATATCAATCTTAACAAGTACATTAACCGCGCACAGTTTGTGTTATGTGAATCTAACATTTACATTGTGAACGTGAAATGTTTTCCTCACATATTTGGAGTTGTAGTTCTTGAATTTTGCATACCCAAATTCAGAATTATTAGATAATTACAAAATTGTTATTTTATGTTTGTAGGAGTGGCTCGAAAACGATATTGCCATCGTTATTTAAAAGATCACAGAAGCAGATTTAAAAAAAATTTATATCCTCATTTTTTTCTAATAAACATTAATTTATGCAAAATTCATTATCTACAGAGTGTCAAAAGATCTCATTTCTCAACTTGATAATCCGTAGTGGCAGAGGTAATGACTACGTTTGAAGCAAAAAACACTGACGGTTATTTAGACCATTTAATCTTTAGAAGTAGGGAAAAGTATTTCTATAACTGGATAAAATTACTTCTTTTTATCAATATATGTTGTCATGCAATTTGAAACATACATTTTCTTTTTATTGAAGTCCCTTTTTTATACCCACCCCCACCCCCCGTCTTAATGCTACACACACTACGATGGTTTGTTAAAAGAAAAGAAAATGCATCCTGATAAAAAATCATTATACGAAGAGCGTAAGGAAAATCAAAGTGTTTAAGTAAAAATCATTTATATATAATATTGTCATACTATAATCCAATTACCTTGTGTTATCCAAGCCGTCATATTGTAAGGTAATCGTATGTTTCGTTCTCGTTATTTGGCAGACTGTTTCAAACTATGCATGTTTATATAGGCAGTCAACTCCAAAACAACAATCTATTCTAGCTATTGCGAAATAGATGCCCATAGTCACGAGAATGTCATAAGATTTTATTTCGCAATGCCGATAAACGATCCAGTAAACAGCTTGAGGAAAAATATTGTCAAAGCTTATTGTAGCTATAGCTGAACTTACCTGTCTGTGCATAAGTCTTAACGAAGTGCAATAAACCGTACAAGTATGTTGCGCAATATCGACCAGGGGCTTTCTACGCAGCCTTGAGACGAATGCTGTTACAGTTAAGTGCATCCGCACCTGAACTTTTTGGTGAATAAGCCATACCTAAGCGAGCGTACGTTGCGCGACGAAAGGCTTGAAAGTCGGCCACATCTGACGTTATTATGGGTGAATATGTATCAATAGAATAATTAATGCAATAATTGACAATTAGTTAGATTGCCATAGTTATCCTGACTTTGTATGAAAACATGAACGTAGTTCAAACCTAGGAGCAACTTGAAAAGTCAATAGGCATTAATTCAATATTGCATTTCGTCGTTTTTCAGTCCGAAAAACTGAACGTCGAGTTAAGGGTGCAATTGGGAAATTACATACGTCAATTCGTGTTAGTCAAACAATAAGTCAAAAGGCGGAAAAAAACCAAGAACCAAATAATCTTAAAGAGCCACTCCGTGATTTTCATAACATATTATTTATCTTTGATACGAACCTAAATGTCATATGTGGTGATATAAAATCAAAACATCTTAACTTTTATTGTCCAAAAGACATATATATGACAAATACTGGTTTTCCATGAAAATCTAAAAACAGCATTATAAATGCACTGAGGTGTAGATATCACGTCCAATATACATGGATATTAGTTATATAACCTAACAAACACTATGAACTCCTAACTGCCCTCCTGGCTGTTTTAGATAAGTCTCCAAAATTACGTTTGACTATTTGACGCGCGCCACTGTCCGGTTTTCGATCATAATTGCGACGTGCTTCTTTCATACCGTCGCTGTAAAAAACAACAAGCTTTAAAATGTGTCGTTTTTGGAAACAGTCGATACTTCGCTATCAAATGACACCATTGATTAAGTTTGGCATATATGACTCCAACAACTCACGGAGTGGCTCTTTAACTGATGTAAAGTCGCCTGCGCAAACATAGGAACTGCCGTTTTTATGTGTCTATTTATTTATTTTCTTATTTGTGTCTAAAAAGGTTCAATATGAGTGACGGAAATTGCAAACTGTGTAAAAACACCTTCGTGTACCATCTGCCATTTTCAACTAATCTTGGCGATACATTTTGAATATCTTTCGTCTGACGAGTTCTCTTATATTGTCCAGATCCTGTTCTCTCATCTTTCTTATGAAAACTCGTGTCATCAAACGTTTATGTTTAACATTATTAAAAACGATGCAGAAAAAAACATTCATTTGGTATTGTGTCACTAGCTATGTTTTTCTTGATATATGACAGAGGAAAGCTATTATGGACGCAGTCTGGAATTAAAGTCGAGTCTTGTCAAATGTTGTTGGAAGAATCCGGTTAGATGATATCCAAAAGAGTGGAGAACAATGGGGCATCTGAAGGAACGCAAAGTCAGTTGTAAGAAACCAGAAATATGAACGAACGCTATCGAACTCGCAGCCCTTTTATAGACGCCTTACAATATACATTCTGTTATGTTCTAAAAGTAGAAACCTGTGGTAAAAATTCAAGAAATCTTTATATATTGAAACCAAACAAGTTTCTGACCCTTCAACAGGGAAAAAATGTTATACAATGTTGGAACTAGTAAAACATCCCATATACTCATACTCAAAAATCTTTTTTCACTAGGACAACGCTTTTTCCAACTCTTGCAGGCTTTGCGCAGGTTATCAGCACCTAATTCTTTGATCTTCACTTTGTCAGCACTTTCCCAATTCTCGTATCTCTATTTTGTCAGCACTTTCCGAATACATATGCATTGATTTTTCAGCATTTTTACAATATGTGTGTCTTAATTTGTCAGCATTTTAATTATACTTATACTTTAAATTTACCAGCACTTTTAAAATTATTATAGCCTAGATTCGTTAGACGCTTCCAAACACTTACGCACGTCGAAATTGTTTTTACTTCGCTCAGTACAAACGAGGAAAGCATTATGGACAAATTGTCAGACAAAACACAACATAAAACTGACCATTTATTATGAGATTAAGAGTCAGTAGAATATTACAAAGTTTTTGTCATCAGGATAGATATAAAAATATATATTTCACTCATGGCTGCGCCACTCGTGAAATACCTACTTTTCTTCCTCCCTCGATGGTATCTGTCAAAGAAAGACAGATATCCTCTATATACTACCAGTCACAGTGTCTGTTGTTGAGTTTTACCGGAGAGAGGAACAATCCAGCCACATGTTTCCAAGTAACAATGACGTTGCGGCAATCAATAGCGGAAAATTGTCAGCATCTTCCCGTATCGTGTAGCAACGTTTCCTGGTCTAGCATATGTTCCGTTGCAAGGGTTCAGGATACTGTTGTATTCTGTTTTCAACGATCGAGGCTGTCAATTTACATAATTGATTTTCTTTATCAGATCAAAAAGCGAATATTTGCAAAAGCACGTTTCACTTGGTTGAAGATGGCTCTTACAAGTCACCATTCACCTTTCTGAATCAGCATTTAGCACAGGGAATCATTGTATAACAAATGACAGGTAGAATTAAAAACTAGACATAATTTGATGTAAATATTAACGAATATCCATTGAAATGCAATATCTTCATCTAGAGTCGATCTGACATGATAAACTTAAGTGTAAAAGAAATAGTTTCAAAAGAATTTAATACATGTTTCATAGAATTTTGAAGCTGATATTTACAATGTTGTATGGTGTTCAAATCCATTGGTTACAACATAAAGAGTGAACCAATTATTTGTCATGTCAGTCTATGTCATTTTCGGATTTAAAAATAATATGAAACCTGAACCATAAGGCGTTGTTACACTTCAGACGCTCACCATTATTGAAATAGAGCTTACAACACCTTTGTCCGTTCCTCTGTTCATTTCATTACGGATAAATAATTACATTTGGGTTGTAAGGTTAGGATTTGGAGCGTAACGCCGCTTTCAATAGTATTTAACTTATATCATATAGTGTTAATTTTTTAAGGGAGTAAGCCCGTAACACCATTGTGGTATGTATTGCAATGAAAATCTGCAATCATCGGTCGGAACTAACGAACCATGGGTAGAATCAAGCCGATGTTCAGTGTAGCATTGCACCAAAACCTTAAAACTGCAAAGTTTCCAAGCCACTGGCAGAAATCGAGTCCCGGACCTCTTGATCAAAAGGCGAGCGGGCTAACCCCTGCGCTATCCCGCCCCCGAATGAGGACTGAAGTAAAATGCATAATTTATAACCAAGGTCGACAACTCTGGTCACTCCATGACAAAAGGTAAAAAATGTTACGAACATCGATACATTTTATGTTAATCCTACAACGAACCAACAAAAAACAGCAAATATCGCTATTCATACATGAATTACTATACTATTACATCGCAAATAATCGCCGTTTAGTCTAAGAGTTCCGGTGCAATCGCCAAGCCGAACCATGACGTCACGTAACAACATTGGCAACTGAATCTTGAACATTTGTAATTATTATAATTTGAATCAAATTAACTGTTTGTTAATGAACTTGAAATTTAGTATTAAATGTCGACAGATATTGAGGAGACGCGTACGCGTGCAACACATTGAACAAAATATTTTATGACCACCTCTATACTGACTGTGTCTCAACCATATCTCGTCGACAATGTGACCTTCACCTTGGTGCATTGTAAATAAAATTACTTCGTCAGGCCGTCTCTCTTAATAAGATGGTATTACAGCATTTCCAGATTTGCTATGTATTTAAACTACCAGGCATAAAAAAGGTTTCACTTTTATTAATTTTACATGAAAACATTAAGAGGGCTGGTACGGGTTTGACTCTAAGCAGGAAATGAACGCATCGCATCGAACGCAGCCACTGGAAATGTGGATTCACAACATGTGAAAAACGTGTTTTTGAGGCATGATTTGTGATGCACGTGTTCGAAAGAGCAGGCATTCAGTAAAATAAAGAACATCAAAAGTATGCCAAGACATACGCAAGCGCAACGTGACCAAGCGATCGGTATGTCCACTACGGGGGCTTCCCGTCAAATGTCAAGAACCTTCAACTGCAGCCAAACCACCATCAGAAGGCTATCAATACGCTGTCAGCAGACAGGCCAGGCACATGACAGACCAAGATCGGGAAGACCGCGGGTAAAAATTGCGGCCGAAGCTCGCTACATCAGGCATCTCAGACACCGATCCGTAACGGCGACATCAGCAGCGGCGACGGCCCACGGTCATGTCATCAGCACAGGAACAACCATTCGTCGACTTCGTTTGGCTGGTATACGAGCCTACCGCCCCTTCCGTGGAATGACTTTGAACCGTTTACATCGTCAACGCAGATTACGATGGACACGTACTTTACACCGGTGGAAACGCAAGACCTCACACTGAATTGTAAGAGACTACCACGCAAACGCCAACGTCACTATTTTTTGGCGTGGCCAGCCAATTCTCCAGCTTTGAACCCCATTGAACATCTTTGGGATCACCTTGACCGCCATTTGAGACAGCTGGTGCCACCTCCAAACAACCAGCAGGAACTTGAGCAAATTCTGTTAAAAATATGGAACAAGATCCCTGCTGACGTCATTCGACGCCTGACGACTTCGATGAGGAGACGTGTACTTGCTTGCATTGATGCCGATGGTGATCACACTCGCTACTGATGACAGACTACGTGATTCCTGTGACTCTTGTTTCTCTGTTTCTGTGCACTCGTCTTTTAACTCGACATCTGTGTAATTTTTATTGTGACCCCCTGTCTCTTTACTTCTGTATTTGGGCAAATGAAATACCGATATTTGGATGCTATTTAGTGAGAATATTGGAAAATGATTTCTGTTTATAAACCAATCGTCAGGATTCTCATATCTGCGTTTGTTTATATTTATAGACTTGAAAAATAAATGAAACCTTTCTTTTGCCTTGTAGTTTACTGTATGTTTATCGCTTCAAAAAGTATATAAAATAGAGTGAATATATCCGACCTTGTCGCAGATAGAATAAGAACACTGTTTACTTATTATACTTAGTGGTTATTTTCGTGGAATAAATAATTTACTAGTTATATTCTTTGTGCCACTTATTTCGTTATCAACCAGTCAAGAGAAACAGTGTTCATGTTAAAGTTTAAATTGATCTTTAGTTTTGTTTGTAAAGATTACGGGTTAGTGAGTTTCGAAGTAAAAACATTCTTCGTTCAAATCAAACCCATAATAAGCACAAAAGAAACAATGTTATAAAGCGGATAACAGATCATATATATTGAGAATTTTTACCGGATATTCTTTCTTACCAAACTCGTTAAAAAAATTCAACATGGCAATGCTTATAGAACAAAGGATACTTGTGACAACATGATTAAATTAGTACTGTCGCATTTACACTAAGGTTGTTTCATCTGAGAGAGAAACGCTTGTTGTTAGACGCAGGATGTTTACTAAAAAGATCTTCATCAGAAAGAAAAAAATGTTAATGTAAAGCTAATAGCATATAATTTAATTTGTATATAAAGTTGTCAAGCAAGACCATAAACAGATGGTGCTTGTCTATACAAAAACTCATAATGGTAAATATGGAAAATCACTCGCTATTCAAGACTGACTGTAAACACATATGGAATATGTGATCGCGGATTATATCTAACTTATCTTGAATAAATTGTAAGTGAAGATCTTATACACTGCAAAAACATTTAAACACCTCCGTGACTTCTTGATTTCAAAGACACATATTGAATATGTGATCGCAGATCGATATGGAACTTATCATCACATTCAATTTTTAAATGAATATTCTATAGCTCCATTACATGATTTGCTTCGACATGTTCTCTCACATAACATTGGTAATGCCAATTTCTCTAACTTCTTCCCTCTTTGAAGGTCATATACAGCCTGCTGAATCGACCCTACTTATCTACCATTTCAGTGCCTCCAATGTTTCACCTTTAATTGGAGTCGAAACGAAATGCCACCACAGAACATTGTTACTCATTCATATGAAAGGGTGAAACTGCTTATAACACTCTCCAGGCCTTTTTCTAAGAGCAGGTTACAAGCCGATACACTTCGCTTTTTTTATAAACCTTCACGTTTTTATGACAAAATTATGTTTCTTGTGTGTTAAAAGATAAATTTTTTAACTAAAATGGAATACATGTATTTTGATTTCATGGATATAGAAAAAGATAATTGTACGGTTAACGATTACCTTTACAAATTCGTATAAAGATGAAAAACTAGTCAGTTTCATCAAAAAGGGAAACGTTTTACGTTATTAAACAGTCTAGCTAAAAACAATCGAATAAATGAATATAAACACATTTCCGGTCTTCATTTTCAAGGATGTCCGATGTTATTTCAGAATGAGAATAGTGGTTGATTAGCTGCCATTCTATATATATATATATTCGATATTTCGTCGAAATTGTTTCGCGGTTTGACTGCAATCTGCCATTTTCTTACACATCTTAATAAATTACGTGGCACGCACCTCACTCATTTATGATAATGGTCCAATTAAAACGTTCTTTTGCACTTGAATTATATATCTGTTAATGAGCACGTGCACTCTCTTGTTTTTCCACGCGCAAAAGGTTTACATGATTTACATGATGCTATTCGCAATGTTTACTGGATAATCAATTCGTAAATGTGAGGGTCTCCACCGTTACATTATAACTTCAAATTTGAATTCAAATATGTTTTCTTTTAAAGTAAACGGCCGGAGCCAGGAATAAGTCGGATGTGCTCATATTTCCGCTGTTGTCAATTATATTCCATCTGTATTCAAGAATTGTAAGTGGTCTTCGAAGTATAAAGGCCCTTGAAGCCGAACGATTCTTGAAAACTGAGTGACTGTCAGACTGATACATCTCGGTAATGGAACATCGAACACAAGGTTGGAACTATTCATGTGCCTATTGCTCCATTTGTGACAACCGTTATTCAGCGAATGTTACACTAAAACTTAATATATACGAATTAAATCTTGGGATGTTCAACGTTTTAGCTGTGTCAATATGTATCCATTTTATGTCAGATATTCAATGATGAAGTTGTCGTATTTTTTTATCAGGAGTTAAGAACTAATAATATGTGAGTATCAAACTGCAATGTCTTAAATTGACGAGTTATAAAATTACTTTTTAAAATCTCTTTTAAAAAACATTCAGTGTACTGTATTACAATATTAACACTCAGATTTTAACATAATGTTAGCATATTGAAAGGGTCAGTAATGAACAAATATATATAATGCAAATGGTTCCAATATCATCCATATGTTTAAATTGAATTCTCCAACCTTGTTCATCTAGCAAACACCTGAAAAGTGTGATGATGTTGTTTCGGTCTATCAAACACGACGATTTTCTGCACCAATTTCATTATCTCATAAGCGGATCTAAAATTTTTGTGAAATTTTTCCTGAGGCCTGCATCTTTTCACTATTTTAACTCATTCCACTAACTGATTAGAGAAATTACAATACTGTTACCTACTTTGTAATCCAGATATTCTGTTTGATAGCCAAATTTCTTAACGCAGGTAGAATAACGTACCTTCTTAGATTTGAAAGTTTTAATAAGAAAAGTTTACAAGATCTGAATCAGTATGTTGTGACGTTTAGTTCTTCACTTCTTATACTTCTGCGATGTGCAAACAATCTGTTACATTGTAACGAGCTTCAAGAATTAATTAACATTTACACAGTCGACGATTTATTACTGTCGCTGATAGGGCAACTAACTGTGATTGCATCAAATCAGGTTTCTTTATTTCTATAACATTTCGTATTATGACAGAGGTTGTATAGGAATTTATGTCGGAGCTATCTCTGTTAGGAAAAGATGGGCAGCTAAATATTTGGATGGCATATGGGATGGGGGAGGTTTTGATTTCCCAGTCAGGCTTGGAAGGTAATGAAAATTGACGCTTTGAATGGACCGTTACCTCGCTAGCAGACCTGCAGCTGTTTGATATACTAATGATGAGAATCACATCACGTGGCATTAATAGAGTTTGCTCCAATTTTGAAACAATGATGAAGTGAAAGCAATGTTATGTTTCAGTTTTTAGTTTGGTTCCAAAATGTTTAGGAATTCGCCTTCATTGAAGTGACAAGGATATGTTGTGTAAATATGAGAACTTTCCGGTAATAAGATTTTGATTTATCTCCTTTTGAACATAGGTACCCTAAAATTTTCCCATCAATGTGTAGCTTTTTCAGATTAGCTTTGACACGCCAATTCTGTTGTATGGTGGTGGAAGCCAGCCTCTTAAAAGGATTCTTATTGAAACAGATCCTCGGCTTTTATTCTACAATACAACATCTAAAATCTACTGAAAATAAATTTAATTTGCTGATAACATGTCAAATAATAAAGCAACATTTCTCAATTGCAACGTTTAGCAAAGTGTCGTTGAGAAAATTATACAATCATACGAAAAGTTAAAGATGTCTCAACTGTACATATTCCGAGCTAAAAGAGATTCATTTCCAATCTTCCTATAGAGGATACTAAACGACCTTCCATTTATACTATTTTTATTAAACTAGTAAATGATTAATTATGAAACGAGCGAGAGCGAGTTTGATACCAAATCATTGACGAGTTTAATTATAATAGTATTTAATTGAAGGAAGTTAATTATTCTGTTTATTACTTGACATCAGTAATCAAGCATGATTGCCTAAAGTGTGCTGAACGAAACATTTTCGCGACTTGGCCGACATTGTGACGGCTATGCTAACATTGTGACGTCACAACCACACAATATTATGACGTCATACGTTCAGCGGTATTTCACTAGTTTAATATCGCCGTATAGATCTTACACTGCAGTATCTTACACGGGCTATTATCTCGACTTGGACAGCAATGTCGGCTACTCATTGGCTAAAAGCGGTCACGTGCCGTTGGTATATTTTTCTATGTTAAACTGGGTCACGCGCAACCCTAGTAACAGAGACGACGTGCTGCCAAGGATTATCTCCCTTGTCCCACTGTTAGGTAAACAAAGGCTATGCTACGCTGGTTTGTTGAAACCTATTATTAGCTCAGTGTACTTTCCACTAATTGAAGTCATTCGCTTTTCTGTAATGGAAACTTCGTTCTCGTTTGATATTTAACTTCGAACACATGATATATCTCCATATCAAACTCGTGGACACATGGTAACTTATAGTAATTAATATTTTTATTGCTCACCTTCTGGCAACAGGAATTTCTTCAACACTGGATGACGGGTTTCTGCGCTGTTTCTAGAGTGGCGTCATCAGCAACATACCTGAGGTTAACCTTCATAAACACATTGCACTGTGAATTTAGATTAAAAAGTCAGACATATTTTACCCATCGGTGTAAGTTATACAAAATTCTTGTACTTTTCTTCTTTGGGACAATGTTTAGAGATTCGGTGTTGAATGTGAATGTGAATATGAATAGTGTCTATAACGAATAACCCAGTTATCTGCATTGTAATCACTTCATTTGCAACAAAAAGTCTGTAACCTCCTCCCTTTAAAAACTCAACATGACATATTCACGAAGTGTATTGAGGTGTAAATAAGATCTTAGCGTATCCATCTACTGTGGTAAGTAAATTGTCTTTAGCGGTAAGTGTTCCCTTTTGTTCCCTTTAGCTACTTCCATCTTTTCATTCCAACATACTTAAGGTTATGTTCACCTTTTTTTGGTCATTTAAGGTTCAATATAAATCATATTTCTCCTTTTCTAACAGATAATACAGTTTCAGTTCTTTCTTCACTATAATAATTCATACATGGTGATGATGGCCGTGCATGTTTTTTTTACTTTCAAGCCGGGGATACTTCCATGTTAATATTTACGGTTGAATCTTAATAATATATAATGTTAATTCTTTTCTCCTCTTTTTACTTTATGACATAGGCAATGGAGTTTTCTGTATTCTCTTCCATGTTATAAACCATTCATGATGATAGCTGTGCAGGGATTTTGTCATGTAAACCATGGAGACTTCCATGTTGATATTTTCGGATGAGTTATTGTCCATTATGTACAGAGTAATTTGGCCCTCTGGCTAAAGTGTTCTCTGTTGTGAGATTATGGTTGCAATCGAATATGCCACATGATGCAGCTATTCCATCGACAGGCCGCTAAGAACCCAGTGAAATTACTGACGACCATGCACCGTATGCCATTGGGAAACAATACAACAACAACATCGATAACAACAACAACAACAACAACAACTGTACATTCGTTATTTTCGTTATCCTCTTATAACATCGGTAATATAAACAATTTGGTATAACGTTACGACCTTTCATTTCAAAATGTATTCATGTACATATATGCACTTTTAAAGGATATTATCTGATATGTTAAAAACGTGTCCTTCCATCACGTGTTTGCATGTTTTTTTGAGCTTTAGTATTCTGGTAGTTGACTGTTTGGAAACAACACTTCAGAGCCTCTCATTTCATCGTCCAATTATTAACGGTATAGAAGCAAGCCATGTTCATAGCAGAATTTGTAAGATTTTCAGCTGTTCTTGACCTTAGTGCATTGCATGAATCCCTATTTACAAGCTGAAAGGCAACAAAGTAGTGTCTTGATCGATATTGCCCTTTGCACGAATGTTACAAGCAAATAATGAATAAATGTTCCAATTCAAAATCATCATGACAAAATTGTTTCATCGACTCAATGTGCATTTTTCTTCCTAGTTTTGTGAAATCATATCTAGATTCTAAATTCTAAATTTACAACTAACTTTAACTAAATCGTCCAACTTTTTTTTCAATTTCTTGTCAACGACACTTGGTAAAATTTGTCATCCAATAGGTGAAATGTATCACTTCGAAAACAAATTAGAATGAATGTCCTGTTTAAATTTCGTTCTGAAAACGTTATTGGCATACCATTCGAGCTTAAACAGTGACATTATCTCATTTTCAAATGAAAAATAAACCGTGCATTGTCTTTATGTTTTATTCAGTGAATAAACATAGGAAATGTTTAAATATATTGCAATGCTGTGAAAAAGACAATAACATTAATAATGCGAACCAAGGTCGAAAATGAGAAAGTGAATGAAGTTAATCATTATCTGGCGTCTCAAAGGCGATGTTCAGGCCATTCAGAAATTACGTCCTTGTTGTGGAAATTACAGAGAGATCTGAATGGTCTTAGATGTAAAAACAACTTTACCAAAAGAAGCCTTAACTACGTTTAGACCAACCTTTGGTGATATTTGTAAATTTTAAACACATTCACATGAAATAGTTCTCCTCACTCTTTTTGTAGTTCACTGCTATTACCCCACAGGTCTGTTTGGTGACCATGTGTGTTAACATGCACTGAAAGATACAAAAGAAAAACAAAGCCTAAGAAGAACAGTTTTGTCAGATACGACACAACATAAAAATGATCACTTCTACTTGTCAAGGTGTGTATCGTTTAATGCTGAAATAATTGACAGTCCGGTCATATGTTGTTAAGGACAATTGACATTAATCAAATAAATCGCAAAAACTCAATATCTTCCTGTATTAAGTAGCGACGCTTCCTTGTAAAACATATGTGCTCATTAGCACCAGTAGTGGTTCCTGTTGAATGTTGATATTTAATTATAAATAATTAGACATGTCAGGTTTACATATTTTTTTATGTTCCTTTGTTCCCGTTATCACTTTATACACACTGGATCAACAGTACAAAATTTTGAATCATAGTATGAATCAAGCCTGATGGAAACAATATCAAATCCCTTCAAAATTGATTTATTTCCCTGATATCATTTCTGATTGATATCTTCATCCACATCTTCTCTGGCATCTCTGAATGAATTGGCTAATTTCAGAGAATCATTTCCTGGTACATGTCATTTAAGTATAAAGTTATGAGAGTGAGTAACTCTAAATAACATTTCGAAAATATAAAATCACTAATTGCGTATATGTGGTCAGACCCCTAGTGTTACCGCCACAAATAAACTTTCACAAAAGCAAAGTAAAAGTGACAAATGTTATGTTGTTTGAGAAAGTTTATTTCAAAGTAAAGAATTGTGTTTTTCAACTTTTAAATATGAATTGACTTTTTACCGATTTACTACTTCTATACAATTCTATAAACATCATAACATATTTAGGTACACATGCAAGTTTATAAAAAGTAACTTTAGTACGATATGTAGATATAGACATTTGTCATTTCTTTATCTTTTATTCGCTGATGAATCCAGACTTGTTTTCATAATTTCAATCTGGTTTCCATGAAACCTGAAACTACATGAATTTCCCCAGATCGGTCTGGTTTCAATTGCGGTACACTATCCAAGCGAAATCCAGTTGGTTTCCTTGATTTTAGTTGTTTATTGTAGGTTTCAACTTGGTTTCCGTGTTTTAGTTTATGGTAGGTTTCAACTTGGTTTCAATGTTCCTAGTTTATACAAGATTCAACTTGGTGTCCATGTTATAGTTTACTGCCGTTTTCATTTTTTCCCCGTGTGTTTAGTGTATTTTGTCAGTAACTCATCACTGGTACCCTGGTTAACTATCACATTCTCAGTGGGGTATCATTCTACCATTAAAGGTGCATGCAATGTTACCCATTCGTAATGAAAAAGATCATAGAAACAACAAGAAAGTTTCTTATTCTCAATATCAAACGATATTTCAACAGGAATATCTATGGTGCCTCTGATATTAGTATTGACATTACCAGCTAACCAAAACAGTGACCAGGCCGGGTATGTGGAACTCAAAGGAACCATAAGACAAAGAATACTTTAAAATAATAGGCCAACGTTACTGTAAGGTTCTTACGACTATCTTAGTGCTAAGAGAGCTTTGAAAATCTGGGCCATGAAGTCGTAACGTGCAGACTTAACTTTTGGTATTAAGTCTTTCTATCATCTCGCAGAATTTTAAAAAAAATTGGTATACACACACTGATAAAAGTTCATAAACTGAACGTTATTTACTGTATGGTCAAATCTTTATTTCACCATGACTAATATTCTTGGACCATTTCAAAATACAAAAAGTCAGTAAAGGAATCATTGCCAAAATAACACTATGGTGAAAAAAGTTGATTTTCCATTGAATAATCTTATCTTCCTTTGTAGTATAGCATGATAAGAACAATATTGTGGTTTTAATTTGGTTTATTGTTTCGTTAACTGTTGATTACCATGAGTCCATATTTCATTAGTCATCATAGAAGAAAACCACAATGGTAGTTAGAAAAAGGCTACTCGAAAATAGAGATATTGCAATCTTGTTGTCCATCAAATTGCAGTTCCGGATCCTGAGGCCTCTGTATCATATTGAGCCCTTTTATGAGCCGCACTGATAGGATCACAATGAAATGTATATAATAGAAAAAAATATTGTTAAGTGCAGGTTATAGAATATAAAGACATGAATTAGCAAGAAAAGGTATAAATACAATATCGCATAATATAAATGACAGATATAAATTGTTATAAATAAACAAGATATATCATATAAGAAATCAAGTCTTGTCAGCTTAAAAATATAATTTATACACACATATAGGGCTTTTATAATTATTAATGAAAATGAAATGATTTTCAAAATAAATAAGTTGGTAATGTCAGCTGCTTAAACAGTCTGAATTGATAATTTCATGGTGCTATATTTTGCTGACATTTGAAAATACCCGACAGATTTTAGGGTAATTATTGTCATCATCTTCCGTGAAGAGTTAAAACCTTCCTGTCGAATGCTTTTTAAAAGTTCTTTGCACAAAGTTTGGAATTTGGTGAAATGGTTTGAGATTTCAGTTTTATCTACACATTAAGCCTAAATTACATTTGAATCGTGCGTGATTGCGGGAAATTAATATCATATAGGGTCATTTAACATAATCAATGAGTAACTAATAGTCACATATATGCTTTAATTTGAGTCGATCGTGTCCATTAATGTTGGAGATCCACGTGTTGTAATTTGGAGAGACATGATACGTTGGACAGAATCCTCTATTGATCCTGCTTCTATAAAGGAATTATTATCCTGTTAGCAATCTCGAAACAAGAACTTTGATCTGGGATCAAGTTCGTATCAAAGTACACGATCTAGCTGTTCAACACGTCATGCAAAAGTTAGATTAATTCATTTCAGTGCTGCGGTATGCAACTGTATAATATAGAACAAAACCCTCTATCTCTTCATACGACAACAAAGAAATGGACCAAGTGCATTTAGGCCAATGGTGAAAATGCCACAAAGTAGATCAAAAGCCTTTTAAAGTTTCTTCAGTTTTCATTGTCACAGAAACTTTTGGGGACACGTTTGTACACTTTAAGATACTGGCCAACTGATGCTGAAATCTGGCTTATATCGTATAGAGATTGCATTAGACGAGGTATAAGGATGTATATACCACAATACATAAGTTTGCCTCAAAAACGTCTCTGTTTTCTTGAGACGTATTCAATCTACATTGAGACATATTGTTTACAACAGTATATCTGAATTCCGGTAAACATATACTGTTTTAAAAGTAGACTTAAAACGTCATATACAAACAAAGATCACCTATGACCTTAAGTAGGCTTATGCGTAAATATTCAAGATGTACTAGACAATTTTTTATCTGAATATTTATTCGCTGCCAAACTGCTTTTGTGTTAGCTTTTTCCTCAGATCATTCATTCCTTGATCATTAATGATTAGATAAAGATAATGTTTTCCTAAAAATATACAAAACATCTCTTCGTCTTATTTAATATTTTCACTGCAATCCGGTTGTATTCTTATTTCAGATCAGTTATTGCCCATTACAAGCTACATTTATGGCCTTCTGGCAAACTTGCTCCCTCTGGTGAGATTATTGGTGTCATTGCATATGCTACAGGATGAAGCTATTCCATTGACAGGCAGCTAATGTGAAAGTTACATCCATTACAATATTGCACGGCAAGCTATATATAGGGAACTGATATAACAACAAAACCATATGAGTGGTGGTACCAGAACATTAAGACAAGCTTTCTATTTTGACATTTAAACCTTTTATTAAATGCGTAACAGGTATATATATATTGAATTTGAAAGTTTTAATTGAAAGAATTAACATTGTCTTATACATTCTATTAGCAAGAGTATTGTTAAATTTGGTCTCTAACATTTGTTTTTTAAAGTTAATCTAAGAGTTTTCATGATTTGTATTATCTTTGTAAGGTTTCTGTAAGACGGACAATCTATACTTCTTATACATTTTCGATCTTTCATTTTGACTTGTATTTATGTACATACATATGGATTGCCAATTTTTCCAAAAAATATGACATTTTTTTTAACCCTCTTTCAAGAGTTTGATTGTTTTTGTTGAGATTTTGTTTTCTATTATTAGCTAACTGTTTGGTGACAGCATTTAAGAGCCATTCATAATATCTTCACATGATTACAACCAGAAAAATGAAAAATTCTTTGGAGTAGAACTCATTGAGCCTTATGCTTGTCTTTAGCCTTTAGAACAGTTTTAACACAAGAATAATGACCTAAAAACAGTGTTTTCTGCAATCTGTTAAATATCAAATCTACGTTGCCATTCGATAGATAATTGATATGAAACTGATGACATACGATGTCATATATATTTCGTATGAATAAAAAAATTCGACTGTGTACTCAATGAACAATATATAAGTTCATCTATCTTGCTTCTGAAAATAAAATCTGATTTTGTGAGTTTGTAGAATATGTAGGGTCAACACACAGGAAGAAAGAAAGGGAGGGGGTGGTTGGGTCATGAATGAAAATAGTAATGTCAGCTCAGTTAATATATACCTAATATAATGAAAATAGTCCCGGTTCATGAAATTTTGATTCTACAAAGACAACCCAAATTAAAGCATGAAACATCTGTATGGATAATCAATTAGACCAATATCTATATCAGTGTGCGATTTTTGCCTTCAATCATATACTTTTTGTGTATTTATTACTTCCTCATTATGCAATGATTTTACTGAACATATGTGCATATTTCTTACTGATTCTGTCAAATCATATACATGTTTTAATCTAAACTTTAATCGAAGTTGAGATAACGTTTTTTAAACTTTGAATTAATCTTTTAAAAAAGGAAAGTTGGTAAATATTTATATTAAAATTTTTTATCACATCCGAAAACAAATAAGAAACAGCTGATTACTTGGTTCAGTTTCGTTGGGATAAAGCTAGTGGCATTCAACTCTTGACTCTCGAATGTATTTCACTTACAAAAAATACTATTATACTATAGAGTATTATGTTGCAAAAGATCTGTGTTTCCTTACACTGGCATCGCCTTAATGTTTTATTTAGTTATATTGTTGTGAAAACGTTTAAAATGTTTTGCAATGCAATGATGAACGAATTTCAACCATAACATCAATTATGCAAGCAAAGGTAAAAGATGAGAAAGTAAATGAAGATAATCGTTATCTGGCGTCTCGAGGGCTCTGTGCCATTCAGAAATTACTTCCTTGTTGTAAGTTTTCAAATTAAAGAGAGATTTTTATGATCTTAGATGTAATAAAACGTAAAAAAGAAGCCTTAACTACGTTTAGACTAACCTTTTGTGACATTTGTTACTTTTTAACCACGTTCGAATTATATAGTTCTCTTTACTGTTTTTGTAATTCACGAGAACTCGCCCTACACATCGTTTTGACGACCATTTGTGTTGACAGTTGCTGAAAATTACAAAAGAGAAAGAAGTCAAAATATAACAGTTTATTCAGATCCGACAGTATAGTCAACCAGTCAGTTATACTGGTCAAGGTATAATATGCGGAAGAGATGAACACATGTTGTCATGGGAAAATGCCATTGCTTTAATTTATAGCAAAACTGTCAGTATCTTCCTCTTTAGAGTAGCAACGCTACCTGGTACAACATAATTCTGGTAAGACATCAGCGCCAGTTTGGTTTCTTGCTGAATGTTGATATTTAGTTGAAAATAATTTGACATGTCAGGTTTACATAACTGACTTTCAGTTCAGTTACTGTTATCTCTAACCATGAACCTACTGCATCAACATAAAACGTCTGTCATGGTATGAAGCATATCAGATGGTAACAGTATCAAATTCCTTATAAACTTTATGACAGGTACCTTTTTTTCTTGATATCATTGCTGCTTGATAATGATCAGATCTACATCTACATTCTTTATGACATTATAGACACCACCTCTGGATAATTTGATTAACTTCAATTATTTTCTGATTCACATATGCAGCCTGATAGAAAGTTGGTTCAGCGAGATATCTTTACGAAGCTATCCTCACGTTTTCATCCTTAAAACTTCGTAATGTTGATTTTCTTGTCAACTGTTTAAAACAATGATTGACACTATTGCAAGTAAATTCACTCTTATTCGTTGTCGCAAGAAAGCTGCTTATACTTTGTTTCCAAAGATATGTTCACAGTCTTAATTGTTGTGCCTCTTATATGGATATAGGTAATAAAAAATTATCATGTCTTTGTTTACAATTTCCATTGAATATGCAGAAATCGAAGGAAAAAATGTGATAAAAAAGAAAGCGTGTAAGGCAAAGGAGTCAAGACATATACATTTTACTTTTGATATTTCGCCTTTCAATCCTCTTGAATCTAAAAGAAAATGGGTATAGAACAGACGGATTAATTTAGATAAAGAGTGTGTTAGTGTACTCTGATATCCACTCGTGATTCCCTTATTCCAGTCGGTATATCAAGGATTCACTGCAATACGTAGCCATATTGGTAACACAGAATTTGATGATCTACTGCTTTGATTCACCATATGGAAGATCCATTTAGATTCATGTTTTCACAGTACCGTTTGTAAAAATCATAATGGTCGTAAAGGAATATGTATTTAAACGTCCTAACGGTGGAAGAAGTTGATAATCAATAAAATATCCTCATCATTTATAACATGATGAGAACTCTTTTGTTAATTTAATTTGGTTTCTTTGTAATCTTATCTGTTTATATTCATGAGCCCATTATATCCGATAATCTTCAAAGAAGAAAACCTCAAAGGTATTTAGCAAAGGTTACTCGGAAGAGTGATAGTATAATCTTGTTTTTCATCAAAAGTAGTCCCTATCCTGAGACGGAATCTTCTGTATTGAATGGGATTTGAATAGATTTTCAAAACCAGTTTTGATGTGTTGTGCTGATAGGCTAAATGGTGGCTTCTTCTCATAGAAAAAAGTCTTACTGAGTGCAGGATGTTGACTAAAAGGCATTTCTCAGCAAGAAAAGTCTAAATACAATATCATATAATATATATGATTAATATGACAATGTCATGTTTTATGGCATGAAAGTTTTGTAAATGGCTTTTCAGGTGTGCGTGATTTTGGATAATTAATATAATATACGGTCTTTTAACGTAAGTTATGAGTAAAAATCTATGCCCCATAAAATCTTTTAGTGTCTATAGTGGTCAATGGTGATTATGTGTAAAAAATCAAGTCGTAAACATTGTAGAGTGTCATAAGTTTTCATGGTCATAGAAATGTTTGGGACACCTCTTTGCCTTACGATACTGGCCAAACGATACTGATATCTGGCTAATGTTATATGGCGATTGCAGCTTCGGATGGACAAACAACATAGATTCTTTACAGCTATCATGGGTAGTAGTCTCTATCAGGTAATGTTACTCGTACATTACAAGTTCTAGTTTCGGTCTTCGACATATGTCTCCTGAAATGTTTTGGCATGTAAAATCGTGGGAAGCTTAAACAACCTGCCACACGATAACCACCTTTTCGATATCCTAAACCTAAAAATGCCGTTTTTTAGCTACTGGTTTGTTTACCAGCTAATTCCACCACCTTATCATTTTAAAGAATTCTGTTAATTGCTGTAAAACTCTATGCATTCATTACACATATTTATTCAAACTCTATAATCAATGGTCAAAACAGATGTGCGCCCGGTGTATTGCCATCCTGTTTATCATTAAATGCATATTCTTTTGCAAACTGTAAATATTTAACTCTGATGACATATGCCCTAAGTAGATTTACGTGTAAGGGAATCATAGTAAGGATGCATTGGGCATTTTCGGATCCATTTTCCCCTTCAAACATCAATTCGCTTCCAGCATGCTTGAACAGTCTATGTTATCTTTGACTTTAAGTGATCATCAATGGTTGAGTAAAAGACAAGTTATCCCTCTTATTACAAACTTACACAATGTAGTCTTGTTCATCCTTTAATCCATGCTGTAAACGTGATTGCCGTATGTGATATTTTGACTGCAATCCGATGGTACTCCCATTTCAGATCAGTTATTGCCCATTACAAGCTCCGTTATGTTAGCCCGCTGGCTAAGTTGTTCCCTGTGGTGCGATTATTCATGTAATCGAATATGCCACAGGATGCAGCTATTCCATTGATAGGCAGCTAATGTACAAACCACATCCACTACAATCATGCAAGGCATGCTATAGGGAACATTATCGTTGTTTGGCTTCTGTAAGAGAAGGTTTCAATTTTGACATTTCGACCTTCGATTGAATGTGAATGCATGCATAAACATATTGTATGGAAAAGATGTAATTGAGAACGTCCATTTACGGTATCTTATACATTGTAATACCATGAATAGTGTTAACGCTATGCTCTTATTGGTGAATCATATGTTTTTGAACTTTCATCTAAGAGTTGATAGCGGTCGTACCACGACGGGCATTATCGTTGTTTAGTTTCTGCAAGAAAATACTTTTATTATGATATTTTGACCTTCCATTAGATGTGAACGCATCCATAACTATGTAGTATAGAATATCATATATATAAAGTATCGACAAATGTGATTGAGAGCGTCCATTTACGGTATCTTATATATTAGATTAGCATGAGTATTATTAACGCTGTGCTCTCATTGATGATACATTTGTCTTTGAACTTTCTTCTAAGATTTTTCTTGTTTTGTTGTTCTTTGTTTTCTGTTTGTTAACTCTTTGATGACAACACTTCTGAGCCATTTTTGTCTTCTTCCCATGATAAGTATTTTGAAATCAAAGATTATTTGTCCTTAACCTTCGTTCAAATTTTGCATGATTCCTGTACTGAAAAGGGGTGACATACCAAGTTTCATCGATACTGGCAGGTCCACAAAAATACAAAGGGTATCATTAATAAACATGTTCAAAGTAACCCAATCATATCAAGTTATACTACAAAAGCCATTTCAAAGGATAAAAACGTTTTACATAAAGGCGACCCCTCGACGTATGTCATGCCGTTGTTATCATGCAGGTTTCAATGAAACCATGTCACGAAGGTAGAGTCCCTAATATGTCTATACGTTAGATTTTGAACAGGAAATTTGAGTTGTCCATACACTGGATTGTGGCGATGTTCAATGAGTAGTAGAAGCCAGATGAGAGTGATGTGAAGATAAGATTGATGTATAGTGTTTACGCCAACGTTATCTCTAGGTGAAGCACGAACTATCGAATCTTCTACACTATCATATACAGGTTGATTTTTCTTGAGCAAATGAACTTTGTGTTCTGATCTTCATTGACGACCGAATTACATGAATTGTGCACCAATATGACATTCCACTCAACTCTGGTGGGAGGTTATTTATTTGTAGCAAGTGATATTCACCTAACGTCAGCAATCTTACAATACGGTTTAATTAATTATCATTGATCGGATGGGAAGTGCTGAAGTAATAACAGTAACAATGACGTTTCAATCAATCTCTGGTATGTCTCCTCCTGATGCATTAAAGGCAATCTGACGGACAAGGTATTTCTGTAAATGCAATAAAACTTATCCTTTTAGACAACCATATTGAGGTTTGATTCTAACGTAGGAGGGCTGGCTTCAATGCTGAAAATACCTTTGAAAAGGTGAAATTTAAAATTAGTGCACCTTAAATTTCATTAGATCTCAGCACTATTTCATTAAAACAATAATGACTTGGATAATTTTCTTAAAAGTTCGAGTACAGTTTTATTTGGTGTTAGGGTTGTCAATGTCTACAATGACCACGTGACCTTGTTATTTAAAACAACACAAATCATATCAATTATTTCAGAAAATTGTTTTGAATCATAATTGTGAACATTCCCTAGCGTTGTAATTAAATCATATCGAAAATCAACGGCAACTTAAAACCTAAAGATGTTAATGGAAGTGACTTACATACACAATGTTATATCATAATGTCTTTAAAAGTTTTATAATGTGGCTCAAAACAACATTTTCTTACTTTCTTAATAGTAGGATGACAAACTGCACTATTTGTGGTCTATTACCAATCCTAATTATGTTTTTATAGAGTTTATATTGCAAGCACCTGTTGTGGCATGGTGTATATTAAATACGAAGATCGATACACAACAGCCGAAGTTCAAGGTGACATATCTTATTGTCAATCCGATGTTCACAACGTTATATTATTAAAGGTCTATTTTTAGCATTAGGTTCCCTTAGTGATATGTCGTATATATATTTATAGTAATCATTATCTTCCAAGACTGCCCAGGTAATCATTTAACCATGGAATGAAGTTAAATTCATGTTCAATTTAAAAAATGGTCGAGAGCTTTTGTATCAATATACCTTTGAACTAAAATCCTTTCACTAGTTACCATTTAATTTGTAAAGTACTTCTCACATTCGAATGGTTCATTTCAAATGCACACGTTGTTTAAACAAAAGTTTTAAACTAGCAGATAACACGTGCAATCTTAAAGTTTTTGTGATCCTGAACAAATTGTTGAATAAAATATTCTGTCAGTCTGGTCATCGATATCTACTGTCATAAGCATGTATTCCGCACGTGATTTAATTCCTGAAGATAAAACATTTTTAACAATGTTTTATTCCCATCTTTAATGTCTTGAGGTGGTAACTTTTTTCTAATTTTTCTTCGAATCAAAAGCTGCTTAATGCCTAATTCTAACAAAGTATTGGCGAAGCTTGTGTGGATAGCCGGACAAATATACCCACTCTTCAAAACCCTGAGAGAAGTTTGACAGAATCTGTTGAAATACGAACAAAGTTCTCTTATCGACAGACCCGTAAAGAAACTAATACCTATGGTCTGTCACTGGTGATGCATTTCAAACAATAGCGAGCTACGACACATTATATCAAAGCCAAAGCTATCGACGCGTTACGTTTCCTCTTAAAATCCTTGGGTTCATTATGCTGTTTATTTAGTTATGGAATAATGTATAAATGAAAGCAAGTTCAGATGAAATGTATCGTCAAGGTTCTGACTGTACAATGAATATAGGAAAAAAACGGATCAAAAGTTTATATGTAGATTTATTTTCATACATAAACATAATTAAAGTATGTATATATTACAGATAAGAAGGCTGACGTCTGAAGCGTGAAAGCACTTGCCTCCGGCGTACGGATTTGATGCCAATCAAAATCATAAAATAGTACCGAAATTTTTTCGACGTCATCAAAGGCAAAAATGGCATAAGTGTAAAATAAGCATAGAAAAGAAATTGAAATACTTGCTGAGTAAGAATTTCATTAAAAGTTGGAAACAATCCCTTCATCCATCTGTTTGTGATGAACACCAACATTGAAAGTCCCCTTGGGGTGACAAGACAGTGAAAACTGATGGCATGTGCTAGTACGATTCTCATTACCTCCCTGTGCCGTTTTGAGCACTCCGAATTGTGCACATTACATCTTCCAGTTACCTTTGTGACGATCAACAAAATATCCAGGACCAAGAAGAACACTGTGGGCACGATAAGTAAGAAGAGGATATCAATGAAGTTCAGTACAGCCACAACTTCCTCCGTTTCAGGAAGAACGGAACACACGCGATACCCTTGCACAAATATTGTTCCGTTGGTCCAGGTTTTGTAGGAATATATGGTAAATCCAGAGATGGCCAAAACAATAACAATTGACTTTGCAGCACTTGCACTGTTCATCCATGCTAAGCTCTTTGGCTTCAGGGAATCCCATAGTATAAGATAAGCTCCGATTAAAGCACACCAAAATGTCAAAAATGGAAAAAAGTGACTTGAAAAAACGACAACCTGACACAATCCCGGTGCACTGTAGACATCAATGCCTTGTCCATTCAGCCAAGTGGTCATAACAGTAGCGAGGAAACCCCCACTCGATGCGCTTATACACACGAGAAAGTGTGAAAAAAACTTCTTCCTTAATTGAGTCCTTAAAAGCACTGCACAAGACACGACGGCTGCTGCAATACCGAAACAACTTAAGAACGGTACGAGAAATACCTGCATGCATCGAACAACTTGCTCCAAGGGCGCCATGTCAAGAGGCAACCGATTTGCCTCTGTGCTGTTATTAGAAAACATTATCTTGGTCTCGGGGAAGAAGAAGCGGTAGGCCTTCCGACGGCAAATAGACAGTGTCTCACTTCCATTCATCGTCTTCTGGGACCGCGAGTGGTTAATACGCAGAGTGACGCCGTGGCAACCGTTGACTTGACAAGCAGGGGAATATCACCAGCTCCAGACTGAAAGTAATACAAGATTCTGTGTCACATATAAAATGATTAACATTCTTGTTAAGTTAAGCCATTGACTTTCAGAAGGGAAATTTTAACCGCTACAGTGTGAAACTAAAATGGATTCAGTGTCATACGTCAACGTGCATAACTCATTTCATATTTTTTTAAAGAGACGGTTGATTTGATGAAGTGGCTTTCGTCAGATATATTCTGAAAGTAATAACGATTTAATGTCATATATACATCGCCCACGAATCACTAAAATAAACACAACAATTTGTACAGATGACAGGTTGAAGCTGATAAAACCAAATCGATGTCTTATAAACGAGAGTGTAGATTAATATATGTGCACGATTGAGTGCCAAATAAACACCGTGGATTATCCTCACATATTCATACTAGGTTAAACTATAAGTTTAGTTGATGAGTAGAACAGAATTTTAACCAGCTCCAATTTCAAAATTACATAACATGTAGTGTTACGGATAGCCGTGCACGAAATATGACGCATTTAAGTAGAACATACTGCAGAGGGATCATAGTAGAGGATATAACCAACTGCCAATCTCTGCAAACATTTAAAGGTCCAGTTTCATCATATGTTCATTAGTAAAAATTCACTCGTAGAAGGGAACTTTCAACCAGACAGTCAATACAATACATTAAAGGGGCACTTAAATCAAGTTTTGAGCCAGCAAGGTAGATTTAAAATTGTCGCAATCGGAAATGACAACACATTTTGACTGAAGTACATTTCGACAATGAGGGTTTCTGATAGTTTCGTTATATTTTCGGTAAATCTACGGCCCCTGGTGATTACAATAACGATTTTCTTCCTTAAAAATGTCTACACAATTAATCATACATGCCTTCTAGAAATTTTGATTAGCTCCAGAATAGATGTTCACGAAAACTAACTGGTTTCAAATCAATGAATATGATAACTTTAAAGAAAACTTTAGTAACCATGTTTTGATTTACTGAAGGGTTTAATTTTCTTTTGTATGGCTACATCTAGTCCTCATCAAAGCACTTCATGTACCTTCTAAACCGAAACATGCTATAATCATTCAGAGCTTTGTGATAAGCTTTGAAGCTAAATGATCCCAGATTAACCATGTTTCCAAAGGCGTTATCAAATACTGCCAACTTATATTTTCGCCAATCACCATGTGTTATCTTAACTACAATTTCTAGGATAAAATTGGTAAAAGAAAAAACTATTGTTTTTGTGATATTCATAAAAGAATGAGTTTTGTTGAAAAACGTGCATGCTTCTTATAGTAAAGGTGACTGCAAAGCCTAAGAACTATCTTACGTATTTCGAGGAGAGGCAATATACGACAGTCGTCTATTTATAGTCAGCAATCATCTTTAGCAGGATCATCAGTTTCAGGGTCGATACTTGCAGTCTTTGCTATGTCATAGAAAACTGAAAATATTGACGATTGAGTATTTAACACTACAAACAACCTTCGGTGTATATTAAATCTGTTTTAGGAAACATTTTAACAGCTGAATCCACCTTGTACTGAGATGAGTGGAGCATGGTGGTGTAGCGGTCAGCGAGCTGGCCTCTCACGCCAGGGTTCGAATCAAGGGGGAGACACTAAACATTTGTGACCTAGGCTTTACACTGTGTTGTGTCCTTGGGCAAGGTACTTCATCCATATTGCACTCAGTCCACCCAGCTGTACAATTGGGTACCTGACTATGGGATGTATGGACCAATATGGTCGCACGAAGCGCTTACATGTAGTAGCAGCATCGTAAGTACAATTCCCTCAGGTAATAAATGTTCAGCGCTTTGAGCTTGTGCCTTTTCATGGAAAAAGCGCCATACAAATGCACATTTATTATTATTATTATTATTATTATTATTATTAGTAGTAGTAGTAGTAGTAGTAGTAGTAGTAGTAGTAGTAGTAGTATAATTATTATGTCCACTAGTAGTATTACAAATATGATTATCTTGCCTTTGCACTCTCTCTCACACTAACTGTGTATAAAAATTAGAATCAATTCGAAATGCTTTATTTGTACTATTGATAAGGGTAGAAACATGACACATTCCTTATATAATTTATTAAATTTGCTCAGTTGACAAAGCTTTTAACATTGTATTGGCAAACATTATTATTGGAAGTTTTTCTATATCAGTCTATACTGTGGACAGAACTTATTGCATTGATGGTGTAAGGTTATCAATTAAGCACTATACCAAAATAGTACGATAAATTGGTGTCTCACATTAGGTATAACGGCAAGTTTTGTTTATGGTATATTGTTGACTTTCAAATAATATTCATGAAGACATGTTACCTTTGTTGATGTTTTCTGATGATGTTTAGATGCTGTGCTAAGAATGTTTAGGACATTTCACTACACCGGGTTTCTAAAAGTTTCTCGCTCTCATTTATGTGTAACAGCGTTTTATAATCATCTTATGTTTCAGTTGTTAATGCAAGATAATTCTGACAAAATCACTCTTATGAATTATACTTTTTAATCGAAATGAAATGATCGTAAATGATCTACAAACTCTGAAAATTGTAAAAAAAATCAACAAAATCAAAAAGGTGTTTACAAAACATCACTGTTTTGATTAGATATTTCACGCCATGTGAAAAGGTGTAGACACACCTGAGTTAAAAATAAGCTGATATTTACATCATACATCAACGCAGAACAAGTGCAGGTTTCTGAGATAGACTTATGTCTAGTATTTACACTTCATTGCTCATACGTGTTTAGGTTTAGGTTTAGGTGCAACGTACGAAATTCGTAAAAGCGAGATTAATGAAATCAAAGTTCACGTTTCTGTTTTGAATCCAACATGCTCATCTTCAACGTTTAAGATTCCTTAAAAAAGTGTTCACTAAAGTGATACACGGGCAATACACGTGATACAGATACAGAATGCAGAATGAGGGTAGACATTTATTAGACAAAATATACCCTCATTTCACGATGAAGTGAGTTTTGTGCTATTTATGTCAAAGATTTAACTCTCGGGGTTGGTGTCGGGGGGGAGGGGGGGGGGGGGGGGTTTATTGTATTTGGAATTTTGTGGAACAGTACCAAAGGCATTGGGTCTAGTGGCAAGTCAACATTCCTTACAGCATTAGACATTCCTCTTAGCCCTTTCATTGATGGAGATTTAATAGAAACTGATTAAAGATAACCATGGAAACGGATATGGTTTTAGTTTGATGAATGATAAAATCAAGGCTGAGAAGAGAATGCTGATCTTCATTTACATGAATGGTATTATATCCAATAACACTTTTATCGGAGAAATGCTTGCATATCATTATAATAATAATCATCATCATCATCCTAATTACATTAAATCCAAGTGCATGTACATGTAGGGAGGTAAGATTATAAGATATATGTTCTTCCAAGAACGGATTAGTGATGTAGACAATGTATTTCCCACCTAGCATATTTAAATATAGCCCAAGTGGCGTCTAATAGAAACTAACACACATATGCACTTTTTTTTACTGCTTATAACCGGCGGTAAAAATGGAGTGTTTTTGTCGCAAATCATTATAAGCGCAAAGGTCACTAAATTGTAAAAAGATATAGTTATGTTAAGTTATGTTGCTTGATATATTGTCAGAAACCTGCTGGTCTGCAAGTTTGATAAAGATGTGATCAAGTATGATTCATTTGCGCATCAAATTGAATTATCGTAATTCATATCCTGGTATCAGTTCTGAAACTCAAAGACTCATGTCAACACAGTGACTCCCTTGAATGATTTGAACCTTTAAATGTCTGTTGTCTTTGCCACGAAATATAATACTAATAATATAGATAATAATAATAGCGATAGTAATCCATTTCCATTGCGTACACCTCTATGCACAGTGCGTACTCGAGGCGCCATTTATGTCCCTATATTGAAAAGGCTTGTTAAAAAAGTTGAGTCTTGAGTTATCTCATAAAGGAGCGGAAAGATGAAGAGCTTTAATAATATTAACAATGACGAGATTTTTTAAAATGTTGGAGTGGCACAAGCTTAGTGCATAAAAAATAACTTTCAAAACAGACTTTTAAAGATAAGTTCTGTTAATACATATAATTATAAGCTCCGCGGATACCCCCAGATCTGATATCGAACTGAGTACAAATGAAGGATAAAAAGGTTAACTTCATTACCTCAAACGATCACTTTACTGAGAATAATTTTAGTCCCAGTCGAAGTAGAAAGCTGATCATTTCCTCTATCTAATTTATTACATCGTTTATGATGTCAAGACTTTTCAGCATTGACCAAAGACGATGTGAATTGAACTGGCTGACATCAAACAATATCATCAATGGAAGTGATCTCATTAATGTTATTAAATCTTCCCTTCATATATGTACTCGAGTTCCCATTTATAGCTCTCATTTCTCAAAATTCAATACAACTTTTAAACGATATTCAAAATAAACCAAAATGAAACTATCTAACAATTAAACTGAGAGAACCTTCTATAAAATGAGATTATTAACCTCAATCGGTATAATTCATCAACGTCTCGGTAGGACACTTGGAACTGTCTGATAAAGACCAGCTGGAATTATATAAAACGATGTATTCCAAAACGGAAACGTAATACATGTAATTCTTTCTCAAGTACACATTCTTACCTTTACATTTTAACTTTTTATAACTAAAAACCACATAATATATTTTAAAACCTATAACATGGAATACAATTTCAAAATGTATTCACAGAATCGTGCATAAAATCTCACTTATTTGCAATCATAATCGTACCATCAACATATTATTGTCTTACCGTAGCTTAAAGCTGATTTAAAAGCTGCAGTGTTACTACAGTTGCTGTGGTTCATTTGAATTATTTCATCGGATTAGGTTCCTATGGTCAGAGTATTATTTGTTAAAAGACAACATTTGCAGATAGTCACATGTATTTTTAGTTCTAACATTTTAGTTTCTAACATTGTTGGAAAATATCTTGACTTTCTCCTCAACATTATCATTTGGCTTTGAAACATATATGAATATATACTGAGCAGCACTGTAAGATAACTGCTGACCCAGAGGACCATTTAATAATAAAATTCCGCATTGAAGGTAGGGGAACATTTCGAATGATATAGCGAAACATAATATAGAGATATCTACATTTAGTTGTGTAAATGCTACATACGAATTTCAAAATGTTTAAAGGTCCTGTTCTAGTCATACTTGTTAGTATGTTAGTTGTATTTCGTATTTTACAACTGGTAGGTAAAGAAACGTCGACTTCTTTCAAAGTAAATATCTAATGACCTGACCATGTTTTGAACACTCCATAAGAAAAGGAATCAACTCCTCCATCTAACAACCAGCTTCGATCTCCAGAGGCAAAAAGGTACATTAAGAGAGCCATGCGAAATGACTAAACATCGATCAAACGTAGCACAATCTGATTAGGACCCTTATGAACGAAACGGAAATTCTAAAATTGTGTATGACTGGCGAAAGCATGAATACTTGCAATGGCAAGCAAATCTTAGTCACTCACGGATTTTACCTTAGGCCATAAAAGAGGTAGAGTTAGTTGCAGACATTTTGGTCAATAGATCTTAACCTCTTGATATTCGATAACATAAATACCCCTTCGATTTTGGGATTGCACAGTCAAGCCCGAATGACATATATGTTAAATAGGCTCTTGTTTTACTAGTTCTGAAATAAGTGTATTTAATTGCCATTCTTGCCCTACCTGCAATTTTCCTATTTTCTTCATTACATAAATTTAATTTAACTCTTTCGAAAAGATAACCTCTCATTTTTGCACATAACACATTGCCATAATTTGAAACAATACCTTTTGATAACACTAACCCATTGTTCCATGACTCAACCTAAACGATTAACACACGAGGCATTATGTTTAAATGTTTCTAACTGCCTCATATCCATGGAGGTCTGTATGCTTATCATTTCACGTTAGTCCTAAAACTTGTTGTAAATCGTAAACATGTTCATGCAACGAACTAATTGGAATGATGATGTTCTTCTTTTTATTTCGCATCATTCTGCTGGCAAGTAGGTGCCCAATTTCATTGATACAGAGCTTCATTAAGAACAAAACACATCTCTCAATTAACCTTTCACTTGTTTTTTATACCAATATCATTACTCTTTCATAAAGATTTCACAAAATGAAATGAATTAATTGACTATAAATAAGATTTGACATGTTTTAATGCACCAATATTCCAACAAAAACAATGATTCTAGCAAAAGGGAAGATTTTTTATGTGTTTTTCTGTCATAAAGCCCCTTTGTTACCTCAATTACCTCAAACATTGAAAACAGGTAAATGTGTATCATAACATTATGAAAACCATATATAAACTAAAATATTCACATAATTATTATTATGTTATCATATTAATTATTAGAATTAAAGGGGCAATAACCTTACAAGCAGGCATCATAGGGTACTCCTATTTTTTCACATACGAGGTAATTTGAAAGATGTCCAGAAAGGAATATATTTGGCAATTGTGATAAAATGAATGAAGAGAAAACTAAATAACGATCATGACACCACCTCAAGCGATATAATTAATAAATAGTAAAAATCCTCGCCACACCTTAAAATAAGTAATTTTAATGTCTTTTACATTTGAGAAAATGTAATAGATATGAAATAATATATATTACGTTAGCTTTCTAATCCGGCTTAAAATCTAAACAATACAGGCAGTTTATATACTAGACAAATTAAAGCTATGTTGAGATGCATTACATGATATAATTGTTTTATCTTAAGTTTGGAAATAATGTTCCATAAGGCAATAAATTTATGTCAATACAGGATGAAGAGATACCTTGAAGCAGTTCTCCAGACAAATGTCCATCTCTCGTGTCTAAAGTCATACAACGTTGTGAAACCTGGTATCAATCAATGGACAATTTAGCTAGATATATTTATTCAAATATCCTATTCATACACAATTAGGGAGCATATTATATCAGTGTCCAGGGCATAATATGTAAACACGGGTGCATTGAATAAGTATTTAGTATTATTACCGAAGTTTTTAAAATCAAGGAAATTTGCATCAAAGCATGGGTACATTATCCGCCGCCGGATCATTTTAAATGTAACTTAATAGGCAAACCATAACGTCAAAGCATTGTTTTGGACGTGACGTCAAATTTAAAAAGTAAGATCTTGCTTTAAGATACGGTATGAACAATATGAAAAACCCCGATATGATTGCTCTAGCTCGCTCGGGAAATACTAATATTTACGCACTTGTGTTGTAAATATATTTTTTACATGTCATGGTACTTTTGAATTCATGATTGAATGCTAACCTGATGTAAATCAGAAAACTATTGTAAATGTTATTTGCTTACTATTTGGGTGTTGATGAGCTTTCATGCAAAGATCAAAGAAGAGTTTGTTTTATCTGGGCATGTATTAACTATTTGTGATCATTCAGTTGAGACCCCCGGCAATGTTTAATCCTGAGGTAAATTCGTTAAGAACAGTTAAGATCTAAGTATATTATTGACTATTTGACACCCATTTGAACTTTCAGTATGATCAAGGATAGGAATTGAATGAACAGAAACTTAGGGATTTAATTCACAAACACCAAGAGTATTTCCTCAAGGTGTGAACCTGATAACACTTTGTATACTATTTGCATGTTGTTTAGCCTATTTTGCCCACAAGTATTCCTGCAAGCAGTGAATTATGAACGACTTATATTCATGAGATTTACCGTTTTATTCTCACCGAACTGAACCATAAATCATCAAATGATAGTTACTCTGCAAATCCAGTATTTCTGAATATGACAACAGCGTTAACAATGTTTGACATGTGCTTTGCACTGTGCCCATATGGATTTCATTTACTTTACATTAAGAATTTTGATTAAGGTTTCCTAATTTTTAAAGTTTTTATGTTCAGGAATACTGACTTGACAAGCTCTCTTTGGTCCAAATATAAAGTGCTGTTAGTGATCATATTACCAGTATTTAATATCCTCTTAAATCATTTGAGAGGCCTGGTAGCTCAATGGGTCAGAAAACGTATTACGTCTTTAGATGTCAAACTCACTTAAAATATATCGATATTTTTACTCGATTTTCTCTTTGGCTCAGTTCAATTCTATCATCAGATTAGGTTCCTACGATCAGAGGAGTATTTGTTAAACTAATTTTCGGATAGTCATATTTTTTCGTCGAGTTGATTTCTAACATTCTTGGAAAATATCTTGGCTTTCTCCTCAACATTATCATTTTGCTTTGGAGCATATATGAATATTTACTGAGCATGATTGTAAGATAACTGCTGACCCAAGAGGACCATTTAATAATAAAATTCCGCATTGAAGTTAGAGGACTTGGACTTATCAAATGATATGGCGAAACATAATATAGCTACATCCAGGGGGGTCGATGCTACATTCGAATTGCAATATTTTGTGACAAGAAATGGCAAATTGGAGACAGGTTCTCCCGCCGTGTGTTGTATTTCATATACAACTTTCTTTCCAACTTATAAACGAACCTTGTTTTCAACATTCCATAAAAAAGGAATCAACTCCCCTATCCATCTATTAACGTGCATATCCGGAGGCAAGAAAAGGTACATTTTCAGGGCTATGCGAAATGACAGACTATGAAGTAGATCAAACGTAGACAATCTGATCAGCTTCAACAAGGACCCTTATGTACCAACCAAAGGGAATCATTTTGAAATTGTGTATGATTTAGAGACGGATGGACGCATGTACTTGCTAGCAAAAGTTAATCAAAGCTGGATTCTACTGCAGGCTAGTTTCACAAAAGAGCTAGAACTAGTAGCAGGCATTTTGGTAAATAAACTACTTTCGATTTTAGTCTTGCCCAGTGTTGGCTGGTATGACATATATGTCAAAATAGGATATTCATCGACCATCATACCATCAACTTGTTTCTAGCAAAATTATATCAATTATTTCGAATCTCCATTCGCAAAATAAGAGGAAGTTTTAAGACACTCATATTTTATAATAATAATAATAATAATAATAATAATAATAATAATATGTCCATTTATATAGCGCTAAACTCCACTATGACGTCATCATAGCACATACAAGAGTCATGGATCATCATTACCCTGGTCTAACCCAAGCTGCCAATTTTGCGCTTAAAGGTCACCTCCAACACAATCTTCACCAGGTACACAATTAGTACTGCTGGGTGAACAGAAGCACATTTTGAATAAAGTCCCTTGCATAAGGAGACACCACAAGTTTCTCAGCTCGTGTTTCAGAGTGGGGCAGGGAATAACCCTTGATCTCTCAGTGAATACAGCAACGATCGAGTAACCCACCCATCCGGCGATCCACGCCAGATGTTGCTGAACACTGATAGCGGTCAACTGACCTACGCACAGGACCACGTGCCACCACGACTATTTTGACATAGGAGGTAAGTGATGGATGTCAAGAAAGCGATAAATCTGGCAAATGTCTTATCTTACTGAAGAGAAAACTCATAAACTATCTAAAAAAACTACTTTTATTGGTATACTAATCGAAAAAATAGTAAAACACCTTGCCACATTGTAAGTCAATGTCTATGCAATAGATTACAAAACACTGTATCCTGAAAGCTATCTACAAATTCAGAGAAACAACCAATACAAAGTTAAGTTGAGATTCAGTTCATGATACTACTGCTTTACGTTGTACGTTTGGATATAATGTTACATTAAACAATATGTCAATGCCGAGTGAAAATATACCTAGCTTTCCAAATACTATCAAATACAATAAGTGACATTCTCTTGAAAGTGGCGTTAAACCCTATTCTCGACTCACCAAGACAAACGTTCATCAGGCATGTCCAAATAAAGAAGATGAGTATTTAGATATTTTTTAATGTGAGAAAATCAGTTCCTTTTCATCAAAATATTTTCATCTATTTACATTACATTTTCCCTGCTGTTCACTTCATAATATTATTGCCAGATGAAACCTTTTATCCTCAATCTGCTTTAAATCAGTAAAGAAGCAAGTAGAAGGTTCAAATATTGATTATGGCACCATGCACGTTTTGCTTCACAGTGTATTCAGAAAACGTATCTGAAGAAGATGTAAAGGGCTACTCATCTGTCTTAGATAAGCTTTCATGGCTCCTGAGGCGAACATTTACTATAGAGTAAAGATCGAAGAAGGGTTTGTTTGATCTGATCATTTTAAAACTATTTGTGAACATTAAGTTGAAACCCTTGGCAATGTCTAATCCTATGAGGTGGTTCGTTAAGTACAGTTTACACTTTCTTTGTATGTTATTTCCACAAACGTGAGACCTTTACTGCATACCTTGATGTTTAGAAAGCGATCGTACAAGCTACAGTATGAGCATCATATATTCCAGCTAAAAAGTTCAAGTACCAATTGTTTCATATTGACATTGAATATTCGTTTAAAATGGTAAATATAATACTGAATAAATTTAAATAACATGTTGTTTCGACTTGAATTTACATTTTTCTATTACATTTGCATCCCAAAATACCAAGATATCACTACTGTTTTGATCTAAATTCAAACAATTTCTATATGTTGGTGCTGACCAAGGAATTTATTAGTATTTTTGCTAGGTTATAGGTGTTAGTTAATCATCTGATATTGTCTAACCTATTTGTATTACTCTATATCGTTTCCATAAACTCTTCGTTTATTAATAATCAAATTGTTATAATCATATCAAATTGTTTGTTACATAATGATGATGTGGTTGAAAACATTCTCTTATTTCGAATTTACAATAACGATATGATAAAAGAGTTAACAGCGTTTGACATATTTAACACCAACTTCGTGTTTACGCCCCTTTAAGCTTTGCGCACTGACCACATCGATTTCATAACTTTACACACTGACTTTTGATACATTCTTTCATAATCTATAATTATATTATGCTAGTGTTTAATGTTGAAGTGCATCATGTTTATCAAATCTATTGCAACGAAGATATTCGAGTCACAGTTTACAGAATAGTGTTCCTTGTGTACAATCCTTAGAAATTTGCGAATGATATCCTCCCTTGCAGTCATTGCGGAACTGACAATCTGGGACACCCAGATATCCAATTAATAATAATCAGGATACTAAGCTGGACTCCACACCACACATTTGCATGATCAAAACGCCACACATATCATCATCATGACGTAAGGACAAAGATTATAATGTTTTCATTTTCTAATCCTTCGGAATATGCAACCCATCAGCCGATTAAGCGCTTAATGGTAATCTTTCACATTGACATCACTTCCTAACAGGGTACCCATTTGTACTGCTGGGTGAACATGGGCCCATTTCGTATAACGTTTCTTGCCCAAGGTGACACAACAAGTTTCCCAACTTGCGTCTCAGCGTTCAGGGAATCGCCCTTCAAACTCCCGGTTTATCCAGCAATGACACAGGTAATCCACCTATCCTTCGAGCCAGGCCTTATGTTGCTGAATTTAACTGATAGCAGTTATCTAAGCCATCCAATTAACGATCGTGATATCATTTGAAACAGAGTCATAGTTGAAACATGGCCCATCCATATCCAATAATTGATTTCCTTTAGACACTAAAGCTTTTATGTTTGGAAAAACTGATTGGACAGCTCATTTTGATCCACACTCATTAGGTCCTGTAGGGGATCGTATTGCGTCTGTCTCATCATAAGTCATACAAGGGGCCCTGTAGCTCTTTGCGATTTAGTACTTATTATGTCTTTACATACCAAACTCTACTTAAAATCAAGTAATGTTTTATTTGGTATGTTTTCATAAAAAGAATCTTTGTATGTCACTTTCAGGCGATATTTTCATTTGTAGGATTATTATCAGCTAGCTAAACAGTTAAGTCAACACCCTACGTTGGGAAACTGGGAGGTTCGGCATCTTGGTAAAGGTTATAACATTAACAATGTATTCTAGACATATTTCAAATATGTTCAGAAAAAAAGATATCTTAATGAACCCTGATCTGATCCCATTTCACACGTACAACTGTTCATTTTACGTAATTAATTCGACCGCTGTTTTTTTTTACTTGTGTTATATATGTTAGTTATAAGTCCTATGATCCTGCCAGGGGTTTGACAACTTTGTCTGGAGTAGAGAACTGTTCTACACGCAGTCAGGTTTTTCGGTGCAATGCAACAATGAATCTCAGAGCAGTACACACCCATACCTCGCCAGTTCGAGCCGATGATCCCAGGTTTCACAGCAATGCATAAACACAATGGTGTTGCGAGCTTTCTCCCTGCAATAGTACTAGCAGCCGCGATATAAGCATCTTCACAACGTCAAGGCCGAAACGAAAAGATTTCGAACTCTTTCCGCTTCCCAGCAGGCACAAGACGTCTTTTAGACGTCTAAATTAGGTCTAAATTGGCTTAGACGTCTAGACGTTGAATAGACGTCTAACATACGTCTTACGTCTTAAGGTAGACCTGCACTTTCATACAATTTTATTATAATGCTTTAATATTTCAGTTTGAAAGATGTTTCCTTTGCTTATTGAATATAAACAAATCTTTCCAAAATTAGGAATTAAACATTGAAAGATTTCTGTCACTTAACCTGAATATTACAATATATTTTGTAAATAAAGAAAATATTTGCATCAAATTATATATAAAACTCAAATGTAATTCAATCACATCCTATAGATTTATCAAAAGTACAATTTTATAGGGGAAAAAATTATGAAATGGTCTGGGTGAAGAGATTCGAACTTCAATCCTGATCGAAATTGTAGTCAATGCAGTGCACATGAATATTCTTTCCATGCAGAGTTGCGACGTACCCTTACATGCGCTTTATTTAGGCACCATTTTCATTCCTGTGTTCTCAAAAGAGATGGGATTTCTCGATATCAACGCATCTGAAGTGGTGTTCCTTACGGATTTTTTCGTCTACAGTTTAGGTACCGGTAAGACTGTTTTCTGTATGTTGGATACGCTAATTAGTTTTACCTTGTCAGTATTATCCAAGATTCTCATTAGTCGATATCTTTCCTTTGTTTACAATGGTCGTGCATCTGATGGTACATCCTCTTCCATTAATAACTTTCAGCTCGTAATTTTGTGATGCTACTTCAAAACATGTGTGTACTGATTTGTTAGTACATATATTTGAAAAAATATAGCTTTCTCTATTTTTTGACTGAAAGCAAATAATTCATGACCAAATTATTTCCCTTGGTATTTTGTTACCTGAACTTTCATAGAAAATTAATTATTAATACACCCTTATTAAATGCAGAAAACCTGATTCAGTGTGGAACATTTCATTTTCAGACAACTGTCATTTTAATTCACTGCAAAATAAACTTTTTTTATAATAGTTGACTTATGATGTAGATTCAACTAATATTAGTTTCTAGTTAGTAATATGGTTTCATTTGGTGTCTGTGTATAAATTTATATTGAATTTTTCAGGACAGGTAGCTTACCAAATATTTAACAGTGTTAACATATATTTTGATTTGAATCTGAATATATAGGTACAAATGTTGACCATGATCATGAGTTGAGATAACAATTAAGGTTTCAATTTATTTTCAGATACTTTCACAAATATATTACAAGGACGCAATCAAGGATACAATTCTCAAGAACGGCGGAATTCTTTTAAGATGCTCTTCGAGGGTGTAGGAAGAAAATGGCCTTGAATCAAGACATTCATACTTTAAGAATTACTCCTCAGCTTTGGACAATGATATG
The DNA here is from genome assembly GCA_921293015.1 of Phorcus lineatus. Taxonomy (NCBI): domain Eukaryota; kingdom Metazoa; phylum Mollusca; class Gastropoda; order Trochida; family Trochidae; genus Phorcus; species Phorcus lineatus. The sequence goes on from OV121085.1 coordinate 37,670,794, forward strand.
AAGATTTGACAAATCTGATTTGAAGTAAAGTTAATTTTTCAAAACATATAAAAGCAAATATTTTTGTATTAGTATTACAATATCTATGTTGATTGCATTAAATAGATTTTGATATTCAATAAATATTTCATCTTATTTGAGCTTTTTTCTTGTTTATTTTCAAGGCACAATTGCTCATCACTTAGTCTGAAAATTTTGAATCTATTCATAAGAAAATTTAAACCTAAACATAAAATTAAGTTACCATTTCAAATTCTAAAATGGTATTAAACATAAGTCATTATATTGTTTTAAATAGTGAAATAATTGGGCTTAAATGTATCCATTTTCATCTAAAATATGCAATTGTACCTTACAAAAAACAGGTTTTTGTCTGAAACTCTGAATCCTGATGAAGTTCCCACTGCATAGCATTATTATACTGGGGTATAACACAACCACTAAAGGACATGTGTTAAACTTTTTTCAGACTTTTGTTAAATATTTTGGGAGGTATTACACTTCTAATAGAGGTCTAATATATGTCTAACAAAAGTCTAAAAGACGTCTAATAAACGTCTAAAAGACGTTTACTAGTCGTCTAATAAACGTCTAAAAGACGTCTAAAAGACGTTTACTAGTCGTCTAATAAACGTCTAAAAGACGTCTAATGAATGTCTAAAAGACGTCTAGTAAACATCTAATAAAAAACATCTAGTAAAAGACGTCTAGACGTCTAATATACGTCTATTAGACGTCTAAAGGTAGTCTAGGCTTAGACGTCTTTCTAGTCCCACAGATTAGACGTCTTTTAGACGTCTAGGGTAGACGTCTAATAGACGTCTATGTGCCTGCTGGGTTCGCCCTTGACATCACGGCCCACATTTTCTGTGCTAAGAGGTTAGCCCACTGCAGGCCTTTCTGATAGGCCAATCAGAAGGCGACTTTGAACTTCAAATGTCAACGGCAAAGATAGCGGTAGGGACCTGTCGCGTTTTGAGAGAAGACTTTTTGAAATATTAATTTCAAATATAATTTCAGGCATATGTTTAGATGGATACAGGGTAGATCTATTTGAGGTCGATTGATATTTACTGTAGAGTTTGTGAATTTTAAAAGTAACGTCAATACGAAATTACTTTATCAATGGAATTCGTTGTTTCAATTTTGAATGTTTCTCATAAAATGTATCCCTTTTCAAACAAAATTATTGAGAAATATGTGTTATCAAACCTTATGTAATGGCGCCATTGTTTTGTGTTATGTTGGAGAAAAACGATGAGATTTACTCAAATTCGGAACACCGAAAGATGGGATTTGTGAAAACTTGATGCCAACTAGGTTTGATCGAAAATATCAAAACGGGAGTAAATGCATCATTTGGTACGATATAAATTGACTGCTGCACGTGCAAAACGGGGATTTATTTTTTCATTTCAAGTGAGTGAGCGAGTTGGGGTTTAACGTGCTTTGAACAACATTTCAGTTTTTAATGAAAGTTCATTGTGACAAGCTCTCAGTCTTTGTATCAGTGCACTACAATTTTTTTCTCGTAAATAGTCTACTGCTTTTGACGTAAAACATATGCCTTGATTAAGGGTCATTTAAAGAAGGAGAAAAAAATTAATTACTTGAGGAATACGGCCCGATGTGATTTAATTGTTCAAATTTAATTCTTGTTGCTGTCAGTGAATACATGCAAATAATCCATCTGACTAAAGTATAATATGAAATTTTGGCTTGGAATTTCTTTATCATAAAGCTGGGCGTAGGTTTCGAATGTAAACGGTGATTTCATTGGCTGCAGGCTAGCAGCTAATAAGGATGGTAACTCGGTAATGACGTTAGGTGTCGCTGCTTCGTATCACAGGTTTTGTTACCGATGAGGGCAAGGTAGAATTGGATAGAGTCTATCTCGATACATTTTCACCTTGACGTGGGAAGATGCGATATAAGTGAAATACTTTTGAAAGCGGCGTTAAATCCCAATTCACCTAACCTCAACTCAATAAGTCCTATGAGAAGATTCAATTCTCTGACTATAAAGTTAGGTCTAGTATATTTTGTCTTCTGGATTTCAGTTTATAGTAAAGTGATGAGGGAATACAAAGCAATCATTCGACTTCTCAATATCAATACTGAAAATTATATTTGCTTACGAATGGTTGTTTAACACTTCCCTTCGCTTTTCAATCATGTCATTAAACCAATCAAATTACGAACTAGACAATCTTACATTATTGGAGTACCAGTTACCAAAACGTAAATCAAAAGCAGACATAAAGACACATTTCAGTTGATATTGTTTTTATAAAACTAGTATTCATAAAAATTTGAAGTATTAGTTCTGCTTTTGTACAAATATTAGTCTGTTGTTCGGGTTTCATTGAAACTATTTACACCAAAAGTGCTCACTTATTTAGCGTTTAAAGATGCATACATGGTATATTTTATTTTGACACGATGTTGATAAATGACAGTATTTGAGCAAAAGAGAGGCAATTTAGGTAGTAATGTACTACGGTTGACTGAAAATGGAATTGGTCAAACTTTTATAAATCTGATCTATTTCAATAAAGACCAATATCTACACTGTACCAACTTCAAAAAGGAAATTGCATTTATAAAGTCAGGAATCTAAGGAAAACTTACATTAAGAATGAAGTGACCATATAAGTAAATCACTCAACAATTTTACCACAGGCCACATTTACAAAAGAGCTAGAAGTAGTTGCAGAGTATGTGGTTATTGCACTCCAAAGCTTCCACTCTCCCGCTCGACAGTCTTCAGTTTAAGGCTTGCATACTTTGTGCCCAGTGGCAGGTCAAGATAGTCCCTTATGTAGTTTCTGTCTACTTCATTTAGAAGAACTAATATAACTTGTTGTCCTTGCAATGAAGAAAAATCCATTAATCAGCAATAACTTTGAAATTGTACAGTATAACGCGTCTCAACTGTATTTTACTTGAATATCACTATTCGTGTTTCATGATTCTCATAATTTCCGATATTTGATCTGAAAGTTCACGATTAGTGTCACTTCCAATAACGACATTACAATATTGTATTTGACGTGAATGATAATTGTTCAGTAAAGCCCCGCATTTAGATTACGTTATAGCGGATAAGAATTTTAGTAGAGAAATGGAGACAAACGTCTTAGAATATTTGAATGAATATCTGTCAATAATCATCAATATACTTTTCCTTCTTATTTTCAATAAGGGGCCATCCTTATGCTCATTTGAATGTTATCATACATCTATAGCGTTTGCTGTGACAAAAAAAGTATCATGTAGTTATCTGAAGTGTAGGTACAATCCTGATAATATTACCTCAATAAGGATTATTGTTTGATCTTAAAAAATGGTTTCAACGTCTACAGAAAAGATTTGCAACTGTGAATATGAGTAATAGTTCGAGATGTGGTTAAGGCGGGCTTCAGTCTTTTACTTTGACTATGAGTTTAAATAGTCTGAAGTATGTGTTTGAGGAAGTACTAATCTTTTAAAGCTAATATCCACTGCTGTTCGTGGCGTGTTAAATACGATGATTAAAAAGAAATTTAAGATTTCCCACATTCACTATTTACATAACAACGACTTGATTTACAACCATGCTTAAAACGAAACTACGATAACTGACTGATGATATTTTAATCAATGACATTCAAGTACATATTTGTTCATTATATATCACGTCTAGTTACACAAATGGAAATGTTTTTTTAATTCGATTTGTTTGGACCAACTAGGCTCAGGTGAACCTACAAACACGAAACTGGAGTGTTGGAATGTACATCTGACCTCCATTATCGGGACAAAGTTAATGTCAGGACTTCTGCTTTGACTACGATTATTTAAGATCTATACAGTAACGTCACAGCGGTCACAGGCTGTTTTCACAAGTCTCAAAAGATGTTGCGAAACCGTCACACAACATGTTTTTATCACAGGTTAAATTCGAGAGTCATACTCAAATTTTAATCTTCGATATAATCCGCCACAATTTCAAGACAGTAACAAGGATAGATCCAATGCATGCAATGCAGGATTGTAGGAAAGCAGCTTCTCAATCCCGGTTACACTAGAAAGGGTAATTCTGTCACGTATATGTCCAAATTTGAGACTGTATCTGCCTCCCATATGATTTCCGTTTTGTATGAAAATAATTATTTATTTGGTAACGGCGCATTTTTGAACATCTCGACTACTGAAGGAAGAATATTGCTCTCAGAAATTCAGGCACACTATTAGGCATTCAACTGTATGGAGGACAACTTTAATGTCCTTGTAATACAATAGTCTGTCTTTTATGTAGTGAGACGGTTAGGTAGCAACAGATTATTGCAGAATCAGGTAATGCATGTTATGAATAAACGTTCATACAGAGGGTGTTTGAACACTCCAACAATTACAATTGCAAATTATCAAATGTATTATGTAAAGATAAATAATTTTAGCGTTTCTGAAATATTTCAGTCTATTAACTATCGATGAAATAAAGATATTATCAGAAATTTTAGATTTAAAAAGCTATTTTTCGTCTTGGATTAGCTTTAACAGCCCGTTTTACTTGCAGATTTCCTTCGAAAGGTCTTTGAGCATGTATATAAAACTCTGAACATACTAATGCCAAAGACGATGAGTTCACAGCCCAACTGTTTGCAGCAACAAACAGCCGCTTGAGAAATAAGTTATGCTGAAATTGTACATCCCATTAGCATCACATTTTAGTTTTCAGAATAAGGTATTTAAAATTTCTGCTTGAAAAATCCATAGAAATTAATTGATTGTTTGACTGTACATATAAGTAACTTTTTAATATCACAGTTGTCATAGCGTCAAAGCTTTCAATCTCAGTGACAAATAACTCACTTTGATTACAGTTTCTCGTTAAGACGAGGGATCTCATTAACGTCATTGAATTCCTACCTTAACCATAGTTGACTGAGACCTCATATGATGTTCAGTAATTTGATGACCCTTAATACCAAAATTCATATCAATGTAGAAAACTAATGCTAGTAACTAAACCAGGTGTCTTTTCATTGACGACATTCCACAGAAAGGAATCGTCTATCAAAACTGTCAGAAACTTTCGCCTCTTCTTTTAGATTTTGCTACAAAATTTCATTTAACATATAATGATGTTTGTGATGCTTTTGAAAAACTAAATTACATGCTTCGGACTTTGTTAAGAATGTGTATTGTTATTTTGCTAAATGGTGTGTTTAATCGATGTCGTTTTGATTGACTAGCATCCTTGCGTTAGCTGGTTCCCCTTTAGAGCGAATTTTGTATTTTTTAATATTAGATTTTGATTAAAAAGAAAACAATTTAACATTCTTTAGATGCCTTGTAAAATGCACATTGGACGACTTTTCACAGTGAACAACGTAGAAATACATTCTTTGCAATTTTGAGCAATTAACAGAAAAAGGATCAAATAAAGTATTAAAATCTACGATGTCAATACAAAGTTTTGTGAAAAGTTGCTTTTCATTGAACCGCACGTTTAAATAGTCAGGGATGGAGTCCGGTTTTAGTTCATGTTTCAGCAACTCTTCTCTTATCTTCTCTATATTTAACTAAAATCTTGTTCTAAACCAATTTCGTTCAAATTTGAAATATATGTTTATCTTGACATATATAAACGATATAAGAATGCAAAAGTCCATAATTTTAGTTTTAGTTTTCTCATTAAGTCAATGAAGCGATTCGAACGTCAGTACTTGAATGCCCTAGAGATATCTGCCAGGAAGAGAACACGGTAGGGAAAACTACTACCCGTTTTAAGCTCCACAATGAACGAAGAGGTAAATAAGTCATACTGTTATCAGCAGTTCACAGTCGAATGATTTCATATATTGCTGAAGCATATGGATCTGATCAAGGCTTTGCAAATGATTACTTTTGAATCAGCGTTACTGATTGAACAACTTTAAATCCATCCAATCAGGCCTCTCCCTTTCAAGCCCGAGAGGAGCTCGTATTAGAATATAGGTTAGATGTTATTACTAAGGCTGCCTCTGTGGGGAGACAATGGGATTCTTATGAAATGCATTAAAACGTCAAAACATCATATTTCCAATTATAAAAACTAGCACTGCCATAGGAAGATAATGCCAAGGAAATAGATTTGAAACTCAATGCCCTTGTTACAGGACGATCGACCGAAACGTTTTGAGGGACATTTCTCATGACTAAAGAAATGACTGACTGCAGGTAAAGAGATTACGCCTATTGAATTCACAGTTTGACTCTGACAGATATGACCCATCCTTTAAGAAATGAAATGACAAAGATTAAAGAGATGATTTTTTACTGATCTAATCAAATCTGACATCACCTTTTTGAAGTATTCTAATCTTGGTCAAAGGGAAAGTTTACCTGTTTCTTCTTTGTTCATGCCTTTTTTATTAGTAAGAGTGATATTTTCATGCATGTTGTAAGACGTGTCAGAAAACTTCTGAGGTGGCATATACATGGATGTGAAGTTATAATAGCTTTAAAGTTATCTTAGATCTACAGGGAAACGGGATTGATTTGCCGTTGACACAGACATTCGATATTGAAATACCGAAAAATCTAACAAAAACCACATAAGGATCATCTATATATGCTAATTGTTAAAGAAACGTTTGAAAATGGTCACACACAAAATAAAATTCCCATAGCTAACAAAACCTACCGATATACTAATTTATAAGTCACCCAGTAATGATCGACTATGATTTTAACGTTGTATGTCGTTCCCGATTAGTTATAATTAAAGTAATTTTTGTAGGTACATTCTCATTGGTTTAATAAGGAATTCTATGAAAGCGGTCAAATGGGACTATGATGTTCAAAATGTTTTAAGATGAAAGAAATATCAGTCCAGAAACATTGACATTTGGTATTGCCTTGTTCCAATGTTTGTATTAGTTACTAGTAAAAGAAATGACTTGCGGTATGATTAAGATTCACCGTCGTTATAGGCACAAAATGATTCTACAAAGATTCAAACTCGTATTAATATAGGCTTTTCTGTTCAGAACGATCTGACAGTAGCCCCGTTTCTCGCATTTACATGTGCTGATTAGTGGTTTGTATTTACAATTTTTATCCATCTGTTAATTTATTTATAAATACATGATTTGCAATTAACAATTTGTTTGATTGTAATGCAATAGACTAGCAAATTGGCCATTTGGGATAATTCATTTCCAAACTTAGCAAGAGCTAATATATCCATAAAATCATTGGCCCTACATGTACAACATGGGGTACAAACATATATTCATTAATAACCTTGGTTACTATCCCAGCAAAGTCATTACATCCACACTGAAACATAAGCTGTAATATAGTGTACGGTTGCTAGATGTTGCATGTTCTGAGCATAAAACTTTGTAAATATAAATGGAAAATATTTCTAAATGTTAGCAATTTACTTGCATTATCCCTCAGCAGTGATATAAACAGGGTGCTAACAAAAATATTCCTAATAAACAATGGATATTCTGTTGAACAACATTTCACATTTCAGACCCCTGCATGTGATTAAAAAAAGGAACTCACCTGTCTTTGTTATTCAAAAGGGGTATGGTGGCATTAAGTAAAATCTTCGATCGCGAACGTCTGAAAATAAAAATCACTTTTTAAAAGTCTAAAAGATTAGAATATAGATTATATAAAATTTCAATCTTTTAACATGCAATTAATGAATAATGGTAGAAATATGACAATTTCAAATAAAAAAAAAAAAGAAATTCCAAAACTGTCACCATTTGCAATGGGTAGGAAATGTTTCACAAAATGTGTCAGGTGACGCTTAAACAATTTCAAAGTGAATGTTTAATACTATTGTACATAACTAACAAAATTCTCAATTAGATATTGATTAATCACGAGCCGTCCATATCATCGTCTCGACAAACAGTAACTTTAGAATGTCAAACTGAATCATGATTAAATTCATGTTATGAGGGGTAACCGAATCTGTCTAACGTGACGTTAGATAATATAACTACATGTAATCTAAATCCTTCTCATGTCATATGCATCTTTCATTTCCTGCGGACGTTGGAATCAGGTGTTAATCAAATCAATGCAGAATTCCTCAATAAAACCAATGCTTTTCAACGCATTATACATGTCTGAATCCGGTGTCCTTACAGCACCAAACAAACACAATAAAGGAAACTGTATTAAACGAAGTCAAGTTCTCATGATATGCAAGATCTTCTTAAAAGAGGGGATGTATAATATCAACAATGAGAATACATAGTATGCTATTTGTGGCACGAACGCTATAAGAATATTACGCTGTATGAGATGACAAGGATTGTCAAAAGCCCGCAGGATCAAACGTGAATGACTTTGTAGTCTACTTTACGTTTAGCAATTATACACTGACGGATTGAAACCAGTCAAGATCGTATATCATGATGAGTTCTTGGAGACTTTTGTCTCGAACCACAGAATAACAAAAAATGTATACGGTTTTTAAGGTTTCACCTCTTATAGATTAAAGATCACATCTATTAATATCAATGCTTAATGTCTGATATACCCAAAAGTGGGCTCAGATGAAATTAAAGGAACAGGATACCTTGATAGGATACCATAAAATAACATCAGGTCTACAAGACATCGTATTAATGATACAAAAACAATGAGAAAAGAGTTAAAGAAGTCTTCATGAACCTTGACTTCAACAAACGTTCATTATTCAAAAAATGAATACCTATGCATACCTCTTCTATCAAAGGGACAGATCTCACATAAACATAAACAATCGAATTTTTCAAATCCTTCTTATGAATCTTAATTATATAAATACACAGTAGGGAATGAACTTTGTAGAGCAAAAACATGACAACATTGCAATATATGTGAACTTGAAAGTGAACATTAACATGAGGTGCAGACAATATGAGACCAGGTGTAAGTACTATTAATGTGATGTCTTATTCATAAATATTTTTTCCCTTAAGAAGCACCCAAATCAAACGACATTTGATAGGATACATGGAAGTGTTAAAATACAGGGTTTTGGATCAGAAATTTAAAAGGAAAGGTTTTTTCACAACAACCAATTTAGTGATACAAAGAATTACGAATATCTATCACTGGTGGTCGTTTTCCTTAAAATATACACAAATATATAAGAAAAGAAAAATCATAAAAAATCAGCATGCAACTAATTATATGATTTTGATGTACATGATATGATTTATCGCAAGATGATCCTTTAAAGATGTAATGATATAGAAAGATTAAAGTATTACAATAATGATCTGATGAATGGTAACTAACATGTATGCGACATTATATTTCTTCATGCAACGTGAATCCTCATCGAAATCGCTAGTGCACCCGATATCTACATATTAGTTCATTAAATGTGATACAAATGACAGCTTTAAACCCTATTAACCTTTATACTTAACATGAATGATCATCCACCGACAAAACACAAGAAAAAATGATCTTAATTTAGTAACCGGTTTTCTGATTGAAATGATATTGCTTTAGATATTCATTAGGGGACTTATAATTATAGAATAATGATGATTAAAAAGATATTTCTTTGATGATTAATTGAAAAGTAATATTTATTGATTCAGTTCCATCAATCTAGATAAAACTAGCCGTAATATAAGACGTCCCGAAGTTCGTTATTATTGACGAAATATTACATCTAGTTTGAACTAATTTGCAGTTCCATAACAGCCTTGTTTTGCCATCGAATATATATGTCATCATTTCCTTACTGCAATATAATATCCCAAAGAAAGCTTATACTTTGTAACAATATTTGATATGGAAACTTGTGTATTAAATTCAATTCTTTATAGGCAGTTTGTTAGATGAACACCTGTACAAAATGCTGCTGAATTCATTAGGATGATAAAGAGTGCGGTGTGTTCAAAGGTAAGTTAAGCTAAAATAACCAAATCTGTTTACGTTATCTATTTGGGCCTCCTTTCATAAAGCCCTAAGGTGATCGTAAGTCCAAAAGTAACCTTAGTGCAATGTTTAAATATGAGAGTTAAGGTTTACCTTAGTAAAGGGAGCTTTGTGAAAGCAGGCCCTGAAGTTTTATTAAAAACGACAACTGCTTCTCCTCGGATAAGGTTAGAAATGTTAAGCCTCAAAGAAGTTCAACAAAGGAGATTCCATGATCTTTCGTATACAAGCTCCAGAATGCACATTGTCCTAATGAATAATATCACGTATTAAGCTGTAGCTTTATGCTATGGGAGAACTAGCCGCATTTTATAATGTTACTATGAATGGAAATAGGTCACGTAATACGAGATATTCATATGGAGCAAAATTGCAAATTGAAACCGAAAACGTAGCATTAGATTTCATTTTCATATTTACTTGCCATCAATCAAGTTCTAATGTCCCTGATTTTGAAACGCACTACATATATACTATAAAGCACAACAAACCAAGTTCCTCTGAGGACATGTTTTTTTGTGATAGTCAACTTAAAAGAGGTGTAACGTTTCTTTTGGTGTTCAGTTTATAACCCTACTGAAAACATTCAATAAGTTCAGTAAATGCTGAAAGGGGAAACTGTTTTCTAAGTGTTGGTATTCAGAGTCACACTTTCATTTTCATTTACTCAATATTTTCCTTTGTATGGTAAAGCAAAACCTGCTTTACAAATTGCAAAACATTTGATTTTATATGGTATAGAATTTTTATCTATGAAAACAATGTTACCAAGGTTTATTACTCAATATTCATTATTCATCGGAATAGTCTGTCATGGCTGCTATTTGATACCGGAAAATAAGTCCCGAAATCCCCAAGAGGACATAACTTTATTGACTGTCATGTAATAAAAGGTCGGCAACTCATCAAAGCAACAATAGAGCTTTCAGTCACATAGACTTAAAAGTTGTGTACGCCGTTATCAACATTGAAACTACAAATTACAGTTTATTGATGACAAAATACATCAACATGTGACGTCAGGGTGTAAAGGAAATCAAACGCAACTTCTTTCTTTCAAAAATGATGTATGGTTAGCTTGATCAATTAATGATATGGAATGTATATATAATATTTAAGGTGAAAGTTCAATCAAGTGTAAATCGAAACATGTAGGAGAAAATGTTGTGTGCTGTTGTTTTTTATCAACGCTTTTCATGTATACATATATAGATGTAAAAGTTAAAAGTTCATGGTTTATGTATCAAATATTCTTTAAAAAGATATAACCCAGTTTTTTTTACCGTGACATGTATGTCATGATCATAACTTCTAGGCAATAAACGACTTATTTGATATCAAATTCATATCGTCGTCGAAGCTATTAACGTTCAACATAAACCGATTGGCAAACTCAATTTGATCAGAGTACTGATATTAACGAGTTTTTACCCTATATTTGTTATTGATTGACAACAATCTAGGTTAATTGGAGGGCAACGATCATTTAATTACTTAACCTTTACAAATGTTAAGCTTTTAACTTTCATGTAGTGTGTGACATACCAACAGAACATGAGCTAGTGTTTCTTCTTCATACGACTAATATTTACCCACAGGCATCATCAACATGACCATGCAGGTTTTTTCTAGGTCGAGTATTAAACTAACATTTTATAGAGCATGTGATTTATCTAGTATTTTCCCCTGTTAATTGGTGCTGATTTTCGACCCTTCTTTCTTTTTTGTGATACACGTAATCTGGTACCAGTAATATAATTGATAAGATTCCTTTTAGAATGAAAATTGTACAACTGTCTTCTTGTATTGATTAAACTTTTTGCAATATTCGTAATTGCCATAAATGTTTGAACCATGTAACATTTCAAAACTGGAAATACAAAACGCAAGAAATGACTTACAATTACATACAGACGTTCAGAAATTTATTGCCAGGTTTGCTCAGTAAAACATTTTAAACCAGGATCTGAGTCATATTGCAAGAAATAAAAGAGCTAATTGAAATTTTGCAAAAGAGTTGATTGCATTCATTCAACTGATTGCATACCTCATTCATTAAACGCAGAAGTAAATTATTCTAAATATCTATTTTTTGAATGCCAGGGAAATGCTATGCTTCTTACCAATCCAGCGAAATGGCGAAACTTTTCATTTTCATTTAACGATGAATATGTCAAATATATAAAAATGAAATCTTCAAATTTGTGACAGGTCAAAGAAGCGGAATAAAATACTTCACGATGTAGCAAACAAATCCACACACTGTAAAATTTCAGAAGACAATCGAAAGGACTATGTATAGCATGGCAAAAGATTTTGATCTTAAACTTTTATACTAAGACAAAAAACTGACACTTGTTGAGAAACATTTACCATACCTGCACAAAATAACTCCAAAAATCATTCCAGCTTCATGTCGTATATTTTTATCCATAAGTAAAGATAACAGAAAGGATCGAACTATTTACTCATGTCAATATGAAATAATCTGACATCACTTTCGCGAATGTGGCCTTGGCACATCCTTGTCAGTACTTGAAACAAAAGGCTTCCTGCTTCCTCTTTATAACGGCTTTTCCTCATCAAAAACATATTATCATACACGTAGCAGAGCATGTGTCAGAAAACATGCAGTAACTTTAAGTATACGTTGTAGTCAAATTTCTTTAACCAACTCATGAGAATCAGACATACATTATTTGACCAGATATAAAATACCTGTTAAAAATTTGGATGCTTTATTTCAAAACCAAAACTAATGCAGACAGGTTAGATTACGCGTCACCATAAAGAATCTACTTGCTTCGAGTTTCGCTTGCCTAAGATATAAATCTTGTTATCATGGCTAACTACTAATATAACATCGAACATTCTTGAGCCCTACAGCAACATAACTTCATAAACTTTTTGTTAAAAATTCAAATTTTTATCTGAACGAAGGATGTTTTAACAGGGGAAAATATACACGTAAAATTATTTGCTTGAAAGAGAGCACACATGAACATTTGAAGATTTGTTAATGCGGATAGAGATCACGAGCTCATGTTTAATATGTCAGGATTGAAAATGAAACCAAAATAGAAACTTTGATTAAAACATCTTTCTCCTGTGTTGATGCACTCAGAGTGTTCCATTATCAGGTTTCCTGTGTCGTGTCTGGTCACTTTAATAGCTAGGTAAGAAGAAAGGATTTTGTCTACGGTTGTAATTATACTACCACTTAGAACAATAGCTCAGATCTCTTTCTGGTTTTTTTGTTGAGACTTTATCTAATATCTGTTGACGTTATATCTGTTACAATTACAATTTGACCGAACAGAAATGAACATTTGCTGGTTAAAAACTTACTAAAACTGCAGGAGTATGTTTGGTTATTAACTACAAGGGCAATTACAAGACGTCCGTATTTTCAATACAATGCTCTAGAGCAAAATATCACTTTTTCAATTTGTCGTCACGTTATAAACAATGCTCAGTTCGTCTACATGATGTTATGTTCCAAATGCGCCGACTGCAATTACCTGCCTGTGCTGGGAGTTGATTTTGATGATTTTCTTTGATTTTCCAACTTCAGTAAGAAACAAAAAATCATATTCTTGCTCATGATGTACTATGTTTACGACACTCGTGCCTAAATATCATTATATCCCTCGCACTCGCTCGGATTATACTATGATTTAGACACTCGCGTCGTATACATAGTATCTCATGGACATGCATTCACATAATATCCTCTATTTAGGTTTTTGAGAATCATCAACAACACTGATCTAAGACGGATGAAAATCTACACTTGTTTGAACTGACAATGATTTTACAAAGACATATAAATATTAGTCAATCAAGAACATGACATACAAGACAGAAGTATTTTCTTATCTACATGTATGTAAATTCGTCTCATCCCTTAACGTTGATCGAACTAATCGATACAAATCGATGTAGAAAGAAAATTTGATCTAAAAAAGGTGAGTTGCTGCAAGGGACAAATATTCGATTGAAAGAGTGTTTCGTTATCAAAACTCCTGTACGTGAATACAATATAATATTCTATTCTATTTTGAGACTAACTACACGACTGTATGTCTTCATATGTCTTATGACAAGAGGCTTAGTACTAGGGACTTGAGCGTGGTATCTGGTCTCACAAATGTAGGTATACATTACAAACAACCTTATATTTTCTCAAAGCCACAAAGCTCTTACAAATATGTGTCCTCAGTTTTAGAATATATGATGTTAATGTTTGCCTTGTTTGCTTATTGACACTTCTGTGTAATGTTGAGAGTCGTGACAAGATAACTGATCTGCTGACCAACCCAGCAAATATTGATAAGGTTGGAAATAGAAGATTTGAAACTCAAGGCAATTGATGCACATGCATATGTGTATGCAATAGAAACAATGAAAGGCGCTATTATGAAAATATATAAGCTGGTTTCTATATGTTTGAACAAATAACTTACCCATCATTACAATTAACAAAGACTATTTGCAATCAAAACATGATCATGTGAGGTTGAAGTTCCAGGCTAATCGCTTCTACTAATGTATCAAATCATGTAAACGTAACTATTTGTACGTTAGGTGTTTGTTAACTTGCTATATTATACATCATTTAACAATATATAACCTATTGTCTATTATATTAACCAAAGGGATTTCATGCCTTCATTTACTTTCTGCAGACAATCACTAGAATATTGAGGATATATTATGATGTGCATTTACGTTAATGATACCTTTTCAAAATAACATATATAACAGTGTCAGTAAGTAGTTTGAGATTAGATTAATGCACATAACGCAATCATCAGAGGAATCGTACTTAAAGTCTCAACTGCATCCATTTGCATCAGAAAATGCAAAACTTTCTAAAATTGATTCGCAACCAGCAGTTTTGTATTTCTGGTTATACTGGACAAATCTTACATTATCACAATATCAAATATAAAATTCTAATACCAGGTTTAAAAAACGCTTTCCACTTGGTACATTAATAGAAATGCTTAAAAAATCACTAAAGGCTAATGCAAGCCACTTATATGTAGTAAATTAATTAAGTTCATACATGTTCATCGTTTTGTCGAAGTCAGAAAAATTGCATCACATCACATCTAAAAATAGAAAATATCGATGAAAGCAACTTTTAACATAAAATGACTCTTTTTAAAGAACGAAACTAGCTAAAATTATCAGATAAAAATAACTTAGTACAACGAATGATCCCTAAAACACTGAACCACTAATTTTTTTATAAACATTACCCTTGTTCGCTTCAGAAAATCGAAGCCAGTAGAATCAAACTTTTAAAATATATATTTTTTAACTTCTAAAATTTTAAAATTGTAATATACAAAGATCATGATCTATAGCTGAGTGGCATGCAACTTAAATACACTATTTAGCGAAAATATTAAATACCATATGTTATTAGCCTTCACTTTGCAAAGAGGCCGTAGTTCTTGCTGTTCGTATATTGTCTGTCCAATCTGTCTGTATTGTGAAAACATAATGCCAATTCTATATGCGGGATTTATGGCGATTGCTAGTATCTTTGATTATGAGCAGTTATTTGAATTTAGTGCTCTGTGATTCTGCACAAGTAGCATGCTCATGTTCTTTCGCAATGCGTTTTAAGTCTTAAACACATACTAAGGTCACTTTAAGACAATGGTTAATGTTAAAATTCATGTTTGAAAATGATTCAAAACGTTTCTTTTGCCGATGAGTTTGAATTGAACAATAATGTTGAAGTTTCTTTCATTCACAATCAATGATCTTATGAACGGTAATTTGTGATGAACATTGTTAAAAGCTATTCAATCATTGTAACACATTCCACCCCCGAAACGATTTATTGAGCCCAGCTTTTCTAATTAGAATTTCAGTTCTTTATGAAGAAATCATGTTGATAATTGCTTCACAAATCAGGTTTTCTTGAGCTCCAATTAAAGAAGTCCTTGTAGCTTTTAACTTCCTTTCTGGAAAGTCTTGTTATTTATCATGAACTTCTTTAATTTCTGGTTGATTCAAATGGCATCGGAGTCTTGCCATCAACAGTACCTTTTGCAAAGGAACTTGTATTTCCATAGAAACGGCCAAACATCTCTGAGTGGTTCCTTTGAGGTTCTTTCAGGTTTACAAATTACCATTCTATTAAGGACACTTTGTCATGTCTGCCGTTCAATGTAAAACACACGGGGACGGTCCCGTAATTGTTGATAAAATGCAAGCTTACGTTTGCAAGCATACATTGATAAGATACCAGTTTACAAAACCTCAAGACCTCAATTGAAATTTCCCTGTTTTATATAAGAATTCAAACGATTTTCATTGAAAATTATTAAATTTGATAAGTTGTTATGTAAATTGTTCACATGTTTATGGGTGTTATTGCAACAGAACATAATAAAAACCAGTAATATGATATCATTTACATAAATGTTCATAATTTGCTTTTGTTCCTCATTTCAGTTCAAATTATTAAATCAGGACTGAAAGTGAAACAACAATGAATACTCAATAAACGTGAGATAACATTGCATCCATGCGGGATTAGTCTAACCATGCCGATGAGTTGAAATGGATCAGCCAAGAACGTTCGATAGTCAATAACTCAGTTATTTGGTGTAATACCATCAGTCTGGGTCCTCCACATGTTATTGAACAGTTTAAGCAGATACATCTAATGAAAAACAATCTTTTTACATCAAAGACAAAGAAATTACATCTACTCAAATACCCTGATATACAATAGTCAGGTTTTCGTTAAAATCAATAAATTTACATAAAGGAATGCTGTGTTTGCAATATCAGTTACGAATAAATACTCGTTATGCTTATCATTTATCCATTATAGTTCCTCAGGAACATTGGTCTTTTAATGATTCTGGTACTAAGTTGATAGTATGTTTTTTTTTAACAATAAAGATTTAAATATGATTAATAGATTGATTCACTATGCAATACTTTTCGATAACACTTTGATAAACATTTACACTTGGTAACCTACAAGAGAAAATGGAGGTAAACGATACGAACATTTTAACGTCTGCAGCATACGAAAATCTCTCTAAGAAATCAATTTCACATAATATTTATTGGGCCAAAGTAGTATAAATTAACCTCAGCTTAAGCTTAATCTTACGCTAAGGGAGACTATCGGTTGCTCTACATATATATACAAATCAAAAATGTCTTTGTTTAATATGTAGTTAAAAGTTGTGTCTACGGGAGCTTTACACCAGATTTGATATGGATGCACATGTTGTATTAGATAAGTGGAATGTGTTAAATAACTGAAATACCCTGAACCATGTTATTATCATGCATACATAAGTAAGTGTGTATGTAGATTCAATGAATAAAGTGTATACGCAAGGAACTACGTTTTTTTCCGTATATAAAAAATGATAATAAAAATTTAAGTTTTCACAATACCCCAATAAAGACAAACCCTAACTATTGCTTTAAACAATACATTAATGTATTTACCACATCTGTACACTTTGTAGTTTTCTAGGGGTTCTCATGATGAGGCAAAGACTATTGTACAACCTTGATAATGACTGGTACATTGAAATGAAGGGCATTTTTGTCTTTTGTTATCGTCTCATTCACGAACACTTGAAATATAATAGAATAATTTTGAACATGATCAGTAACGTCATTTACATTGTAAATTTTTTGTAAATTTCAAGCATATTTTCTGGAATAACCAGTGAAATACCATATTCTGTGTCTCAATACAATGTATTGTTATTACAGATTACCCCGCCCACAGCGTGATATATAAATGTAGCAATTATCTCTATACTTCGATCCGGACTCTTCTTTTTTAACAAGATCTGATAAACTATAAAAACTATCCCGATGACACGTTTTCAGGTCATTACTAAATAAACATATAGCTTAGCTCAATAGACGATGTTTTGAAACAACCATCATCCGTAGATGTGCCTTTTTAATTCCTTTGGACTTTTTTCTCAAGGGGCACACAAGATACATTTCAGTTTCATAGTCATCTTGTTTTGAAAAAATGTATTACAAATTATTTGAAAAGCTTGTAAAGATTTTCAACAACAATTGTAGATGCTTAGGACTGACAGAAAAATAAAGCTTTAAAAAACTGTTGAAAATACTTCAATGTAGTTCTTCATTGAGGAGATGATAGTTACTGGCCAAGCTGTCCCATTTTTCCACTCGCAATTTGTTCATCATCAAATTATAAGAACTAATTGAAAACGAAATGGCCCTAAAGTAGTGACATAATCAACTGGAATGGCTTTTTTTTCATATGCAACTTGTGATAAGATGACACAGGGATTGTTCCTTTAAATTAAGACAGATACCACGTACTTCCTGTTTTATGAACATATATTGGAACATATCACCTTTATGCCATTTACCCATTTACATGAAACCCGGGTAAAAACCATTCCCATTTATTTCCTGCATTAAAAGGGCTATTGTTTTCTCTTTTTGCTAGAGTAAAATTACACACAAGTATATATTACACCAATGTACTTGAAGTATCTTAAATCAATATTATAATGAGCATTCTATTATTATCAAAGATACCATTCTGATTCAAACCAGAGGGTCAAATTATTCTGATTCTGACTGACAATATGTACAAACAGGTCAATGAGGCATCATCGCGGCAATGTAGGGTGTATTGGGGAAGGGACCCTATATGGTCTCAAGGCATTCTACAATTTATTAATGGTCAACGATAATCCTGAATAACAGGCCGAAAGGTATCTAAATTGTAAACAGGAGACAGAATCAATAAGTTACTGGGTTTCGCTTTCCTTGCTTAATGATCAACACACTTTCCCGGTTTTAACTAGATAAAATGGATTATTCAGATTCTACCTAAATACTTTTATATATGGCAAAAACAAGCTACAGCAAATATTTAAGGATGAATGAACAACATCAAACCAAAAGGCATATACATTGTTAACAGGGCCAATAAGCAACTGGGTTTCCTTGCTTATTCTGTTTTAAGGAAACAGTCACTGTGTTCTACATTTGTGTTCCTATCAGTTATCAGACTAACATGTCAATATGTTATATAATCGATAATTAATAATAATGATTACATTTCATACTTCGCATCCAGAGAAAGTAAAACGAAAAAAGGAAAACGAAAGTAGAATGAAAAAAATATGACAATGTTCATTAATTGAATCAATTATTTTCCAGCGGGCGAAAACAAATAATATCATTATGGGTATAAATGAGTATCAACAGATAATTGAATTCAGGACAAAACAAACCATGAAAAGATATGTACATTGATTATCATTTATTTACAAATATCAAACACACCTGCATTAATTTCCAAAGAGCTGACTGACATCTTTGCACGTAACCTTTGTTACAAATACACCATATATCTCCTAGTGGCGACAATTGTCAAAATCTTTTCGGTCTTTCCCTCTTTCAAATGAAAGATAAAATGCATCTGAATTTTCCTTTGTGTAAAACAACTATAGACTTCACAACATAATTTGGGTAAATATTGAATGCTTAATTTGAATGCTGATAGAACAACCTTATTTTGATTGACACAAATGAGTATCTTCGTCTGCAAAACGAATACAGTATAGGCGGATATGGGTTGTTGGTTCAGGGGGATCGACGCCTCCCCCTTCCTCCTTATGAAAACAAATGTCAAACATCGACCTTCGATAGTGACTCCCCTCCCCGCTTTTTAATATCCCCTTCCTGGTTCCGCAACTGCACAGAGTTTACGTTAGAGATTTTGACCGCATAATTTCTGTATGGATTGAATGCTACACTCATTGCCGAGGTCGTCTTTTTAAGGGACTTTGTTGGGATTGTTTCATCTCGTAGTGTTTACGGAGTTACATATTACTATGAAGCTTCAACGTAGTGACGTCAACGTAGTATCTCCTTTATTTAGTATTATTTAGGCGATATACCTACGGGAGAAAATCTTGTAGCTTTCATAGAAAAACTGAAAGGTAATAATCGTCTTTTGTATTTATTTTTATTTTGCGTTTCGTTTTGGGCCAGTATATAATGTTATATGCCGACAGTAAAGCCCCTTTATTAAAAGAAGGACAAAATAATGAAAAAGATCAACAATAATGACGTTTTGGAGAACTCAAAATATATCTTTGTGCAACTATCTAAATCATAAAAACTCTTCATACCCATCAATGCAATGAATGTCTTCAGTTTTCCTCAAATTGCATTTTTCATACTTGTTAACTCATACCATCACTTTACAATATGAATGAACAGTGACTTTTCCCTATTATCATCTATACAAACATTTACTATTGAATATAAATCAATACCATGATTTGAGTTATACTGCACCGTATGAGCTGTAACTAAAGCTCTCTAGCGTGATCCAAGATAATAGTTTAATAACTACACTATTTCCTTCTCATTTCATATGCAACTTTCATTTCCGTTGGATGGTCAAATCAGGTGTTAATCAAGTTTCTTCTGAAGGCGATTTTGTTTTTGTTAGCATAAAAGCTATAACTCAAGTTCAATGATATGATTAGTAGTCTGCGGTGAGAAAATCGTGTCATTTATTTGTTTCAACTTTATTACTTAAATCCGTCAATCTTAATGATTGAGATTAATTAGAGATTTTAACTTAGTATCATTATCTAAATATCAGAAAGTATCATTTGTCTAGTCTAATCCTTTTGGAGTACTGGTTTTTTTGATAGAATACTTTTGCAAGTATATGTAACAGTAAACTCAAAAGACAATATTTTCGAAATTAAAACGAAAACCAGCAAAAAGTGGGGAAAAAGTTTATGATGGATGACTCTGTACGTTTATATGCGTATGAATTTCATATTGTTTGTCATTATCAGTCTTAAAGCTCCGATCAGAAAGTGTGTTTCTTTATACCACAGATAAAGTTTATCGAAGGTATAGAAAAGCATTCCCTGTCTGGTGTCTTGCCTGTTTTTTTTATCACGTGTAACTGAACAATAATTTGAAAGGTAATTTCAAGTTGCAACTTGGATGCCATACACCTGCCAAATAAAAGTTATTTCATTACGTTCGAACTAAACTAATATCGTATAAGTTGGTATTTACTTAAGATCGTCTCTTTCAACCATCATTCATCTCATTTTTTGAGAAGATGGAAATAAAACATCAATCTGATTGAAATATAGTCCAATTACATAATGCAAAGACAATATGTAGTACGACAAGAACACATCTGACAAACATTATTGCAAGATTTTTAATCCAAAATGAAAAAGCCTCAAATTACTTGATTGTATAATAAATGTGACAACTCGATATACCTTTTGTGCTACAAACGAACGATATATTAAAATTTTAACAAATGGTGTCTTCATTTATTGATATCTGCCTATATTGTGTTAAAATAATAGTTAATTGCTGAATAAAGAAATTAATTTTCTAATTTTGACTCCATACCTCATTTTTAAGTCAGCAGCTGTATTGACAGAGTTATCTTTATGAAAGTCTCTAATGTTTTCCACTGCGACATTTTTTAAAAGAGTTTGTTCTCTTTATAATTTAATGTGCCAAATAAGATACATCTATTGATAAAACTCGACAGGAAGGCATACATTTGGTTTTTATTTTATATTTCAAACAAACTATTTAGACATGTCACTAGTTTACTAAATAAGTTGATTTTTTTCTGAGAAGGTTTCTGAAAAGAAAATGCATTCATCAAGGAAAAGAAACTTTGCCAGGAGACACAAAATGCCATTTAACTATATCAGTGACTGGTAGGGTCAGATACAAAGGCCAAATAAACTATTAATTTGAAACCGAACGTAAAACGTCGTTTCAAATTCTACTTAAGGAGGATTATCATTTGTCATAACAACGACCACCCACCAAGATAATTAGTCTAAAGAGATTTAATGGCATTGGATTAGATATGACAATGCGCTCAATGTTGGTCTTTGGTTTCATACAAAAATATGTTTTAAAATTGGGAAAGTGCAGAACAACATTTGGTGCACATTGCAAGGTGTTTCAGGAAACGTTTTGATACCCTTAATAATACATCCTTATTTTGCAATGTATTAGATAATTTTGATTTCAAGATGCTTTTAGTGCACAAAAACAAATACATGAAAATATGTAGCAGAAGAACAGCAATATTCTACTTACAAATGCCCTTGAGAGTCTATGTTTCTGATATTTAATGACAGGGGAGGCTTCATAAAAACACAGAACATAGCAGATGATCACAGCATTGCAAAACATGCGAATCTTCTACACAATTTTAAAAATATCTACTCTTATCAGAAGGCATCTCTAAACCAATTCTAAAATTTAGAACTTGCAATCACAAACTTCCAATAGAAACTGGTAGATGGCAAAATATCATAAGAGAAGAGAGATTATGTAGTTTATGTGATTCACTTTTGATTGGAGATGAGTTTCTTTATATATTTAAATGTCACTACTTTGCAGATCTACGTAGGTCATTGTTTCAAGAATATCATTTAACCTGGCCTAGTATGTATAAGTTTCGTAAACTTTTCAAAAGTAAAATTTCAACTCTCAGAAAACTTTCCAAGTTCATTAAGACTGTTTGTAACCACTTTGATGGTTAATTTAATTCATGCAGTTATCTTGTTGTACATGTTGAATGTACTAGATGTGGATCATTCTTAAGTAATAAACGTGTGATGATGATGACGTAAACATACAATTTAACACTTGATGATGAATGTCAAAATCAAGACAATTTTGGAATATATTCTTCGTATTCTGAATATCAAAATCATTATCATTTTTATGCCAATAATTTACTTCATCTAGTTCATTGAAGTTCTTATATGTTCCAGTGACCGGCAATCTATCTTTTTATCTTTATATGTTGTAAATATGTAATTTGGATCTTGGATTTCTAAAATGTTTCTGATTAAGCTTCCTAAAATATTACATAAGAAAATATAGACCAACTTTAGGGCATCATTTTATCACATAAACATAAATTCACAATTTTCTTTGATTTCTTTGATTTCTATGATTACATAGAGTAAGCTTGGCATAAGTAACTGATGATGGGCGCGGTGGCCGAAACGTCAGGAAAGGGATAGTTAGCTTAATGTGGCGGTTTCGAGCTCGCCTGTGACAGGGGGTAAAACATTTGAGCCAACTCTGAGTGCAGACTATTTCACAGATGTTACAATCTATGGCTGCACAAGTTGTATGATCCCAAGGGAATTGAGAATGCGAACACGTGTGACATAAAATCGATCTCTTGTACGTATATATGTGTCTATGTATGTATGATGTATATATGTAAGATCATTAAAACTGTAATGATGTGAGCAAACAACCACACAGCTTACTTTTTGAACTCAAAGATAGTAATCACAAATGTGGAATCAATAAACGTCCAATCACTACAGTAAATATCCTACCAGGACCATGGTTCGCGTATCAACATATCTAAATCCATATAATCCGAATATATAGATGTAAGAGTATTACAATTCTTAAATATCCCTTAGATATCTAAATCTAATGATAAATGAAAACTGGACGACCTCAGTCAATAAGTACGATGACGTTAGTACCGACCTTAAATTCATTATCAAGTCACGAAGTATTCCAAGAGGGTTGGATTTGCATGCCTCGGGTTTAATTTCAGACAGTTTTGCCCACAACTAAACCAAAAACAGAACAAAACGATAGCATAGCTTACACCATGCTCTGACGTCAAAACCATCCTGTCAAGCAGGATGTAGGTCAACTTTGATGCTCTTTACCATTGTCCCTCAATAGGTCAAGAGGACGCCATATTGTGCTGGTTTCCATTGACCGTCAGCATATGTGTCATTCATTTTCACATATTTATCATCCACATTATAAACACATGTGTGTTTGAAATACATACTTTTGTATTTTTCTTTTTTGAACGTGTATTATTGAAAAAATATTGGAAAATTGAAGTAAATTGCAGTACTTTTGTTTTGTTAAACGGGTCGCTTTGTAACTTTCACAAACTTTGCTATTAGATTAAATCAAATTCTTTATCATCTTCAGATGGTTATTTGATTCTTCTCACATATTGCATAAAAGTTGCATTACATTAATTAATATTTATTATGATATTCTATGTTAAGCAATGAATGTTTTTAAATTATGGCCACGCCGATTATTGAGCTTGATATAACAATGCGTGAAGTAAAATTGTGAAAAAGTTATGATTTTGGTGAGCGCTCTGATTGAAATGGCGAATTTAAACTAACCGTTTTCTCACGACAAAGATTTCAAAACAAAATTTCAAGAAACAAAGAGAGAACATCTAATTATTGTTGCAGATCTAAGGAACGCGCAGCGAAGTCACACAACTTTCTCTAAATAGTACAAATCATGGTAAACTCTATGTTAGTGTGTATCTATATGTTCATTATGTGAAAGAAACAAACACGGACTACAAATTCTCCATTGCAGCGAACAAAGATCTCATCGTAAACATGAGAGCCAGTCGACGAATTTAATGGAACTAAGTCCATTAGGGCATTTCCTTTTAATTTCCGTCTAATGTTCTTGGTCAGCTGTCATTATCACTAACAGAAAAGCTGTAAAGCAACTGGTTCTGCGACCCCTATTAAAGAAGATGTATACATAAGTTACACCTCTCTGTTGGTTAACAACATAGATGCTTCTTTGAAAAACAATAATTAAACAGTATATATAGTGCATATCATTTTATGTCACAATTGCAATGTATTTGACGCACTTATCCAATGTGTTTTCCTTGGGAAAATGTGTAAAATTTGTATATTTTTTCAATTGAAGGATGACATAAAAATGTAAAACTATTTGATATGCCATCTGTATTTTTGGTAGAGAAGAATTATACTTAAAGTTTTTTTCATTCGATTCCTTATCAACAAACCTAATTACAATTGTTTGAGTTCCTGAAACACAGCAGAGTTTCAATGGAGCACTGCATATTTTTTGTATCTATTCCGTAATCATATTAAGTCCACAGATGTAAAGAAAAGTCTTCAACTTCATTGCAATTCCCATATCAATTATGTCTTAGCATATTTCGTGATGAATATTAGGTGGATTTTTTAACTGTTAAGAGTATCATTTAGACAAAACACTGCTAACTTTTTTAAGCTAAATTTTAATTTTAAGCTAAATACACTTATGGTAGAAAATATTTTCAATTTCAATGATCTTTCAAAAAAATCATTTTTGTTTCCTGATTGAAATAAGATATTAATTGTATCTAATTCTACGTGGTTTTTAGTCAGAATTCTGACAACCTCTTTAAGAAGGATTAAAATTTAAGCGCCACCATATTTCGAAATAATAATAGAAATATATATACTTGATTAACGTTAAGCCGTACACTATGGTGAATACTATTAGAATAATTTAAGATTAATGTATGATGAAATGCAGATTTTTTAATAGATATATTTGGAGATCTGCTTTAAAAAAGTCTAGAGAGTTTGAAAGTTTGATGTTGGTTAGGAGTGGCTACCACAGGTGATAGGCTTCAAGAGATCGTCTCCCTTGTGATGCAGGACTGAGCAGAGAGACTCTCAGCAGATACTGGGAGTTAATAATAACTGCAAGAATCATTGTTCTAAATTACCCTTCATGTTTTGGGCGACCAGAATTTAGACTGTTCGCTGTTTGTCATTCGTCATTTGAATGACGAATAGCAAATTTTTTTGCTTTCGTCTTTCATATTCGATGATATCTGTATGACGAATAGCAAATTATTTTGCTGTTCGTCTTTCATATTTTGCTTATATCTTAATGGCTAAAAGCAAATTAATTTGCCTTTCGACTTTCATTTTTGAGTGCAATATAAATGACCAACAGAAACAATGTTTTGCAAACATAATTCCTAATCTTCATCAAAAGTCCAAGGATTAGCTCCTAGAGCCGTCACTTTTAGTGGGAAAAATTTTCCTCTTGAATAGACGTCTCTCAGAAGAACAAAAACCTCTTCTTCCATGTTTTGTTCTGAGTATTCGTTTTTGATTCCCTCTCGGATAACTGCTGACTCGTTGTTCTAAGTTATACAGATGAAACGGAAGACTTTGACTATCTGTTCGAATTATTCATGAAAGATATAATCAAAAAACATTTTGACGATGTAAAATACCAAATGTTGTATATATGATATGTGATAATATTTTTTTTATTCCATTCCTCGCTCCTTTCTTCTGCACAAATTAGCGAAAACAACCGCCACAAGCCTGTTATGATCAAATTGACATGTTATCATATTTGATTAAGAAGTTAGCAAGATAGCACAAGTGGCGCCAACATTTTTTCAACCAGACAACAACTTAACATTTTCATCATAAATCAATAATTAAGGATAAACGATTTTCTTAAAAGGTACGCAGTTACTTATAGTAAGGTTAACGCACCGACATGATTAGAATCATAAAAAAAAGAACTCGAAACATTTTCAAGGGGATAGATGATAAACAAATTACTTTCTAAGTGACTGAATTCGTTAATTTTGATTTTAAAAAAGCTGTTTAGTATAGCGGTTTGAAAATATGGTAAAGGTGAAAAACTAAAAGGAAACAGAAAAGGGATTAAACATATTTTACTTATATACAACCTCTATGATTCAATCATACGCAAACACACATAAACAACTAAACTCAGTAAGGGTTCAATCTGATATCAACATATACTTGAATTCAAGATTCATATGTGAAAAATGTTGGTCAAGGTCACCAATCTCTATGGAAAGCCCTCTCTCAATTCAATGAACCGATGTGCAAACTAATGAAGAATATTCAAATCGACAATTTCAAAGTTATTTTGTTCTTACATGTGTTTGGACGAACGGACAGCCGTCGCTAGAATCATTTCCATCCCTTCGCAAAGACCTATTTCCTTTTCATCTGACATTCAACTTTCATTTTCGAGTCGAGTTCTAATCAGTAATGACAGAGATATTTCTAGCTTAGACGTTAATGGCAGAAGTTGATGAACGATGACATTTAATTATTGTTGTACACTTTGTCAATTTATGTTCTAAACGAAATATCCCTATCGACACAGAGGATAACGTATGGTAAATTTTCACTTAATACATGTTTATATGTTGTATAAGTTTGAAATAAAATATTTATAGCAAACGTATGGCAGCCAGTAAAAGTTGTACAAATTAAGCAGTTTATGAGAAAATATAATGTTATCATTTTGTTAAGTTACAGCAATTAGACTACTTAATCGTTTCTGATTTAGAGTCAGACATAGTGAATCCATTGTTTGTAAGAAAACCCAAATCCAAACACTCAGTCAAACTCTTTCTTGAAGATCAATAATTGTCGAGACAACAACCCACCAAGATAAGTAAATTTCTGATCTTTAATGACAGAACATTTGATATCTCAGTACTCTGTACTCAGTATGGTTGTTCTTAATTTCAGTCTGTGGTATCATTACATACACAAAGGGCGAAAGATAATTACAACCTTTAGAATAACCTGATGTGTGATAACAGTTGGATTCCTACTTAACTTTAAATACCGGTAAACAGATTTATGAAGAATAAGATAGAGGATCTGAAAGAACTAATAAAAAATTATTTCAAGCTTTTATGTAGATCAGGAATGACTTTAGACACAACGTTTTGATGTATTGTGTGTTTCTTACTGACATCAGGGACAAAATAAATACACTACATAGCAGATGATCTGAAACATGACACATGTCAATCTTTTGAAGAACTGGTACTATTGGCACTAGATCCCTTGATCAGGAGCAGTTAATGATGCTCACAGTGTCAAAGATTTGTTTTAATTTCAGTGTAAATCGGTATAATGTTTTCTGAAACACTTACTCGGTTTAAGGCTTATGTTAATATATATATATTTTCAACAGTTGAAAAGACTTGTACACAAGTCGAAATGCGACGCATCCAGTCATCATTAAAATGATATCTACAGCAAGTGTCGTCTGAAGTATTTCATTTTTTCAAATATACATTTACTTCACGTGCGACCTTTCATCTTTTTACCTATATATATATATATATATATATTCTTTTATAATATTTTGACGCAATTTAAGCAATCATATGAAAACAAATGTAATGTTTGCTCACAAACAAATTGTTTCACTTCCGCTTTTAGGACATCCTACGTCATTAATACATCAACGAATCAAGGTCCAAGAAGATGCATTATTTCAACAACATCCTTTATTTACTTAAGTTATATCTAAACATTCTAGTGGAAAATCATCTTAAAACTGCGATTTTAGCACCCTTTGTGTGTTTGATGAGGTATAAGGAACTAGTAGTCAGTTCCCAGGTCTGTAAACTTGCGTATTCCTATTCACAAAGCATAGGATTTATAAAACATTCAAAATCAACTTTATCCGGCAGCAGTTTTTTCGGGTTTTTCTTTTGCTCTGAAGAAATATAGTTAACGTTTCTTCTGCCGGTGAGCGTATGCGCCGATCACCGATAACACTTTTCTCTTTTGTTGAATCTAAACGATCAGATGTTGGAAAAGACTTTCAAAGTTGTGCAAATGTTAATTGTTACCATTAATACACACATATTTCTGCTTAAACATTTTAACAAACTGAGTAATACACATTGTAGACACTCGTGAGCCACACGCTCACCCACACAGAATGATTTTCTCCATCGAGCTTTCAAGCACAAACAAAGTCAAGAGTGGTTCAAGTATGCACTAACAGACAAAGACACCCGCCAAGTTTGATTAAGTGGGACTTACATGATCAAAAGCAAAGAGTCTTTTCCATTCTTAATCCTTAGATAAAATTAAACCTACCTACCATAGTAATCAACGACCAAAGTTCATATCAAGCGAGCCAATCAATAAGGTGATACCGTATTGCAAAATATCTAAAAGTCAAACTGAAGTTTAAAAAATACCCCACAATCCAAGGGCTGATTGAAGATAATCAAACAGTAAGAGTACAGAGCTTATTTTCTACGGCACTAACATTATTGAATAAAACAACGGATGGAATAAAACTGATTGTCAAAAGCCCTGGGGATCACACAAGAAACATTTTTAGAAAGACTTTGTTGGTTTTTTTGTTCTTGGCCATCAATTCAGACTAAAGCTTAAGGAAACCAGTCAAGATATTGCCATATGAAGGCTCGGAGTATTGGAATTAACAATTCTATATGCGTACCAACTTATTTAATATAGTCATCATGATATTTCAAATTTCGTATCTGATATACACAGGACAAAATCTCACATTAAAATAATGGGCAGACCTTGACTAGAGATTCTTATATGATAAGGTCCCAAATTTCATGCACTTAATGAAAAAACTTCCTCTTTCATCTTTTAAATCGAAATTAATAAACAACCAGCATGATACGTTATGTAGACTGATTAAGACGCCTTTACGATAAGAAAACTTTTAGAATAGATTAAGATTGCAAAAATAACACTATGATTACATCAAAGGACTGATGACGCTTCTGATGTTGAGGCGTTCTTTCGAGTTGATCCTGTTGTTTTTATGTATTACAGATTTTCTTTATTTAAAAACAACAAGCATCACAGAATGCAGACAGATATTTTATTAACGTCTCACTGCATGTACAACATAAAAACATACAAATATATATAACTAAAGCAATAAAAGCACATGCACCATTCCTCATGGAATTATGAGAGACTAAATCTAAAATATATACATGTTATTAAAACAACATAATTCTATCTTTAGCTACTATACAATAAAAACCGCCTTCTTGATAAAATAAGGTATAATAATGCATGACAATAATTATCCATTCATTTTTTGGGGAAAAATATGCTTAACAGGTTAAAGACTTTATTTATATTATATTATATATTATATCATATGAAAAATATATAGAAAAATCAATAATTGTTGCTTTTGTAAATTTCAGTTGTCATACTTAAGAAGAGATGAGATGAACATATATAGTACTTTAAAACTCGTTATTGTTTTTAAGTTTGCTAGTTTATTTGTTATGTCCTTAAAACTAATAATTCAATGAATAGAAATATTGGCATTAATAACAAAGCTGCTGTTGTCAAATTGTTTAATTGATTTTTTGGCAACACAGGTGAGGCATTTCTATGTGGTCACAGTGCGTCTATTTATCAAAAACTAATGGCATTAGTTCACGAAACAGAAATTTATTGTATTTATTGTAACCGTTTTTAACATACTTTTGATGATTCTTACTGACGCATACATTTAAGATACTGCTGTAATATGACGTGCTCAGGTAAACAAATAAACGAATTAAGAAACAGAAATAGGGATCACTGAAATGTTTTCGAAACTTAAACGTCATTTTTTGATATACCTTAAAGTTTAAAAAAACGGACGTCACCGGTCAATTCAAAATCAGTTTTAACGGCCTATCATGTAATCATTTCTACAACAACATCAAACTAAACCTGAGGAGTAGTAGAACAAGTACCAGGTGATTTACACATACAAATACAGTATGATAACACATTTACCTCGAATGTAAGTGTCGTTCACGTTATACGACATGTCATCAAATGACTGTCAGTAAAGGGGATCATAAAATATTGTATTTGATTTCAGTCTGCGTGTGTACAGGCGTTTATAAATAAACCAAAAATAACGGTTTTATTTTCGTATATCCATTCTCAAAGGTTCGGATAGATCTTGCCTTGTCGTTGTTCATATGTGAGATATTTTTGTGCTTCACCTTCCCTAAATTGCTAGTGCTAGTGTAAATTAATGTTGAAACAAATATTTCGCCAATTCCTTTTGTGAATATTTTACTTTGACATTCAATAAAAGTTCAATTTCAATTTATTCAGACAAGGACATGATTAAACATAGTGAAATTTTGAAATAAATGGGTTGTGGAAATTGCTCTTTTTATTTCGTCAGCTCCTAATCGAAAGTTGCGACAGTGCGGGCTACCTCACATGGTATTCGATCTAAAGCTCAATCTGTCCTGAGATATCATAAAACACAGATGGCTTTCAATTGGGCTTATTTTGGTGCACATCAACAAAAGCTGTTTTGAATAGCGGTTTGCGAAGAAGGGAAAATCGGAATAAACTAAACGGAAACAGAAAAGCAAATCAACATCTGTCTACTAAACTACAACCCCTATAATTGAATCATAAGCCAACAGACAAAAACAACTAAAATCAGTAATGGTACAATCTGATATGAACCCATAATTGAATTCACGATAAAAGACCAAAATAGTTGTTTAAGTATTTCTGTATTTAGATACAGAATAACAATGTAAACAGATAAATTTGACGTGTATGAGATGTACGTTCATTCTTTATATTGGGAGGGTAAGCACATCTCAATTAAATGTAATAACCTATTTAATATTTGCATCAATCAAACCTCTGTCTTGTAAATAAGTATCGCATCGCAAAGACCAATGAACTCTAGTCTTCGTAACAGTTCAAATCTTTAGGTACAGATTGAGTCTTCAGTTTTAGACAATCAATGATTAAACAAGCTATTTTGATTGATTATGATGCTCTATAGCTTCCACAAGGAACGTATATAATGTAACAAGCAACAATAAAATACAGGTGGTGTATGAAATTATTACTTGTGCGGGAGGCGAATGATTCCTTGTGTAAAATAAAGGTTACTAACTTCTATGTAAAGTTTTCTCTCTCATTGATGAACCTATGTGCAAAATAATTATCGATGCTAGAGTAATTTTATTTCGTTCTTACCTATGTAACGACGAACAGGATGATGCTGCCTTAAAATAAGTTGCTTCGCTTTGTGCAAACCCAAGGCTAGAGACGATTTCTTATCCATCCTTTTCATTTAATATGTAACTTTAATTCCCTACGTGTTATCGAATAAAGGGTTTATTTAACTCTCTATTGACGACGGGTTTTGTGTGTGTTATCATTAAGGCTACGATCAGCAACTTCTTCAGTAAAGTTTGATGAGTAAATCTTATTGTTAACTTTTGTTCAATATCGATTCTTTGTATCTGGTGCTCTGTATGACTTTGTTGTTCAAAAACATTTCACATTATGTAGACAATCATTGAATTTTTTTCTGAATTCTACGTGCACGTATCTAGAACATATGCACAATGATTGAACGATATGAAAAAGAATTGTTGTTGATCTTGAGTCAGACACCAGCCGCCACACATACTATTAGTGTAGTTTTAGTTTGTTAGCGCAAGAAAGCACAACGCAACACAATTGTCAAATTCTCCTTCCTTGAGATCAATAGTTGTCGAGACAACGACAGCCCACTCAGATAATTAGACTTCAGAGCTTTAATGGCATTACATTTGATATCTCAGTACTCATGTTGTTGTTCTTGATTTCAGTAAGTGGAACAATTATACACACAACTGTAAGTATATACACAAATGTCGAAAGATAAATACAACCATTAGAATAAGACAGAAGAGGAACTAACTTTAAGTAGAAAATATCAAGAAAACATTTGTAAGATATGGTTAGAAGAGGCTATTCAAAAATTTATTTTTAGCCATTAATGTACATCAAAACCGACATTTGACACAACGTATATGTGTGTTTTGGACTGACAGAAGGGGAAAATAGATAAAACCACACAATAGATGACATGAAAACTGACACATCACACTTTTTAAGAATGCAGATGAGGGGCAGTTTATTTGTGGAATTCATTACTTGATGTTATCATACTGTTATTTGACTCCATGATCAGAAAAACTTATGATGCGCTCAGCGTCATAGATTTGGTTGTAATGTCTTGCTACATACATGTACATGTATATATATATATATATATATATATAATATTACAATTATAATGTTTTCTGAAACACTTATTCAGCTTTAGCGATTACGGCATTCAATCAATCGAAACAATATCATTATCGTATTCTCTTTATGTGTT
The DNA here is from genome assembly GCA_921293015.1 of Phorcus lineatus. Classification (NCBI taxonomy): domain Eukaryota; kingdom Metazoa; phylum Mollusca; class Gastropoda; order Trochida; family Trochidae; genus Phorcus; species Phorcus lineatus. The sequence goes on from OV121085.1 coordinate 37,703,638, forward strand.
TTTAAACTATAAGAGTCACTCAATAGTCATTGCATGATGTAATTATTTTATATCATTGTGTTGTACAAACATTCACTTCCAATATAATCATATGTATTTTCTATGTATCCTTTTCCCTAATACTTAAAACTTATAATGTGTGTGTGAAATTATCAACGGTTTCGATGAATTAGGTAAATACATCATATGGAATGACTTGCAGAAGAATGTTTATGTAACTCAGTTAGTTATTCTATAAGATTAAAATCAAGGTGTTAAGAATTCCAGTACCAATAAACTGGATTCTATCCAAACAGAGGTAGCTCCGTAATAATTTCTTATACAACCTCTGGTTTCTCGGGCAACCGACAGTTTCCCCTACCGGCGCAATATTGCAACTCAAACTACATGGCAATATTTCAGCCGATGGAAACACCGAATGCATGAATGACATATTTTTGTCACAGGCCTATGCAATGATGCAAACGCAAAATAAGTGCAAGGTGTCTATTCGAATAAAGTTTAGATTTTGGAAAGTTTCTGGAAATAACTTAAGCGATTTGAATGATAACTTTTGATATGAAACGGCGTCGCAGATTGCACAACTTACATTGATTGCATCAAATCAGCGTTCCACATTTCTAGTTCAAGAAATGTTCGTATTAAGACAGAGGTTGTATACGTTGTTGCTACCTCTGTGGGGAGAGAATGATAAACTGAGGAAATGTTATAATTTTTCATCATACAAAGCCCACAAACGTTGACCAGCAGCGTTAACACCAGGTGTTTGTTATCCTGAAGAGCATATCCTGCTTGGCTGTGACCATCAGTTGTTCATTGAATTATTAAGAAAACACAAAAATTAGCAATGTTCAAAAGATTAATATCCAAACAACGCACGACATATCAATGTAAGTGGTATCGATTATGCAGATAATATTATATGTATAACATAAATATTTTGTGATATGATCTTCTTGGTATTCTAAGAAATGTTAACATTATGATGTGATATACGTAGCTATAAGCCGTCAGAATAAACAGTCAAAATCAACTTTCGGTCTATGGCTTCAATTTTAACCTGGTTGCAAGCTATCATGAATTAATAAATGACATCAGGATGCATGAAAATGTTTGATGTAAAAATATCTTAAAGTACGTATATGCAGTGGACCTGGTATGCAGTAGTCCTGGTACGCAGTGCTTTTCGTCAAGTTGAGGTTTGTGATTCGTATTTTGTGCAGGAAGGCGATCATTCCTGAACCCGCTTATCCTGGAAGATTGTCACATTCTTGATATTATGATTTCAAGAGACAGTGTTAATATCCAATAACTATTAGATTTTGATTTTTCTTGTCGAGCTCATAAGATCAGACTGGAGGAATCACCATTTTTTTTACATGATTCTGCTTACCATCTCAACGTTAACTACATTGATTGTAGACATCCATGAGCAACCATTTTATACAATCAACGTCGAGTCCGAAAACATAAACCATTGAACCTACTTAGAGTTTATGTTTTCTAATGAATAATTTATCAAGTGTTTGAGCATCAAAAAAAGCATAAAGATTGATAAATAACATATTTTAACAAGTCATGTCAACTTTAATGATACGGGCCTTTCATTATCAAAGACGCTAAAAATGTATTCCATTCTTTATTCCTAGATCTTCAAACCTACCTGCTATTGTAATCTACGAAGCATGTCAGGCGAGCCCGCTATTTAAAAGATATCTCAATATACGTTATCTGTTTCTGAGAAATAGAAAATGTCCAAAAGTCAAATTGAATTTTGAAACATCCCTTAATCCAAGAGCTACTTTAATAGGGTTTGTTGAGAATCAAATAGTCAGAGTTCAGAGCTTTCTGTTTATGACACTAACATTAGAGTCTGAAACAATGGATGGAATATCAACGATTGTCGAATACCCTCGGGATCAACATTTTTCGACAACGAAAGGGGCTGTAGGCAGGGTGATCCAATCTCCCCATACTTTTTTTTAGAAAAAATGGGAAGTAATTAAGAAGGTTATCTAATTCTTGACAATCTTGTTTCTATATGAAGATGTTGAATTGTTTTCCAATAACATTTGAATGTAACTACCGTAGATGACATGCCCTATTGTTCGATTGTTATAATCCGTCCTATCTCTTAGGCCAAATGTCATAGGATGTTGGTCGTCCGACCACTGTGTATCTGCATACAGTGTGACCTAAGGTACATGATGCTGAATGCGTCAACGTCAGGAAGCGTTTTCTGAGATGCAACGAGTTCAGATACGGATCTTCTGGATCGTTATGACTCTCGGTCTGCTCAACTTTGGCCTGTCTGGGCTCTCTCCTGTCTGGCGGTACCGCTTACATTAGTCTAGTGACAGTAGTGCGGTGGGAGCCATTTCCATTATCTCGATTTTAGCTCTCGTTGTTGCATACTCAATCGTTGCATTATTGAAGTGTTTTTGAAACAGACCATGTGTCTGACAATTGAACTGACGTTATTACAGTTGAGCACTTTATGTTTTTGGCTTAGAAAATTAATAAGACCAAATTAACAACATCCAAGGATGGGGTGCATTATAAACAGTTAGATGTCCTGAATAAGAGAATTTCCTTATTTTTTTCTTGGATGAGAAAATGGGGTAAGGTTAAAATACATGTTCATGCATGATTTAAAAAGTAGAGGGAGGGGGAGAGATAGAAAAGTAAGTTGAGTTAATTAACACGACGATTACATAAAATCTAATATGAAATCTAAGATAATATAAGATAATCTTTATTGTCCCAAAAGGGACATTTGTTTTGTATAATTACAATTCTCTAAATCTAGAAAATCAACTCAACTGTGCTGACTGTTTTGAAGATCTAACACACCAAGAAACACACGAAGAATTAAGCTAGGGAAATATATGACGAGAATAAGAAAGTACAGAGAACATAAATGAACTTATAAAATAAAGAGTTCTAAATTCCTGTAAATGACACCTAAATGTTGAAAGACAACGAAAATCAGCAAAAAAGATAGGGCGAACAAGCTAGACGATTCATCATGTCTCATATATTCCTACCAAAACAAGATTTAGTCTTTCTCATATCCTAAACTTTTTCCAATTTTAAGATCAGCAATATTCTCTGGATATCAACCTCTTTATTGTGAAAATCAAGAATCGACACCAAGTCTCTGTGCATATGCTTATTCCTTCACAATATGGAATTTGGGGAATAACAAGAGGGCATAAATTCATGTAAACCATGATAAGCAAAACAGGGTAAACAATATTGAGGAAACCAAACCGTTAATGTCCTACATGCAACCTGATGAAGTTAAAAAGAAAACTTCACCAAATAGGCCGAAGACACCTTATATATAGCGAGGTGAGCTGAGGTTCGTGAGGAGACATTTACGACGGAAAATATGTCCTATTCCTGTTCTTTTGATAAACAATATTTTAAACACGAATTTTAGTATAACTCCAAAACATCAATCCGATCTGTGGTAGTTGATGGGAATCCCGATGACGCACCAGATGATTTAAATAGTCATTTTGTACCTCACGTGACAAATGATTAAAAAGAGTAAGAATCATCCCAGAAAAAAACCTAGAACGGTATTGTTTTCCGTTAAAGTGATTTTCAGTTGCTATCACTCGATTACATTTTAGTGTGTGAATGTTTGAACAATTAATTGATATCTGAATAATTAAGAACGATTCTGTATGCCTTCAACGAAAGAAGTAAATGGCATTGGGGAATTTCCGTCCATAAATTGTGAGGGAGTGTTCGAGAGTCATCGATAATCCGGTATTCGACTGTTAATATTTTTTAAATATGCAATTAAAATGTACAACATGAAATCAAGATGTTTTAATGTGAGTGATAAAGTCTTTGAATTTGCCTGTATTCTAACCTTCCCACACCTACTCACAAAAAAGGATAATGGTTCACAAGAAGTGAGGTCCCTCTTAAACCGCTAAATAATCGAAAAGGCACGACTACAGCATGAAATATTATCGTTTTTTTTCTAATGAGGCTCTGGGAGTTATTAAGCTATGAAATATGGACAGACAGAAATTCACTTTACTCCCATCATTTAATAAGTGGGTGTATAAATGTAACCAATGTTTTATTTGTGACTTTCAGATTTAGGTTCTTTGAGTGTTTATTTTGAAAGCCTTCTTTCTGAAATAAAAATTAGATACGGATATCATATAATTAATTGCATTATCCGATTTCAGGAAGGAAAGAAAAACAAGTTTATCCCTGTCTAAGGTCTGTTTTGGTAGTTAATCTAATGTACGTCGTGATCAAATATCAGGTAAACTTCCGTTTATTAAGAAAATAGCTATTATATTTATTGTATACTCATGTTGTTTATTCATACATTTGTGGCTGGAACACTACGCGCTAGCATTTCCTTTTTTAAGAGGGAGTGGTATCAGAATATTTGTTACAGGCAAGGAAAGCATACATACGTAGGTAAAAATGAAGTGTGACGTAAGAAGTTGTTACTTAAACAAAACTAAACAGACACAAAAACAATCATATCTAATGTCGATTTCATCCGTCACGTTCTAGATACATCTCCATAAACAAAGTAAGTGCTACAAGTATATTTGTGATAACGATAATAATAATATGAATATGAATATTTATATAGCGCTTAAGTCCATCCATTAAAGCATGCTCTAAGCGCTGTGAACAAGTCGTGAGAGTCACATGTAGCACTGTTGGAAAAGATGGGTTTTGAGCTGTGTCTTGATTGAAGACAGTGAAGCAGAAGACTTGATATGAAGGGGTAGTTTGTTCCAGAGATTAGGTGCTGTTGCACTGAATGAACGTTTCCCAAACTGTTGTAGATTTGAACGAGGAACAGTGAGCATGTTTTGTCAGACGTTTAATGACGTCATAAGCATTCCAATTTCCGAAGGCATAGAATAATCGCCGGGCTACTTATGTCGTCAGTATGTTTTCATGCATTTTATTATCATTTCCGGTAATTGCATCAAATCAAACGTTCACTGTTGCCAAGATAAAATGACAAATCGACCAATCAGTCTCGAGTTTCCACGTCTTCCATGGAAACCTAAATATGCCCTTTCATTTGTAGCCATATCATCATATTAGTAATTGCGCAATTATCTGACACAAGTTTAAGCATTACTGTCAATTATGCACATGATAATCAGGTTATCAATAAACAGTAAATAAACCTTAAATTTGACAAGGTACATGTATGCATAGGTATCTTTAGAGAATCACGTTAAAGGTATACTGTATCCAACAAAATTGCTTCAGAAACATATTTCTCACGTGAGGCTTGCAAAATCGGTAACTACTTGACCACTTGAAATGGTAGAAAATCTGATATGGCATTCTTGCTGCAAAAGGTTCATGTGATTGTGGTTCAAGAGTATTTGGTTACTACAGTAACTGGAATTCACGTCCTTTAAATTTGCACATTCTGCTATTTTATTCGATATCATGCATCGTCTTCGTTACTGGTATAATAATGTCCATTTTTAATATTTTCATTTTCAAATGTCTAATAAACGTTTGGCTTTGGCGTTTATAATAATAGCTGAACAAAATTCAATAATGTTAGTCAGTAAGACACGCGTTTTTGAAACATCACGCAAAATGGAGTTAGAAATATATTTTCCAAATGGTAGAGAGAGAAAAGGGTACTTATTTACTGCCATATAATAATGGCAAGTTTTAGATTTACAGCATCTACAGTCTCGCAGTCTTTCCGATACACTAGTCTATTATAACGTTTTTTAATAACCAATCTAATCTTCTTTGCTTCGTAGCTGATATATAACAAAATTAGTTTTCCTTTCTTCAATTTTATAAAAACATATATATGTCCCCACCAAAAACCATCTAATCAGATTCTATGTATTTTCCCCCAAAATCAAATAAATATTCTTTCCTTCAAGGCTGATGTTTAAAAGCTTTGTAGTATCATTTAACATGTAGCGAATACAAGATACATTCGGTCTATTCTTATACATAATTGATCAACAGCAAAAACATTTCTTTGTGTCATGGTTGTAATATATCATTGGTTATCTTTCAATATTCACACTCCACTTGAAAGGGTTATCTTCCATGAATATTTCTTGATAAACACATCTGTCCCATTAATAACACGCAGCGATCATGATTTTGCACATTGGAATAAGTCTTATATACTTTGATAAGTTCAGCTTTTTCTGTAACTGTAAAACTTAATATATTTTGATGTTATTTTGTTGAATTTTACGTCATGTGCAAAAGTGTAAATAAGAAGTAAACTGTTGAATCAAAAATATAAATCAACATGTGTTGGGTGTACTCGTAAAAGCTTCATGAACTATTTTTCAAATAATGTCTGTTAAGATAATAAATATTCCAATCCCTATGGACCACTATCAGAGGCAAAGAAGATAATTTAAAAATTTTATAAGATCAGATTTTTTTCTAATTGGCCTTCATGTATATCTGGTCTTTAATCAGTTTGACTTTTAACAAGCAAAAGCAAAAAATAATATTGGTTTATGATCTTTTTCTTCATTAAAACAACACTCAAATAATACCTGTTGTCCAACAATAATTTCATAATCGTTAAAAATTACACAAATCTATGTATTAAGCATCTTCAGACATCTTTAAGAAGTCATGAGCGGGACAGGATTTGCAACTAAACTTAAGTACAAAAGAAAGTACACACCAAAACATGTTTATATTCTGACATAACTTTTGAAAAAATAGAAAGTTTTAATGTTTTATTCTAATGTAACGAATGGAAACAATGATAACATATCGCACAAATCAGTTGACAGAAAAGTTGTTGTTTTTTTTCATCTGCACATGAATTGGAGACGCTAAGGGTATAAAAAGTGGTGAATTCGATCATTCACTACTCGTGTTACGGAAAAAGCAGCAGAAATTCCACGTTTAACAGAAGCAGAGCGAGTAAGAGTCATCGGGATGTCACAAGTGGGGGTTTCGAACCGGATTTCCGGGCCGTTTGGGTGCACCAGAAAAACGGTCATTCGACTCCTACATCGGTCATTCAACTCTTACATTGCCTGAACCAAACTGGCCAGACATCTGGCCGTCCTGGAAGTAGAAGACCGAGGGTTACAACTCCCGTAGAAGACCGATATCTACGCACACTACATCTGCGCGCCGAATTCGTTTCCCTGACGTCAACGGCAGCAACGGCTGCAACGGCTTTAGGGCACCATATCAGCAGGAACCCTGTCATGGGACTTCCTCGAGCTGCCGGTATTCGGACATATCAACCGTTCCGCGAAATGACCATGACCCGTGAACATCGCCTCAACCCTCCACGCTGGGCAAGGAGAATGAGTCACTTGCAACGTCGTGATTGGGTAAGAGTCATCTTCAGCGACGAAAGTCGATTCAACCTGTTCCAAGTAGACGACAGAATGAGAGTGTTCAGACGTAGAGGGGAGAGACAGGCTGCAGCATGTTACCAAGAAGTTGTATCCTATGGCGGTGGCAGCGTCATGGTCTGCAGCGCCCAGAAGACAGATTTGGTTACAATTCGTCAGACCCTTACAGCCAAGATACAGTGATTAAGTGTTAAACCCTTTGGTGAACACATTTATATAGGTGCAGCAGCATTTTTTAACAGGATAACGCAAGACCACATACCGCCAAGATAACCATGGACTTCCTAAACTGACAAAATATCCAGGTTTTGCAATGGCCATCACGCTTCCCTGACTTATGACCGATCGATCATCTATGGGACCATTAGGGAAGACGACTTAGACTACCAGTCACCATTCAACAGCTGGAACAGGCACTTCATGAAGGGTGGAAAGGTCTACCGAATGACGTCATCCGACGGGTCAAGGCTTGTATTGACTGTAGCGGATCACACCAGATACTAACTTCACTATTTATGATCATAATGTCACCTGATCTGTCCATGTAAATTTACCCCTTGTGGACACAAACATATGTAGAGTGATGTGTTGAAAAATCACTCCAACATGCCCTAGCAATGTTTGAAAACGGTTCACTATTGATATTAAACATTTTAAATGCTAAAAGTCTGTCCTTCTTTCTTTAATAAACAAATTCCTGGGGTGTGTACTTATTTCGTACTTCAGTTTATCAGGATAAACTCTCAAGGAGAGTAGAAGCTTCAAACATTTATCAACTATAGAATCTAAAAACGCATATTATTTCCTTTAAACTAATGTAAAACTTGCATTTTCTTTCTTTACTTTGAGGATTCAAATTTGATTACATGTTTAAGCTTCAGAAAGAAATAGACTAAACAATGTCCCTTCAAACAGACCCAAATAATTAAAAAAATAAAATATCTTCATAATCAGTATTCAATTAACAGCATGTTTTCTGATAACTGATTAAAGATAAAGGGGCAGTATCATGATTTTTTAAATTGTAGTTCTTTATAATTTCAAAATTTCTAATTATCTTTTAATCACTGATGTCCATTTCGTTTGAACGTATCTTAGTCATTGATGTAGGGAAATGGATTCGCATAGCTTAACCGGTGATAAAAAATATTGTCTTACTAACGGGAGTACTTAAGGTAAAGACTTTAAAGCTTTAACTCATTTATTGCACAATTCAAAATAAGTAATAAGTCTCCATTTTATGCCCATGAGATAAAAGCAAAGCAAAAAGCTTAAAAGCAAAATATTTTGGTTATAAGATTCTCTTCAATCAGCCCTTTTTCTTTCCTCTAAAATATCTCCGTAAATAACTGCATGAATTCTTGTTCTTATCAATCTACAGCAAACAGATAACGTCAGTTTTCTGCATGAATTATTCATAAAAGATAATGCAACAGCTTATTAAAAACGACATGATTTGTGCCGTTGCCCGATAGTATGACTGATGGTAATATTCGTTATTCCATTTCCTTCTCATTTCCCCATTGCTTAAATATGTGAGTCTCACGCAACACTTTTACAGTTAAAACGACACTGTTAACAAATTCGTTTTAGTGGTTAGCGATCTGGTAACTGTCCTATACATGTTTGTTCAAACATATAAAGGTAGGTCAAATTTCTTAAATTTCGATTTGCATGCATTAATAAACAGTGAATGAATTTTCCCTTTTGCCAAATCCTTATGAATAATCAAAATTCCAATTTAGCATGATGCTGTAAGAGTAGAAAATACATTGATGCCAAATAAATGTATCTTAAGATAGTTTTCCTTCTTTCTTTCTTTCTTTCACTCCATTTCTATAGAGACAGCTCTGTGGCAAAAAGATGTGTCGCATTACATCGCGATGAGGATACATAATGTTGTACGTGGTGTTCAGATGAAACATAATTTTAATCAACTGGGTTTGTAAATATCATCCACGACATTGTCTACTTAATTCTACTTAATTCGGAAATGTCACATTGCATTGTAACAAAGTGAATATTGAAACATTAAACTCCATCTTCGTCATCAAATAATCAACAGATTAGTCAAGCATTGATACACCTTACTTAAATATCGTTAGAACAAATCTACTTTAACAACTATTTACTAGTAGTTGAAAATAAAGCATAGAACACGATATTCTAATCATCTGAATGAAGACAGAAATAAAAAGGGGTCACGAACGCCAATAACGTTGAGGATAGGCATGAGTTCAAAGACCATGCTTAGGTACATCTATCCATTAACAAGAACATTTTACACAATGATTCACAATGTCGTTACGTGGTGGAAATATTGATGATCAAAGTTGACACCAGTTCTTACAAAATTAAACCATTGATCTTTCCCAATGGTTGTAAATAATATTAACAACATCATTTTATAAATTTTTATAGACGCGACATATGTAATATAAGCGACCCATACAATCTAACCATATTGAGTTTGTTATGTCATTCATGTATGTAGCATTCCGATGATTACATAAATGTATTGAAACAGAATGTCAGACCTCATGACCCTCATTCAGGTTTATTTTTATGATTATCTGTGAATATCCGTAAATTCTCTCGTCACATGTTTATTTGCCATTATGAAACATAGAGAAAACTACTATACCATATCAATAACTATAATTTACAAGACGATAAAAGCGATTCACATATTTCAGTGTAATGATAGTGATTATATGATGCGCGACATCATTTATCATATTCACTATATAATGATAGCTGCCTGTCACGAAAATATGGTATGACCTACTTGCTCATAATCCCCAGTGACGTAGAACTCTGTTTAAGTAAGGAAATAAAGCATTTCGGTTTATCATTTAATTCTGGGATCATATATGAGTAACTTATTGCTTTTAAGATTAGTTAATCGAGTAAGTAACATTATATATGCTTATAAGTATACTCAGAAAATAAGTTAACGATCATCCTTTTTTCATCATTGAGAAATACAGGTAGTATAGTTAATTGATCTTTTTGTTTGCTTATGAATTAAATACTGGTTCGTCCTTTTCTTTATATATATATATATATATATATATATATATATATATATATATATATATATACATATATATATACAAGACAAACGTGCACGTGCTATTGGTCACAGTTGTCTTAAATCGAGCATGCATGTAAAGTGTGATTGCTAACATGTATTCTGTTGTATTCGCGATAAGGTACTTCCGAACTATCATTGCCTCTTGGAACTGTAGGTTTCCAAAAAATTTCAATCAGATGGAAATGATTCCTATGAGTTGTGTTTGGACAGACGTATGTATTTTTGATAAATCACCTGCTACCATTAAGCCACAAGATATTAACTAATTTGTACGTTAAACTGCTGATGGGACTCGAATGCCTTCATTAATTCATTTCCTTTCTAGCTAGAGGGACGCGTGCTAATCAACGAATGTGCGAATTACTCCTGTCACTTAAACTGTAGACAGTCTTTGTCATTGTTAATAGTTCTGTAGGATTTTAGGACTATGTGATGAAGTTCAAGACCTAACATAGATGGCAAACTTTGTTGTCAAGTGCTGTTATAACAACAAGGTTATCTATGTTGCGTTTGTTATTAATCCAAACGGTTGCTCAGAGCTGGTTGTTTCTCAACCCAAATTATCATCAATAATGGACGCAATATACCTCTCGTGTCCTTACTGAAGATGTCTTGTTCTTTGAGTAAAGGGCATACACTCTTCCACTGTTGCTTAAGGGTATTTATCCACAGAGTTTCGGCGACACATATGTTCTCTAATTTCGGATGAAGGTTGAAATCACACTAATGTACAGCATCTCTTAAGTCGGGAGGTGCGAGACAAGGCATTGTCATATAGAATAAAAACTCGAATTCTCAAGCTTTTCTGCTAAGTTCAAGATTTTGCTTTAGGGCCTTTGCATAACAACATGTCTTTGGCTGAAAATGACATGCTAAACTTAGCCACGAATATCAGAGAAACGAAGGTAGGCGGTATGGTACATGTTAGGGTATTTCAGAAAGGTCGCGGATGATCTACCTTTTGCGGCTCTTCACTTTGATAGAGGACTTCAGAATAAACCATAATTAGTTCATCACTGATGAAAGTCCTCTGAAAATCTAAAGACAAACAACACAGACGAGGCCCTTCGTATTCCAAAACAAAACGATAATAATTTACTTACCAACTTTGATGACTTAAACTTTCTTGGTGTAGGGGATGTTGGATGGTCTAGCTAGACCACATATTGACGTTTTGAATCAGGGCTTTTATTGTAAAACAACTTAACACTCAAAACGTAGTTCCATATATGATATCGCTCATAATAGATGAAGCAGTATCTTTTGGTATATAACATTTTCGTCAGTAGATTTTAAAACCATGGCCTAGGATCAACTAATAAATAACATAACTTATTCAACCATCAGGCATCACAAGTAATTTTTAGAAGATGAAAGAATAACATTTGTTAACGAATGTGGTCTTTTTTTACCTCAAGTTTATCGAAATTGTGTTCGAATAGTATTTCAATGAATAATTTAACAATTCTCAAATTTCCTTTTTTGTCAAAAAACAATGTATGACAAAAGAATTTATCTGAGATTTTAAAATTTCAATAATCAACTATTTATAATCTCTCCTATTTCCTGTCATCTTTTTAATCCATTCAATTATCATTGAGAACTTTTGTCAACCATCGTTCGTCTCATCAGTAGTGTAAAATGAACCATTCTTTCTGTCACAAAATTGTCCTTTTGAATTACAAATGCATTGCACAAATGTTCAGGCTTAATGTATAAAGCATGAGATATAAAGACTAAGATAAATAGATCGATCTCTTCAAGGATTTTTTTTTAAGTCCAAAAAACAGTCCTTTATTAAAAAACACAAAAACTTAACTACGCACAATTTAATATGAAACAGCTGTTTTCTTATCAGTGCGTTAACACGATGATAGTTCAACGAACTTGCCATAGTGATGCAGCGTTATCATCAAATAAATAGTATTAGCAGTGGGCGAATATTGACAGTTATCAATAGAAACAAAATGAAAACACAGGAAAAACAATAAAAGAGCTGAGAGGTGAGGTGAGTTGGTTTTTAAGGCCGCTTTCAAGATTATTTCACTTATATCGCAGCTGCTAGTATTATTGCAGGGAGAAAGCCCGCAACACTATTCCGCGAGCATCGGCTGGAACTAGCGAACCATGGGCGGCACTGCGCTGAATTTCAGTGTAGCATTGCACCCAAACCTGACTGCGTGTAGAACAGTTGCCGAGCCCCTGGCGGGATTCGAACCACGGACCTCCTGATCCGAAGCCGAACGCGCTAACCACTGCGCTATCCCGAGGGAGAGAAAAGCGATGAAGATCATAAACGTTGTGCATATATATTCGTGAACAAAATTGTGACAAGACCATAAAGCCAAATGTGCTTGTCGTTCTTGTGTATATTACATGTAGGTTAAATATCGTTCGAACCCAAAAGCGGTATTTCATCTTAACTGACAACTGCTGAACCTCCGTCTATGCATCACAAAGCTCATCGCAATCAGGAAGAAACTTGTCACGCATGCCTCGCTGCGTATCTGATCCGAGTTGTCCTCTACAGGAATCGTGCCAGGTGTCCATGTCTGTGACTTCACTTCACCTTCCATGCATTCGACTAATCAGAGGCCCGCTAAAATATCGAATCGAACTGATTGCTTTCTAGCCTTGCCACTGGGACTAAATAGGTCACGTGAAACCTGACCTCATTGTAGCAGTTCAGAAACGTTGCGAGGTACATGTGTTAGTCTCTACCTGATTTCAAAGGGGATTGATGTGTCCAATAACTTTTCATTGATCAGCAGGTCGGAAGTTGTAGAACTGTTGCAAGACGAACAATCAGACAGATGTCCCCTCGCAAGTGGCAAAAGTTTGAAATAATTACGAAATAGTGATGAAGCTGACTTTTTCATATACGTCAACAACTCGTTTGCTTTGAAAACTTCCTGAAGCAGATCATTGGTATTCTTTTCTCTTTCAGAAGATAATTGTTTAAGAGTCTTAGTTTCATTATGTAGAAGAGAAGGACCGATTACGAGGGAGAGGTCCTTTTGTTTCTTATTTAGTGAACCTATACCAAATATTCAAATTTATAGATGGCTTGCATTGCCTTCCTTAAAAAAGAAGAAGCCTCCTTGAAATATGGCTTCAAGAATGTTAGTGAAAGGTTAAAGAGGACTTTCCTCTCCCCCTCGCTGTCATCGAAGTCCTTGTGTACTGCGGTTAATCGTGCAGCGAGTTTAAAGTTTCGGATTCCAGTCTTTCTTTCTCCTACCTTCATTTGCAGTTTTATCTAAATTTTTTTAGTTATTTCACACTCTTACTTTCATCTTAAAGAGTACATCTCAGGTTTATAAATATATATTTGAAGAGGGGGGAGGGCTTGGTAGGGCCCTACTGTCCGGGTATTACCTGGGCCCTCTCATACAATGTAGCGATGTTCAACGGGGATAAAGACTGAAATGAAAGGGTGCTCCTGCGTCCGAGAGGTATATAAGGTTTGCATTAAGTTTTTAAGGTTCAACCTTGGAAAAATTAATATGACTTATGTTGAAAATAGTTGAAATAGTAAAAAAAACATCTAAAGAACCTGAAAGAGACCACTAAACATTATGAGTGTTCTATACACCAAGTTTCAATAATCTAGACCTTATGGTTTTTTAGTTCTGGTTCAGAAAAAAATTATAGGTAACACTCCGAAGGACACTTCCAAAGTAAAGTAACAATCAGTTGAAAAAAGGTACCATTAAACTTACAGCTAGACCTTGTGGTGTTTTTTTTAGTTTTGGACCGGAAACAAAATTTTAAGTTGCGTCTCATGGAAACGACCAAATTTAATTGAGGAAGAACATATACACCACAAAAGGAACTATTACACATGATGATTTTTCCACATACCAAGTTTCAACGAGCTAGGCCCCATGGGTTAAATTTGATTATGTAATGATACAATATATTATTACGTCTAGAAAAGACAGCACTTGACATTTTTGTTTTTGTCATGCAGTAATATCTTGATTCATAATAAACATCATTATATCCGCAGGGAGGCGAACACACTTTCTGGATGCATTCGTATATTCAAGTACTGATATCGAATTGGTTGACGTTTGATTAGATACGTGTTTCGCGTATGGCCTTTCTCTTAGTCTGCTGGCAAAATGAGGACAATCAGAATCATTACAGTCTGGAGATGTTTTATAATTAAAACGTAAATCTCCTTTAATGACCCATCAAGCTTGCAGCAGGGAGCGAATTTTGCATTGTTCTTAGAAAAATACGATGTGGCTACGTTTTCAAAGCTCTGCGAGATAAGTTTAAGCTTATCATAGAGTAAATGGTATCGTGGGAGGGAATACACGATTAAAAGTGTGATAGATACTATGAAAATAACTTGAATTGGAGAGATCACACCCGAACTGTGTACATTGCCTTCAGGTACTATTCGAAGGTATTGCAAATTTGCTGACGCTGAAACAAACTAGTTAAAGGGAAATGCTTTAAATAGCTACATATCATGCAAGTATGGGCTCTCTAGTGCATTAATAATAAAGGCAACAAGTCTGCAAAGGTGCATAGGTAGGACATTTCTAAAAGGTGCACAAAATCAAGATAATATTTCGCAATGATTAAATTTTTTCGCTTGTCAATTTATTGCGCATCTTTTAAAACAAGTTGCAAGTCTGTAAGTGCATTTTGAAAGAAAAAAATTTGATTTTCAAAATTTGGTCAAACTAATAAAACGACCGATTGAGCCCAAAAGTGTTGCGAGTCCACAGTTAGTGCTATCAGACTGTAAGGCTTGGTTGCATTCGAGACAGCTATTATAATACCGTTCACGCAAACTGTGGAATAATTATAAACACGCCAATAACAATAAGGACTCAGCCTTTAAAGATGAATCGTTAATGAAGCTCATACTATCATATTGTAAAGTTCAAAAAACACTTCAGCACATCAGGGTTTTTTTTCAAACCAATTTATTCGACATTCGTAGACTAGGTTGAATAAGAGCGATAGTCCGACGTAGTTTTCCAGGGGCTTTAACTACACAAGAAAGACCTTTCGTAATTCCTATTCTCTTACGAACTGATTGCTATCTATGGTTCAGACGACCTCAGTCAAAAACCCAGTACATTGTACTAGAATCGGATCTGCATTTGAACAGCAATCGGACGGTAGACGTACGTGTGAACTTGTCACTGACATCTTGCCTCCATTGAACCTGACACGGGTGCTGATTTACTGTGACCAAGATCTGTAGCGTTTTTTCTGTCTTGCTTTGTGAATTTGTTCTTAACCGGGAAAGTACGAAGCCACTCGTACAACACTGTCTTCATCATGAAAAGTACTGCATGTAGCCATTCTGACGCAACATTAAAATATAAATATGACATCATTAGCATCCACATTCAATAAGTAATTTCTCGAGGAATATTGGTTTATAAGATACTACTGTTAAACAGTTTTCTTGGCTCCAGTATGTTTATCTCATTAAATGATTTAGAAAGTTTATATTTTCAACGACAACTGAAAATATATCACTTTTTGATTTTCTGCCTCACTGAAATTATACTTTCTTTCAGTATTAACTTAATTGGGATTGAAAGTACCATGATACAGCTAAATAATTAGAGTATTTGCTCATGTCATATTTGTGTCTACATCTGACATACTCAATATATAGGATTCAGAAGCCAGTCGACCTTAATGTTGCATCCATACTTCCTGTGACTAACAAGTAACAGGAAGATAACGTCTTTGGCAACTGCAATACGGCACCAAACGTAAAAATCCTTCTTTGTTTTAAAATAAGACTTGCGTCTCTCTGTGATAAGGTTGAGATGATGCTGCATTCACTTTCCAAATTTTAAATGAATGACAAAGCACATAAGCCTCTCCGTCCATTTCTCTTATTGATAACGAAAGTAAATAGCTGTAATTGCCGACAGCACGTTAAACTCCACTGAGTAACTTACTATAAATGGTAGATAAACATAAGAACTGAAAATGATGCTTATCAGATAATGCTTCTAGAAGTTCTGACTATACATCAAGTCGTTAAGGTCTTCATGTTTTTTACACTGTGAAAATACAAATTTATTTCATTCCACTATGAGCACTGGAGAACAAGGCATTTTGCTTGTATTGGCAAAAACAACAATAATTATGATACCTTTTCAAACATTTCAATCAAATGTCGCTAAGCAGCCCTTATGCTAATACACGTATAAAAGATGTGTGTTGAGAGCGGAAGAATGGGACATATGGCTTGTATAGATCATAATGACAATACAAATGTAAGATATAAAAAACACTCACCTAGAAGCAAAGGAGTTTTGTGTATGCTATGTCGAGAGCGGGAGATTAGCGGCAATACTAAGGATAGATATACAATAACACTCACCAACGATCCTTATATGACACTGCTTCCAGGATGTAACTAACCGTCCATCAAAAGTCGCTAAGGACGCCTTCAGGCTTCTACACCGAGGAACGGTAGTTTGTTAACTGCGATGCTGGGAGCGAGTGAGCTAGGGTAGATAACACGCTCATGTGATCGATAGAACGACACTTGGAATATGCTTGTTTTCTGGCGACAGGTGGTACGGACTTGCAAGGTGAACGCTTTGCTGATTTGGTATTTCATTTCAGTGATAAGGCCTGTTGACGAAATATTGGATAAAACGTATATGCAGGTTACCGTAAAATATCCTTGAAAACCATCTGTACAAATATTTATGGATGACAACTTCTTTATCATGAGATTTGCGATACAGATTTTTGAATCGTTGTCAAGCGTTTTTTAACTAATATATGTTCACCTTCAAAATATTTTTTTTTATTAGAATGGAACAGAGTTGTACATCATGCAAACATATACTGTAATGGTTCCAACCTTGCTCACGTTGGGCTCGGTATTCCTGCTTTTACCAACGCAAGGAAGTAGAACGATGGTATTTGTTTTATAATGATGTTATTTTGACATCGATACGTGACATCTAAGATGCTACGTTGATGCTGGATTTTTTAAATCTCTGACTGTAATGTAACCACAGTTTCCTTTCGTTGACATTATGATTCTCAATTATGACGTCAAGATGTGCTTGCAATAATTTTCTAATGCAATAACATTAGTACCTGCAATAATAACAGCTCCAAAATAAGCGATTTACTAGTGGCGAGGGTACGCTTGTCCCCACGACCAAAGCACAACAAAAGTAACAAGCAATGTTCCCCCGGGAATGCCCTCAAAGATTTACGTTAGTCACCATTGATACTTATTCAGTTGTCGAGAGGGTATCCGTTATATGGAGTAAGTCGTGCTTTAAGTCTATTTGCAACGCATATTCCAATTACCACTTTAAAGTGATAAGCATCTTAACTGGCAATAAGACGTTGAAGGTCGGTTTAACTCCACAGAATTTGAGTGATAAATGATGTCTTTTGAGACGTTCCAGTTCAGAGTGTCTCCATGTATGGGATGAGGCACTTACTCTAATCTACAACTAACGAATTAGCCATCGACCAGAATCAATCACTGACAATTGTTTGATGAAGGGATCATTGGAAATACTCGCCTGCAATCGCCACAATCTCAGATATATGATCCTTCTTATCTATCAGCACTATCAACCATCCGCAAATCTACAAAAGTAAAACCATTTCATAGAAATTCATAAAATTCAATAGTCTCAAATAGGAATATGAGAAATGAAAAATAGTTGTAACTTAACAAGAAAACAATTGCTAACCTTTTAAATTCGTTATGCCCCCTTTTAATTCATACAACAAATATCTTCTTCAAGTGGCAATAAGAAGGGATATTTATCTCCTCTTGCCAAATACCATGTTTATCTCAGCGACTTTTATGCCTCAAGAGATGCGATAAGCTCGGTATAGGTTAAGAAATTATAGACAAATGTTCTATTTATTCTATGATGAATTCATTGTAATTTTACGGAAATCGAAGCGCATTACGTTGACACGTCCCCTGAAAGAGGCAATCACCTAATCATCAACATGAGGTCATGGGTGTGTCATTTCGTCAGAGCATTGTGTGATGACGTCAGGCCATTGGTGTTATCAATCCCCAGTGACTGATAACACTTTGCATTGTTAATTTCACTAGTGACTGATAACACTTTGCAATGTTATTTTCACTAGTGACTGATAACACGGTGTAAAAGCAGACTTAACACGTCAGAGTAGCATTGTGATATTAAGGATCTAAGACGAAATAAGATAAACCAATAATCATGTACCAGGAAGATCATATGAACGTAATTATTTGTTTTCTCAGTTATCCACTGTTTCTATTATCAAGGTTGACTTGAAAACGGCCCGTAGTAACGGTAACCCTCACACTTGATTGAACCACATGATATATAAGCCTCCCAGTGTAGCAATTATAAGCAACGGGCTACAGAAGCATTTACAAAGCAGAGGCTTGGATGGACGGAACACATATTTTTTGAATTCACGATTTATTACATCTACCCTTTCTGTGGCTATATTCGCTATTATATATTAGTTAGCATTATCATATTGTTGTCTTTTGGCGATGTCTTTTTATTAAACTTTACTATTAATAATGTTTGATAGGTGCATTGAAATGCTTGACACTCGCTTCTCCGGGATCCCAACGTCAAGATGGTAATGCACTTAACGTCAACGGAAACATTGAACAAGGGCGTTGAACCGGAATCTAATGTCAGTTTCATCAGCACACCATTATGACTGTGGTCGTCAGAGTAACAAATACACAACAACAAGACCACTTTGCCATAATGCAGGAACGATGCAATCCTCTGTGGACAACCTGTCTGATCGTATCTACTCAGATGTTACGGTTTCGTCTTCATACTGGCGGTCTCAACAACATTTACAAAACATCTAAGTCAACGTTTATATATTTCACCACACTGAGGAAGACACACACATTTATTACATATGAAACAATGTTGGGACGTCATATTTCAAGCAGCGCTGGCGTATATCATACTATGTTAACTAACTGTTAAGATGACATATTGTTGAATTAACAAAAGTTGCTGCCGTTTTCGCTTTACTGTTTGTTAGCAAAATTTAAATACTTTCAACATCGTAGTTCATGCGGATTTAATGCAACGTTGCATTAAATACTTCCAGTCTTTAAGAATAAACTTTATAACCTGAATATGTACATACTTGCTAAATAACTTTACGGGTAGATTATCTGAGTACATATCGTTAGTAATATCGAGAGATATGCAGTATCCGTACGTTCATTGTGTTTAGGAAATGTTGGTGTGCCTTTAAGATAAAACTATAGCCACTAAGTGAAAATATCAAAGATGCACTGACAATGACAACCAGTCATTATAGACATTTAACTCATGTTATTCAAAACTTGATTTATAGACATCATGGCCTTAATAGCATAAAGTTTTACACATGCTCTTGTCCAAAATGATTTCGGAGATTGCCTAGATGCTAAAAATATGACGCCAAATAAACTAATTTTTCATGTTTAACATTAAGTAAGACATTTATATTTCCATTCCTAGTGTGACGAAGATAGGGAAAATCAATAAAAAAGATTAATCGCTTATTTTCAGGGGAGGCCTAAGCTTTCACGCGAATTAAATTGATGAAAGGATCACGCCATATCATATTTCAGTTGTTTTATTTTAAGTATTGAAGAACATTGCTTTGTTCAGTCACACCTTTTTTTATTGCAAATTACAAAAAAAGGAATTAAATCGAAACACACATTTAATCAAAATGGCGGACTGATATAGTTATCCCAAAATAAATTCAGACTTTGAAGGTTAATGCATGTACAATGTATACTCCATTCTGATTCAACTTTTCATTGTCATGTGACCGGTAAACATTCAAAACCCTTAACTGCAGTTTTCAAGGAATATTGAAATTAAAGACTTCCCTAAAACAAAGTTTGAATTTAGAAGAAATATAACTCATAATGGTTTTCTTCAATGGCTTATTAACAGTTTGAAAGTTAAGTTAAGGACAAGCTCCAACATTTATACCATTTTGCACCTTTCAAACGTGAATAAAGAAAATCTTAAACCCAGCCAGTAAAACCAGATGATCCAGCATTCTTATATAAAATGTTAACATAAGCATAAGGACTTCAATTTTTAAAATAACTTCAAAATTCACTTCAAAATAAAATCGTTAGAACAATGATAATGAAAACGTTTCCCAAAATAAATCTAGAAATTTTATGATAAATCATTCCATGCAGTGTACATCGATCTCAGAATTGAAAAAACACTAGATTCAAAATATAGAGCCAAGCTGTTATGTATATGTCTTATTTCTTGAGGCAATATCTTTGAAATGGCTTCACTCATGATCATGAAAGTGATTTCAAGAATACATTATCGACTAAATGTGCAGGCTGCCTCTCTTCCCATACCTGAAAGGCCATATACTACATATCCGTCTTCAGGATATTTTTGATTCCTTAATGTAAGAACATTTTGCTATGTGAAACGATTCTACACGAGCTACAAAGAGGCAAGCTTTCTGGTTTCTGAAGCTAAGATAATGGCTTATTTTAAGCGGGCTCAAGGGAGTGGCGGCATGATGGTTGAGATGCAGTTTTAAAAAGATTTGAAGTAGATTATAAGTTTGGAATATTATAGCTCTGTTGTCTCAAAATTTTGAATATTAAATATCTAAGTTGAACGACCTTTACGTGTACATCATGTTCCCTTTAAAAAGTGCTACATACTGTACACACAGGACTAACATAGTCTCTGTTGATATTTTTCTCAAACACAGAAACGCAAAATAGTCGTATATTTATTGTATAAGTGATACAGGATAGGAGATAAAGAAACACTGTTGAAAATGTATTAGCATATGAAAGAAAAGACTTGGCAGAATAAATGACATGTGTCAAAAAGTAACGGTAAAGAAGCAGGCAATATCCTGTGCAACCTTCATTGCGGGATTTTTGTTCTTGCCATATGCGTCCTACATATTTCATCAGATTCTCATAACAGTTTGTTTCATAAGTAACCAAGACAGATCAATGTATGTAATATGGGTATGGCCATCCAAAATCTCCTTACCAAAAACAATTGAGTGTCGATCAATCCTGCTGAAACCAATGCCAAAACCTGCTGTTAATATGAAAAGCATTACGAAATTCTTGCAACAGTTTGTTGTACTCACAAAACACTAAAAGGTTGATGTCATTAATATATTGAATATCAGTATGTTGAGAATAATTTATCTTTAAATATCTCTGGGTTTAATTGCAAATGTTGCATGAGTCGTTTAAAGTTTAAACTATATTTGAAACGCGTATCTTCAGGAAAGTCGAATTTCTTTCTTAAGGAAAGTAGCGTTTTTGGAAATCATTTTCATTTTCAAAGGATTCAAACTCAGATACGAATGGAGAGAGTGTTCACCACGGACATACAATGTACTGTTTAGACGTAAACATCGCATAGAAAACATGTGCAATCCACTTCTGCAATTGACTAGTATTTTAGCCTTTTCATAACATGTTATCTGATTCTGTTGAATTCAAGTTGCTATTGCCCAAACCATGATACCATTTCAAGTGCAATGTGGCGAGACATGTTTAAACTTTTCCCGTAATTACATATAAATATGTTGCTTATATTTATGTGTGTGTATATATGATATGTATGTATAACGATGTAATGATACTTTTTCATAAGTACAAATGTATATGTCTTCTAGAAATAAATTAAAATATTCAAGATATCTACAGTCTTTCCTCTAAAAGGTACAACATGGGGACAATTAGGGAAATATTTTTTTCATGAAATGTCAAAGAACGGTACTAGTGCAAATATCATGTAATTTGAGATGCCTTTGAGGTATCGTAGCGTTGCGAAAAAAGAAACGTACAATATTGAATTTCCAATACAGATATGCAGATCCATGTTCATCGTATCCCCACAATTACCCGTAACAGTTTTGGCAGACCATTGAAGTGACCAGGGGTCAAAATTCCGAAAACACTATTTTTTTCTCTTGCTTCATAAAATCCTTTATAAGTTATCAACTTCTTTAAAAATTAGTCACGTTTGTTCCGTAGCACAAAGACAATGTGATAAGGTTGGTTTTAATCTCAGAGAGTCGATATGGAACATTTCATTTGACATTTAAAGAAATCGAAATTTCGAAAATATAACCTCTTCTGTCTATAACAATATGCCAAAATTCGAATTTTTTGCACGAAAGACAAGACGATCCCAAAATGAGTTCAAGAATGACTATTTCACACCTTGACAGTGGGTGATCCATTGTCAGTTTTGCTGAAGTTATTCTATTGACGTTGAAACGAAACCCAAATTACATGATATTTGCACTACGATTCAGTGGTAAGTGAACCACTTTCGGTATGCAGCTGTATATGCATCGTAAACATTAGGGAACATGCCTGGCAACTGTGGGTTGGAGGGTTGGATTTTGTTCTAGAATTCAACGTTGTAGGAGCAAAAAAGCATGTAAACAAAATAATGTGAGAAAAGTATTCTACGGAAACATTACTGTTCATGATATTTGTGTATGTGTTTGAAAGTTTAACATAGCATTGGAGTGATTTGGTAAGTTGTTTTGGACGAGATATAGGACAAAAGTGATGCAACTAACAATATCCAGGACTCAAGTTTGTAGCAAGTTTGTCAATTTTAAATCATTCTGACAGTTCTTGCTGCTTTGCTAGAGAGAATATGTCTTAATGTTAACTAACTTAACTTGATGTGAATCTACATCGATTTGTTTTTCTATTTTAGTCTCTATCTGTAAATGAATGCTTATGTTAATCTTCACGGCACAACTAAAGGAATAAGCTAATCTTATTTGACTAATTTTTCAGTTTTACATTGAAGATACATCTAGATTGTTTTTAAGATTAATATACAACTTTTTCGGTAAAAGAAGATGGAAGCTGCAATTCGCTCCTCTTTACATTAACTACGATATCTTTATTTCTTATATGATTTTACTTTATTGAATATCAATTATAAACAAGTTTGGGAGAAAAACGACAAATATTTTTACAAGTTTCCTTTATAGAATTATTTATATCTCCCGGTAAACATAGTATGTGTTCAATGAAGAAGTAGATTCTGCCAATCACTGCCATTCAATATAACTAAAAAACCTTCTTTTTCTTAAATTTTTGTGGCTAGTGATGAATCTGTCATAAATCCAAACCATTGCTTAACGAATAAACTAAATATAACGCAAGGACAACGAAAGAGTATTTACAATGAGTAAACTAGTTGTTTTCCATACAAGCTACAAATATGTTTTTCACAAATATGGTGAACAAAAAGAAAAGGTATGAGTAATGTAATGGAATAATCAAATCCATGTTCACATTTTTGGAAAAATAATTGCTATCATATATTGATGGCAACACTGTAATTCGAATTGAATCCGGAATTTTATTTATTCCTTACATCAAATCATTTAACACAGATACAAAATTTACTCGAACACCACACTAGGAATTTTTATTTCCCACGAAGGGGAACATGTTTTCAAATTCAGATTTACTTATTCTATCAAATTGTTTGCCTTATCGATTATAGGAACATTGGTCATAAGACATATTTAATGCTATTGATCACCTTTAATAGATTAAACAAAAATGGTAAAAACTGTGGTTTCTAAATTTTTATCCCTGGCCACAACAATTTGTCAAAACTGTTTTGTTTAAGTGTGGTGACGTATTTTGACATAAATAGTCTTTTCTGAAGTGACAACACATAACATAAGGTTCGTTTCCACTGTGCTACGATGGATCAAAACTTTTATAAATCCCATAATATTTACATTGAAATACGTAAGGAGGCATATGAAGTTTCTTCAATGAATTGTTTTGCTCTGCGAGCTTCTGGAAATCGCTGACAAGAAATAAACGGCCATGGTTTTATTTACTGTAGCTATATGCCATTTTGCCACTCTTTATCACACATCTAACCGACATATTCGTATTTTTGATACAATATGAATATCAGATATCATGATAAGTATATATGTAAGTTGATCTAAGTTTATATATTGGCTACATTTATCCTGTTATTTTGGCACGTGAGATACTCTACCTATTAAAATACGCATTTTGCATTAGATTTACTTTTTGTAACTACAGCAGGTAATTTATTTGTGCACATACAATTCAACCTTCCAAAGAATATTGAAAATATGTTTACATCTATTGCCTAATGTCATGTGACATTGTTGTGAGATACAGTCACTCAAATGTGTTTATCAGATAAACAAGTGCAACCTGGCCAACGAAATACAATTTGACGTTAAATGTGTATTTTTCTGAAATTGTTTTTTTGGTCCGATACTGAGAAACATACCCGTGGACGTTGTCCAGCCGTGTCGTGTATGTTGTTCTGAGGTCACTATTTCACCATTAACAATGCACAGAATACTTCTTTATCACTCAAAATAATCTCCCCTTATGAGGTTTCATGTAATTAATGGATAAAGATACAACTCTTCTTTAAGGATAATAATCATGTCCTTGTCACACTACAGAACATGAGTTCGTGTTCAGAATATCAGCCTGAATATAAGATGTTACGGTTGTATCAAATGTCACAATCATGTTACACAGTTAGGGTAAAATATTGTCTTAATAATTTTTGTCATATAGTTTCTGATACAATCACTTGCGTCTGCTGACAGGATTGTGAGGATTTGTTCATTTAATGTTCTATGTGTCTTAAAGAATCATTCGATATACATTTCTATGTAAAAGATTTCCCATGTTCCAAGTACGTTATCTTATAAATCAATATTGCACATAACATGAGACCAATATGGATATCCTATTGCCAGTTCACAAATGATATGATAAATATTTACTTCTTATGTTACATTCTTTTATGACTTAGATGTATCAGCTGACAACGACATAAACCATAATGTAAACCATAATTCATTATGGTTATGTTATAAAAAGTGTACTCAACTATGTATAAAGGAGAAAAATAATATACTGTGAAATTTGATATTAAATGATTACAGTTATTATTCCCTGTTAGAAGTATACATTTTTATTTTAACATTACTTGGTTAATTGTTATTACGAGGATTCACATTTTAAATTTTTTTTACGATTTCGAATACTTATTGGCTTACAACAAATTTTTTAAAATACTGCATTTCATAACAAGTGCTGTAAGGTTACAATGATAACCTAAGAAATTAAAAACTTTTAAACCTTCACAATTTCATTTGATTCCAGTCAACCTTTTCCCTGTAGACCTACTTGTTCAGGAAATACACTCAGTAAAGATTGATGTTAACAGGGAATTGTGTTGACAAAACGACGAATAAAATTATTATCTTAAAACGATGGGTATAAGATGATTTAACCTTGAGGTATGCTTTTCATTTAAAGCCCTTTCCTGTATTGATTTTGTGTGAAGACCCATTTCTTAACATGTATTATATATCGTTTGACAACTGTGATCATGCGTTCTACTGAGGGCCTACTTCAAGTCAACCAAGTCCCGTGGTATACAAACTCATAAACACAAGATTTTTCTTCGAACAACGATGTAAGTGATATATACAGAAAATCAGAATTCTATCAGTTACACGTTGTTTTTTAAGAGCTTTTCGACCTTGTATATAGTGTATTGGTACAATATACAAGTACCTTATAGTCTCGTTGATTCAAAACAACTTTAAAGACGAGTTTATTAACATTATATTCTTATTTGTACATGATTCCTTATTTTCGACCAAAATTACGTCTATGATAGATAATATGTGCACTTTGAGACAGCAAATGGCGCTATCAATTTGACTGAAAAATCTAATTTAGTTATAGGATTTAATTTTAAATTTTCAACGTGAGTAGAATCGTGACACAAACAAGATTCAAGTGAATATTCATTTCCTCCTTGGCTATTTACTTGACAATATCATCTGAAACTGCGAATCGCTCATAATTGTAATTTATTTGAGGTTAAAGTAATTTGTAAAAACTGTGGTACTTGTGCATAAGGCCAATGTGTTGCCCAATCAGGGTATTATATGTATTTAATGGGTAATAACTTCTTTGCCTTTGCTTTCATTTACATATAGGTTACTTAGCCTTTTAGCCAGTATTAATTCACCCTTCTTCATTTGCACATTTGAAGCCACAAGAATCAGTGTATGAGAAACAAGGAAAACTGTTCAAGGTCAAAGGTTGCAGCTAACAGTAGATATGTACGTAAAAAGTATTGCGTTTGTTATTCATTCTTGCTCAAGTTAAATCATTTGGATTTGAATAATATGTATCTCTTGGGGCAGTGAAGAATATATAACTGTTAACAGATGACAATATAAACTGAAATGCAAAATTCTGTCAGCTGTCGAGATATAGTCACTTTTGTTCTCACAATTGAAAATACAGCATTCTAATTATAAACATTTAGGACAATATTTACCAAATGAAGGCCCAAAGAATTGAAATTTCACGTTTTGGTCAACTGACTAAAGCTAATTGCTGCGCTCAAAATACCAGATTCAAACTTTTGTAGACTAGGGCTTTTTATAGGATGAGAAGGGAAAATATATAAGCTTTTTAATAGGTTTAAACCCATGGTACATGTTTCGATTAATTAAGCAATTCCACGAACCAAAGTTTGTTTGCTGTAAAAAAAAACATTTGAAATTTAGGACAAAGTTTCGGGACAGAAGTTATGCTGGCTGCCAATAGTTAAGAACAAATGAGGATCAGCTTCACGTCTGGTAAATATCATTAAAACAGATAAGGATATAAAAATGGTGAACCCCGACTCTCACGATACCTATGTTGATCTGGACGTTATCTACTTTTTCTAAATCCGGATTTAAACCTGGTTTAAAGTAGATTTGATTCCATGTGGCAAACTCAAACTTTACATTATTTTACAAAACTTTTAAGTTAAGTCTTTAGGTCTCTACGATGATCGGACCAGGTTTTGGAATGGGAATCACCAGAGGTTCGGTCCATAATTTGGGAATTTCAATTTCTATAGCTCCCAATGAAATCGGTATTTTAAAGTTCATCTTCACTGTTACTTCAATGTCTGATACGTGATGTATGGTTGGGTTTTTTGTTTTTCTATTTTTTTTATTAATTTCTGTGGTACATGTACATGTAATGTGCTCTGATCAAAGTTAAAAAGTCGGGCAACTGCAGGTTGTTACTACAGTTTTTATCTTCACCACTTAGGTGTGGCTTAATCATTTTCTCCTGTCTAGGAGAAAACGAATAACAAACTGTACGACAATAATTGCCTTTTATGGTTATTTGTACCATATTTGTGCTTCTTCTCCCGTATGAATTTTGTATTCGACTTTTGTGATTAACGTCATCAAATAACGACCAACGAAAAGAATTAATTTCCTTAAAACAATCATAAACATTAACCTTTTTGAAGAGAAGAAAAGAAAAGAAATTTTACAGCAGTATTTTTCGTCCGCTTTTTTAAAGACTTCAACATTCTCAAAATTACATACGTCTTTTCACATGTGAACATGAAAAAAATGTTGTTTAAAAGTGAGCGTTACTCTAGAAAACATATCGTCATTCACTTCCTGTAATGTTTTAGTAGGAAGTCTTGAGGACCTCTTTCCATTAGATAAAGAGTGTGTCGAATCTACTTGTAACATTACCAGGAATCATATATATTTGACATTTTAAAACCTCATTTTACCATTTAATCAATAGAGTAGGTGGTACGTTTCTCAACGTTTGAATTTATGAAACCTTGATGAAATAACTTCTATCTCTTTATGGAATTATAACCATTTTCAAATTTAAACTACGTGGGAATGTTTTCAGCACTTGGTCAAATGGCAAATATAAACATGTTTTGGATTCATTTACAGACAAATTAATTTTTTTTATCATGATGTGGACAATGAAAGAAGTTTATATGGATTATAACAGAAAACATAAATTAATTCATGCAAGAAATGAATATAATGATAATAGTGTGTACTTGTGAGTAATCATAACATTGTGTACATATTTCAATGTTTAAAATTAATCATCCAAAAAAACACAGGAGGGCATTCCTGATGTGTGCTGCTTCACTTGATATCGTTTTCATTAAAATCTATTCCATAGGTCATAATCAAATTACCATTTTTTATATTATTGACCAAATTTGCCCATGTAAGCGTTCATCGTATTCGATTAAATCGTGCAACTACATTGGAAGATAAGGTAAACAGTTAAGGAACTTTACACCTGGGTATCTTCCGTTGAAAAATGGTGGCAAGCGATCCCGAGTATTGCTGAACTGCAGCATCTAGCGATGAGTAGTCTTCATCATAAGCTACATAAGGTGATATTCTTCAATATACGGACACAAATTGAGAGACTTGTAGAAATCGTGGTGAAGAAACATGATTGACATTAGCCCCTGTATAACATGTATTATGAACCTTCAATGACGTAACTATATTGTTCTTCCGGGACACTATTACTCAAAATTTCCTTCAAACCTCATCGATCTTGCTTTCCCGGGCAGTTATCATAATAATGACCTCTGCTCCGGGGAATTTTCTTGATAGTATCATACATATACACGTACAAACGAATACCTTGCCAGGGCAATATTTCATGTTACTAATGTAAATGGAAGATGTTCATTAACGTCATGTTATTTGTTCAAGTATAAATCATTGTTATGATAATTCAAATTTGTCACCAGTCAACTACATTTCGCAGTGCTTTGCGGTGGAGTTAATAAAACTATACAGATTATTCAACAAAAGCGGTTTTGAAGTAAAACGGATTCTTATCAAACATTCATTGATTGTTTGACCGAATCTAATAATTTGTCGTTAAACACGTCAATATTTATTTCAGCTATTCTGATTGACAAATGGATGTAAAATTGAGAATAACATTTTAACTGTATCCTTATATGCTCTGATCATCATTATCTATATCATACTCCACAATAATAAAGTTGAATAAAGGTGCTCATTTAAAATGGTATTGCTCCAATAGGATTTGCTCGATCGTATTCTTTTTTTTTTCCTTTTCACGTTTATTCTTATGATTACAGATGAAATATTAAATGTCATCCATAATATATAAACTGCTTTTGTTGATTAGCTATTAACACCATCGTTGAACCAATCCAATTGTTAGAAGTTAAAAACATATTCATGTTATTTCACTTTCGTGTTTCCGCTTGAGCACTCTTACCATGAATTTGTGAAAACCTCGCTTTTCAAATATGTTGTAAATATCGTAATACATATCACAATCATTATTAACATTTACCGGAAATGTGTTAAATCAACATTACATTTCAAATATGAAAATCTTAAGTTCTTTATTTTTACATCCTGCCTCCTTTGGGTAATGCCAGAATTATCTCCAGCATACCACATTTCATATGCAGTTTAGATATGACATTATCCACAATTTTGATGATTTTATGTGGGAATTATGAACAGTGTAAGATTATTTTGTTCAGGAGTTGTATACATATACATTTGTAAGTTTATTGTTAGATAGAAACATTGAACCTCACACCAATTTTAAATTGCCAACACGTGATGTAAAGAACATTCAGTATATTTCACAATATTTGATGTGATTCATAAATATTGTAGTGTAATGAGAATTTTTGGGGTTTTTTGTTCTCTCTTTCTTCAAAACATACAATCTGACATGCAGTGTTTGATTTTCAACAAGCAAATTATAGAATTGATACCAAAGGGGAGGATGATATTGGTCATCATTGTAATAGTAACAATTATCACATTAAAATATTTTGATAAAATGAGAAGTAAAACGATAACTTGAAAATAAGAGGAAACGATATAGTCACTGTATCTAACATGAAACAGTGAGAAATGACCTGTCTGATTTAAGTGTAGGAGAGATAAAACATACCATTAAGCTGCGAAAAATGTTCTTTGTTCTCTTTTACTGATGGTTAGACATTTTAGTGGAAGTGTTTTGTAATGGATAGTCGTACAATATTAAAATAGTATGCTATTAGATATTACTGTATTTCGTGTTACACGTTGCACATGGATTAGTTGATTGACGACAGTCATATATGGCAACGTTCAGTCTGACTAAGGGAAAGGAGCTGTATGACTTGGCTGTCAGGTTTTAATTCACATTTGTCTCTGTTCATCCATAAGGACAAATTGCGAATGATTTGCAAATGAAAACAAGTTTGGAGAAAATGAGTAATTAGCAATTATATCTTTTTATGATTTTGTTTAATCAATAAAATTTTAGCATTATTTCATTCGCCCTAATTGACATGGAGGTATATACCAAAACGGCGATTCGTAACTCAAAGAGTTTTTAGTCTGCTGAGCACATTCAGTTACCTGTGTGCAAATTAACAGCCAGATGTCCCTTCCAAAGGTGTTAGGAGACGTCACTGATCCTCGAATGATCGAAGGGCTGTCCCTTAACTATCCTGCTGTTTTAGATAAGCATGTATCACATCCCGCAGAATCGATATCACTGAACTCTTGTATCGCACAAAACTCAATTAGATAATTGATTAAATTGTCATTTATTTTTTCTACATTTGGTAAATTATAGCTCTTCGAAAATATTATTGGACTCAAGTACAAAGCTCCATTGTTTATTTCTATACAACAGTTATTTTATTGTTTTATCTACATGTACATTGTATGTATCAGGGAAACGTGTGTAGGAGAAATGCTTCATTCCGAGTTTTATATACACGCAACGAAAGAGAAAATATATTAATGACGCCATAAAATCTTACTTTAATAACGGTAGTTACTTTCTCTTTCATCATGGAATTCTAAACGATAATGCTTCAAGTTGGACTATGTGTGAAGTCATTCATTTTCTGTCTACTGTAACTAGATCTCTATCCAACATCGAAATGGGTTTAAAATCCACTCTGGTTGAGATGACAAATAGATGTTAGTAACAATATCAGGTTATAATATATAAAATCCTAGATAATGAACGGGGTACTAATGATGACATCACTAATTCATTTCCAATTCAAATGAAAAATACTTCTAGAAAGTCGGTTAAAACATAGTCACTTTATTATTTCAGATGAAAAATGTGGACTAAAGTGAATTATAAAATTTTGCGTTGTTGTTATAAAGTCGGCATTTCAAAATTGTAGGTTATAATGCAAACATACAAATATCATTATGACATTTATATTTCAGCTGCATCCCTAAAGTTAGTTCACCTATCTGTGTATCTTCAGCATATCATGTAATTACAATTTCGATTTCTGACACTGACAAAGGATCACTCATCGTCTTTGAGTAAACAATCATTCTTAACCTAATCAAAGGATGGTATATAATTGGGGGAAAGTCTTCACAGTTAAGTTTTATTAGTATTGGAAAACAAACAGATTGAATGTGTGAAGCTGTTCATCATTTATTCTTGAGAAAAATAAGCATAAGCAGGTAGATTATATATTACAACGGGGCATTATTAGTAACATTTATTCGTCATTCTCTCAATCTAGAAAGAGTGGATTTAAGGACCCTTTTTGATAATAGATACACGGTTGCTTTGCACTCGGTCGACTATGGTATTAGGTTTTAAACCAAGTGGCCTATATGAAAATAATAATGACAATTTTATCATTTATCTTTTTGATTTTGGTTTTTGGTTTTAAAGAGTTCAATGTGAGCTCATCTGCCAGATGGGATAAATTCTTATCCAAATAAGCAGAATAGTTAAGTAACGTCTCCTAACAAATTCAGAAATAACTGTTCATTGGCACCAATGAAGCTGTGAATATGCAGCGTGGACTAAAAACTATATAAACAACGAATCGCTGTTTTGTGATTTACTGAATAAATGCTACAATATCATTGATCTAATATAATAACAGAGAACCAAGGGCTAACTCATTTTTCCCAAATTGCATTAATTTTGCACATATTTTGTCATTTTCCCTGATGGATGAACAGAGGTGAGTTTTCAATCAAAATTATCGTTGTTGCCAACCCTGACCATGACAGCCCAATTCATACAGCTACTTTTCAATAGTAGGGCAGAGCGTCGCCATATATCACTGTTGTCGATCAGCTAAGCCATATACAACATGTAACACGAAATGAAGTAATATCTAAACGTACACTGTGTTAAATATTGTACAACTATTTCCATTACAAAACACTCCACTATAATGTCTGTAACGATAACTAAAAGAGAATATAAAATATTTATCGCAGCGTAATGGTATGTTTTATCTCCCTACAACAATTAGAGCTGACGGGTCATTTCGTATAGTTTCATTTCGGATATAATGGTTATAAATGTGGTCTTCCTCCTATCAATTATGTTATCATTTTACTTCTCCTTCTTATCAAAATATTGTTAATATATGTAACTATCAGTATCATTGCTAAAGGTATCAATTTTACACCTTGCTATCTGAAAATTAGCTTCTGTCAATTTGCATGTATCGATGAAGGAAAGAAAAACAAAAAAAACCACATTTACACTACATTCTTTATCAATCGAATCAAATATTGAGAAATGCACTTGATGGTGAGTAAAAATAACATGTCATGTCAGTTTAAATTCATGTAAGATTATTTTAGGGTTGACATAGCTCTTAAAAACGTTTATGTATTTTATCGTCAATTGCTTATTTAACAATAGATATGATTATTGTAACTGCAAAAGTAATGTATACAACATATAATGATGTTACAAATTTGAGAAATAACGAAACAACATATATATGAAACATTTTATTAGCAATTGTCGTACATTCGTCAACAATTCAGCGTATGTCGATGCTGCAATGATTGGCATCGGTAGTCAAAATATCATGATCAAAAAATAACATGATCAAAGATATTGCTCGAAAGGTATATGGGCTAGTACTTATTCATTAACGTCTAAAACCGTTCTATTACAATTAAAAATACAGAGGTCGATAACCTGTAAGCTCAGATCTTAAACAGAGTCAATGTAAACTGTCCTTGTCATTCATAGATATTATTGAGCAATACACATATTGTAGTCCACTTTTACTGAAGTAAGTTAGATGTACATTACATGTATCATGTTTTATGACACGAGAAGGGTGGCTCCATATTTCTAACTATTTATGCATCAGATATCAAATTTTCGCATGTACATGTAGTAAACTTCAAATATCTACTATTATGAGTGTAACACAAATTATGAAATGTTATTTTTTTTAATACTACTAATAATAAATGCATTTATAATTGCGCCATAATCACTCTGCAAAGCAGTTGCTTATATCGCTACATATGTTTAAGCATAAGCTTTACGGAAAAGAAATGATTTAAAGGGGCACAGAGTATGTTGTAGGGGGATAATATGTCGAACTTCATAAATCGTGTTTTTTCATCGAAAAAGAAGTGTTTGTTTCTGAAAATGAAAATCTCAATTCTTTAGCAGTTAACATAGTGACAATAAACAGGGAAAATGTCTACATTTATGATTTATGTTTTATTAAAACCGGACAATGGCGCGCGCCAAAAACTCGTTTTGATACATATTTAGAGCAGACAACGAGCTATAGGATGATTTTGATTAGAAGGCTATTTACTAATATACATTAAAATGGGACGCAGAATTCTTAACATTTATATGACCGTTTTTACAATCGAAAACAAGAGAATGTCATTTTTTTGCGTTTAAGAGATAAAAATGCAATATGCAATTTGAACATTATCCAGGTCATATGATATTGTGGCTCTATTTAAGCCACTTACACAATTAATGAAACACTATCTGTGCCAGTTTAAGTTTTGCTTTAAATGATTGCACTGTTTGAGACTTCTTGATCTCTTCAGGAAGAGAGTTCCAGTAAGTCGAAGCACAGTAAGTGAACGATCTGGAACCAAATGATTTGCTATTCACGTGTGGAACAATATTAATACACAGTTGTTTGTCCAAAAAATGTAGATCTGAGGATCCCGCTGCTCTATGTTTGTGTAGTTGACCACGAATATATGATGGGGCGGTTCTATTTAAGCAGTTGTAAGCCATGAAAAGTAGCTTGAAAAGAATGTAATTGACAAACAATGTATGGACGTGAGTATTGGCGTGATGTGCGTCTTTTTCTTGCATTGATAGATATAGACAATAACTTACGAATGACGGGGAATGACAGATTATCTTTCCCGAGTTATATTAATTTCGTAATTCTCGAGCCTAAACTCTACAACCCCATCGTTTCCTTGTTCAATTACGCTTTCAATGCAAGCACGTACAACTAAATACAATTAGAAATCGCACAGTAAAACATAAAAAACAACACTCACCGAAGCTGGAGACTGCTCAATCCAAACTATTTTTAAATTCGTTTGCTTCCGCTGTCGACCGAGAATTCACGGATATTACCGATGTTCCTTCCGAAGTCTACCGATTTCCTTCAAAAGTGGTACGAGGTTGCTTCCGTTAGGGACTAAAAATCTCTGTTATTACCGTTTTTCACCGATGTTGACGTGTTTGTTTCGCGATTAAGCTGATTTCCTTCCATTATGGAAGCTTTTCCTTCTATTCGGCACTGTTTTCCTTCAAATTTGATGCATTTCCTTCAATTACTTAGGGGGGCCTGAATATAACGAGGGAAAGATAATCTGTCATTCTCGTCACGAGTTTGTTATTGTTTATATTACCTATATGTGATTTTTAAATATTAAAATTCGAATATGATAGAAATGATAGTTCCTCTATAAAGGATTAGGGTTGCGAATTTCCAAATTCATACGCGTGTGCTGTGGTTTTGCTTGACACTTACCTACGCACGGCTAAATTGTAACTTGTGAAAAAGTATCAAAATAAAAGCTAAATGTAGTTGTTTTCTTAACCATCATTCAAACTAATTACATTGAACAGTTTTTGTTTTAATTTGAAGAGGTCATCGACGCCCTATAGTAATACTACAAGACGGCAGAACTTGTGACGTAACTGATGAAACTGTGACGTCATAGCCGGTCGTGTCTATGACGTCATTACTAGAGAACGGAACCAGGCGCTTCTGCTCGACTGTTAGATTAACGTGTTGAAGAACTAATTCAATAATCGCTTATTTCTATGCTCTTGTGCAATTGGGCAGGCATATTTCACGTTGTTTGTGGCGGCACATCTGAGAAATGACGACTTGCAACTACATGGAATAAATAAACATTGTTAAAATATATTCTAACGGTGAACAAATTACCAGTCGGGACAAGTTTGAAAGATGAATGAAATAGTCCCGGCACTACGTTCTTTTTCATTGGTTAACAACAACCAATCAAATACCAGGAAAATGTGTAACTCTCGTGTGACTTACAGGGAAAATATTACCCTGTGTCCATCTTCCTATATGGGTCAAGTCAATCTTACCGCCGAGCTCTAGATACATTGTAGTGTATTAAGAAGGTCGATCCGGATATTGACGAGGAGACTGTTGCCAAAGTCTAGCACAAGCAGCACAAGCTGAAGTGAAGATACAGAATGACCGGTTTTATTTTCGATTTCTCATAAGCATGCAAATTAGGACATTTAAAACTTCAGAACGTTTGCAGCCAATATGCATATGTGAATAGACAGTTTGTACATTATCTTTTTAGAAAAAAATATAAATGATGACAACTGTTTTTATCTAAATTTATATTATGTTTTTGACCTTATATTTATATTGTTTTATATAGAATACATTGTAATGACGTAAGAAATAAGATAGAAAGTATTGTATTGGTTATTTATTCATGTTCAGGTTAAAACATTCGGCTTTCAATAATGTATATCCCTTGTGGCCGTGAAGAAAATATAAATTTATGATAAGAAATGACAATTTTCCTAATATGAAAGGAAATATTTTGGCAGCTGTCGAGATATTTTCAATTTTCTTCTCAAACTACAAAAAATAGCTTGATAATGGAACGCATTCTGGACAAAGTTTGCCATTTTTGTTAAATGATTTGTCACAGAAAGAACGGCGTTGTGAAATGTCAAAAATAGTATAGAAATTGTTGGCAAATTTACATTCATTCGAGGAAAATAGCTTATAAGAGCACTGAGAGATCTGAAAAAATCTGAAAGAATCTTGAGATAAAACTACTTAATGAATGTTTGTCCAACTCCGTATGAATTGAAAAATTATTTTGTTTCATGTATAATTCATTTCATTCAAATCTTAGCTGAGTAGAACTGTATTGTAATTATCATAAAAAAATGTTATCCGTAATCTTTTCATTGTAAAAGTGTTTATGAGACTTTAAACTCATCGAATAAGGAAAATTATCATTAATTGTAATGGCTCTTGTAAATCAATGAAAATCGTTAGAAGTTTGAGATAAGGTAAGTGTAATAAATCAAAAGATTTCCTACAAACTAAAAACAAATGCAACTTTGCATTGAAATTACCAGTTTTGGTCATGAGAACCTCCAAGTCAATGGGGGTCAAAAACAATTTCAGACTCTTAACTATGCTACTTTATTAACGGAAGAACCATATATTGACAAGTCGAGTGTCAACAAATATTCAAGGACTCTTACCGAAATTTAGGAACGATTTATATCGTCATCAGATGACTGTTTAGGTCATGTTAAAATTGCATCAACGCTTATATATATAGAGGCTGTGGTTTGAATTCATCATGTCCTATTTTAACTATCAGTAATTGGTCAGTTACTGATAGGTCATTTGAACTTTGTAATTACGTAATCTTTAATGTTAAAGGTGTCTGCCTTAGCACATTGGTCATTTGTCAAAGTTTATTGGTCAGTATAATTAAATATGACCAACGAAATAGCCCTCATCGGCTTGTCCATAATCTCCAGGGCCAAGATTTTTAAAGTTCCCTTCGCACTAAGATAGTCGTAAGGACAGTCCATTAGCATTGGCCTAAGACCACCGTAGCACTGAGAGACATTTGCAAACCTACGCAGTGGTATTTATGTGCATAGATTACAACCGAATTATAACATTTGAAGTCAATTACGTCACTTAAAGAGTGATGAGGTTAGGTTAATTCAGGCAGATATCAGTCTTCATGCAGAAAAAATGATATTGGTTTTGCAGTTTGTTACTTTTTCCAATATTCAATCATACAGTCTGCATTGTGAAAACATAAAATACAGTCAGGTAACATGCCTATTCTCCGAAAATTGTGTCAGAGAACAGTTTCAGGGGATACTCACGTTCTCGTGGTGTTACTTTTGCTGGTTTGTGGATGGATTTGTCCACAATTGGGTACGACCATCATCGATTTAAAGTCACGTGAATTTGCACAAATAGCCCGGACACGTGGTTCTCACCTTTCTGATCCAAAATGCCTGAAAAGTCATTTATCACAATTTATACACACACATTTTAGATAATTTTTGAATATGTATTAAGTATTTTCATAATTTAGTAAAAAAATTGATGATTCTTTAGCTGATGAGTTTATAATCTTGTATACTACATGTAAGTACATGCATATAAAATATGCAAACATGTTTTCATATGTTCATGCATATTATGAAGTATTCTTTCTTACTGAAATTAAAGATAAACTTTTGATCTAAGGTTTCAAACAACATATGTAACCATAAATACTTTGCAGAACAGACGTCTTATAAAATGTAAAATGACTGTCGAGGTTCGAACTCGCGACAAAATATTTATGTAACCATAAATACTTTGCAGAACAGACGTCTTATAAAATGTAAAATGACTGTCGAGGTTCGAACTCGCGACCTTCTGCGTGTGAAGCAGACGTGATATAGAGGATTAAGCTGGTTTCAATAAGGATTAAATTTTGGAATACATTTTCTCCATTCTTTTTTATTTTTAGTTTTTAAGAGGACATTACGATTGATAATCAGTACGTGAAGTCACGTGAATTTGCACAAATAGCCCGGACACGTGATTCTCACCTCTCTGATCTAAAATGCCTGAAAAGTCATTTATCACAATTTATACACACACATTTTAAATTAATTTTGAATATGTATTAAATATTTTCATAATTCAGTTAAAAAAATTATGATTCTTTTGCTGATGAGTTTATAATCTTGTATACTACATGTAAATTTACAATGGACATGAAAATGATCGACTAAAATGATAAACATTTCTTTGACAATTGAGTGCATTCTTCCTTCTAATTCATACTGCACTGCAAGTAACGCAAAATTCCTCCAACGGTAAGATCGAGGTACGTGTGTACAAAAGAAATACAAGCAATTGATATAGCATAAACGGATTGGTTATTGATAATTAGTAACCCGGGGTCTGAAAACAATGCAACATAATGAAATCAAGTTTTGCATTTTGCTATCAATGTTCTCATGGTTCCATCATGTCCGATGGTTTGTTTAAATTGGTTTGTGACAGGTCATTTCGAATAAGTTTTATCTTAAATTTGCCAACAAAGAGTAGTAATGAAGTATATGTATAAAAAGGGTTGATCATCGAAAGCTATCTATGATGATATGGTTTAGATACATCTCTTTTTACTCATGCCGAAGACAAAGATGTCTACAACAATGTTTGAAGGCAGAAATGAAGGAGATTCAAAACGGACTTGCTTTGAATTCCTCCCATCTTACCGGGTTAGTCACGGCAGTCATCAATAATTCCTCGTATCGACAGTAAATATATATTTGAGTATATTTACCAGTCGTAAAAGATTTTTAATAAATATAAGGATATGTCCAATTTAATTCATTTTTTTCCTCATGGAAAACCTAACTCATTATAAGACCGTCTAAAATTTTCATCGATATTCCAAAAGGTAATTACTATTAGTTAATTGCCCAAAAACGTGAGATTTTACCTCTTGCTTTGACATGTGTACAGCAGCTTAGCTCCACTTCTGTGTCTATTGATTGCATATTCAATATTAGCCCGGATGAATTAAATCCCTTTAACATGATTGGGACCAGTCGTCTCATTGGAGTCAAACATGTCAAACTTCATAAATTGTGTTATCGTATCGAGAAGAAGTGGTTGTTTCATAAAATCAGGTTCCTAGTGCTTATGAGTTCAGTATAGTGACAATTAACGGGTTAATGTTGTGATTTGTGGTAGAAAACCGGACAGTGGCGCGCGCCTATGATTTAAAGTTAATTTCGGAAACCGATTCACAGCAGACACAAAGACAAAGATAGGTTGATCGTCTTAAGTGAGTCTTTAAACTAATGTACACGTTAATTTGACACATAATTTCGAATTCTTAACATTTACAGTGCCATTTTCCTATTACCAGTGAAAACAAAACAATATCATTATTTTGAGATGAAGATTCAAGTTTAGGGAACTAAACTCAGGTCATAAGATATTTTGAGTCTTACAAAACAAAAATTAAGCAATAGTGTCGTAAACATAGTATGTCATGGACACTCATATAATATCCTTTATATGTTTAGCTAAAACAACCTCAAGAGAGGATACAAGTATCGCCGCACCTAGTGAATTTGCCAATTTCAGCTTCTTGAATCTGTGAAAAGTCAATGTGTGAAAATAATCTTACTATAATAGATAATAACATTTTAATATTTTATTTTAATCGAGTAATGTTTACTGTTTTGGCATTTTAATTTTACAAAACTGTTTGCAATTGTCATTCTATAAAACATATAAACCTACCAAATCATGCATTTATGAAAATGTCATATTCACTGAAAATGGTCAGAACTACAAGTCCGTTCCATTGAACTGTTCCAATTACTGATTATCAACCGTAATGTCCTCTTAAAAATTACAAAATATAAAGGAATGGAGAAAATGTATTCCAAAACTTAATCCTTATTTAGACCAGCTTAATCCTCTTATAAACTCATCAGTAAAAGAATCATAAATT
Organism: Phorcus lineatus; assembly: GCA_921293015.1. NCBI lineage: Eukaryota > Metazoa > Mollusca > Gastropoda > Trochida > Trochidae > Phorcus > Phorcus lineatus. Next base: position 37,743,907 of record OV121085.1, read on the forward strand.
TTTTAACTGAATTATGAAAATATTTAATACATATTCAAAATATATTTAAAATGCGTGTGTATAAATTGTGATAAATGAATTTTCAGGCATTTTGGATCAGAGAGGTGAGAATCACATGTTCGGGCTATTTTTACAAATTCACGTGACTTTAAATCGATGATGGTCGTACCCAATTGTGGACAAATCCATCCACAAACCAGCAAAAGTAACACCACAAGAACGTGATTATCCCCTAAAACTGTTCTCTGACACAACTTTCGGAGAATAGGCATGTTTCCTGATTGCATAATATGTTTTCACAATGCAGACTGTATGATTGAATATTGGAAAAGGTAACAAACTGCAAAACCAATATCATTTTTTCTGCATGAAGACTGATATCTGCCTGAATTAACCTAACCTCATCACTCTTTAAGTGACGGACGTCAAATGTTATAATTCGGTTGTAATCTACGAACATAAATACCACTGCGTAGGTTTGAAAATGTCTCTCAGTGCTACGGTGGTTTTAGAACAATGCTAATGGATTGCACTTACGACTGTCTTAGTGCTAAGCGAACTTTAAAAGTCCAGGCCCTGGAGATTATGGACAAGCCGATAAAGCTATTGCTCATATTTACCTATACTGACCGATAAACTTTTATAAATGACCAATGTCGTTAGGCAGACACCTTCATCATTAAAGATAACGTTATTACAAAGTTCAAATGACCTATCACTAACTGACTAAATGATAGTTAAAAAGGGACATGTTGGATTCAAACCACAGCCTGCTATATATAAGCATCGATGCAAGTTTAACATGACCTAAACAGTCATCTGATGACGATATAAAACGTTCCTAAATTTTGCCAAGAGTCCTTGATAATGTGTTGACACTCGACTTGTCCATATATGGTTCTTCCGTTAATAAAGTAGCAAAGTTAAGAGTCTGAAGTTGTTTTTGACCCCTATTGACTCGGAGGTTCTAATGACCAAAACTGGTAATTTCAATGCAAAGTCGCATTTGTTTTTAGTTTGTAGTAGATTGTTTGATTTATTACACTTACCTTATCTCAAACTTCTAACGATTTTCATTGTTTTACAAGAGCCATTACAATTAATGATAATTTTCCTTATTCGATGAGTTTAAAGTCTCATAAAAAATTTACATTGAAAAGATTACGGGAAAACATTTTTTTATGATAATTACAATACAGTTCTACTCAGCTAAGATTTGAATGAAATGAATTATACATGAAACAAAAATTTGTTTCGATTTATACGAAGTTGACAAACATTCATTAAGTAGTTTTATCTCAAGATTTCATGTCTTTTTCAGATCTCTCAGTGCTCTTATAAGCTATTTTCCTCGAATGAATGTAAATTTGCCAACAATTTCTATACTATTTTTGACATTTCACAACGCCGTTCTGTGACAAATCATTTAACAAAAATGGCAAACTTTGTCCAGAATGCGTTCCATTATCAAGCTAATTTTTGTAGTTTGAGAAGAAAATTGAAAATATCTCGACAGCTGCCAAAATATTTCCTTGCACATTAGGAAAATTGTCATTTCTTATCATATATTTATATATTCTTCACGGCCACAAGGGATATACATTATTGAAAGCCGAATGTTTTAACCTGAACATGAATAAATAACCAATACAATATTTTCTACCTTATTTCTTACGTCATTACAATGTATTCCATATAAAACAATATACATATAAGGTAAAAAACATAATATATATAGTCATTAACAAATTAAAGCTACTTTTTGAAAGTCGCAACCGTCTATGATCTTTAAATTTGTCATTGTTTCTCGCACACTGTTAATCTCTAAAATACTGTTATCTCATCACAACTTCTTAAATAGTGGTTATCCGTTGATGGCGCCACTCTGTCAAGCTCTTTTCGACATAGCTTTCATCGTAATCTAAGGGAGTCAGATAAGCTTACAGCTTTTATAAAACGTGTTGTGCAATCTCAAATAGCGATTTTTCTGTGATTAAATGATCAGGATTTCTCAAGACGGAAGTATGGCTTGTGGCGTTTCATACAAGAAAACCTCCTAAACAATAACACTTTTGTGATAGTATTGAAGATCACGTGGTTGAAACTAAAGTGCGTAACTGATTTTTAGAAAAAAATGTGATCATGACTTGTGAATATCTTATACTTATTTGAGGACAAAGGAAATGAGGAATGTTGCATGCAATGGCCTGTGAATGACTAAAAGCAAAGTGTTTGAAAAAGCAAATTTACCTGATACACCAAAATAACTACTATCTGTATTCGAGGAACTCGTGAATAATGTATATGTTTAAACTTATCTTAGCGACAAGTGAAACGAAGAATGTTGAAGGTACTGGGTTGTGAATGAATGAAAGCGAAATGTTTGAAAAAGCAATTATAACTATTACATGAGTACTCGCTATCTGTATAAACAGCTGCAGATCAAAAGTTTGTCCACATATGTGCAAATCGTAGTGCAAAAATCATATAATTGGGCATGTCTTTGGGGCATCGTAGCATTGTGAAAGGAAATGGATAATTTTGAATTTTCAATACAAAAGAGAAGGCCTATTGCACCTTTACGCAATCGTATACCATACTCAACAGTTAACCGTAATAGTTTTTGGCAAGGCACTGAAGTAAAAAAAGGGTCAACAGTTCGTAAACAATATTATTTAATTTTCTCTATAAATCCTTAATAGGTAATTAACATCTTTAAACACAAGAAATATTTGTTCATTTGCATTAAGTCAATAGGAGTTTGCTGGTTTTGTACTCAGAGAGTCGAAATGGAACATGTTAATCGAAATTATGGGATATCGTAATTTTGAGAATGTAACCCCTTCTGCCCATATGATCATGCCAAAATTCGAATTTTTGTTCGAGAAACGAGACAATCTCATAATAAATTAATAAATGGCTAGTTTATACTTTGACAATTGGAGATCCTTTGTCAGTTCTGCTGAAGTTGTTTTAATTGACATTCAAACGAATACAAAGTACATTATATTTGCACTAAGATACAGTAGAAAGTGAACAAACTTTTGATATGAAGCTGTACAGCTTTGATAGGGTTAGGTAAGTTTCTCTTATTTTCAAGACTTATCATACATTGAACATTGAATCACATATGATTAATCTTGCACAAAGCGAGGCCCGTCAGTTAAAAAGATTATTGACAAAATAACAAATGAAAGCTTTTATCGATTGCGTTATACAAAACGCATATTTCTCAAACATGCAGCGATTACTGTATTTTACTATACTGCTTTTGAAAATGTCTTCATTGCCTTTTTCAAGCTATTATGTTTCTAAACCTAATCTCATTTATCAAAACCAAACTAATCCTGGTTTTCATTCACTGGCAGTGGAGCATACGAAGTCTTACCTATCTATTCAGTGGGCACTATACCGAAGTAAAAGCACGGCAAATCAGTACATTTTGGAAGAATTGGGATGTAGGAGAGCGGTGGCTTAAAGTGCTAAGCATATGTATGGAAGCATTTCGAATACATTCTTTTAAATAAATTATTGTTTATTATCACTGCTATCAACACGATTACTTTTTAAAGATCACCGTTACTGAGTGACAACTAAAAAGTCATCTGAGGAAAAAGTTAAGTTTGATAAATTGTAAAAGTTAATTAAATTTTTATGTTATTATAGTTTTCAGATTTCAGTTATCGTCATAAAAGGCGTATTAATTGCCTTTACAAATTAGTATTTGAAGTCTAAAACCTCGTTCTCTTAATAACATTTAACCAATCATGGTACATCAATGTGAAGACAACTGTTTAGTCAAGCTGCATTTACCACTCAGATTACACATTTTGTAACAAACGTATTATATACACCTTGCAGATAACAATATGCCTGTAAGTCGTAATTAAATGAAGGTGCATGTATAGTATGCCGATATCAGAATGAAAGATGTGATTCTTTGACACACATGAAAAGTTAAATGATGACATCCTCACAATCAAGTTATCAGGAACAAGTAGTTAATAAATTGAAATAATATCATTAACCCGCAAATGTTATAAATGTTTGTGGCAGTAAAATTTGATACAATCTTGACATCTATTTTAATCTGATATTCTGAACACGAAATCATGTCCTGCAATGTGATAAGGACACTGTTATTAGCATCATACACAAGAAGATATGTATTTCAATCCTTATATTAATCATATGAGAACTCATAAGGGGAGATTAAAGGCAAATGGTATAGCCGTATTCTTTGTCATGTATCTGGTGAAATACCGACCTCAACATGTGTCAGATCGCCATTTGCCATCAAGAAGCAGGTTTTTCAGTATTGAATCGAGGAAGCAACTTACAAGAAAACACAAGCTTGTTTTTATTACTTATTGTTGTATTTTTACTTGTTCATACCTTATTGTGATAGGTCTTATAATACTACCAAGCTGATCAGCTCATTGTCCTAGAATGTTATCGTTGACCTTCTCCATAAGTAATTAATGTAGTTTACCAATTGGAAACTCCTTAAACTTTGATGAGGAAGGAGATAGCAACAATCATTTTTTTTTAATTTGTCAAAACATGAAAAGCGTATCGTTATTATCAAACAAACATTTAATTTGTTTGGTATTCTAGCGAAGTAATTCTACGAATCCTTTCTTTCCTATAAAACGATATTCATATCAAAGATTTCATTGTGCTGTGAGTTCTTTTTCGAAAATAACTATTAACGATATACTATATTTACAATCTGGAGAGAAAATAGCTGAAACAAAAACAGGAAAACAAGAAGTAAGGAAGTGATATGGAAATATTATTTATGTTTTATCAAATCATAAGTATCTCGAGGAGAGAGTGTGAGAACTTCAATTCTTTGAGTGGCATTTTACAAGTTGGTATGATGAAGAAATAGTATCTACACCGAAACGTCGCACCCCTTTGCAATAAAGAACTTGAGATTTAATACCATTTTGTCAACCAATCCAAGACAATATGCAGCCGGGTTAGTTAATCAAGTACTGGTACATGTACATATGACCACTTCTTGACCTACTTCATTAAAGGCTGTCTCAACTACTGACTTCATTGGCCATGAAAACAAAATTGGACTAATAGCTGGATGTTAATATTGGTTTTGCTTTGGCCCATAACAATGTAATGTCCAAATACAAAATAACAATGATTATTAATACAATGATACAATAATAAAATGTCATGAAATGACCTTAGGACCTGAGTAAATGTTTTTTTGTAATGATCCAAGTCTTTTAGTCATTGGTTTATTATGAATATGATATCACATAATTAAGAAGTAGGTAGGATTGATCAACAATTTAAAGCTTCTTAAAATCTCCAGTTATCAGCTCCAGAAAAATCGAGGCGGGATGAGCGAGTTGGTGGGCTACTGACTCTGAGGGTGTTGTTTCTCATCCCGCATAGCGAAGGTTACTACTGAAGATTTGACTGATTGAAAAAACATTGATGTAACATATGATATTAAGTCAGATTCAGTAGAGGAAAGGAAACAATCCCTATCTCACGTACCTCAAATTGAATACGAATATGTCAAAAATGACATTTGATAACAATCCAGTCATCGTATTAGAAACAAGAATGTGTCTGTTAAGACGATGAAATGTCATTTAGCCACAGTAAAGATATGCCTTTGCCGTTTATTTCTCGTCAGTAACGTCAAGAAACGGGCAGGACAAATACAAAATTGAAGAAAAGATTTTTAATTTCATGAATTTTACAGCTGCACACCTATAGTTCGTCTACTTACCTACGCCTCTTCTTGTAAATATTATGTTATTTGTAAACGTTTCTGCCATTGAATCAGAGCGAAACCGAAACCAATTTTTAGTGTCTTGACTTCAGATTAGACGAGTTAATGTAAAAAAAACCTTCCTATTTAACCCCTCAAGGAATTAGATTGGACACCTTGTTGAAGTGACGAAGGGTAACAATCTAGAATCTAAATTTTGATATCTTCCTTGTTTAATCTAAGCGGTGACCAACAGTGTCAAATATTCTATTTTTGCAATTAGCTAATGAAGATATCCCAATAAATCCATATGGCAAATCATATTCTTGCAATGAAATCGGAATTTTGAAAATCTGTTTGCTAGATGTGTGAAAAAGACAGGCTAAACGGCATATAGCTACAGTAAACATGTTTATTTTCCCTCAGTGATTTAAAGAAACACGCAGAGTAAAACACTAACATTGAGGAAAACTTCATATCCATACTTTAAGTTTGTCCCCTTACCTCTGTATCCTCTTCAAATATCACAAAATTCGTAGTTTTGAGAAAACGAAATCAATATGTTGTCTTTTTATGTAAGAGACGCAAGTAAGTATATCAAAATACTTTTTATATTTCCCCTTTAAGTAATTAGTGTTAAGCGAAATCGAGTTAAAACCTCGTTTAAGTTACCCGGGATTAATATTGAGAATCTGCAGTTGTATCTTTTAAAAAAAGGATCAAATGCTTAAGAGTTTTTACAGTCGTATGGAATTCAGTGATTGACAGAATTTTTTTTTTCGGAATATGTTTAATTCAATATAAGAAAATCATTAAACAAATGTCTGTCTATTTTGTAAAAGTTGATACCTAATCAATATCAAATTATAGCATAAATAAAGATATCGTAGCTATTTGAAGTAGAACGTGTTGCAGCTGCCATTATTTCTTTCACAAGAAAATTGTTTTTGAGGTAATTGCAATTGTATGGACCTAGAAAACAATAATCACTTCAAGACGCTCCGATCAACTCTAGAGACATCAGCACGTATCACATTATCAAAGGTTATTACTCGAATTCCTTTATATAAAATCTTTCTAAAACTCCATTTCAGCCATCAATGACGCCTTAAAGCTTCTGTAACTTGAGCCCATATCTTAATTTCAGAGACCAAAATCCTGGACGTCTTTGTAGCTCGTGTAGAATCGTCGCAAATAGCGAGATTTATCTTACATTAAGGGATCAAATATATCCTCCTGACGGATATATAGTTTATAGTCTTTAAGTATAAAAGCTGGACAATTCTCCACATTAAGACGTTGATGTACTCTTTTAATCGCAATCATAGTCCGAGTGAGGCCATATTAAGAATATTGCTTCAGGAAGTAGGACAAGTACATACAGACTTGGTCCGGATATAGATTAATCTTATGACATCTTGAGGTAAAGAATTGCTGATCCTCAAATACATTTTGTAAAAATGGCTAATTTAACTATCGATTATGTTTAGCTTATTATTTATGAATGTTTCACTATGAAGTGGCCTTTTTTTTACTGGTATAACATTTCTATTGACATTAAAATCGTTTCATTTTAACAAGATCAATGAACTCAATATAAAACAAAATTGAACCTTTCTCCACAAAACGTCCATTTTTGGTTTTTGTTTGGATAACCCCCATTCCTTAAAATGTCAAAGCATGATTTATCCAAGTTTACATGTAAACCTCATTTATCACAATAACATTTTAACAAATCAAGATTCTTCGGCAAACGGATAACAGTGTCATCAAATAATATTACATCATCAGCACGCGAAACATTATTTGGACATCATTATTTCCATCCCTTACAAATGTACTTCTTAATCCATAGGTCTTGAATTCTTCTTAAACTCATTGATAAACAATTAAAACCGCACAGGGCTAAGAATGAGACCCTAGCTAACACAGGTGGAAGTTGTACCAGTGCTTACATGAGCAAAACCTTGTTCTTGTTACTGATTGAAATGATTACTATCAGTAACACGAACTGGTGGAGGTGTTGCAGTGCTCTAAAGAAATAGTTTGTTTGTAAATATGGTCGACATAATGCGTTCAAACTATCCTTCATTGGAATTATTAGAGCTTGTGATAGCACTTCCACATAGTGCTTTACCTGTTATTGGTGTGTATAGGCCTCCCCCTTCTAAACGGAATGGCCTCACTGATTCTCTATTCCTTTCGGATTTGACCAACCTATGCAGCAGCATAGATCAACGGAGTACACCCTTGTTGATGTTAGGTGATCTCAATGTTCCTTTTGAGGACAAGAAGAAACCGATTGTTGCCAAGGTTCTCAAATTATTTAACACGCACAACCTGAAACAGCATGTGGATCAACGAACTCACAATTGTGGTCATGTTATTGACGCTGTCATTACTCGAACGTCTGATGACATGATTGATGAAATCAAAGTAATCGACTCTCTGATGTCGGACCACAGCTGGATTCACATAACTCTCAAGTTCCAACGCCCATCAACATCTAAACAGGAGACAGTAAGTCGGGATATTAAGAACATTTCCATCGAAGCATTCAAGGCAGATGTTGCAGTTTCCGAACTCTTTCAGGAACCTCTTTCCAAAGATATCGATGAATTAACAGATCAGCTAAATGCAACCCTTTCAGAAGTATTGGACAAACGTGCCCCTCCCAAATCCAAGTTCAAAAAGGTCAAGTCTCATCCTCAATGGTTCACTGAAGACATTCAGAAAGCTAAGATGTCAAGACGTGCAGTTGAAAGGTGTTGGAGAAAGTCTCGGCTGGAGATTCATCGACAAATCTTTCACAAGCAAAGATGTCATGTCAATAACCTTGTTTTCCAAGCCAAGTCCAAGTACTACAATGACCTTATAAATACGCAGGAAAAAAGTCCAAGAGCCTTGTATAATACTATGTCATCCTTAATGGATAAATCCACTGAGGTAGTCCTGCCATCTACTGAAGACAGGGATACAGCTCTTGCGAACAAGTTTGGGAATTTCTTCGTGTTCAAGATCGAGAACATTAGGAAATCCTTTGACATCTCATCTCAAGATGAACAATCAGAAAGTCAGGAAGAATTACATATTTCAACTCTTGAACCATTCTCTGAGAGAGAAGTGTTGAAACTTATCGAGACCTCTAAGCCCACTTCCTGTCCATTGGATCCTGTGCCAACTCAGTTGCTCTTGAAGGTTATTGAATGTGTTCTTCCCATAGTGACCAAAATCATTAACCTAAGTCTTGAGAATGCGACAGTACCTAGGGCTTGGAAACTAGCAGTCATCAAACCTCTCATGAAGAAACCTTCTCTCGATCGGGAAGACCTGAAGAACTATGGACCTGTATCAAATCTTCCGTTTTTATCCAAAGTCCTTGAGAAAGCAGTCAAGGTGTGACTTTTAGATCATCTCGAAGAACACAGCCTTATTGATACTTATCAATCAGCGTACAGGTCGGCTCACAGTACTGAGACAGCCTTGAACTGTGTCGTGGATCAACTTCGTAGTAGTGTTGATAATGATCAAATCGCAGTTCTAACACTGTTGGACTTGTCATCCGCATTCGACACAATATACCACTCAGCTTTAATTCAACGTCTTCACAATGTATTTGGCCTACACGGCAATTTCCTAGCTTGGTTTTCTTCATACCTTACAGATCGGTATCAGTATGTAGGAACCAGTAACTCCAATTCCTCAACGCAAAGGCTTTCTTGTGGTATACCACAGGGCTCAGTTTTGGGGCCAGTCTTATTCACCTTGTTTACCACTCCACTTGGAAGTGTGATATCTCAACACAACACTGCACACCATCTTTATGCTGATGACACCCAACTTCAGGATAGTTTCAGGACAGATTCATCTACCCAGCAGAAAACAATCACCAGCATAGAGGCTTGCATTGAAGATGTTAAGTCATTGTTGAGTAGAAACTGTCTTAAGTTGAACGATGAAAAGACCGAATCTATTCTCATTGGACCACCAAAACGACTCCAGAAAATGACTGTAGATCATTTACACATTGGCACTTCAGCTATTTTGTTTTCACCAGCTGTTAAAAATCTTTTTACCTCGAATTTACCTCGATTCTGCACTCAACATGGACAGACAGGTCAGCGAAATTGTCAAGAAATGTTACTTTCACATAAAATCAATTGGTAGTATCCGCCATATGATCACAGAGTCAGCCACTGCGTCACTTGTCAGGTCTCTGATCTTGTCACGACTTGACTACTGCAACAGCATTCTCTTTGGCACATCTGCAGAAAAAATAAAGCACTGCTGCAAGGATTGTAGTTCGAGCAAAGACACACTCCCACATTACTCCAATACTCAGACAGCTTCACTGGCTTCCTGTCAGAGAGCGAATTGATTTTAAAGTTCTTGTACTGACACATAAATGTGTTTATGGTAAAGCTCCACAGTATTTGCAAGACCTTGTCTGTGCTTACATTCCTGAACAGTCCCTGCGATCTAGAACCCAGCACAAACTCCAAGTACCACCATACAACTCAAAACATTTGGTTACAGATCATTTCGCTTTGCAGCAGCTCATCTTTGGAACTCTCTGCCTATTGAACTTCGAACAATTTCTTCATGTGAACTTTTTAAACGCCAACTTTAAACCCATCTTTTCCCCAATACCTGTTAGCGCTTTGAGCATACCATGTGTGGAGTTTAAGCGCAATACAAGCAGACGTTATTATTAAGGATTCAGCAATTTTGCTGAATCCTTATTGTTATTGGCGTGTTTTTTATTATTATTCCACGATTCTTGTGTACAAAATTCAGCCAAAACTAGCGACTCAATTACAACCAAACTTTACAATCTAATAGCCCTTACAAAGACCTCGCGACACGAAGCTTTTCAGCCAATTCGGACACTGCATTAAAGGCTCAGTACCACTCAAACTTTTCAAAATTAACATTGGAAATTTTTTCAAAATGCAATTAGAGACTTGAAACTTTTTTTAAACGATGCGCAATAACATTTCAAGCAAAAAAGTAAATCATGGCAAATTCATAGCATGAATACTTTCGCCGCCATATTGCTTTTTTTGACTTTTTGAAATTTCCGGACCCCATGCATCTTTGAAATGTAACTCCTCTGAAGATACTTGCGTCTAAGAGCTGAAAATCTCCAATAATGTAGCTGAGACATTGGCAATTTCAGGGTGATTCAGATTTTGATGAAAGTCAAATATTTATTTCTCGGCAACACTTCAAAGTCGGGCGACTTTGCTCATGTAAGCATATTCAAAGGGAGATAATTAAAAAAGTTAGACTCACAATTGCACCAATTTTTCAGGGATATAAGAACAATATCTGGACTTGATGAAACTGTCAAAACATTGCTCGCGAACAATAATTTTCGTTCACAATAACGGATCAAAAATGTGAAAAATCATTTTGAACAAAATTAACATGGGCTATTTTTTCAAAATGTACTTAGAAAGTTGAAACTTGTTTTGAAAGATGCGCAGTAACAGTACAAACAAAAAAGTAAAACATGACGAATTCATAAGTAGCATGGTTTTTTCACATTATCAACTTCTTTGCAATAATCACACAATAGGTCAGAGGAAACATGCTGTTGTAGCCAAATGCGTCGGCCAATTTTCATGAAACTTTCAGGGATGATTGCTAACATCACTATGTACGTAATGAATGTTCTTTTAATGCGCTGAATCCGTTTGTCGTCGCTTGCGACTATATATATTTTTTTTTCCACCGATTTTGTGGACCCGATTTAGCCCAAACCGCTAAAGATACAACAGCCAAACTTCGCAGTCTGGTAGAACTTCATGAGAAGGGGTTCTAATAAGCTTTTCGGATTAAGCGTTAAAGGCACAGTACCACTCAAATTTTTAAAAATTAACATGGAATTTTTTTTCAAAATGCACTTAGAGACCTGAAACTTTTTTTAAATGATAGGCAGTTACATTTGGAGCAAAAAAGTAGATCATGGCGACTTCGTAGCATGCATACTTACGCCGCCATATTACTTTTTTTGACTTTTTGAAATTTTCGGATCCCACGCACCTTTGAGAATCTTCTCCTCCGAAGATACTAGCATCTCAGAGCTGAAAGTTACATATGTTGTAGCTGAAGTACTGAGGAGAAAAGGATACTCTAAATTTTTCCTCAAACTTCAATACTTTTTACTCAGCAACCCTTCCAAGTCGGGCGACTTAGCACATGTGAGCATGTTCAAGGGGTGATAACTCAAAAAATTAGACTCACAACTGCACCATTTTCTCAGGAATGTGAAACCACTATAGGCACTTTACAAATCCATAAAAACATTGGTCGCGAACAGTCATTTCCGTTCACAATAATCGATCAAAATCGGTAAAAAATACATTTTTAAAAATTAACATGGGCTAATTTTTCAGAATGCCCTTAGAGACTTGAAGCTTGTTTTGAATGAAGCGTAATAACAGCACAAACAAAAAAGTAAATCATGACGATTTCATAGGTATTATAGTTTTTGCACAATATCAACTTATTTGTTCTAGAAATTGGTTTTCAACATTCCACAATTCTTGTGAACACGATTCAGCCCAAACCGCTCAAGCTGTTACAGCCAAACTTGCCAGTCTGATAGAACTGCATGAGACGAAGCCACAATAAGCTTTTGGGCTTAATCGGCTTAAGTGTTAAAGGCACAGTACGATCGAAAGTTCGAAAAATTAACATGGGAATTTTTTTCAAAATGCACTTAGAGACCTGTAATTTGATTTAAACTATAGGCAATTACATCACGAGCAAAAAAGCAAATCACGGCGAATTCCTAAGTAGCATACTTTTTGCACATTATCAACTTCTTTGCAATAATCGCAATTTCCAGATAAAACATGCCGCTGAAGCTTAATGCATGCACCAATCTTCAAGAAATTTTCAGTGAAGCTAGCTACTATTACTATCTTTGTACTGAATGTGCTTTTTATGCGTTGAATCCTTTTGTCGTCGCTTGCGACTATATTTATTATTATTATTATTATTATTTTTTTATTATCATTATTATAATTATCAGTATAGAGAATACTTAAGATAATGCTATAGGAATTACAAGGAATGAGTGAATGATTGAAATGTCTTTGTGTTTTACTTTTCCTATTCTTGCTCTGTTAAACAAATTCTGTTTATTATAATTATTTTGCTTACAAAGTGTATTACAAGTGTATTTATTTATATGAAGGTATATTTATTTTTCTGTATGCTGATATCAAGAATAAAAACAAAACAAAAAAACCCAAAAACTTGTTCATAAATATTATTCTAAATACGGAACATCTTGGCGTGAACACCCTTTTGTATTTTACCTGTTGTGTTTAGAGAAAAACCCCTCTATAATTATTCTGATCGTGAATATTATCCTTCTCATGGAGAGAAATGATCAAACATGTATATTCCAACTCTCTGGAAAGATTCCCGAAACTAATACACATTTGAAAAGAAGTTCGAGAAAATGAATAAGAAAGGCAGTATGCTTATCAAATTCAGATGGGATCTCGTCAACACTTGGGGATTTTCCTGAGAAGATTTTATTATTGTTCTCATGGGATATCAATATTAAGACATTCTTCACACTCCTTGTATGTATGGATTGATAAAACGTTTTCCACCGTTTCATCGAAAGGATGATGATTTGTGAAATACAGCTGGATTTAAAAGATTTTTTTATATACTCACACCATGAATTTACAAGATTTGTAACATTTCTGAGTAAAATATTGATCTAAACCTTTGCAATCTCCCTCTGGTATTATATATATGTTCTCTACCTTGGTAAATGCATAATCAAACCAGCATGGCTGGGAATACTGTTGCTGACCTTGCTCCAACTACTTTACTTTTATTTCGGCCCTAATACATTACATTAGCTCAACCATGATTAGCGGTATTTACATTTATATGGATATGATGTAAAAAAAGAAACATTTATGATCCCATGATATGTTTCGGAAAAAGATATTCTGCAAGCTTGTGTTTATGTCGAGGTCATTTGTATTTATCAATATAGTCACTGTTAATGCATTCATAATGGGTTTTTTATGTAATGGAAAATGGTTTTATTTTGAATTCTAAAATTGGTTTTGAGAAAAACAGATAAAACGTTATCAATCAAACAATGATGTGTTGCCTGTTAATTCACTTACAGATATATATAACAATTCATAATATGTCACTTAATGAAGGTTCTGATTATCAAATTATTAGAGAAACTATTGAATTATTTCACCGAAAGTATTTGCATGATATTAGTGACATACATTCTAACGCTATTGCACATGTGGCATTGAAGGATACATTAAAGTACGAGGGGATATCAAAAAGTTTCAATTATCACAGACACTTATCAAAAGTACTAACTTTAATTTGTTCTTATGTTTTTAAGGATTCTCTACATAGTCACCATCCAGATATACACATTTTCCCCATCGCTTCTTGACCTTGCGCAGACAGTCTGAATAGAAGACCCCTGATTTGATGGAAAACCAAGCCTCCACCTCTCGATTGATGTCATTAGTGTCCTCAATACGACGTTTTTCATCTCGGGGAACAAGAAGTCACTTGGTGCAAAAGCGGGTGAATAAGGGGGATGCGGTAAGATTTCAAAGCCACATCGCCGTGCCTCCACAGCAGCTGCTTGACAAGTGTGAGCTGGGGCATTGACAGCTAACAGGCGTACACCTTTGATGATCATACCGCGTCGCTTCTGATATAGTTATATGTTGATTTATATACTGAAAGAACGAATGTGAAACTCTTCCCAATAAACTCCTTCACTAACCAAGCCCAAATAACTCGTATCAATCTCTGTACACTTGTGGAGAAAATGCCAAGTTTTTGAAAGATATCCCTTTATGTTAAAACTGTACAAATATTGAGGAAGAAATTAACGTTTTACAAAATATCTGTAAACACTATGAGGAAATTAAATAGGTATTACTTTTGTAATTGACTAATTTGACTTGAGATCATGAATTATTCCCCCAAACAATTGGAGGATGTTTATTCTGTGCAAAGGTGGTCACTTAGATAAATTCATTTTGTACCACTTTGCGAAATGGATGGTTTGACCCCTCTACAAAATAATATCAAGCCCTTCTTGCGCTGTTTGGGACAATTGTGAGACTTGCCATATTTGGCAGTCAATGTTTGTTAATTGCGGGGATTTTTAAAAAATGTATCACTATGTGTCAAAGCATATCAGATAAAAGGATAACTATATTGTAAAGTGGAGTAACATTCAAATGATGATAATATACGTGTATTCTAAGGATAATATGATCCTCGTCTCAAAGGTTAGAAATACGGTATAAATTGGAAAAAAGGGGCCAGTGCATAGCATGTGTTTCAAGAAGAGAGAAGTTGCTTTTTAACTTCTAATTATCAACGTTTATATTACAATATCGGTCTTCGGTAGCGTTTACAAACTTTCCAGGATATATTATTTCTCAACACCATTGGTTTTTAACTTACTTTAAGGCATGCATAATCAAACGTAGTATATCTTTTTAACTAACCAATAGAACTTGTTTCTACGACTACCTCTACTATATGATGAAATTTAAGGTATTCATTTAACGGTTTTGTTTTGAAGATTTAGTGATTGTAATTGATTGTAAGATACATTAATTACAATGAGAAAGGCACTCCACGTGTTGCTAGGGCTGATAAATAAGTAATTACCTTTACTTGAAATGTTGGCGATCGTAGGCGATTTCCAGGGATCCCTTGATTAAAACATTGTCAGTGATTGAGTCTAGTCGATTGCTAATTCGTTAGTTTTAGTAAGTGCCTCATCTCATATATGGAGACACTCGGTACTGGAACGTCTCACAGGACATAAAATATCACGGCTTCTTGAATACTGTGAAGAAAAACCGACCTTCCACGTCTTTAGATGCCTGTCACTTTAAAGTGTTAATTGGAGTATGCATTGCAAATGGACGACTTAACTGCATACTATGGATACCCTTTCGTTACTCGAAAATTCAATTGGTGACTAACGTAAATCTTCCGGGGCATTCGATTCGAAATCGCGATAGTCGAGGGATCGTTCTTGTTAGATCTGTTGTGCTTGGGTTAGATACCTGTCAAGAGTACATGGTATATTTTGAAACAGGATATTTGACGGATGCAAAAGTTGTTGGAATCACTAAAAATGATATTGACTTTTTAATTTATTTCATAATTTTTTGGAAAGAAACTGTGAACTCATTCCCCAATACACATCTGAATTCTGCATTAACGTTGCAACTAAGGTACCAAGTAAACTGGAAATGACATCATTACAAAGACATATCCTAATTCAAATCGTTGGCAAAAGCCGACATGTGGCGAACTCAACGTGAGCATGACCTGTTGTAGTTGTTACCTTAGGAACATTTTTTGTTATTTTGATAAAAAGTGGTAAATGTAAATATATTTAGAAATAACAAAACCTCACATATCCACATGGTTTAACGTTAAAGCAGTTAAATTATCAGGAAAAGTCGATAAATCTAAGGTATCAGGAAAAATGTCTCTCTACTCTTCAAATTATAAGTGTGTGTATAAGTGTTTGCTTCTCTCGTTTTTCAAATCTTTCCAAAAAACATATGTAATTTTTGTGTATCTGACGCTAACATAAGTTTACTTGTGCCATCTGAAAAAAGCCTGAATATCATTTTGACGTTTCTGCTTTTAAATGCTCTAACGAAGCAAAATATTTGGTCGATTTTAGTTTATCCTTTCCAAATATTTTTCAAAGCAAAACATCTATGAAAAAAATAAAAACATCAATGTTTTATGATTGTCCACAGTTACAAGGCAACAACTAGACAATTTTAACCTTTTCGTTTGTTTAAGAAGTATTGGATGGCGTTTTCAGAAAACATCATATACGGCAAAACACACAGGGGATGAGGCATAAACAATATCATACTGGTGACCTCAAACGTCACACATTGTTTCACAGTTTGTTGTGATATCACGAAAAAGAGGTTATGAATATTCAATAAATGAGCGGGGGGAAATAGAAACGTCGCCGTAAGTCGGATTGAAACTGTAGAGTCTCAACATGCTGTTAACCGACATTTCAACGTTAATCAGAGCACCATGCGTGCGTCCAAAAGAGGCTACGAAAGCCAAGGATCGCCACGTAGTCATCGCCTTGTCATATCAATGGAGATTACACAAGGTCTTCCTGTTTTACGACAAATTGCGACTAGGCTTGCAGACACCGTTTGCTTTAAATTGTGCAAACGAAGTGGACTTTAGAAACCTAAGAACACCGATGGAATCAAATTCAATCGATGTCAACGTTATACAAACCGTTTCGTACACCTATCGAATTGCCGATTTCGGGAACAGTAGGGAAGAAAAGAGGCTTCAATGGTTAATCAAATAAAAATGTGAATCGCAAGACAATCTGATGAAAATTGCCGAAACACAGTACAACTTATTAACGCATCTCATTAAAAGAGTTTCGTTTTCGGTGTTCTTTTTTAGTTATCTGATAAAAATGAATCCGAACAATTACAGTGTCTTCATTGCATCCTCTTGTAAGTAATTTTCCCCGTTAATGACCAATGGGTTATTCTTATCAATGGATTCGGTTCTCCGATGTATACACTCAGTTATCTATTACGTTAATAGCTTGTATATTAACTTACTCAACAAAATTTTAAAACTATAATGTGAAATATGAGCATCGCAGAGTTTTCAATTTATCAGAGTTGATATATGAATACTTTTATATACTCTTTGATTTGCTTAACAGTCATCTTACAACAATAAAAGAAACCAAAAGGTTAAATTCAACTATTCAACTTCATCCAGACCGCTTCATACCAAGAGGCGTGAAAATATGACAGGTGATGCTTCCTTGCCCAGCGATCAGCAATATTAGGATAGAACACGACTTGAACTGGCGCTGCACTGAAGCTGTCATGTGCCACTTTTTAAGAAATAGAAACATTATTTTACTATCATTTACATATTTAAACACCATATTCCGATTCACTCTAGAAAACATTTGGTATGGATTTGTGAAACTTTGTGGTTCGAAATGCAAAAACTATTATTTCTATAATTTTCTCATAAATCTTTAATTTCAAGATATTTGTGTAATTTATGTAATATGCATCAAAATTTGATTGACATGTATTTTTAAAAATTTTTAAAAATTGAATTACAGAACATAAAATTGGATTTTTTTTGTTGTTAACCTATGTCACCTTTCGATAATGCCAGAAGTTTCTCTGGCACACCACATATGTAACTTGTATTTGTAGTGTAGACATGAGCCCATAACATGATCAAAAAGTATGGTCTCTAAAGCATTTAAAGTTTTTTGAAAAATGATTGTTACCTGGGAAATTAAGAACAGGGTAAAAAGAACTTGTGTAAGGCAGCTGTATACAAACATAGACAGAGTCAGCTCATTTGCAGGGGAAAATGTGGTTAAACAGCAAAATACCAGACAAAAATAAAGATTAACCGGCATCGAATCGAACAGGGAATAAAGGAAAGCGCATCACAAGATCTATAACATCTGAAAATCAAAACATCCACTATCTATCGTCTCTATCTCTATCGTAAACAGACTATCGTGGGAATTACATTTCTTACATCTTTAAGAAATTGCTTTTATTGTACTAAAGTAAACATATTCTTCCCTATGGGAAAAGAAAAATTATCATTTGTTGATCGATCTTGTGTCTCTCTTTTTCTTTATTGTCGAGTTGAAGCCTGCAATTGCGTCAGGGCGAATAACTAGATTGTAAATGCGCCTTTGATCAACCTACAACTTGTAAATGTACTTAAGAATAAACACCAGACTCTTGCAAGAGGAATTAGACTTACATGTACAAGGTTTCAGCCTAATCTGAAGATAGTTTCACAAAGCAAAATAAAATCTTAGATGACCTTTGATTTATCCTTTATACTAAACTTAAGCTACAGGTAAGAAATCAAAGAAAATCCTTAGCGTATCTCTGTGCACAAATACTGACATCTATTATTTATTGTCTGAACGACATTTAAGCCTCTAATCTTGGGTTTAGTTCAAATATGTGGTTCACATAAATACTAAAAGGGAAACATAACGTATCCTGAAAGAGTTTTATCCTCGAAAATTCATCACAAAATATATTAGATTCAAACTATGTTTATGTAAATGAACATTATCTACATCATCCCCGAGGCCAAGAATTCATGCCAGACATAAAATACTCCATAGTCAGAGAATAAGCGTCATTGTCTAACCTTCTTTTGAAGCAAGTGTTAACTTTATGTGTCTAGTTCTATTCCCATGTAGCTTTAAAGTGTGTACAGGCCCGTGACGTCCCAATAACAATAAACTCTAGACGAGATGAGGGGGCGTCTGAAGACCGGAGAGGGTTTCACGTTGTCCCCCATGAATTAATATTTTCACCTCCCCGTCTTCTGTCACCCAAAATGGTTTCTGTCTGTTGTTGAAATAAATTCCTAGAGACTAAACTGATATGCGCAAAAATATATTAAATAAAACGCTTATGGTACTATTGTCTTTCTTAAGACCATTATGTGAAAGTTTATCCTCATCAATGCTCTATCAAGAAGAGTGATTTATTTTGGAGGAAAGCTGTAGCAAGTCATGTGTGGATCATAAGTTATTCTCTTGTTAGGCCCTTTGAAGGTCGAATTTTTCACAGATATCCAGACATATAAGGACATTGATTTGCGAAATCAACTGAGATAGTAATTTTTGAGTACTTTAATATGAATATCATAAAAAGACCTCGGAACGTGTCTGTTATCATACGGAAAATGATTATTGAAAACCACAGTGGAATGAAAACTCGTGTTCTGTGTTTGAACCATTCGCATAGCACACATTGAAGGTTTGCCATTTGACACTGTCACAAAATAAATATTCTAAAATTCTGTTAAATATATATATATATATATATATATATATATATATATATATATATATATATATATATATATATATATATATATATATAGATATTGAATACCCTGGGAAATGAAACTTAGTATTCTGATAATTGTAAAGATATTTCCATGGTTTATTTTCAAAATACAAATAAAAGGAATGTCACGTCAAACATTTGTTGGCAAGCAGTTGTCGCAAATATGTCTCCACTCTACACATATGTAATCGTACATGAGTTTCAATATTATTTTTAAAATGTTGATTACTTATTAAACTCCTAGAGTGGATTTGAAGCTTGGAAAAAAGGAAAATATCAGATATTGGTGAAGTGATTATCTCTTAAGAAGTCGTTGGTTATACTGCTTAAAGTTGGTTAAACTTTCCTTAACCTAATAATGTGCTTTTTCTTCATTTTACAGAAACGATAAAACATACAAAGTCAAATTCATTACAAAGCGATATGATATCAGAGTAACTAATGTATTGATAAACACGATCTGAGTGAATGTAGAGTAAAAATTTTGGACATTCTTTACAATAAAATCCTAGTTATTCTTCTAAGTTTGTATACAGTTGTTAAATAACAAATTAGTTGACATTCATTCACTCAAGCTCCTTGATCGACCTTCTGCATCATCGTAATGGCTTGTTTGTGTGATCTTTGGCAATTTATTTTTCAATCTCCTACAATATCATGTCTCTATCATGAGGGAATATCTGGATTAATATGCTTTTATATAGTTTACAATATGCTCAAGATGAAACCCAACCAATACAGCAAGCCTTGTTTTGAAATGACTTCATCGTGTGAAATATATATAATAAGCATGAAATTTGTTACCCATTGCCTCAAATACTGAGGACGAAAATTATCTGTCATTATTAAAACTTCCTAGCTACAAAACGTTGTGTTTATGTTTAATGTTAGCCTCATATTGTCAAGTCTAATAAAAAAAACAAAGTCATAAGGATTTGTCACAGCTGTCTTTCGACTTTTAAAATCATATAAATCTGAAAAAACGGAATCAAGAAATCTTTAAATCTCTTTCATATTCTGTAAGCTACGTAATATATTAATGCTCTCAAATATTATGTTTTGTCTTCATACAGTAATGCTCTTTAAATGATGACATGGGTAAAGGATATCAAGGCCGTAATATTCTGTCTTTCTTGTTATTACATCAAATGTGAAATGCAGGAGTGATGTAACGCATAATGCAGTTCCGCATACAGTACAGGTACAAGCAGCACAATCCATAAATGTCAACAAGTTTTGACAACAGTATATTTTATATATTAGTGAACGTTCTGTAAATCTGATAAAATAGCCAATGGGTCAAAACGGACATCGTATTATAGAATGTAAATAACTGTAACACTTCATTTTAAAAATTGTTACTCAATTTACAATAAATTCTACTCTTACAAACAGTAAGCACAAGTTTCTAGAAGCTAACAAATCATTATGACCGTGAAAATGGCAGATTTATACAATTATATCAAGGGCGTGTCTGGTGACTGTTAGCTGTGATAGTCTCTCGAAAAAATAGATAGATAAGTTTTATATAGAATATAAGCAAATTATTTATTTTCATAAATCAACGAATCATTCCAAATATGTGAGGTTTAGAATAATTGAACGTCAGGCTTTTATATTATCCTTCATTTTAAAAAGTTTTGAACTGTCAAGGTTTCTTCAAACTGAATTTTTTGCTGTATTGAGTTGGGTTTTTTTACATTAGGGGTGTTTCATTTTTTCATTTAATCAAAATATCAAGATGGACACGAGGCCAATCATGATAAATAAATGGTCTTTTTCTGGTTGTCTTATCTCGTCACAAAACTTGTGGAAATTTCTTTCAGATACCTTGATATAAGGCCAGAGGCTTTATGTCGTGATGAAAATCCATCAAATCCTGTAGATCCTCCATTATATTCAGTAATGAATCCTGAAAAAGTTCTGGTAATCTCTTAAAGCGTGTATAACGAAAATCAATATACCGATGACTTCACGAACTTAACAAGAAATTTCGGATGTTCAAAGCTCACAAATATGCAAAAGTCACTGGATTATTCTAACAGTAATTGGTTAAAAGTGTTACAGCCTCGGCTCAATACTTTGACAAATAGCATATATAAACGGAGTAGTCATCTAAATCATGAATGTTTACTTGGAACATCATCCTTAAAGTTGTCAGTTAATGGACTCTGCAACTGACTTGTGATAAACAAATACCTTGAGTCACCAGCTTCTTACCGATAACGATGATTCATAGCCCAATATCGGTAAGTTATTTATTCGTGGTCATCAAATCTCCACTAAACCAATAAAGAAACTGTAACCAAAACAACACATGCTAACTTAATTGAATTATGAGGCTAACGTAATGTTATGATCATGGGATCGCTTAAGTAAGAAAAAACATGGAAGATAGAAACATGACACTTCAGTTATAAACAATCTCAGCAAGAATAAAAATACATATTTATTAAGAATACTTTCCCCAAAAGTAAGATAAATTTTCGATTAAACATACAAACAGTTATGAGCACTTGGGTAGATACTGAACTGGGTCTTTTGACTACACATTTTCAGTTTAGAAAAATATTATGAATGACTATCTTAATGTTGTTGTTGAATAATACCTTCATTCCCACCACCATGACACCGACGGGCCGAGGACCAACAACAGCTTAGATGGGTGGCATGGAATATTGAAGAAGATTGTTTGGAAAGCCCATCCCAACGTCTTTGAAATGGTGACATTCCTACTCGAGGAACAAAAACTAAATGAGGTTCGAATGGTGTAGTATAGTGCTTGCCAGCGACTCCCTCCAACAAAGAAGAAATACAAGGAACTGAAGAGTATAGAAAATATAGACATGTGTGACAACAAATATGTTATTCATGCATTCGGTGTTTTCATTGGCTGATATATTGCCAAGTAGATTAAGTTGCAATATTGTGCCGCTAAGAAAAACTGTCGGAAGCTCGAGAAGAGCTCTTACTATGACAGAAGTTGTATACGAATTAATGACGGAACTACCTCTGCTG
The DNA here is from genome assembly GCA_921293015.1 of Phorcus lineatus. Lineage (NCBI taxonomy): Eukaryota > Metazoa > Mollusca > Gastropoda > Trochida > Trochidae > Phorcus > Phorcus lineatus. The sequence continues at coordinate 37,766,647 of OV121085.1, forward strand.
GGAGAATGAATACCGAATGAATGTTCAGCGGAAAACATTTGATATTCATTTCTTGTTCAACCAGAAGAAAAGCCGGTGTCAGGTTTAGTACATCCAATGATCTCAAGATCATCAATGTCACGTATCTCTACATGGTAGCTGTGGTTACGTAGATTTGTTAGCGTTTAGTCCATGATGTACAACAACCTCCTTTTAAGGTTCAGTTGCCTCATTATTCTACTTCCACTGACCGAGAGTTTACCCTTAAAGTACCTTGAATAGGTTGTATGATGATCAGTTACAATTCAGTTAACTGTCTGGGGGCTAATACATGTCCAGCCACTGTTTGACAATCCAGCAAACGAGAGGTAGACACATGATGGTATCATTTGGCCCATAGGGAGGTAATTGTTTTGTTCAGACTAACTGAAGCGATGCCATTCCATGATAACCCTCCATGATAATCGACAGAAACGATGAAAAGTAAATAATTTGCATGTGCTGTTGTTTCACTGAAATCATTATGACCCTGTTATTCTTTCTTTTGCGGCCATTTGCGGAAATTATAATTATTATTCTATAACTGGTTAACTTTTTAAAAAGAAAATGATCTTGCTTGATCTCCCTACGTGTGTTTAGAGTTCATGTCAAGTGGTTTACAAGACTCAAGATATCAAGACATAATATAAAATTGAGACGAAATGCCATTACTGTAAGTCAAAGCTATGATGGAAAATGTATTGAATTGACATATAAATGAATGTGTGTCAGAGATAATCTAGAACAATAATATACAGCATTTGTGTACGGGCATTGTTTAATGGGTCATTTATCAGTCAACGATATAGAATCATGTCTGGTAGCAAGTTCATTGCATTTAAAGAGCCACTCTGTGATTTTCATAACATATTATTTACCTTTGATACGAACAAAAATGTCATATATGGTGATATAAAATCAAAACATAATAACTGTTCATGTCCAAAAGACATATATATGACAAATACTGGTTTTCCATGAAAATATAAAAACAGCCTTATAAGTGCACAGAGGTGTAGATACCACGTCCAATATACATGGATACTAGTTATATAACAAACACTATCAACTCCTAACTGCCCTTCTGGCTGTTTTAGATAAGTCTCTTAAATTACGTTTGACTATTTGACGCTCGCCACTGTCCGGTTTTCGACCATTATTGCGACAATCGAGTTAAATAGAACAATTTGTATTCAATGAAATGTCTAATTTACTGAATTATCTATCATACGCTTTAATTAGATAAGACCTTTTGATCCACAGTTCTACTTAGTCACGGTATCACCTGATGAGTCTGGAGACACAGACAATGGACGATAATTAACTTCCGTAATTAGTAACGAAATTACACTACGTTTGATATTAGGATAAGTCCTTAAGTAGATAAGATAAAAAAATCTGAAATTTGACAAGGCAATTAGACACGTAAGATAAAAAAAATAGCTGGTAGAGCACTTTTCTGTTGGTATATTATGTTTTAAATGTTTTAATATCAACATCTAAGATTTACACGAAATATTCCAAAAGTGTAAGTTGACCAAAAAAGGGAACACTGTGTTTTTCATTAATTATCAATGAGGGGTATTTTTGCCTTTCGTGACACATCGGTCAGTGATACAAAATTAAAAAAATAAAGCCTTAAGAAAAGCTAAAACCATTTAGTTGATCCTCTCCCAACAAAGTTGCCACTCTTGGTAATATGCTGCATACAACTCTGCAACAGTTTGCTCTGTGGACCTGTACAAGGAATGCGACGTTCCAGAATGTCCCACAGATGTTTTGTTGGGTTGAGATCGGGCTTCCTTTAGAATTTGTGTTCTCACACTCGCATTTGACATTGTCTTCCATATCATAAACTGGTATCGTGCAAAGAGAGTAATTGTCAATGTGTGGAATTACCAGAAGGAGAAATATGTTATTTTGGTATTTCGCAGCGTTAGTTAACTCATAACATTCAAATTGATTAGTGTACATCAATGGTAGGTTTGCCAGTAGGATTCATTACTTATGTGACCAATGGATCTAATGTGTCCTTGCCCTGCACCACATTCTCATATACATTCATTTATGTGTTGTGTCAAATACATACGTTTAGGTCTCAGCGCCTTTTATTCCATTACGCGAAGATAATGCCTACTATTAGATACATAAAAGCTTCTTTTTCTTTTACAACAAATGAACTTCTGCAATTTATACAGGGCATTTCTTCATATCAAAAATTCAAAACCTCTAACCTTCAGTACATAGACATCGTGAACCAGAGACTAAGAGTGTGAGAAATAGATATTGTAATGGAAACATCTTGATGAATTTAAGGTAATAAGATCTTCTTTAAAAAATCTTTTCATGAATACAAGAAAAGCATGCATTGGTAATTAAATTAGGTTTTGAAATTCCTGTGTACACCTCATCACCATGGAACAATGGGTAAGGTAGGAATGAGCTAATGTACCTTTCATCTAATACTACTTTCGTGACCCGAGTGTCCGATTTGTTTGTGATAAATATTCGTCGTATGTTTATGAATATACCCTTTTCTATTCACATAACTTTGATGAAGTGTTGTTAACTTGGACAACAATTTTTGGATATTATTCATTTTGATACCAATCATTGTAGCATGATTTTCTTAGGTATGCTATTTGATCTAGGCATTAAGGAACACACAAAAAGGAACGGGTTCTTGAAATGGACACCAATATGTAAAGTCACATCCGATAATAAGATTTTGAATATTAGATGCTGGCGTCAAGGACACTATTATTAACAGCCGTTGTGTGATTAGATATGAAGTGGTCTACCCTATGGAGACTGTTTAACTGGTGCCATGGAGACCATTCCTACTGCTGTTATTGCCTATCAATCTCATTGTGTGGCTGTATGAATGTGGCTATGCTGTCATGTATCGTGTTGAAATTGAATACAACGTCATAGGATTATTTCATATATGCAATTTGATGTGGAAGTTTGAGAACAGTGGTTCACAAAAAATTGACATGTAGTCATTTTCATGTATCGCTTGGGATCGAATGTAACGTCATAGATTTATTTCATACAAGCAAAAAGATGTTGAATTGTAAAAGCAGCGAATTTGACGTACATAGGTAAGTCTTGAAAATCTGGTTTTATGTGTGTCCCGCTTTTATGATTTAAAGTAATAACGAAGTTATTATCATCAGGATTATTTCATAAGATATATAAGTAAATTTTTGTTAATCTATCCCGCGCGGCGTTGGCCTAAAGTTGGCGGATACCTGTTTGAGGCCACAAACCCTGAAACGTACGCTTGTATCAGTGATTCCTAGATCACCTTGATTTCGCTCTTCGGTGGAGTTGATTACAAAGAGTTCATTTTTCAAGTTTCTTTTGAGTCAAATATTTTCGATAATGTTTAAATCAGACGACTGTGCAGAATGATATTTCTAGATGTTACTTATAACACTGCCACCAGAAGCGTTTAGCGTTTAGTGCCTTTCTTTTCGTCTCTTCCCTAATCCTTTCGATCCCTTTCTCCCAGATCTGTCCACTCTCTTTTGGATGCTTGTCATCCACGTGTTTAATAACTGAAATATTGTTTAAAGCACGTTAAACCCCGGCTCATTCACTGACTCATTTGAAAAAGAGAGTTGGGATTAAACGTGTTATCAACAATAATTAAGTCATCTAACAAATGGATGAAAATCATACAAGAGAGAGAGGACAGATCAAGAAAAAGTGATGGAAAGGGAGAGGAAACAAAAGCGAACAATGCAAAGTAACAGACAGCTAGTTTCAGAACGACTCAATTTAACAAATAACAGAATATGATCATATCTATACATCAAAGGGTGAAATATTATATGTCGTATCAACTTCAAATGAATACATTAATAGATATCTAACGATCGATGGAGATTGAAATTCTTTATGTTGAAGCATAAAGGTATTGATTACCCTTTATTATCACACATGGAACAGATGAGTACAATCTCATATTTCCATTTGAACCCAATGGTCGTATCAAAGTCAAAATAAGTTTATTGTACTTGAGGCCTCTGGCCCATATACAATGATATACACACATATATATACAATATACATCTTTACAGAGATGCGTGTGGATATAACAATGGAATTAGGATTTACCGATATGTAGGATTAAACAAAGAATAATACAAAGTTTTTGCAGACAAAGTATAGATCACGGATTTCCATTTAACATGTTTTGTCTAAGATCCATGCCATGTTTTATGAACAGTGATAATTTCAATATAACATCCTCATCATTTGATGACAAAATTAATGTGTATCCTTTTACACTCCTCATTGAGAGGAAACGTTTCGGTAAATATTTCATTCTCAGTTCAGTATAATACGGACAATCAAATGTAAAATGAATTTCGTCTTCTATATCATCATTACAAAATGGACATAGTCTTTGTGTTCTCTCAAGCGAGATATACCTTCCATAGTTACTCATCAGTTTTAACAAACCAAGTCTGTATTTGATATATAACTTTCTTAAAAGATTATTCGTCAAGACTGATAGATATTTTTCTGGTTCTAATAAACTCTTAAACCTTCTATATAAATCATACCGTGAGCTGCTTTCTATATTTGATTGCCATCCTTGATAGAACATATTAATTGCAACGTTACGAAAACCTTTTAAAAACATATCTTGCTGACAAACATTTTGGTTGAGCCAAATAAAACCATATCCATGAGAAAATAATAATTGTCTAATGTATGATACCCATGTAATTTTGCCGATGCTATCAAGATGAAACATCATGTTGTAGGATATCTTTGGAAGGCGGTGTTCTGGCATACGTAGAATCTTAAACCAGTATTTTAAACATCTTAATTGTGAATTAATATATAGTGGGTATCTTCCGCATTCACCATAAACCATACAATTTGGAGTAGACATTCCAACACATAAAAACTTTTTACAGGCTAGTAAGTGAATCCTTTCTAAACATTCATATCTTTGATAACCCCACACTTCAGATCCATACAACAGGATTGGTTGTATCTGAGTATCAAATAACTTAAAAAATACATTTGGTGTCAAAACTCCAAGTTTGTGGGAAACAGACATGATATGCAATAATGCTCGTTTGCCACGCAATGATAAATCTAATACACATTTTTCCATGTTCAAAGTTGAATTAAACATTATACCAAGATATTTATAACCGTTTACTATATTAAGTTCATCACCATTAAAATACCACTTTTCCTTACAGCTTAAAGGACCGCCCTTTCTAAATACTATGATTTCTGTTTTGGCTAAATTTACTGAAAGTTTCCATTCTTTAGAATAATCATGTAATACATTTAGCTGATTTTGTAAACCAATCACGGTATCAGACATTAAAATAACATCATCCGCAAAAAGAAGCATAAGGATTTCCATGATATCAGGAAACATCTGTATTCCATGTTTACCGTTACGTGAAATATCATAGTATAGTTCACTAATGAAAAATGAGAATAACAAAGGACTCAATATGCAACCCTGGCGCAACCCAGATGGACAATCGAAAAAGTCAGTAAAACCATAATCACTACGTACACATGACTTAACATTTGAATATATTGATTTTAACATGTTAAACATTTTCCCTCGTAGTCCAGCTTTTTTGAGGCAGTACCATAGTTTACAACGATCAACAGTATCGAATGCTTTTTTGAAATCGATAAAGGCTACATAAACTTTGTGTTTTCGACGTGATAGACATTTTTGAATAACAGCATATAAAGTAAAAATATGATCTGTAGTAGAATAATTCTTTCTAAATCCAGCTTGTACCTCGGGAATCTTGTCTCTCATATTTGCCCAATTAGTGAGTCTATTATTTAAAATGGAAGTAAAGACCTTCCCTATAGCACTCATTAATGATATTCCCCTGTAGTTATCAGGGTTTCTTGGATCGCCTTTCTTATGTAAAGTGATTATTTCAGATCGCGACCAGCTACTAGGAAATATTTTATTGTCAAAAAGTGTGTTGAATATTTTGAGAAGAAATGGCATAATTTCAAATTGACAGCACTTAATCATTTCTATTACCACTTGATCAGGACCAGCAGATTTTCCATTTTTTTGCTTATTGATAGATGACGTAATTTCCTGTACCGTTATTTGTGAGTCAAGTATGAATGCATCAATATCGTTATATACCTCAGAATAAGTTGTATCGATATCATTGTCCAGATGCTGTCTAAATACATTGTCATTGGAAAATACATCTTTAAAGTGATTTAACCATTCTGTTTTAGATATAAAATTCTTCTGTTTTGGTTTATTGTGTAATGATCTTATCTGTTTCCAAAAACTAGATGGACTAGTAATGCTTCTTTGAAGTTTTTCTACTGTTTGTCTACATAAGTTATATTTGAACTTCCTGCAACAAGATTTATACTGATTTCTTTCTTTACAATATGATAGTCTGTTAGCGACAGAACGTTGTGTTCTAAATCTTCTAAGTGCTTTGCGTGTTTTCTTTTTTGCATGTCTACATTCTTGATTAAATGTTCTTTCATTAGTAGATAGTGGTCCATTTCTAAATGTCTTCTTCATGCAAGTAGCCGATTCTAATACAATATCAACAAAATGACTAATTGCACTTTCAACATTATTTTCAATTTCATCAAATAAAGTTTGTTTGCTCTCTGTCATCGTGTGCTTTAAGGTATCCAGAAAAATATTAGAAAATGAATTATTCCATGTGATTTTCTCTGATATATAAAATTCTGTATGTAAATCATTTTTTACATTCATATTGGGAAATTTACAAGTCAATTCTAATGGAAAATGATCAGAATCAAACCGATCACCAACATTAAAACAATCAATGTACTGAAATAGTTCTGGGGAACTTAAAAAATAATCATTTACGCTTGATCCTTGTTGGCCACAATAAGTGAATTCACCATTTTTGTCTCCGTAGACCCTTCCATTAATAATATAAAGTTTAAAAGCATAGCATAAATCCAACAGGATTTCACCAAATCTATTTACAATTTTGTCATGAGAGTTACGGTCTTCTACAGCATCATCATCTTCCCAGGGAAGGGAGTATTGTCTCTTATGATATCGTCATGCATGGTAACATCGGGGTAGTTTTTCTCACCCGTTCTTGCATTCAAATCCCCACAAATTAGATTATAACAGTCAGAAAATAATTCAGAGTTATCTATCAAATATTCATCTAACTTTACAATATTGCATTTTGTGTTAACATTTTTGTAATATGAGGATCCAGACGGAGGAATATAGGTACATAACAAATTTATATCTTTATCAATTTTAAACAAATCTTTAGATATGGTGAAACCGATAAGGTTGTCCATATCGGTCTGAATAACGGTACAGAAACTGCTAATCGATTGTCTAACACATAGACAAACACCACCCGATAAACGACCGTAGTCGGATAACTTGATAGCAGGACTGTAGTAGATATTGTACCCATTCAGCCAATCATTTCCAGGAATGTTTGTTTGTATCAGGTTTACTTGCTGATTGAAAATAGTATGATTGTCTCCCTTTTCAATTAATTAAATGGAATTAATGTTTGATTGCTTTCCATCATGATACATACTAACGTTAAAAGTGCTAACATCTGCTTTCTGAAGACTAACTTGAAAATGCTTGTTCTTGTGAATGAGTTGAGTTTCAGTGAGAGTAAATATATGCAATATGTATAGACTGACACTTCATTTAGTGAGCTCTACCAACATATACGCCTCAGAATTTCTTCGCCTTGGACTAAACTTGCGTTTTCCTCTGAAGTACATCAAACTGACAACTATTCCATCTTCAAAGAAACGAGAGATTTCCTATAAATAATCATGATATTCCTTTGCCAATAAGGAAGAAATGTTCCGTTCAGATAAATGGCAGCATCTTGTGAATTGATGTAAGAAATTGCAATTTCGTCATAGTTTAGGTATCCTCTCTTCGGAAGAACCCTTATATCATGCATTTTTTTTATTCACGTAGAACTTATTATCCCCCGCCCAACGTAGTTGGCGGGGGAAATTGAAATGGTCTCCGTCCGTCCGTCCGTTCGTCCGTCCGTCCCGATAATGTTTCCGGAGCACAACTCCAAAACTGTGAGACCTAGCTCGACGAAACTTGGTATGTGCAACGGGCATCATGCGGAGATGTGCCTTTGGGGTTTTCAACTACTTTGCATTTTTATTTTTACCCGTTTCCATGGAAATGTAACATAGGATTTCGTTTCCGGACCACAACTCCAAAACTGTGAGACCTAGCTCGACGAAACTTGGTATGTGCAACGGGCATCATGCGGAGATGTGCCTTTTGGGGTTTTCAACTTCTTTGCATTTTTATTTTTACCCGTTTCCATGGAAACGTAACATAGGATTTTGTTTCCGGAGCACAACTCCAAAAAGGTGAGACCTATCTCGACGAAACTTGGTATGTGCAACGGGCATCATGCGGAGATGTGCCTTTCGGGGTTTTCAACTTCTTTGCATTTTTATTTTTACCCGTTTCCATGGAAACGTAACATAGGATTTTGTTTCCGGAGCACAACTTCAAAATGGTGAGACCTATCTCGACGAAACTTGGTATGTGCAACGGACATCATGCGGAGATGTGCCTTTTGGGGTTTTCAACTTCTTTGCATCTTTATTTTTACCCGTTTCCATGGAAACGTAACATAGGATTTCGTTTCCGGACCACAACTCCTAAACTGTGAGACCTAGCTCGACGAAACTTGGTATGTGCAACGGGCATCATGCAGAGATGTGCCTTTTGGGGTTTTCAACTTCTTTGCATTTTTATTTTCACCCGTTTCCATGGAAACGTAACATGGATTTTGTTTCCGGAGCACAACTCCAAAATGGTGAGACCTATCTCGACTAAATTTGGTATGTGCAACAGGCATCATGCGGAGATGTACCTTTTGGGGTTTTCAACTTCTTTGCATTATTTGTTTTACCCGTTAAAGTTTCCGGAGCACAACTCCAAAACGGTGAGACCTAGCTCGACGAAACTTGGTATGTGCAACGAGCATCATGCGTAGATGTGCCTTTTGGGGTATTCAACTTCTTGTATTTATTTTCTAAGATACTTGTGACTGTTCAAATACAATAATATGCAGGACAGTCGGGTTAAATGTATCACAAAAATGCATCACCAATATTTAAAATTGGTAATAACAAGTCACTACAACATCATGATTTCTTAAAGGTTGTTTGTAGAAAAACAACATGATCACTGTTAAATTTTCCACAACTAGTATCCTTAACTACCCTTTCCCTTTAGCGGGGGATATAGCTGACTCTGTCTGCTTGTCATGTACTTGCTTCAGCTTCCTGATTGATGTGCCATAACATCCAGTTTAACTTGCAATTTCTTGCAATTATACATTTTTTTCTTCAACAGTCAATCTTGCTTGGACGGGTAACAGAGTAAATCTATTGAGGACAATACAAATGACTCAGGTGTTTGATATGATTATTACAAACAGAATATTGTAAACCAATGTTGATTAAGGTGAATCAGAGTTTTACCTAAAGCTTACGCAAAGGTGTGTTGTTCCAAGCAAAGGAGATGATTTCTGTCATTTTACGTTAGTCAAATCAGAATATCAAATCAAACGATACATCTATCTACTGCCACAGATAAATGAATTACTGATCATGAATTCGAATCATCCCTGGACGCTCAGACTTCATATTCTTAACATCGTTTCCTACATGTTATTATCTACTACCCTTGACAACAAAATAATATTAGGATGTTGCAGTGCTACTACCACTAATTATTCTCATTCGAATATAACATTATTATGTGTATTATTAGCAGGCAAAACATGCATATCTGTACAGATCATATTCTACTTACTATGTTACAATCCTGCCCTAAATCAATAGAAATACCTTTGACCATATCGATCGCGAAATATCTTTAGATCACTTTCCACAAGTTCATGTCGATAAAAAATTGCTTAATGAATCTAATTACCAAGACAATGTGCGATGAATATTTTGGGTATATCTACAGACATTGACACTACAACATATGTGGAATTCATTATTGTTAGGTGTTTGTATTAGTTTTGGATAGTTACGGTACTGAAAAGCTTATCTTTTAAGATATTAAAAAATCTTTTGTGAGCAGAGGAGCTTCTTAATTCCAGAATGGCTTACAACACAACTTGTGACGTGATACCCAAGATTGGTCGGGACGTAACCCCGAAGTGTTGACAATTACCAATATTACTATTGGATACTCTAAATTTGATGAAAACTCTACCGAACATTGTTTGTTTGAAAGCCAGCGTAGTCGGTCACACAAGCTATAAGTATGCTTAAATTGAAAACGTATCTGCATTTGCCACAATTCGTATCTATATTGTTCATAATCTAAAATCGTTCACAAGAAATAAATAATGTACATACCACACAGTATCCTATTTTGCAATGTATCTCTGATCTGTTTGATAACCTTCAAATCAGAGACAGTTCAGTGACTTTATTTCAACTTCCTGGCTATTGAATGATTGAAAGGGTTCCTGTTAAGTTTCTATTACATTTTAAATAGATGAGATTGTTGGTCAGAATATTGGTTGATATTCTAGATTGTAGAATATTGTTCAGTAATAAATTTTGAATGTTGATCAAGGCTTACTACTGTTTCTCAATCAGGAATAGTCTGTCTACATATCAACCCTTATCAAATCCTTTTAAGATTGTTTAATTGACTTTACAGGAAATATATGTAATCATATCACAAACCCTTACTTAATTTCTAATATTCAGAAAACAAGGCTTGTCATAGAGAACTACGTACATGACATATTTGACAGCTTGACATGTAGACGGATATAGGCCAGACCAAATTAGAGTCGTTATAAAGCCTGCTGTCTATCTTTCATTCATGTCTTTCGAGACCTAGGGTAAACTGACCGAGGTTCGGACACCACCCGAGGTTGCCCGAACTTCGGACACTTTTGACTCGTAGCTGACGCAATACTACGTGCAATTTCGGCAATATATTAGTTTTGAAATATGAATTTCTTGAAGGTAAATTTGTTCATTTCATTAAATAGACAATTGATCGAAGGTAATATATTTAATCGATTTTTTGCAAAATGTACAAATAATAGATTCATGTAAGGAATTGGCAAAATATTTGTATCAACGCAAATGTTGACTATCAGGTTAGGAAATATAGGAAGCGCCAAAACATTTTAAACTGTATCCATAAACAAAGCTAAAGAACCAAACAGTTAAATTGTGCTGAAAATTGGTATATATAAAGGGGATTTTTAAATAAAAGTTGAAATATTGATAATATGTCAAAATGAATTTGCTTCGGACAGTTTTGACCATGGTTCGGACACTTTTTATATTTCACTAATACGGACTTGTAGTGCTGTAATTCAACCAACAAAAGTTCTGGAAACTTGCAATAACATACGACTAACATATTTCACAAAGTGATAATTTTTTAAAAGCTACGGTTTAGCGAGTACGGCGTTTTTGCGTCAAATGCCTACGAAACTGATTGTGACGTCATAATTTTGTAACGACGCATGCGGCAGTTTTGGGAGAATTTAACATCGGAAAGCATTCTCTGTACAGATGACAAATTAATTCATGTTTCCGAAAAACCTTGATATTATTGTACATTAACTAATCAATTCGTGTTTTGGAATGTCTGAGACCATTTTTGATAAATATTTTAAGCTAGGGGTGCATGCGAGAAGATCATGTGCAACCGTCCGAAGTTAGGTTAGAACTGTCCGAACCTAGGGCGATTTCATATTGGCAATAAAAACCGTTATTTTCGGATAATTTACGAACAATTCTGCATTTTAAGATAGATATCCAAAATAAATATTACTTTTTGATAAGTTGGTTTGCTCATATTTACATTATTCAAATTATCTTTTGTAATGCAGAGTTTCAAAACATTTGAATAGATACACTGTCCTAACCTCGGTCAGTTTGCCCTATAGCTATCTTCCTAATTTGTTCACTCTGTTTCGGTGGATCTGCATCAATGTATTAATAACTCAACAAGATAAACCAAAGTCACTCACAAACTCACTATCCAAACAATTAAAAGATCCTATGGCTTATACGTCTCGTTTTTTGTTCTTTATCAATTTATGTTTTCTATAACAATTATTTTAAAGTATTTTTTGCTTATTTACATCACAGAGAAAAAACAACGTTTTGTGAAAAACCTTACCAAGATGCTTAGCATTTCTTATTTGACAAAAAGCTGAATAAACAACCATATATGTCTATCATACGACGTATCGGTTACTTTTTTTATTTCTTATTTTTTTTATTTAATGTATTTATTTCCCATCAGATGTTACATATGCATGAACATTTGTTTATAATCATATAACAATCATGCAGTAATATCAGTTGTATATGTTTACATTTGTATAATACATGATATACTTTGTAAAAAAAACATTTATGTTATACGTTACTGAAAATAATTGTCTGTTGTCTTTGAAATCAAACATAGCAGGCAATCTGATAAAATGCAAGGCTTATCTTATGTTCTTATCGGTTACTGCTCTAACATAATTTGATACAGAATAAGAAAAGGACTTGCCTTTGAATACTTTACTTACATAAATAAGAAACTTTTCTATTACTTTTCACTTACTCTCACTTCTCTCAGCAAAATTCGCTGAAGGTTCCAAAGGTGATTTTGCCGTGGCGTAACTTGAGGCGTTTTGTAAAAAGGTGTTTAACGGAGTTCATCAATTTAATTTTGGACTTATGATTTTCTATAGTTCATTTGATAACATTAAGTATATTCAATACCGGTACCTGTTCAAAGGAAATGATAACTCTTTGGATATTGTGTCTATTTTAATGTATTTTCAGTGTGGCTTATTTGCCATTTGTTTTATTGCGTTATAATTGTCAAACCCATTACGACTTCACCGCACCAATATTGGGTTTACCATGTCTAAATCGTATACCACAAATACATTAGCCTGGCTTGTATTTCAGTTACGTTTCAATTATCAGATGTGATGTTTGTGTCATTTATTTACATAAAGAGCTATACCACAGGTTCAGCTTCATAAGTCCCAATTATTATTGTTATTATAATTATTATTATTAATTATGTTATTGCTATACCTAGTTGACTGAAGTTGATGTTTCTGTTCATGAGAACTAAGATATTATTAAATTCCAAATTGATATTTATTGTGTTTTCATATCCATTATTGCTAAGAAATGATTTCTATTCCTTCCCAGACTAACTGTTATTTAGAAATTCAAGATACAAATCCATTTCCCTTAATATATCAATGTGCGATCAAATGAATTGTTATGGTCGTACATTCGTCCGCACAAGTCTGAATGTAAAATGAGTTTCGTGAATAATGTCGATAAGATTTACAAGAGCCTTATTATTTCCATATCAAGGCTTTAGCGAAAGAGCTTACTTCTTCAAATGGACTTTGTTTCATTTACACTGTTTAAAGAGTTAGTTTTCAAGTGAAATTTGTGACATTTTTTTTTAAGTAACATTAATTTGCGTCCTGTATTTAAGAGATCGAGAAAGACAATTGTGATTTTGCTTATATAGGAAAGAATTATCTAGTACATCTTTAGATTAACCTATTCATGTTTTGAAAAGTATTAACAGTGTTATTTATCATTCAGAGAACATCAAAATCACCAACTTGTCGGACAACGCCTGGGTGTAATATCTTTGCCTTCAAATAGGGGTTAGAAAAACGATATAATAATTCATGAATGATATAAACGACCGAGTGCTGACTTCTTGGGGTTTTTTTCCGAGATGCACTTTTGTATAGGCATATTTTAAATAAAATTTCTTAATCGAAGTGACATCTCAAATCTTGCAGCTTATGATGAGTGGCGCTTGATAGCATTGACGGCAGTGAACTAAGTAATGCACATTTTCATCTTTAGGAAAATCTAATCATCTCTAAAAGGCAAAAAGTGAAATATTATGTGCCTTATATCCATTGCAAACCTTACATTATCAGGTCTCTAGCGATCAATGGAGAGATTAAATGTTAATTGTCAAGTGGCATGTGTATGTCTTCTATCTAGATATATCGCTTACCGTGGAACATCACGATTTTAATGTAAATGTGTGAAGGAGGCTGAATCAGATCGGATCCTGTTTGAAATAACTATAAAACAGTAAAGTTATTTTGTTTTTGCAAGAAAGACACTTGATATACACAATGATTTCAATGTGGGTCCATGGCAAAGTGTTTTCAGTAGAAGTTTTCGTTCAATTACTGTTAAGTGGTGAGATGATCTTTTGAAAAACTGTAATTTGGCTGATATAGAAATGCATTCTCTTTGGTATTTAATCAATTAACCTATTCATGTTTTTAATCTTATCAATAATGATAGATTACTTTCAAAACAATTGGTATCGTTATGGAATAGCCTTTCCGTCATTCTGGGAACATAGTTTGAATAGTTTTGTTCAACTGTGAATATACTTGGTAGTGTATGGATTGTTATTGATTGCCTGAGTGTGGTTCGTTTGACAGTAAAATAAGCTGCTGTGAAAGCACTATATTACCATTCAAAATTGAAATAAGGACACGAATTTCATTTATTCCTTTGTACTGTTATATGATAATATTTTTGATAAAACCTTTCGCCCAGAGTGACCGCACTAATCTGTAACAGATAATGTCACATAGCATGCCAGAATATCATTGGTGGTTCTCAACTGATGAAATGCACAGAACCATTTCAAACAGAAGATGATGATAGCTAAAAAAAATAACCAAGGATGAAAGGTCGTATGACCTATCCATTGCAAATAATTACATTAGCGGATTTCTAACGATAAATGGAGAGATTGATTTTCATTCACTATGCATTAAGTTATTATTGACGCCTTTATCATACATGGAAGAGATGAGTATAATCTGGTATTCCAATTTCATATTTGCTGATTGAGTTAAATTTTTTCTCCTCTTTTCCAATTTACTGTAATGGAATTGATTTTCGGGTGGCTGAATTTCGTCAACTGAGAAATAATATTATGCATTATTTTGATCAAAGTGCTAACATTTGCTAACAGAAACCTTTCTTAGTGAAACACGGTTGTTTTTTAATTTGTAAAATGAAACTTTGACACAAAGTATTGACACAGAAATTCATTTTAAAATCTCAATATGTTTAAATCTGCTGTGAATGATAAGTTCATGAAGTGATATCGCAGGAAGCTGCTAATTTCCAGAAAGAACTACAACATGTAGTTACAAAATGAATTGACATGTTTGACCCCAACAACATACGCTGTGTCCCTCTAGAAATCTGTGATAGATGACTTTCTAATTTGTATTACAATCTCATATTTTTTCCCACGTTTCTACATATTTAACACTTCTCGTCACTTCTTGTCACAATCGTCAATGACGTTCTCATTAATGATCTGGAAATAAGATAGAAGTTTCCCTAAAACATGAATCGATGTGTTTATACAATAGTAATCTTAGCTACCAATATATCTCTTTTGCTGCAAAAGATTTCTCTTTGAAAAGTAATTTTCATGATCAGATCATAACGGATTCATCCAGGACAAAAGGGTTCACTGACACAGTTGTCGGTAACAGTTCTCATATTAAGTTTTTTACGAGTTATACACACATTTAACTACCATTGATACAGCAAAATGACTTTCGTAGACAAATAAATTATATTAATGGTGTAGGTTGGCTGGTGTGATTGTTGAGTGTTAAATATAGACTAGTATTTATTTACATCTTATGGTTGGAATCTAATTTTGTCAAAACTCGAGAGGTTTAGGGTTTATATTCAATGTTGAACGTCTTTCATGTGTTGATATTGTATTGTAACATGATATATTGTATTTGTTGTATCCTCGATTCTGATTGGTCGATTCGAAAAAAATAGCCTGTGTTGAATGACAATGAATACCCGCAAATTAGCTAAGGCGAATAACCGCGAATTGATACCACATGTCCACTAGTGCCGGCCCGACTCAAGTTTTAATTTTCAAGTTTCTTAGAAAATTTGTGCCGTACTCCGATTTGACAGTTGTCTTTGTCCTTTTTTATGATATGTCTACCAGAAGATATCACATATACACTTTAATATGATTTATTTTTGAAGAACGAAAATATCTACGAGCTTTATAATTGTTGATTTCGGTCTCGAATTAAAAAAGTTTGTTGTAAGGTCTCGCTGTTACGAATGCCACTATTTGCTAATATCACAACGATGTTTGTAATGTAAATAATGACGGGAATTCACATTAGTTAGACCTTTTATCACCTCTTACAGAAATAGAACAGTCGCAAAGTCCTTTCCACACAAAAATAAGTACGCAAAAACAGAGTTCTCTCTTAACCTTTTAATAACTAACGGTCATGTTACAATTTCGATAAATAGTTGCGTTTGTAAAATTTCCGAGATTCCGTCGGTTTTTAACTAAATTTGCGGGTGTTGAATAACAATGAATCCCGGAAATTTTACAAACGCAACTATTTATCTTCTTATTGATACAGTGACTTCAGTATGAGAGGAGGATAAACGATTCATAATGATTGTTCAACTCAAATAATTTTTAAAATATTCACTACTTTCAACCTTTTTCTGCGTTAGAAGGGTCAAATATCGTGTAAGTATTTTCTGAGAACTTCATATGTAAAAGTATTCAGGAATCAGTGACCCTGACCAAGAATAATCTTTCGTTTAACCTCGTTGCCACAGTCTTATCCTGAACGTTAAGGAAAGTATCATCTACACTTAATGCCAAGACACGTAATGGAAGGTATTTTTGTCTGGTAACATCATACGGATCACTATAGGAACATCAGAGTCAAGGATTGAAAACTCTTATTGTATTGGAAAATTAAAAGGGTTGGCAAGAATACATGACTATGTATTGCTGATCAGTCTAATATCAAAATATATTTTTGTCTTGGAAAAGTATTGTCAAGTTTCATTGTCTCTTAAGTTTTTTTATAAATCAACAAGAAAGATAGTTTTGTTTGGTAGATCTCCAAACTATAAGATCCCGAGGGGCATTAGATTTGATTATCAAACATGCTTTGGATATGTTCACGACATTATTTCTAGTGTTTAACTAGTTATGTCTACTGTTGTCCATCTAAATTTCATTAATCAATTCGTGAAAGACACCATAGACGTATCATATTAAAAGCTTTGTTTCTAACTTCTCCTCTTTTTAAAACCAAGTCTTTGTTTATAGTGAATTATTATATTTACACGATCTAACAGAGATGTCTTCTATTAGAGATTTCTTATTTCTTCATTTATCCAAAATACCAAGATGTCCATGAGAACATGTTTGGCAAATGATTTGTTTTCTCATTGCCATATCTTGTCAGGAAGTTTGTGAATATTTCATTCAGATACCTTACTATCATTTTAGAGCCAGAGACAATAGGTAGTGAGGAAAATCTATCAAACCTTTGTATTCAGTAATGAATCCTGAAAAAGTTCTGGTAGTCCCTGAAGGTGTGTATAAAAAATCCCTATCTTCATGATTTCACGAATTTGACAAGAAATACTTGAAAATCCAAAGCTAATAATTATGTCAGTAAAAATCAATAATTTACTCCAACAGTAACTAGTAACACATATTACAGCTTAAGCACAATGCCTTGTCAAATAGAATATATAAAGGTAGTGGTCATCGAAATGATTAATGTTTACTTGGAGTGTTATGTGTAAGATTCTGTAACTCACTGACATTTATTGTTATGTATAATACGTTCACTCTACAGCATTTTTCTAAAGGTGACAGGTGAACAGATACACAGAGGAGTTGTTTACTACTCCAGAAAATATTTAATTATCAAAATGCAGTTATTTCAATTTACCAATGCTTTATCTGACACAATACTGATCATGATAAATGAATGACGTCAATATACACCAGACATGTATATATCAAAATACGTGTTATCATATAATCATATATTTAATTCACTCAAGATAGCACTTCTTGGCTTACCTCCAGAAAAAAACTCAACAAAACTCTTAACGTTCATTTAAAACAAAGATTCACTAGGACGAAAGCATACAAAGGGACCTGTTTGTAATGATCCACAATGATACATAATGATCAATGACGATTACCCATGATGTCGCCAGACACGAAAGTCAATGATTTTGTCTATAATGCTCTTAAATGCATAAACCTTGTGTAATTTGTACATCAAATGCCCTCACATCTAGTCACTAATTCTCGTGTATGATGTCTCAAGACATAAAAAATAAATGCTATTCGTCAAAGGAGTACAAAGACAAACATAATTACCAATAGTTGCCTTTATCACGCAATGAATCGATGACATTTGGTCATTCTAACAAATAATTAGTAAATCTTGGTGGACTGGCACAAGTTATTGATGTTTTATGAATCGTTGGTAATAAAAGTGTTTGAATGACAAGAATTAGTCCTTCTGAGTACCCTCGTCAATAACAATAATTCATAGTCAATTTTCGGTCAGTTATTTTTTTATGTGGCCATCGTATTCCTCCATTAAACAGTCAAAGAAACAGAAGCTTAAAAACACATACGACCTTCTTATCTAGAAATAAAAAAGAATTATTTTCGAAGACAATTTGAATCAAATGTCAGTAATTTTGTTTAACATATAAAGTTTAAATTTTATTTATTTTACTCCCGGAATTTATGTATATAAATTCAATGATGTACCTTTTTCAGGACTTGGTATTGCTAGAGTACAGGCCATCTACTGTATGTTAAAAAGTGGAAATAAAAACAAGACACTTTTGTTTTAAACAACTCTCTCATTTCAGAATGAAAAACTACACATTTATCAATGCTAATTTTCCTCTTAACTTCATCGCGAACACATACTAGAAAAACAGTTATGAGCTTTTGGGTACTCTCTGACAAGGATCCTTTGCATTAATGCCCTAGCTTTAGAGAATTTTTAACAATTGACTGCCTATTGTTGTTGTTGCCAATAACCTCAGATTCAGTGAAAAACATTTTAAATTCAAGTCTTGTTCAACCAGAAGAAAGCTTGTATTAGGTCACAACCGCCGAACTCAGGACGACCAATGTCATCTAACTATATATGTCATCTGTAGCAATAACATGGTTACGATGCTTATCTTAGCGATCCTTATCTTAGCCATTAGCCAATGATGTGAAACTATACCTCTTCTAGGGAGGCAATTGCTTTGTTCAGACTAATTGAAGCAATATCAATATCTATATACGCCAAAGAGGAATGGCACTTCCATGATAGTCCTCATTGACATTAAGGATAAATAGTGAATAATTTTTATGCGGTATAAATATTATATTTTCTGTTTGCTCCCACTCTTAATTGCTTTTTAACTCAATTGATTATGACCGCGGTCATTCTAGAACTTACAATCCCGACTATATAACAAGTTAACTTTTTCTAAAAGAAAAGTACTTTGCTCGATCTCTCTTCATATGTCTTTTATATGTAAACTAGTTTGTAAAACTCAAGATATCAAGAAATAAAATAAAGTTGAGTCGAAATACCATTACTGTACGTCAAAGTTATGTTTGAAATGTATGGAAATGACATTGTAGTGGAAATGAATATCTGGTAGAGATTATCAGTAATAAAACATTTGTATACAGGCATTTTTAATGAAACATTTATCAGTAAATGTTGTACAACCATATCTCGTACAAGTTCTGTGCCTTTAACATCATAACACCTTTTTCTACGATGTCTAATTTGCTAGCGATGAAAGTACAAAGCATGGTGGGTTTTTAAAATAGGGCAGTGTATATGTAAACCATATAAACTTATAGATAACCATATGGATACATGGGGACACGAATCTTGATGTAAGCCAATCCTGTTTCTAAATAGTAGGTAGAAAGTACAGATTTCAAGCAGAGACTATAGTGGTCTCATTTCTATATAAGGGACGTTCAAAGGATATCATGCTAGCCCATTAAAGCAATTTGTATTCAATGAAATGTATAATTTACTGAATAATCTTTCATACTCGTTGATCAGAAAAAAGGGTTTTTGAGATTGCCACCAATATATGAAGTCATATCTGATAATAAGATTTTCATTATAAGTTGCATCAGTCAAGGACGTCAACTACTATTTATTTGCGTTGTGAAAATATACATCAACAGGTCAATCCCTTTTAATCTGTTTGGTGCCATGAAGACCATTTCTATTGCTGTCAAGATCTATCATTGTTTATATGTGACTTAAGAACGGGACTATGTTGACATGTATTACAAGCTCGTTTGTGATTTGCATATTGTGATTATTAAAGAAGGATTTTGAGATAGAAATAGAGAATAAAAATTGTTTAATGCAAGAAACCAAATCTTGTTTGGATATCAGAATCTTTGATCTTTAGTTAGATTTTATGATTACATGCGGAATTCAATTACTCTTTTGTAATATGTAAGAAGTCAACATCATGTCATTTTGGACTTTTATTATTTTTCATTTTATCAATGAACTATTTTCATAGATGATATCCATACGATTATATATATCGAATAATATTTCAATAACTAAATGACAATTCAGCTTAATTAAGTGTTCAGTGCGTTTGAATATATCTTACAAACTTTCGTGTGAAATGAGTGAATGAATAAGTTTAAAGTTTATCCGCTGTGTCCAACTTGGATGGCCACGAAACAACCAAACCTAAACACCATTAACATTAAATGATAGTTTGAGGGGAAATACCATGCCACACACCTATTTCAAGTTTAGAGACCGCTAGTGTCATCATTGGCTAAAACGTCTTTAAAGCATGAGTACGTTTTGGTGTACAATGTTAACACTGTTATCAAGCACCAATCGAATATAAATTATTTACATTCATAGCTAATTCAAAGTATCAGTGTTGAATCTCCCGAATTTTTTGTTGTTGCATGACGAAGACTGTGAATAATTACTACAGCATTAAATGTCAAAGTGATTTTAATATTTTTCAAATTTTTCATTTCAAAAAGAAATTATACGTGAAACACAATTGCATTACTGTTTACATTGGTTATATGAGATGAAAGGAAATGATGTGGTTGCGCACTGTACACAACCAGTTACCTTTAAAAAATCAGTATTTATTTAATATCTACATGTAAATAGTTGCAACAGGCTAAAGAACATTGTTCTTTTCTGAACTTGACGATGTGTTCAAGCACGCATTCGTGACTCTTTATGAAAAAGATTGATAATTATTGCAAATTCCTTTCAAATGTTTAAGGAATTAATTTCCAGTAAAACTCATTCAAAAAGATAGCGACGAACATTTGAATGATTACGTCAAAATAATCATTGATACTTAATTTGTCACTATTGTTAGTTTCATAATCAAAAAAATATTTTAAAAAACATTGATTTCCATATGGGTCCTTGGCATAATGTTTTCAGTATTAGTATACACTGGTAAGAGTTAAGATGGTCTGGTGAACATATGTAATTTTGTCAATATAGAAATATATTATCATATTTAACATATTCAATGTTTTTCACCGTAGAAAAATGATGGATGCCTCTCCAAAACAGTGGTTTCATCATGGAATAGAATTTCAGCCATATTGAGAGCTTAAACATCTCAAACTTCCTGGACTGGTCTGTTTTCACTGAGTAATTGCGCAGTTTCTTCAAACTGAGTGGTTGTGAAACGCCTTAGTGTGGCTCGTTTGCCTGTCACTAGGGTGCAATAAAACACTTTTACACCATTCATAAGTGATTTCAATTGCCAAGTGTTGACTTCTTTTTTAATTTGAATTTCATTAAAATGTTCTATGGGATGATCATATTTTGAGCCAAATCGTTTGAACTTGTATGAGAAAGAAATTCTCAGATTACTTTACGTCTTGGCAGACTGTCACTGCTTATATATCAGTTCTACCAGAACATCTTAATGTGAAATAGCATATGCCGTATCTATTGTTCAAAATTACATTATGACCTAATGAGGAAAATATATAACATTTTTTCTGAAGTAAAGTGGTATTGATCATCCTCCTGTGACCACGGAGCAGATGAGTACCATCTCATATTACTGTTTTGAAGGCAATGATTGTTTCATATTTTTTTGCTGATTAACTTGATATGTTACTTCCTTTTTAGAACATTACTTAGAATATAGTTCCCTTTGTTGACTTATACAATGTATGCCTTTGGTTAAATTGCTAAGTTTTACTTTCAGAACTCACAAATCGTTTTGTAAAGCTGCATAACTGTGTAAAGGTTTGTTAAATATGATTCTGAAAGGTAAGGACAGTCAAGTAACAAATTGTTTTAAATCACACAACGTCACCGAAGAACAGTACATAGATTAAAGTACAGCTTTACCGTAGCTGTTATGGGTTCATTCTGTTTACACCACTCATAAATTAACCTTGCTTGTATTTCAATTAAATTTATATCGCCAAATGTCATGTTTGTTTCTATTATTAACCTTTAGAGCGTAAACGTGGCTTATCTCGACTTTAAACAAAAGAAATAAAATAAATAGTTAAAACATCGAAAAGACTTCACATATACCAAATGATTTAGTGGGGCCTTGACATACTGTTTTTAGTATCAGTTTTTGTCCTTTTATCTTGTCAATCACTAAAGTTTATTCAAGTTTTCAACTATGATAAAATAATTCTTGTCAAGACCGTCACATCATCCGTTTATTGATTCTCTTTAAATGGGACTACAGGGAATTCGTTACTGAATATATTGGAGTGTTTACTTGATTTGATGGATTTTCCGCACGACATGCTGCCACTAACACTCAACTAAATTGTTCATACTTTAACTAATATTCACTTACATTTTGACCCTATATATTACAACTACATTTAGTTCATTTCAAATGTGCGTTCCGACTGATTAACCTCATTTTCATTATAGATGTAGAAACTAAAACAGTAAATTCAGTAAATAAACCTCTGAATGCATAGAACAGTCAATATTAGGCATAGAGGTAAACCTTATTTCAGTCGAGGATATTAACCAATTTTTAAAATTTCATTTTCATAATAGATGTAGAAACTAAAACAGTAATTTCAGTGGATAAACCTCTGAATGCATAGAGCAGACAATATTTAGGCATAGAGGTAAACCTTATTTCAGTTGAGGATATTATCCAATATTTTGAATTTCAGACGTTTATAAGATCTGAGGGAATAGTGTTACTGGAAATCTCTTGCATGCTTTATTTTTTTTACGTTAAACTATCAGACAAACTCGAGAATCATTGCAAATGCAGTAAAAATTAAAAACATATGAAATCCGTTGTTTTGAATGGAAAGAGTTAATTAATTCATTTGAATTCGTACTTTTCTAGAAAATGACTTAAACTTCTAATGTGTCCTTTGAACATACACATTTTTGAAACGTTGATGAACTTCAAAAGTTTTACCTATGATATTTTCTAGTTTTCTAATTTTAAAATCAATTTGAATTTTGGAAAACAAATGAAAAGAGAATAAGTAAATATAAGATCTTAGTGAATTGATGATCTATGAAGAACCAGTTGTGATTTAAACGTGAACACGATTCACATGATGTCTCTTAAAGTTCAAAACTTTTCGGCTCTGTTGAAAATATTATTTGCATTACATTAAAATATCTTTAACTAAATAACTTTGTATGATACAAAATGTTGTGTCTCTGTTTAATGTTTATTTCATTTGTCATCATAATATATTTCCCGTTAAATGATGACATGGTTGATTAAATTCAAGGACTAAAACTTCTGACGTACTTAAGACTGTTAATTGTAATGGTCTCTCGATAGAATAGTTAAGTGTTTTTATGGAATATGAACAGGTTATAGGTTATTCACATAAGTAAAAGGTACATTTCAAATATGTGACATTCTATATGATTGAACCTTACGCTATACTATTACCATAGATTAAAACAAATATTTGGTCTGTTAAGGTTAACTAGTTGTGTCTACTGTTCGCCAACATGGACGTATTCTATTAAAACTTTGGTCCTTTCTCGTGTTTAAAAAAACAATCTTAGCCTATAGTGAGTTTGCTTATTTCCTCAGGCTAAGAGGCGTCTTCTTTGAGATATTTTTAATTCTCCGTTTACAAAAAATATCAAAAATGGCTTGAGGACATGTTCATCGTTTCCGGTTCTTATATCTAGTCAGGAAGTTTGTGAATATTTCATTCAGATAGCATTTTAGTTTAGTACTATAGGCAATATGTCATGAGTAATCGCCATCAAATACCTAGACACTCCATTACCTCAAGTTAATACTCCTTGGCTTGCTTACTGTCCCCACACACGAAAATCAATGACCCTGTCTATAATGCTCGGAAACGCACAAAATAATCAATCCTTGTGTATTTTGTCCATCAATTCCAATAAATAGAGTTACCATTACTTGTGAATGATGTTTCAAGACATAAAAAAGTAGTGCTTGGTAGAGTTCCAAGAATAAAAAAAGTTATACAACAGTTGCTCTTTTACACAATGAGAGATTTGCTTATTCTAACATGGTCTCAATCATTTTCTCAATCAAGCCTCTGCACAGAGACGGCTTGTGTGTTTGATCTTTAACTATCGATGCCCTAGAGTGTATGAAATTGTTGAACTTTGTACAATTTGTCTATCAAATTCAAGTGCTCCAAAACACGAAGAGTTGCAATAGGTGCCCTTTTGATACAATGAGTCAATGGCATTTGGTCTTTCTAACAAATAACTACTCCAAACTTGGTGGACTTGATGTTTACTGAAGGACAAGTATATCTTTTCAAGTAACCTAAGTTATTTTAAAAGGTCATGAAACTCTTTCAGTAAACCACCAAGGAAGCGATGTAACACATGCTAACTTTTCCCCCTCCCCCCAAACCGCCCAAAGTATGAAATTTTTATCAGGACAATTCGAACCCATTTCTTTATGACGCAGGCATCCTACAGCAGTCTTTAATGATTGTTCGGTATTAATACTATCGTTCATTAAGGTTCATATATCAACATTTGATCACTCCCGGTCTATGTGTTTATTCTGAATGATAAACCCATTTTCAGGATATGGTTATGTCTACGGTATGTTCAAACGTGGAAAAATCGAAACTAGAATATTTTGTTTTAAACAAGTCGCAGCCTCTCATTTCAGCATGACAAATACATATTTATTATTTTTTTAATCATGACATCTCGATCAACATCTTGAAAACCATCATATTCATGCCTTGTTCAACCAGAAGATAGCTGGAGTACACTCGTTGATCTCTAGATAACCAGTACTAGTGTCACTTAACTATATATGTCAACTGTACCATGTTTATCTTAGCGTTTAGTTCATGATGTGCAACAATCTCCTCATCAGGTTGAATTGCCTCATAATTCTATTCCCCCAGACCGAGCGGTTTCCCTTGTAAGTACGTTTAAAAGGTTGTATAATGATTATTTACAATTCAGTTGACTGTCTAGGGACTATCGCAGCCACTAGTTGACCATCGAGCAAACGAGCAAACGAGACGTTGACACAATACCTGTCAACACATGATGGTATCATTTTGCCCATAAGAGAGGTAATAGCTTTGTTCAGACCATTTGAAGCATTGTCTGAATACGATGAGAAATGGCAATTTCATGCTAGTCTGGTATGATTATTATCGTTGGCAGAAACGATAAATAGTGAATACATTTTAAATGGTATTTGAAAAAAATATTTTCTGTTTTCTCCAAGTCCTAATTGTGGTTCGACTAAATTGATTATGAACCTTGAAGTCTTGTCATTTGTGGTCACTGTATAATTTATCTTTCTACTGTATAACTTATACATTTCTGTCTTTCATAGAAAATGTTCTTGCTTAATCTCCTTACATTTGTGATTAGTGTTCATGTGAACCGGTATGTAAGACTTATTAATGTAAAGTTGAGTTAAAATATCATTACTGTGACCTAAAGCTATGTCCGACAATGACCTTACATCTGCTTTCATATGTGTGTGTAGTGTTATATTATTATGTTTTTTTTTACATACATTATACACTACAGCTGCTGATCATGAACAGATATTCTTCATAATAATACTAATTATCGTGACATTGATTCCATATGTAAATTTAATTAGTATTTTAAGCAAATGTACTGGAAACTATCATAAAAGAAGGGACACCAATATGTAATGTCACATCCGAAAATAAAATTGTGATTATAAGATGCTGGAGTCAAGGACACCAACTTTTATTGACAAAAGTTGTGTGATAAGAGCTGAAGTTGAAGTTCCTTTTGAGACTGTTGACTGGTGATATGGATACTATTTCCATTACTCTCATCGTCGATCTATGTCTGTTTGGCTATATAAATGTATCCTTGATGACATGTCAGGTTGAGAGCAAATGCAGCGTAGAATTATTTCATACATTCAGGAAGATGTGAAATAATGTGAGCAGTGTATTTTAACATAAACATGTGACTTACGTATCGGCTTGAGGTCGAATGTCTGTCATGTCATGTCATGTCATGTCATATGTAATTTCATATGTGAGAAAACATTTGAAATCCTCATATCAGTATATAAGAAATAGACGTTCTTCCCTTTGATAAAGAACCTACACATGTAAGTCTTAAATAATACTTCCATTATTTTAAAGTAATGTCGAAGTTATCAATATAGTTAGGACGATATGCTATCATAATGTAATGTTATGGTTTTATAGATAATAAATTATTTTTGTTCATCCAGATGTCATCATAGATTTTTTAGATTTTGCTAAAATTTGCAAACTTGATGCAAAGATTAGAAAAAGATATGATATAAGATTAAAGTTCTTTAAAAAGTTCAGCAGTTCTAGAAATTTGACTGATGATTAGCAGTAATAGAAAATACAAATTGAGAAATGCAAGAAAACGGGCCCTGATATTAGGATCTGTACTGTTTTGTCAGATTTTATGATTACATGCTGAATACAATTACTTTATTGTAGTCTGTAACAAGTCAACATAATGATACAGCAAGATATATCTTACGAAGCATTTCTTTCACTACATAAGGATGATTAAAAAATAGAAAAATTTATTGCAATTAAAAATGAAAGATATTATCAATTCTTTAGAAAATGGCCAAATATAGCAATGACTCTGACACAATTATGAAGCACTCATAAAATCCAGCAAAACTATGTCCATTTAAGAAATTATACTCTTGTAACCCATAAAGAGGCATTACGACTACTGTCTGAACTTCGATGTATTCATAGTCCATTTCCAAAGATGTTTACTGCCACTACATATATACAAATATATAATGTACAAGATGCTTTTTAAAAAGTCAACATAATGACATTTGGGTTATATTTTGTTAATAGCCATTCAATACTCAATGAAATATTTGATAGTTGTTATCCGTAGGGTTATATTTCGAATAATATTATTAGATGTTAAAACTATAGCGTTCAGCGCCACCTGAATACATCAAACAAACTGACATAGGTGTCTCCTGCTAAAAGCGTAGGTGATTTTGCATTGTACGCTTTTCAATTGATCTGTTTTAACTAAACTGGAGAGGTTCGGATAGAAATAATTTGGCATTGTTGGTAATTACAGGACTACGGTTTGTATTGAAGAAAAAGGCTTTTAAATCTTGTCGTTTTCAGCACAGCAGTTATAAGAGTACATATAAAAACGTTTGTTTATTTCTTCTCGTCCCACCAGAATGGAAACACTTGCCATCCTCTGTATACTCGCTGACAGGGTCCTTATGGTCACCACAAGATCATTTTAACCCATATTGGTTTCCTGAGAGCAATATGGAATGCTACAGTTAGTAAGTTATACCAACATATACGGCTTAATTGCCTTAACTTTTTCCCTTCGATTAAACTTGCTTTTACCTCCGAAGTACCTTCAAAGGGTTCGAAGAAGATGAACACTGTAATTGCTATCACTATTCTCTTGATTCTCAAAATGTTATTACTGAGTACTATACGACCATCGACCAAACGAGGGATAGACAGGACCCCTTAAATCAAGACGAATTTTTTTCTGTTCAGACAAATGGAAGAAATTTCTAAAAAGATGTAGGAAATTGTCGTTTTGTAATAATCTAGATATTCTCCTTACGGAAGAAACCTTATATAATACAGATTAGATTTTCACATAGATCGTGATGCACTTGCTTCAACTTCCTGATTGCTGTTCCTAAAGATCTAGTTTATCATTCATTTTATCTTTCTTTCAGGAACCCTAGATTTCATATCCGTTATAGGTACTAATTTATCTCTTCATCGTTTACTTTTCCTGGATTATCCGCCCTAAAGAATTTTAAATTTGACTTTTATCAATATCTTTTATCCTCGACTCGAATAGAAATTATAAAATATGCATAGTCCTGTTCACCTGCAATGTGAGATGAAATGAAATCATGTGTTCTCCGTGGGCATTGAATACAATCAGCTTTGAACCACATGGAAATTGTGTGGTGTTTTTTTCAAGATAAATCTGAAAACTGAATGAAAAAAGATAAGACTCTTTATGAGACAATGATTTTTATAAATATCGTCGACGTGTTAAAAGGGGCAGTCGCAAGTTTTTAAGCAGATAAAGTGATCTCACAAAACAAAACAAAATTGTTTTACAAATTGTAAGACATAGTTTTTTAATCACAATAAGTGGTTCTATGCGAATTTCTATCCTTACCTCATAGGTTTTTTACACAAAAATGTTCAGCAGTGTTTTTGCGTGATGCGATATCTCTTTTAACGACTAACGGTTTGAGTAATGAGGTGAATGGATGATAATGCATTTGTTACTGTTACTATAATTTGTACTGTTTTTTATGAATAAGTTTCAATTTAAGAAGTCAAATCTGTTACTTCAATTCCTGATGTAACATAATTAGGGTCTTGCATTGTACAGATCATATCAATTATGAATGTCATATCTTTTAATTTTAAAATTTGGATCAAATATCAACATCAAATACTGTTCTACATATATTCAGGTTTGGGTGTAATGCTTCACCGAATTTAAGTGCAGTACCATCCATGATGCTCGCAGGTTTCACCGTAATGCATAGCCACAATGGGGTTGCAGGCTTTCTCCCTGCAATAATACTAGCAGCCGCGATGTAAGTAAAATACTCTTGAAAGCAGTGTTGAACCCAAATCACCTCACCTCACCCCACCTCAAACTGATTGGTTCATCAAGCTGATGTGTGATTCGTCTGTCTTCAAATCGGTTGCTATAA
The DNA here is from genome assembly GCA_921293015.1 of Phorcus lineatus. Classification (NCBI taxonomy): domain Eukaryota; kingdom Metazoa; phylum Mollusca; class Gastropoda; order Trochida; family Trochidae; genus Phorcus; species Phorcus lineatus. The sequence goes on from OV121085.1 coordinate 37,795,876, forward strand.
AACTATATAATCGTCCATAATTAACAGTGATTGTCGTCAACTGAGTAAAACACTGAAGTATAATTTAGAGATAATGAACATATTAAAATAAAACAGTAAATATTGAATACCTTATCTATAACAAAAATGTTTGTCAGATGTGTGACTATAAATGGGAAGAATTTTTACTGAAGAATCATGGTATTGATTACTCTATTATTACACATGGAACAAATGAATAAACATAACGGTTGTATCATATTTCTTTGTTGATGGAGTTAACATGTTACTCCTTTTTGGAAGATATCTAATGGAATTGATTTTGATGTTCTCAAATCTGGGGTCTGCACGGTGCAAACCATTGGTACAATTGCTGAAAATTGTTTTCGCAAATCTTTCTATGAAACTATACACTTTTGTTCTAGTGTTCCATGACGTTCCAGTAACAGATATGTGTCAAAGCATTATTATCGTGTATTGGAAGCAGAACCCTTCGTCATTAGATATTAAGAGGCACAGATGTCATAGGTTTTAACGACCTATACACACCGATTTTACTGCAGTAAAATGATTTTTGCAGACACATGTACATAAGCCAATGTATAATAGTAGTCTGGTATGGTCGCTTTAGGATGTGGGATTAGGATGAGGTTCTGGAGTAAAATGGGTAGTTTTGATTTACATAAGATAGTTTGAATCTTTTTTTATCGTAACTTGAGAGGTAAGGAATTTATATTCAGCGTAGACCTCTTAAGTGTGATAGTAATGTAACTATTACGATATGATCAGGTGCGGAAGTAGAGTAAGTTATTTTTTAGTGGTCAGTTTCGGCATAGAAAACTTCATATTTGAACCAACGAAAGTTGAACATTTCATCTTGAACGGAAACAGATGTCAGTTTTTGTACACTCACTGACTAGTGTCCTAAGGGTCTCTTCAGGTTCGACGTAACTCGCTTTGGTTTCCTAAGGACACTACGAATTGATAAAAAGGCTTCTGTGTTTATTTGCCTCAGATGTTTTTGTGAGGAAGCGTTTACCCTTGAAGTATCTTAATTAGGTTCATTGATGATATATACTGCCATAACTACAGCTGAATATCAAAAGTTTGTTCACTTTCTACTATATCTTAGTGCAAATATCATGTAAATTGGGTTTGGTTTGAATGTCAATAAAACACCTTCAACAGAACTCACACAGGATCTCCAATTGTCAATGTGTAAAGTAGACTTTTATTAATTTATTGTGGGATTGTCTCGTTTTCGAACAAAAATTCGAATTTTGGCATGATCAAATGGACAAAGGGGTCACATTTTCGAAATTACGATTCCCCAAAATTTCGATTAAAATGTTCCAATTTGACTCTTGGAGAATAAAATTAGCTATAGCAAACTTCTATTGACTTAATGCAAACGAACAAATATGAATTGCATCCAAAGGTGTTAATGACCTATTAAGGAGTTTGTAGAGAAAAATAAAAATTACGGTTTTCGAAATTTTGACCCCTGGTCACTTCAGTGACCTGCCAAAAACTATTACGGTTAGCTATTGGGTATGACATACGATTGCGTAAAGGTGCAATGGATCTTCTCTTCTGTATTGAAAATTCAAAATAATCCATTTCTTTTTCGCAACGCTACCATGTTTCAAAGACATGCCATATTATATCATATTTGCACTACGATTCGCAGGTATGTGAACAAACTTTTGGTTTGCAGCTGTATAATTATTCATCCTATTCCCAAAGGATTGCCATAGACTAGTATTTGACTATCGAACAAATGAGAGTTAGACACAATAGCTATTAACACATGACAGTACTCATTTTCCCAGAGGGAGGAAATTATTATTTTATTGGAACAATTATCGAGTACTTGTAGGAAATGAGCATTCCGTGATAGTCTAGATATTCTCGCTTTGGAAGAGACCATAAAACATGCATATTGACTTCACCTAAAATCTTCTGATGCACTTGCTTTAATATTCTGATTTCTGTTTCATAAGAATATATCGTTTATGTCTCTGTTTTTGCTTTTCTGTTGATCTTCCTCTTCTTGCCTATGGATTCTCCTAACCAAAATCCTTCCAAGAATTCGTTAGCATATATAGGAAGTTAGTTTAATATCGGTTAAGACAGTTCATTATATAAAAAAGAAAGGTTAAAGGTTTTGATAAGTATTGAACCGTCAATTGCAATCATTACCCACACATCACATGGTTCTCAATCTGACAAAAGTTGCATTGGATCGAGAAACATGATCTAATACTAAACTAAACTTAAGGGCAATCTTTTAAGCTTTTTATTTCACAGTCATGATAAAGCTAGACTTATCAGATACAGAATATCTGAGCTGATAGCCATAAAGTTAAGACACAATGTGGTATTTTGTTCCAGGCAATGGGGGATTAATTACTCAGAAAGATTACATTATTCAATTACTTATATTATAGAACCACTAGTATCAACTCAAAAGAATAAAGCTTTGACAAAAGTAAATGCTATTTGAATGGTAAAATATAGAACACTCCCGTGAGGAGCTCAGATTCCACACGTTTTTCTATGGTCTATGCTTTATGTTGGTCCAGGGAAAAGAGATAAGTTACTGACACTGAATTATGTTACAGTAAATTCTATTATAGTTAGACTAGTAATACTCCAATAGAATAGCACTTTTACAGATTACCCATTCATATATAACAGGTGATTGATGGAATGCCGTAGATTCCCTTGAGAATGATCCGGTAGTGATAACGGTTACTGCGGCTATTCAGACATCAACACTTGGAGTGAATACAAAGACATTTCATAACCGACAGTCAACTTTAAAAAAAGAAAACATTTGTTCTCAAATTGAATGAAACATTCTAGTCTCAAACCTTTAAGTCTATTTAAGTAAGTGAGCATAAAAGGATGCCATCATCTGTAATTGCATCGTTTGTTGTTAACATATAATTTACGAGCTCTTATGTACTGTTACAGTTACTTAAGTTTACTTGGTTGTTATTTTCTTCATGCAACACAATGTAAGTCTTACAAATTGTATACAAGACCCTATTGAACACTTATGAATCCATTCAAAACTTCATCATCAACTGTTATGGTATAGATCATAATCACAAAAGTTTTTTTTGCCACCAGTGTGCGATTTAAGGGTCATGTCCAGTTAAGATATCGCATCGACAGTTAATTCAAGATAATATATAATATAATATATATAATCTCAATCCAACACTAACTATGGTCACAAAGGAAGTTCTTGCTGAAAGGTACGTATTTTTCATACAGATTGATGAAAAAGGATATTTGTGAAGATTTTTGCCTAAGGAAGTACGAAAATCACACGCATGATACAAATTGCAAATAGTCAAAGATTGTTCAGTAATCATTTTTTATCTTTTATAAATCATAAGGGAGAGTTTCAACGATAGTTCTTCATTATTATTCAATGGACAAATACAAATGTTTATCAAGCATTGCCACAATTGTGGTGTCGTTGGGTCATGCTGGGCACTAGGTCTTAGCTTTACTATGATGCAGAAAGTTTGAAGTCTCATGATTTTAGCGATGGAAGGACTATGTGGAAATTTTCATATACCTTATCAGTGACCTAAGACATGGGAAACAGTTTTGAATGATAAGTCCGCTGAATTCTTAATATTCAAGGAAACCACATAAATGTCTTTGAAGATAAGTGTTACCAAAATTTCAAGCTTTCCGTTCCCACAAGAATAGTTTGTGGGACAAATTACGGCGCTACTCGATCAAGCAATGTTCTATTAGAATTCATCTCCCCGGAACCCAAGCAATATCCTGTTGTGCTGGTAACCTTCAACTATCATGCTGTCAACATTGTGTAACACCTTTAGATATTAATGTTTCTCGAGTATTGCCCATGTCTGGGTTGTCAAATTCATCAAAGTGTATTGCTTTTGCTTTTAAGTTAAAGTAACACAGACTATGTTGCTTAAATAAGAACCAAAATACCATATGACCCAAGTTAGTTCAGTTTGCCTTCCTAAAATTGCATCTTTATCTCTAAAATGCCCAAAATTATTAATACACGTATTTTCAATTGTTAATGAAAATCGACCATACAGTTGTTACGTACTCGAAATTCTGTTTCCCATTAAAATGTATATTATTAAGCACTATCAACCTCTATTTGCTAAGGGTGTCTGCTGCAAATAAGTTTCGAAAATTACGTATAAGTTATTGGCGAACGCCAATGTCCAGTTTTCGATTACAAATCTAACTCGTTTATTGTCACTATGATGACGCGCTAAAGATGTAACTTTAGGGAGGCGATTTGAACTAGACTCTGGGTATATGGTATTTTGGCTTTTATATACGCCATGTGAAAAAATCATGAATATACTCTGTGTCACTACAGTAACTGACTCAGAAGCTGTTATGAATGTTAATTCTGATCAATTGAAATCCCTGGGAGTGTTCAGATTACATTCAACGGATTATATAGGTGCTTCAGAAATCTTTAAACTGCTATTTGAATGGCTTATTTTTAGTAATATAATAATAGAATATTTGTTACTTATTTAACATTTGTTATTAATGCAATGTTATGTTGTCAATAACGCATCTCTTCTGCTTATACCAACATACCTTTTGACAAGTTTAAGGGAATTATGACGCCTATGGCTATGGATATCAAAAGTCTAATACCAGTTAAGATGAAAACAAAATGCACCCGCGGGGATAAAGTAAGGTCGCTTACGCAAATTTACAAATTTAAAGTAAGAATGGGAAGCTGTAGTCAGCCGTCGGGGAAAAAATCAGAAAATACAGGTTAAATTTGAATTGAAGTGGAATACGAATCAGGAAAATGGATCAGAGATTTTATAACATCTGAAAATCAACGCATTCACTATCAATCCTTTCTGTCAAAGACACTCATTCTACCAGATCAGACAGGGGTGGCCATTTCCTGCAACTATTAAGAAGCTTTGTCCATTAGTCTGATGAAATGATTTCCCCTCTTATGGGACAACAAATACTATCGCGTTTAAATATTAACTATTGCATCTTTGTCTCGTGTGGTCGATGGTCAAATGGGATAACCCTCAGACAACTAGCTGCCTTGTAATAGCGGCATGCATCCTTTGTAATGGCAGCAAAGCTTCTATAGGATAATTGCTTTGTCACGCATAGTTAAAGTAGACTTCAGAGGCAATTAAAGCTCATCTGCGGGTAGTTTCATATAACAAACTTAACGTTAAGGTAGCCTTTTACCGTCGTTTGATATTGTGCTGTAGCAACCATATCGATTTAAAGTGACCATGCAGTGACCCTTACAGTGAATACATTAATACTGGCGTCTGTTTCTCTTCTGGCTAAACAAGATGAAATAATGAACTATGTCGGATCAAACTAGGACCTTTTGTTGGAAATAGTATTCATAGTGAAACTGATATGAAGACTAGGAGTTCCTTAAAACACCATTAGATTTCATTTAAAAAGGAATTCATTAATCTTTATGTCTGGGAATGTGGTGATAAGGCTCGCCACTTGTGCCTTGGAAGTCTTTCGGCAATTACCATTATCTGTGTGTTATTATAATGATAAGGGTCATCATCTTGTGAGTCTGGGATCATTATGGTCAAGTTTCATTGACCCTTTCTGTCTGAACAATATGGTCAAATTTACTCTTTACGATTAAGGAAAGCCATTGCTCATTGTGTTTAAATCATCAGGTGATAAATGGAAAACATTATGTTTAACTGATACACTGTTGTTGAGGGTCAAATATGTCAAACTTCATAAATGGTATCATTTCATCGTCAAGTAGTTGTTGTTGCTTTAAAATTAAGATCTAAATGCTTATCAGTTAGCATAGTGACAATAAACACTATGGGTGGTTTCAAAGTCGAGATCTATGATTGAAAACCGGACAGTGGCGCGCGCAAATTACTCAAACCTTTTTTTGAAACCTATTCTAACAGACACAACGAGAAATATAGGTTTGTGTTGCTAAGTAGGTCATTTAACTAATAAACATGTTTTTGGTTTAATTTGGATAATTAAGAGATGAAGGTGCAACTTAAGATAGGCGAATTGTACTTAACTCAGGTTATGAAATCTTGGCTGTATTTGAGCTACATGAAAAAATCATGAAACTATGTGCCACTTTGACAAATAACACTTTAAGTGTAATAAATGAGGACAGATATGTTCGTGATTTCGGCATTGATTTACTAAAATTTAATTATATCGATAATAATGTCAATATACATTTATTTGACGACATCTTAAATAGCCATATATATGTCGGTCATTTGCTGAATCCATTAACTGACCACTAAACGATAACGTGCCCAATAATACATTAATGATATAGATGTCTACAATACTTATGTCTATCATTAGTTATGGGATTGTGCCGTAGTTGTCTCATTTGTGAACAGTTACCGTTTTAATCACTCAGTGTAATTCATAGGTATATTGTGCAACCTTGAATTGTCAACTCTATCTTGTCAGGTTGTGGCACCATCAGTTAACTGATCTATACAAGACTTGAGGTATTCTCGATTATTCTACAGAATTTATTATTGGATAGAGTTGCCGATGTTTACCGGAACAGATTTATTTTCCTCACGACATATGTTACCTCTATCGCTAAAAATAAAATGATTTACAGTTACTGACTAAATATTCAGTCACAATTTAGGTATACATTTGAAAACTATACAGCTGAACACCTTAACACAAGATAGTTCAATAAAATTCAATAAAATCACACTTCTGATCATTTTTTAAAATTCAGTGTATTTTCAATAGATGTTTCGTTTGTCGAATAAGTAAAATAGTTTTGAAAGAAATTGCTTTATTCATAAAATGTGAATTGGTATCATATGTTTATGTGTAAATGAACTCTATAAAGTATATTTCTCTCATTCTCCGACTATAAAGACAATCTATCGTAAAGCCTATCTAACAACATTATATTGACAAAACAACCTTATAATTTTGAATAAACCAGTATACTATATAACATATTTTTTTAATCATTTTTGTGACAACGACATTTTAGTTTTGAGATATTGATATATCTACCAATGATATTTAAAATCTAAAGTAATCCTTCCCTTTATTCAGTTGCACTTGAGAGAGACCTGTATAAATATTGCATTCGTGACAGCTACGCTGAAAATACGCTTGTCACTTTTATGATTAAACTGACTTAAAATGCCCTGGGGTATCGCTGTATATGAAACAAAGCTAGATCTTTTGAGAATCACATACTTCCTGTGCTTCATTATTTCATTATCATTGCAATGTTACAGTGGAGGATTACAGGTGAATGTGGCACCATTATGGCTTTTGAGGTAAGAATTGAATATTTCACGTGTGTCATTTAAGTTTAAAATTTTAATTAGCCTGATGTTGTGCACGCAGTCATGTGTTTTCCGATAAACATGATGCTATATTTTATAGTTTTTTAGACAATAACTACTACTACTCCTTAACTAACGTTAGTTGCAAATAAACAGAGAACATTCAGAGTGGATGCTGCGCATTATTAATTGATAATTGTTATTATCAGATATATGAATGCAGATATGATCATAATTTAATTCTTATTTTATGTTTGTCTTCATGTCTGTTAATTTTGACATACCGTATTCGACGTATATATATAGCGCCTTGGACGTTTTGAGACCTGAAAAGAGGGACCCTTATTTAAAAGGCTTGCCCAGTTGAAATTCAATAGATTATGAAAAGATCAAATTCTGCCACCTAAATATGATAAAGTGATTAGTTTTGGCTTGAAAACATATGGAATTAAACGACAGTAGGTGCACCTCTATGAATGAAATGCAGCTCCCTGACTAATGGAAGAAAAGTGTCTTGCTTTGTTGCACAGGGAAACATTTGTGAAGGTGGCGCATATGATTGTGTTTAGTCTTAATGCGTCGAATACGGTTTAACGTTGTCAAGTTCCAATATATAACATATCACAATCACAATATATTACAAACCAGTTACTTGTCATCATCATCATCAGATCGAGTAACCTCGACCGGCGTTATTTTCGAAATGTTTATTTGCACAAACATTTGTAAAGAAAATATTCTAAGAAAGAAATGAAACAGTTGCAGATGGAGACATAAAAGATGTTGAAGGTTCCAAGCATCTGTTTGACGGTTTTACTTGGCAGTAGTATTTTACACAATGTACGAACAGAGGGTAAGTCGATTATCTAAAAGCATAAACTAAATTTTAAATCATTTCTTCTTTCTTGAATAAAGTCATATTGTTACAATCATATGAATGCTAAATCATTCATGTCTAATGTTCCCGTTATCTTGACTTTTTATGATGCCTCGTTACTTCTTTTATTTCAGTATTATTCAGCCCTTAACCATAAGTTATGATTAAATGAATTCATTATCACATCTCTTTTAGTGATTTTGCAATTGTTTTTCAGATAATGCTTCCTTTTTTTCTGTAATTATGATTTTGATACACGATCTCCCTAGTGTAATGTCCTCGTTATCCCATCTCATTAATCTCTGTCATTTTAGAATGGCGACAAGAATAAATGATGAATAATGATGACAATTGTAAAACTAATCAGTCATTTTTTTAAAAAGATATCTGCAAGCCAGCGTCTGATCTGATCTTCGTACTCGATGGAGGAAGATACATCGACTTTGCAAGAGACATTATCATAGACTACAGAAGTCACCATATCCCTGAATACGCCGTCAGAGTCGGCTTGGTTCTCTGTGAAGAACTATCTGTTCATTTTTTACCTTTGCAAACTGGCATGGCATACATTGCAGATAAATTCAAAATCATAAAAGAAATTTATGAATTCCAATACGCTAAAGGTACATCAAATGATTCTCTGATAGACACCCAGCTCGCCTCCTTGTCGTTTCTGTCTCCGACAAATGACAGCTGTTTGGTGGTTGCCCGGTCAATGTTTATGGCGGCCGAGCGTGATGACGTCAGCAAGATGGCGATGTTTGTTACCAATGGAGAACTCTGGAACACAACAGCCCATGTTGAAGATGTGGGAGGTTTGAAAGACGACAACATTACTGTCATCACTGTTGCAGTTGATGTTCACGATATTGATACTCTAAACGATCTGATGACAATTGCTTCTGATGACAGTACCTGCTTCGTTGTACGAGACAGTGACGCTCTTTCCGTACTTGCCGCTGACTTATCACGGGGAACATGTCAACGTACGTATCACCTTTAATGACCATTGTAACTTTGCGTAGTCTTTTGAGATACCATTCCTGTTAAAACTAATAAGAGTAAATGTAACTGGGCTGTTGCTGGAAAAATACATTGCTGAAAGGACTAATTAGCACTACTGTCCGATGTAAAGATAACAGATAAGGATACATTAGAGCTATTAGAGACACGACGATAGCGGATTTTATTAAATGAAGACGTCGAAGCTTTTTGGCTTCTTAACATTGTGTAATATACATACAAATGGAAACATTAGACATGCGTTGAACATATCGCAATAGACTACGGACCACAAAGAATATCATCAATAGAATGTATCATACCTGACTCATGTCCCCATACACAATCTACCGATAAATGAATGCGCTAAACATATTACTAATTCTCAGGCTATGATGAATCGGTTCCTCGCCGTTCTGGGACACCAATTCATTGAAATCCGGTGACTCCGCTAAAATGAATTTATCTTAGATCTCGAGTTAGCGATTAGAAAGCACTGACCTCCAAATGTAACCTTAGACTATTTGAAGTTCAGTCGATAAAACAAGGTTGTCTCCTTGTCTTTTGATTACTGAAGTCATGTATACGTATTTGAGGCCGTGTTACAGTTATTGTACAGACAGAATAAACAAAGAGACGCTCCATAGACTCCCCACAGAAGTTGCTCCGTCATTGATTCCCATACAACCTCTGTTATGATAAGAGCAGTTTCCCCTAGCGGCACAATATTTCAATGTAAACTACCTTTCAATATTTCAGCCAATGAAAACACCTTATGTATGAATACCATATCTCATGTGTTGTTCATGTCACTTATGGAAACTTAAATAATGGTGTCATTTGATGTTGAAGTAATGACTGTTAGTGAAAAGTATTAAGGTGACTAATATGTTCGTCATAGTAAAACATTTAAAATTTACAGATGCGATTTTGGAAACCGGAATATTACACTGTAGCCACGAGTCAGTCACTCAAACGAGAGTCTCTAAACCTAATCATAGCAAAGATAAGGTAATTAGGAATTATAAGTGTTAAATAGGTTATATTACTAGCTAACTTGTAATGTGATGTGGCATGTGTTATTTCGGCTATTGAGCATGCATAAGGCGTACAAAGTTATATTTTGTTTTATTCTCAATGGTATCACACGGTGTTCTAAAGGATCAGTATTGAAATGTCTCATTCATCATATGAACATATGTGGCCGATATGAAATATTAAAGTTGTGCCAAGGTTATCGTTTTAAACATCCGATTTCCGTTCCGATTAATCTCCACTCAAACACTCCATTCACTATTTTGACTGCTGATCAGGGGCCACCTACGCTCTTGATGAAATTACTCAGGTTAGTCTTTAAGACGAAAGTATTGTGAGAGTCTCTTGCAATGGTTTTAAAAAGAAACGGGAGAGTGAGTTTTGAAAGCGGCCATTGAATTGTTACGATCAACTTTCCATCGTAGACAAGTGGTTGGCTTACAAGTGCAGTAACACTTTTTAGATAAACAAGGAAATGAAAAATAAGATGTTAGCAATTTTATAGCTATCTTTTTTAATCAAAAGAAGTATTTCTAAAATGAACGCCACATGCTCTGTTTTGCTACACGAATCCATTTCTCTGTCGGAAATGCTCACACTAAAATGGCCGCCAACAACTTTCGATTAATACTTTCTTTTAAGACAACGAATAATCGGTTATCGGAATAATGAGGTGCTTGACCCTCTGAAGATGGATTTAGCATAAACATATCGTAATTTGAGAGAAAATTTCACGAGTTTCTGCCCGTTACAAGACAAGGCATTGAAAGAGGCACATATGCCAAACTTAATCAATAGTGTCATTTGATCGCGAAGTATCGACTGTTATCAAAAAGACACATTTTAAACCTTATTGTTTTTTTACAGTGACAATATGAATGCAGAACGTCGCAATTATAATCGAAAACCGGACGGTGGCGCGCGTCAAATAGTCAAACGTAATTTTGGAGACTTATCTTAAACAGCCAGGAGGGCAGTTAGGAGTTGATAGTGTTTATTAGGTTATATAACTAGTATCCATGTTTATATACGTGATATCTACACCTATGTGCATTTATAAGGCTGTGTTTAGATTTTCAGGGAAAACCAGTATTTGTCATATATACGTCTTTTCGACATTAAAAGTTAAGATGTTTTGATTTTATACCACCACATATGACATTTAGGTTCGTATCCAAGGTAAATAATATGTCATGAAAATCACGGAGTGGCTCTTTAATAAAGGGAACCTTCACAAACTTTCATCATGTTTCAGCTATTACACTACAAGTGAAGTATCCCGCTAACTGGATCAACAAAACCGAAGCTTTGCCCGAGGAGACACTATTAGGTACATATCTAACTAAACCTGTATGCTTCAAGATAAACCAGTGGTAATATGTGTCATTATATCTATATATATTTTGCTCCAGATTTAAGATAAGAGTGTCTAAATGCGTTGTCATACGTGAACTTTAAAATGACATAAACAAATCGTCTCACTGGAAACATGCAGCTGCATAGATAATTCTAACGTTGTTTTTTATATCACTTCAGATTTATGATAAGGCTGTTTAAATGCATTGTCGTACTAGAACATTAAATGTTAAATGAAAATGTCATTTACGAAGAAGCACTACTGACTCAAGACTGATTCTCTATTACGTTATTTTCTGACATATGAAACTTTGTTGACAATACTGATTCGGAAAATAGGTTATTTATAATTACTTTCTACTGTCGGAGTGTCTCCATAAGAAGACTAAATAGTTTTAGTACCATAAAAGTGGTATGTTACCTTTCTTTGTCTATGGATTTGATGAATTTTTTTAATTAACTAGGAAATACGACAGCTACTTAAAATTCATTTATCAAGCACTACCGATTACATTTTTTTATTTCAGACGTATGCAGTAGAATGAAAACCAGCAATAACACATACGAACAGCTGTTCTACCTCCCTGGTTTTGGACACATTCTCGAAAAAGAGGTTACGTGTCCAGAAAATAGTTATTTTGATCAGAAAAAGTGTGACTGCATTAACGAGACCGACGCACCAAATGGATGAGCAAAATTGGAATTGATTGATAATTTTCAGTGGTGACATTCAATTGTACATACATCACTGTAGTACTTGCAGTAGTAGTGGTGCTGGTTGTTGTTGTTGTTGTAATTGTAGAAGTTGTACAAGTAGTAATAGTACTTGGAATTGAAATCAGGTGTAACATTCGCATCCGTTCGCTAGGGATTGTGTTTCGTAACATTTGCACTCAATCATGGAAAGTGAAACACTAAAAACAAGGTGACCTCTGATCGGAAAACCAGCAACGAACGAGGGAAAGGTTCTCTCTAACGCCAATGAGATTGAACAATAGCTACGACAATATAAATAGCAGTAGTAGTATTAGAAGTAGTAGTAGTAGTAGTAGTAGTAGTAGTAGTAGTAGTAGTAGTAGAAGAAGTAGTAGTAGTAGTAGTAGTAGTAGTAGTAGTAGTAGTAGTAGTAGTAGTAGTAGTAGTAGTAGTAAAAGGTATGATAAACCGTCTAATGTATCCGAGTCCTAAATGCCAGATGTACGTATTTCATTATAAACAATTTTCGGAATGAAGTTCTTTGCAAAGTATATTTTCATCAGGGGGTAAACATGTCGTAGTCGCTTAGAAAGGGCGTCGAGTATCAAACGGAAACTTAAGGCGTTTAAGCGTTAAGCAACGTTTTTTAGGTAAACAATTTGATCTTACGAAAAGATACATTAATGTTACCAATTGCAAGATAAACTGTTTTGATAATAAAGTTTCAGTTATCTCCAAACAGATGTGGGGTTTCATGGTTTTTCTTCACAAAAATTACACTAATCAAATCTCTGCCATGTACGTTTATATCCCAAAATTAAAGATCACATTTGTCAATTTCTTATTTTATTGTCTGCTGTATATGATTCAAAACAATTATGTATATATAATCTCATTGTAAAAGTGAAGCAACACCTGATTTTACATGATTAAATGGACATTTTCCTTTATATACATTCCGCTCATTTTAATAAACAAAATAGCATGAAAATCGCTGACATTACCATTGTTGCCGCGACACTAACATTGTGACGTCATGCATAACGATTGTGACGGTTTACAAAGTCCGATTAGAGTTATCGTTCTTGATACAGGCAACAAGACGTTATTGAAAGCAACATCCAAGAGAAGAAGTGTTGTTCAAACTTCAGAGTAATTGACATTATTGACATACAAACTTGTCTCGATGCTTTTATTATATAATTCTCTTGAAGATATTGCCACCTTTAAGTGTTGAAATCTGAAAAACTTTACAGGTTTTTCCGATTTTTGTTTCAAGACGCTCAGTCACTCGCCTGTTGGTAAGTAGGCGGGACGATGAAAAACATTCAGATAATCGTATTCATGCATTATCTTCTAAGATTATTTTTCTCTATGGTCTTAATGTGTCTCAACACTCAAATATGAAAATCGTGTTATGTAGTATTTTGGGAAAAACTATCGTTAGTTTCATGGCGTTTTCATGGCCAAGACTCGCAACTGTGAACATTATTTCAACTCGTGCATATTTCCCGTGATCACTCGTACCTCGTTGGTTATTCTCTAAGTATATGCAACCATCGATAATAATTAGCATTACTACACGACATGTGTTTGGGCTATTCAGGTCTTATAACATATTTTCTTGTCCCTGCAGAGGAAGTCAATTGTCAAGTTTCTGACAAGACTGTTTCACGAGGACCAATGAAATGGTGTGTTATACACCAAAATGGTTGGGTAATTCCTTTATGTAAACTATAAATAACTGTAAATAATATACTACCTGTAAATACCCTGTAGCATAATAAATACATACATTATTACCATTGTTATTATTATTATTATTATTATTATTATTATTATTATTATTATTATTATTATTCAGTTATCTGAGGCCAGAAAATGGTAGATAAAGAGCATCAGAGGCATTATAAGTGGATTCCTTTTGAGAACGTTTGACGCTACTTTAAAAAATGATGGAATTAACTATACGCTGAAGAAAAATGTGTAACTTTCCATAAAACAAATATTGTTGTTGATTGAATGAAAGGATTGTTCATTACTGCCACCAACACTCTTTTTTTAAATTTGAAGATATCATTAAACATGAATTCGCAACATTTAGACAATGTTCTTTAACCGTTAGTAAAATACGGAGGAGTAAAATGTTAATTTTTTCACTTTCGAAGTATTGGCATTCCCAAGCTAAAATCCTGATGAGAATCTAGTAATTTTCTAGAGATAACACCATCAACAAGAAATTTCCAGTTGTGTAATATTCCTAACTTGGCTGTTACCTTGAATATAATGTCAAACTGTCTTATCACATTTTTTCTTAAAATTCGGGTCATTCGGCTATCTTCTCTGCTTAAGCAGCATACGTTAAAATGTATTCAACGATAGGTATGACGCTTTATTCTTAAATAAATCCCCAATAACTTATGTTTGTTTATTAAAAACAATCCTTAGCAGATAATTGGTAACGATTTCATCCTGCACATGATTGTTGAACTTTCACCGTTGGGGTCATCAGGTTCTGCCATGGAAATAGTTTTGTTATTTGTTTTTCCATGGAAACAACCAAATTTCAGTTCTCGGTTGTATTTCCATGGAATCCGCATATTATGAAAGGAAGAAGAAGTCTAAATCCTAAAAGACTTGGTTCCAGAGCCAAAAACTAAAGCTGTGATTCGCCTAAAACACGAACACAGAATAAAGGGAGAAGTTGAAGGGCACAACGTGCACTTAATAAAATGATATTCGGAATTACAATGAGTTAGGCCTTATGTCTACTTCAAATATGTCTGATATCTAATTGACAGGAAAATCATTCTTTGTTTTATTTGTCAGTTGTAATCACCTTTTTGTCAACATTTTATGGTAAGTTCTTTTCAGAGAAGGATACACAGTGGATACATTTAAAATTACAAACTAAAAGAGGATATTATAACCGAAGCTGACGTAGTACGTAAGAAAAGAAAATCCGCGAAATGACATCACTATTTACTAGCTCGTTACTCGTGCGAGTTAGTGTCTTTCGAACATAATTAAATGAACTTGTCTATTTCTTTTATATCATGTTCTAGAGTTAACATTTATCTACAGTTGGATATCATTTAGAGAATAATTTGGATATTTTTAAAGAACGCAGGTGATGTAATAATATTAATGATTAATCATGTTTATGAATACAGTCAAACCACAAAATTAAGTTCAGGTGGAGCCCATGACAACACATTATAAATATGGTGGCCGGCATATAATTATATGCACTGTGTTGAATCTAGCATGCGTGACTTTTCATTTCGTAAGTTTGATGTACACGATGATAGCGAGTGATAGATTAAAAGTGCATGTGACCTGCATTCCATGCTTTAAGATCAACTGACCCAGTTACGGTCAAGGACTTACATGTATGTAATGCGTTATGGAATATTTTTGAATAAAGTACCACCAGCCATAAGTCGCTGGACTCGACTGCCCCTATCAATAAAAATTATCTTGCTTTTCAACCGTTTTCAGGAAATACACTACATGATTCGGTATCAATGAACATTAATTTGGAACATATACTTACTTTTCACGATGTATATTGAATAAATTGTGTATACAATTTCGGCACAAAGCGCCGATATTTCACCTTTAAATCAGAAGTTATTAAATAAGCCTTTTCATGAAAACAAAAAGAAAACAGACAAGAGTCATCAGAAGATGGCTTATTCATATTCCACGGGTCACTAACAATGTATGAGATATTGTGTCATAAATCATTATAAACATTTTAATAATAACATTATTCAGTAGCATTAAATGCATTGTAGAAGCTTAGTTTTTCAATTGAAACTAGAATTCAACAGTCTGAAAGTATTATTAAAATGCATCTCCCGACTTCTTTGGCTGTCTGTACATGCCTACCATATTTCAGTGAGATAGAATGAATGGTTAAAAAGTTATGTGAAGTTAACCTTTGTCTATACAAAGACGAATTTCAATTTATTTCCATGAGAAAACTCATCACTTATAAATCAAATAAACTCATAAGAGTTACATTGTATACGTTAATGTTCATTTTTTAAATCCATCTAAAAAATTTGATGTCCGAAAACACCATTGATTCTCAGTAGCTGTGGAATTATTTTCACATTTACCCAGACATATGACAATTTTAAGTTCTTGATGATTATGTATGTCACGACTCAGTTAAACCCTTCGTATTTGGTGACAGTCGTGGGATTACTCGCAAACACTACATTTATAAATCTCGTTGATGTGAAATCACGTGGGATTTCTCTGAAAATGTGTAACAGTACATACTTTCATGGTCTATAAGCGGATAAGAAGGTCCATTTGAAGAGCCACCGTCTGACACTATATATAAATAGTTATAGGATTTTCTTTCTTTTTTTATTAATGGAGGAATCATTTATTGCACCCATTGCGTAGTCAGTTCATTGCTGTGTTTCAGGGACTCAACATTAGACTGTGTGCCTTCATCGAGAAATCCCTTACTCGATTTGAATCTTTTGACGTCTTTATACTGGATATTGTCGTGGTCAGATAATTTAGCCTACGAGTGTCTTCGTTATGCAATGCTTTGTTGTGGGAAGGGAAATAGAAATGACCAGCAGTGCTTTAGTTCATCATCCTGCTACATCAGCGTATTTGTCTCCGCTCAGTTCCATCATATACCCTGATATCCTTAGGCCTAAAACGCTCGTATCGCTAAATATAACAAGCCAATGAAATGACTCGCATTCAGCAATTGCGGCACCACCCGGATGAGAAATTAAAATAAATGTCAATGTAGGCCGAATGATATCAGGGTATATGATGGAGCTAGGCGGAGACAAATACGTTGATGAAGCAGGCTGATAGTTCATCGGAAATATACAGCGCGGTAGTTGGTTGTATTGAACGAGAACTGATTTAGGAAGCGGAGGAACAATAAGTTTGTCCTTCGCGTATTGTACAAATGCGAACGTACAAAACGTCAAAAGCAGGAAAAGTTTGGTGCAAGGGTCCAAACACAAATTTCGAAGGTTAGAAATTTAATCCTAGAATCTTTGCACTGATTTGGGAAATTTCTCAAGAGTGACAAATTTCTAAGCTAGTGCAGACAACAAGCCATACATTGCGATTGTCACGTGACCAGTAATTAATGTGTGCATGATTATTATTGTTTACATACATGTATGCTAAATACAGCTAGTTAAATTTTGAAATCACTGCCTTTTATATCTAATATTTCATAGTTATATGTACGTACTGGATTAACTGTTAGAATTCTTACATAACATCATATGAAAATTATGTCGACTTTTCGTCCGAGATTTTTGAACAGTTGGATCGATCGAAGAACCATCTACGTTGCAAATCTAATGGGAATTTTCGAAGCTAGAGTAACAGATCATGCCAATCATCCGTCACCAAGGTGACAGTTATTCTAAATCTCCATGCAGATGTAGTATTGAGACGTCTGACAGGTATTATATATTCCCTGACACGTCCGGATGAAACTGTCAGTCTCTA
This sequence comes from Phorcus lineatus, assembly GCA_921293015.1. NCBI lineage: Eukaryota > Metazoa > Mollusca > Gastropoda > Trochida > Trochidae > Phorcus > Phorcus lineatus. The sequence goes on from OV121085.1 coordinate 37,813,678, forward strand.
ATGACTTGGAATCATGCGCAGACATGGAAATAAAGCTAATGTGATGGTAATATGTCCTTAAAAGGGTTTTTCAGTTATCTATTCAAATACTTATAGCAAATATCTGATTCACGACATATTTGTCTTTTGAAAATCGAACATCCATGGCCATTCTTCAAAATCGGAACCCCTTGGATCCAATTGGCAGTAAATATGATCATTACATTTACCTAAGCACATTGCACACATCGATAGGCTAGAAATATCTGTTTATTATACATATATCAAGGTATTGTTAATTCGGTTTAGAGTAGTGAAGTATTCTATGATCGAAAATAGAATTCAATCCTGGTATATCCTGTTTAAGATGTTGAATTGATAATTCATTGCGAGATTGGTAAGGTCAATGTTCATGGATATAATTTATTTCTATAATGTTGATATAATGTTGAAGACATGTTCATATGTTATGACACGTCAATCATGATTAATCGTCGTGTACCAATCATCGAAGAATACATGTATATATCATAAAGGTTGCATCAGCGTTAACACAATTCAATATCTATTTCAAATTTTTTGTTTTCAAAGATAAATCCAAATATCTTTATGGGGGAAAAACGAACTCAAGTCCGGAATTGTCAGCATCACTCGTGTTATAGGCAATCATCGTCTTGACTGGTCTGAAGTTCACTGTATTTCCTTTCATAAAACTCATATCTTTTAAAAACATCCTTTACAAGTCGAGCGTATTGTTTAATTGCAACCAAAGTCAGTTGTGAATTTAGCGCGTTGAGGAGTCGGTCTTTTTTCGTCGAGAAGAAATGAGGACCTTTTCAATTGCAATACACACAACTTTCACTCGCTGTAAACAGAAATCATTCGGAGATTAAACACGACATTTGATTGAATAACACAATTTTCGCAATTTTGCATTTTAAGCCAATGAGAAATTTAGTTATGTGACAGTAACATGAGTTACCTGTGTGGAGTGAACTACTCACTGAGGACAGCATGAGGACAATAAGGTCGAGGTGACTAGTACTTACACTTACAGCGGAATATTTGAGAAACATGGATCTGTGACACTCCTAGGACAAACGATAGAACCTTGTGTTCTTTATCTAAGTTACGTTGACACCAGAGGTTATTTGACAGTAACATGAGTTACGTGTGTGGAGTGAAATCTACTCACTGAGGACAGCATGAGGACAATAAGGTCGAGGTGACTTACACTTACAGCGGAATATTTGAGAAACATGGATCTGTGATCATGACACTCCTATTTGCGTCCTCTATCTCACAACATAACTTAGATAACGAACACAAGGTTCTGTCGTTCCAGTTTCTAGAGAAGAGTCCCGAAACAAGTACAACCTAGTAAAGACGATGTTGCAAACTATGTTTATTCTAAGCAAATGGGAATTTATTTTACATCTAGCATTTGCCTTCTTGAAAAAGGAGATGTTACAAACTATTTTAGGGGAGGTAAGTCGATATTCATGTACCGTGATCACCAGAATTTTTTTTATTTATACCATATTCCTCCGATGGCAATGGAACCATTTTTGAATTTAAGGGAACGCCAATTTTCTCGGAATAAATTTTATCGGTAGCTTAAGACATGAAACACCTATTACATTTAATGTATTTATGATGTGGTGTGTGCAAAAAGCATGTTTATGACTTACTCAAATATGTAACAAGTTTATTGCGTCATGTTTGTGAAACACACAGATGCGCGTCATAATAGCTACATGTATATATGTTGTAAGCTTATATAATTTACCATTTTTATTTGTGAAACTCTTCTTCTTCTTATCTCCTATCTAATATTTAAACAGGTGCGATTACAGCTGCGAAGTTGCATGTATATAATATTATGACCTGTTCGTGCCACCATACATGTTTCGAAGCATGATATAGTTCATGATCTAAAACACAACTGAGCATTTGGATTAGCGTTCCAAGCGTCCAGTATATTTGGTCTTTGCTCCATTGAACATCATCATGGGAAGTAAAGGTAAATCATTTTGATATAATTTATTTCATAAATAATGCTGGACGATTAATAAATGAGTTGAAGGTTCTGTTAAGGTGCCAATTTATCAAATCAATAGAGATGTTTCTGCCAGTAACGAATAATGATAGTGAAAGAAAAATCGAGTTGAATCTTTCAAGCACATCTGACTAACAATACAGTGAAAGGGTTATTTCTCAAATCTAATTCAAGTGAGGTTATTGATTTTGTTTGTCAAAACACGCCGTGTTTTTCATACAATGTCATTGAAACGTAATCAGCTCGTTGAAAGTAATGATTAGGAAATGGACAGATAGACAGACCACGAACCACTATTGTACATTCAACTTCATTGCGCAAAAATTGTAGGTCTGATATTCACATATTCTAGTTTTCATCTTACTATCTCGAAAATTAACTTGCATATTGTAATATCAACAGCGTGAATGCTGGGTTTGAAGTGTAATTTTTTATAATAGTTTAACTCAACACGCAGTTGTAGGTTCGAATACAAAACCAAAATGACAAAAAGATCAAGATATTTCAATTCAAATTCTTTCTAATGTAACGTAATATGTCCGTATGGTTTTTAGGATGTATCGAAGAAAACTAAACCAAAAAACATTTCATTTCTGATGATATCTGATGTCATGAAATTACCATCAGTTATATTTCAATGTAAGTACTAGATAAGTAATTGTCAAGATGTTCTGAAAAATAATGAAGTCATTGTTATTTACAAAGTTATAGGCTAAATAAAGCTTGAATATTATAAACTTGAATTCAAAGATGTATTTGAATCTTTAGAATATAACTTTGGCTTCAAACATGAACTTAAAATCGTCTTGAATATCAGGTTTATTGGAGCGATTGGCAAATGGTGGAGACTTGATAATCGCTGAAGGTTATCTGTTTGAGTTTCAACGACGGGGATATCTCAAAGCTGGGGCATTTGTACCGGAAGTTGTCATTGAACATCCTGATCTAGTGCGCAGCCTCCATGAGGAGTTTGTACATGCCGGAAGCGACGTTGTTTTGGCTTTCACGGTAAGTCTTTGAACGATCTGTACAAGTTCATTGTTTTTCATACATGTACTTATGAATGTTTTTAAATACTCTATCTTTACAGTTTAGTTAACCCAGGTAAAATGAGAGATTATTTATGCAGCGAAGACGGTTCATAAGGTAATCTCAGTGTGATAAGAGTGTGATCCACACTATATTCAGAGGCCATACTACTTCACATTTTAGGCGAATAACAATACGAAATGATGGATATTATAAAAAATTTATCATAACGATTGATTCATCGTATATTTGACAGTATTATGGACATCGAGAAAAGCTTCGACTTATCGGTAAAGAAGATCTTCTAGAAACACTGAACGTGGAAGCGCTGAAGATAGCCCGTGAAGTGGCCGACAAGACGGGGACTCTGATGGGGGGTAACATCTGCAACACGACCGTGTACAGGAACGACAGTCCGAATAAGAATATACAGGTCGAAGCCATCTTCAAGGTAACAACAATTATAATTTCTTTTCATTAACCATTACTTGCAGTCGTTGGTTGCTCAACAGGTCGAGGCTCACTTTAGGGTAACAGTGACAAAAATTGGTTTACAGAAACGATGTTGCAGAATACCTAGGCCTGTCAAACCGGGCGTGTGCAAGCAATTTAAAGGTTTTTTAATGCCTACAAAGAGTGAATTTCGCGTTCTTTAGCAACTCTTTCTTACCGTTATTGCATATAGACTTTAATCAGCGCATTATCCGGAGCTTCAATTGAGCTATTCGAATATAGCGATGATTTAATTTTCTTAATGCAAACAACAAAGGGAACTGGAACGAGCCTTTGATTTTCAACATTTAGAAGTGCAACTGTTGTCTCTCGCAACTGTATCGATACGATCGATGCAGGAACTAGAGATCCTGTACACGAAATCATAATATATTCCTCGCAAATGTTCCCTCTCACCCTACACAATGATATCAGCTCAGAGTTGTTGTTCTATTTTTTGCATTGATGCAAGATACCTTCTACTTTTTTAAGTCATTCACTTCAGGAGCAAATCGAATGGGCTGTGAAATATGGCGCTGATTTCATCCTCGCCGAAACATTCAGTGAATATGGAGAGGCGAAACTGGCTCTTGATTGTATCAAGAAATACGGAAGAGGTGGGAATAAACATAGTTTGGTGGAGGAACCACATGTTCATGTAGATATTTAACTAATGAATACGTTATGAAGAAAAACACATTTCATCGTTCTCTCCACTGTGCTTATCAAGTAACCAGCCATATAAGCCCTGAAATTTTTTTTTTCGAAACTTTGTTGTGTCGGCGAGACCCTTTTATAAATTTCGACCGGTAAGGAATTTTTTAAGAATTGAGAACAATAATTGAACTTGCTCGGGAAGAAATTATTGTAGTGATCTATTTGTGGTGAATAACACCTTTGGTAGGTATTCGATTGTTTAAAAAAATAAACGGAGTCTAATGTTAAAGTAAAATGTACATTACCTCTTGTCATCAATGACACTCTCATTTTATTTGATGCGTAGACTTATCTATTAAAAGACTAATTTCAGGTCACAAATCTTGCACGTTTATCTTGCAAGAAACATATAATTTTCTCAGGTTTACCATCAATTATCAACGTTGTCCCTCATACGGAGAACAAGACATATGATGGCTATTCTTTCGGAGAGGCGTGTCGTAAACTAGAGGAAGCTGGTGCTGATGTAGTTGGTATCAACTGTTGTAGGGGCCCTAAGACAATGCTGCCCCTCCTTAAAGACATCCGTCAAGCCTGCAAGGTAAAAGTAATGTTTGACAAAATGGCCAAAGATCACTTAATAAAAATGGCCATAATTTTTTGTAAAAACGGCCTTTCAGTTATGCTTAATAATGACAATTAAAATTAATAAAATTCTTGTAACAGCTATCACAAACTTTTGTTCTTATCAATGACAATGATTGTCATATACATTTTCACCATTCAAAAAATATGAAATACTCTGGATTTTTTGTTCTCGTTTCATTATTCATTCAGCACTCATTTTACATTTAACTGCATGCAACTAGTACCTTGATCACTACCCTTCTTATATCTTCTTAACAATTCAAGGTTAATTTTCCTGAATCCAGAATAAATGAAAAGTAAATGCTTTAATGTAATATTTTGACTTTTCATGACAGTGTTTTACTTTACTTTTATTTCGTCATTAATAACATTCTGACCATGCCACTCGGGCAAAAGAAGTTTGTAAGGCATGTCTCAGATAATATTCGACATCAATCATTATTGGTATTATTCACGTCATCCTATCCGGGGTAGACTGAACTTGCATCTTACACCGTAGTCAACATGGACCCTTTCTCCAACAGGGCCCCATAGCTGCTTTACCCGTACCGTACAGAACCAGCGAGAAGGCTATCACTATGCAGTCTATCATTGACCCATTTAGTGGTGGGTATTCTTCTCTTCCTAGTAAAGTTATCTTAGTCACTCAAATGATAAGAACACTAAAATATGCACTTTGTTATGATGTTAAGTGAATACCACAATTAAGTGAACAAAAAATATAACACTCAAACAACAATACATTTTCCGATATTGTAACCTGCACTCATTCTCCTTGATAAACATGCTATATGTATTATACTAGTATATTGTGGGGTTTACTTTTAAAGTTATTACCAAAGTTAAACGAAATCAAGACAATATAATTAATTTTTGATCAGAGACAACTCTGGACTAAGGTGGACTCATTGTGATTGATAAACATACCGTATTTATTATTTCATGTATTAACCTATTTATGACACTTAATACTATATATATTTCCAAAACGGATCATTACATGTGCATCCTTACAACTTACTCAGTTTAAGCTCAATGTAAAAATATATACAAAGATACCAAATACTAGAAAGTGAGTTTTCAATTGGACCTTTCTTGGGTGTGTATCCCATATCAATCACAAACACTTTTTACAAGGCCACTACTAGCACGAACAAATCTTAATATACCATAATGAAATATTAAATTATATAACCTATATATAATGATGTGTTTTAGGAAAGCAAGCCTTCCCAAATGACCTGAACGCGCATCTCTGTGGCCCATCGGAGATGTACGACTTCGCCGTCAGAGCCAAGGAGATTGGAGTTCAAGTAGTCGGTATCTGTTGTGGAAACAGCTCCAATCTTACCAGAGTGGTAGCTGAAGCCTATGGACGAAAACCTCCAGCGTCCAAGTATTCCACTGATATGTCGCAGCACTTCATCTTTGGACAAGATAAATCGTTTTCTGACTACAATACAAAGGGACTGAAAAAAGTAGTTCACACTTGACATGGATATTTCATTTTCGACTATTTCATTAACCGAAATCGAAAAATTGGTAATGGTTGAGAATTCATTTATCCAGCACCCTTTCAGTTCAATTTATATTATTCCGAAAGCAATTTTACGATTAATGACCAAAGAATTATAAACAATAAATTCAATTGCATTACCCTGTATGTATCGTGAGATAAACGTTTTTAAACGTTGATTATCCAGACCTACAATGTTCTTTACAAACAGAGGCTTATTGGTAGTTGATATTAAAAGACCTTCCTTCCACCTAAATATAATTGTTTGCGTCTTGAACACCATTAGGATTATCAACTTCTCCCAAAAAAACCAAAGAGTCTGTCTAACCATTGCTTTTACAATTGGAGTTATTTTTACTGCACAAACATATACAGGGTAACAGATTTTGTCCATTTGTCACTCCTGAAACCTACATGTATACGCTGAAAAGGAACAGTGCCATCTGATTAACAATAATAATTTTCTGTAAAATCCAAGGCGCTATTAATAGGATAGTCAATTGCAGATATCATTAACAGGAGGGCTTTGGCACATGTTTTGCGTTTTATACATGTTAGAATATCGTTAGTGTATAAACATGAAGTAATCTTTTTTAATATGATGACTAAATGTAAAGAATGCTTAAATTGAAGAAATCGGTCACTGGTACGGTAGTCGATATTACTGTGTGGTCCTGTGTTAGTGCAATTAGCGTTTTGTCATCAAACTAGAATTTTTTTTTTGTAAGAGCAAACATTTCTCTCCCTACATAGTTAAATCAAGACTTTCTTTGATAACCCATGTTAAAAGTCAGGTCCATTTCGAAATTCCGAGATTCCCGTAGCGGCAGTAAATTGCAATATAAAATTCTCTGCCAATTTCAGTCAATTAGAACAATTTTTCAATAGCTTGACAAGCGTGCGATGAATTGATTTAGTCGCAATATTATGTGATCATGTCCTGTGAAGAAAAACCGTGTGTGCAGTCGGATAAATTCTCAATTTCACAAGTATACGGAAACAACTTATGCTTAACTAATCATTACATTGGTAAATAATGATAATAATAATAATAATAATATTATAATAATTATAGTAAATATTTATATAGCGCCTGACCACGTAAATTGAGCGTTAGAATGACATATAGTCCCTGAAAAAAAGATTTCACCAAAATGTATTTTTCAATATTTGGTATGAAATAATATGAAAAAAGGAGTCCTGTACTGCTGAAGCAACTAGACTTGCCAACATTTTCTAGATTTAAGAAGGCTCCTTTAATATTTTGCCATAAGGTCTGGATGACAAACTAACTAGGCGCTTAACATGTGAGAAATGAACAGGGAGTAGATACACAAACATTGATACATACACATACAAGAGATATAGCAAGAGAAAATGGTGGTGCACAGGATATAGAACAGCAGGGTTGAGTCCAGGTGTCATTGAAGGTTCCCTGAAAAAGGAATGTTTAAGAGATTTCTTGAAGGAAGCTTTAGTCAGTGGTTGTCTAAGATGAGAAGGCAGTCGGTTCCATATGAGAGGTCCTTGGTAGTTAAAGGAACGTTCGCCGTAGGATTCTGTTTTCACTTAAGGTGTTAAGAGGAGTCGTTTATCTGAGGAACGGAGATTTCTGTGTGGGGTATATAGCTGGATCATGTCTGAAAACGTTCATTTTTGTGCAGTGTTGTTGAAGTACGAGCTTGAAACAGTTGAAAGTTTGTACTCAATTCTTGTTGACATGGACATCGAGTGAAGTGTGGGGAGTTTTAACAGGGGAGATGTATTCACGTTTGAGAGTTAGCAGTGTTTGAGATATGCTGCTTAAAGGAAAGATCAAACTGAACGCCAAGATTTCTGCATTGCGCTGAGACATCAATTACTGTTCTATTAAAATTGATAGAGCTTGGAAGAGGGTTTGACTTGAGTACTTCAGTAGGACATTCTGTTTTGGTATCGTTGAACTGCAACTTATTGATGGTCATCCAAGTCGGAGATACAGGATTTTGTATACGATATAGCACTTTGAAAATCGCACAGATTGAACGATAGGTGAAATTGAACGTCATCTGCAAAAGATTCGTAAACACGACACCCCAGCATAAAAAGCTGAAAGGTTAACATACCAACTAAGGTACATGTATGTTATATAAGCATCGGATCGAACCAACAACGGTTAATAGTTTATATTAGTTAATACTTACCGGAACGTTTACCAGTTATCTGGATTGCCTAGGATTTTCGGTCAGCTTGATATTTAACAGAAGTAAGCTTAGGAAGGTAACTATGATTTGAGTTACCTCTGAAGGTGAAAATAAAAGCAGACATATAATTCAACATTAATAAAGTTACTGATAATAAAATTGATTTCGGAGGATTTTGACAGTGTGTATGAGAGTGTATGTAAAACCATTTTTGTGGACACCACTTTAAGACAACATAACATTTATGTCGTTCAACATAAATCAACTAACGAACCAAAAGACAGATTCTGGATAACGGTTTCAAGAAGTTAAACAAATAAGTATTTCAAATATTTCATCGACATAACATGCTTAGACTGTATGTCATTACAAATCGTGTTTCACTGCAGTAGATTTTGAAAGATATAATTTTCAAAAAAGTCTTGACAACTTATTTTTCATCCTCTCTAGGACTTCCTGGCTGTAAATGTATTTCTATGGGCTCTCTGCGTGTGTATAACATGTAAAACTAATTTCTCTTTGAAATGATAAAGTTTATTGTTTTAACCACTCTCAGTCTTACATACTGTGGAAACTGTTAATTTAACTACAAAGCTTATCTCTGTTACAAATAAGCTGATAAAGAAATTTTAGCATCTTTTGTTTTTTTTGTTTATGAAAGGATACAACCAGATATACTACATGATTAGCACGAGAAGACACAGGCAATGTAGAAACTTTATTTATATATATATGACTGCTTCATCTAATTAATTTCTAAAATTTGATGTATTTTTTAGCGCCAACCGCTGTATAATTGAAAATATTATTGCTGTTCTGTAACCAAACGAATTGACTATTGGTTATTATCAGCATGCCAATCAATTGTTTTCAATTTCATAACACTAATAATAACGTCAAGGATATATGATTCCTAAGGCTGCTTCGTTACACCTTATATCCTTCTTTATATGTGTAATAATGGTCCATTTGAAGTAAACTTATTATATGTTACACTGTAGAATATAGTTCAATGGACAGTCGTACAGTAGGGAAAACTGACGACGGTTTTGATGTTTTCATGTCAATATCAAAAATAAAAATAGTGCGTTTCATATGATTTACAAATTCAGAATTACAAAATAATGAAGGTAACGGTTTTATTGCCAATGAACTCGTATGAACAACTCTTACTTAACTTCGGATAGTTGAACCTAGTACCCAGTGTTCTCATTGGCATCACTGGTTAGGATACCTTTTAAACATTGATGTTGCATGTCACACAGTAGATCTCTCCCCCCTACGTAATCGGTTACCAGCTGGATATTGCTTTTTTTCTACACAGTTCATCTTTGGAACGTTTACCAGGAAAGTATGTACTGCCAGCCTGCAATTGATGTTAGCAAATGGGAATCTTCCATCGATTGGACCACCTGACCAATCCAAAAGCAACTCACAATTAGCTTTTGATAATCTTAAAAAAAAACCCAGCTTGCTTTCTAAAAGTTACCTCAAACTTTGTGTGATCAGCCAATGATATTGCTTACGTATCGTACCAGGTAACCTGTTGTCATTATCAGTAGCACTGCGAGAAAGAAGTGGAAGGATTCAGCCCTGAGTGAATGTATAAGACTGTAATCAATGTCTTCACAAAGAGTGGAAATTGACTCAACTAGGGAGCATTCCTTAAAGATTCTCCGTGTGTAAAAGTGAGTTAAAGCAGATTCAAATCAAGTCGGTTCAACCGAACAAGGTAAATCCTGTTAAGTTGGATTTCTTGAAATATATCATCTCGTTTGACAAATTGGATTCTATATTGATACCATTGTTGGATACAAAAAAATATGAATCATGCGTTTCCTTATTGACTTCGTTAAGGTAGTGGCAGTCATATCAAATTGATTAAAATTATCCCCTGGTCTTTCAGTTTTCCTCCTTAACACATGTCTATATTATATACTCTATTCCTGCGAAGGATAATTACAACAGCAGAATATGATTATATACAAATAACTATTCATTTCAAATTCAGATTATAAATTAAGATGAGCATTATTGTTACGAGTGCTAAAGGTTTCAACCTCCTGAACAATCGATACAGAAATATTTCCTTACGCTCATATATTCCTGTCATTTAAACTTCGAAAAACGCTTTGTTGAAATATCGATAATTGTTTTTGAGATACTAATTTTTAAGTGTTTTTCTGACAATAGATGCATACTGTATAAATGAATAAAAGCATCGTCAATAATGTGCTCTTATCATTATATGTACAGACGTTGATTTATACACACGGTTATAATTTAAGCACCACCAAGAAGTTCATCTGTACAAAGCAGTACCGTGTTAGAAACGATGATTAACAAGTCAGGTGTGTTGAACGAATATTTCAATAACCATCTGTAATTTGAAATTAACAGTGACAGACTATCAACATGTTTAAAGAATTTAATGAACGTTGCAGGAATGCCCAAATTTTGTAAAAAAAAAAAAAGAATTAGACGGTGAAATGTAGGGAGCTGCTTCAAAAGGCGTTCCTCTATGCAGTTTATATGTCAAAATGGAAATTCAACATGTGCATTATGCAAACATGCACAGTAATGGTATATGGTGTAAACACCTCTCTGATGACGTTATTGATTCGGCCATTCCTTGAAGCCACCAGACACCGCATTCTGCCATCTCTTTTATTGTTTTCATTTGCCTGTCACCTATTTTATATTCCCGAACGATTTCTTGGCAGCAAAGGGTTGGTCGAGGTCGACGTCATTCTGTCAGACCAACTGCTATTGCAACGTCGACCTACACTAGATAGATACAGTCGAAATACAGTGTTCAAATGTTGCCTTTAAAAAGCACCTTTCCACGTTGAATTTCGCATGGCTGTAGGCCCAAGTATTAAATCTGCACTCAGAGTTGTCTTTCGGGGCCGTCCTGACCTTGATGGTTACAGAGGTTAGTATAGGATTTTTGACGGAGCTACCTCTGTTGGGAGTGAATGTTACTTTTATCAAAATATTTTGAGGTCATTTGTGATATTTTATTCGTATTTAACTTCCATACGGAAAATCAAAACATTACGATTCATTTTAATTTAAATAAGTGTCCGAACCATAGGCATTTCCGATTAAAACATAAGTTTGTATTCTATATCTCAATCATTTACTTATTCATGTTGAATTTATCAATAAAAATACATATTCTAGTCGATTCTTGTGGGTTCCACTTCAATGCATTGTAATTTTATATACTTAAGTCTCTTTTTTCTGTTCCGATACTCAGCGCAGTTGTAAGATCTAGAGTGAAAGCACATATTATCGGAAGCAGAGTCACCTCGAATATCTTATCTCTGTTCTTTCTAGACGACCCAAGTAGTTCGTAGCGATCCTACGTAGCTAGACAGAATGATCTTAAACTTCAACGTTAACGAGAATGCGAGAGACTCAGATCGGGTGATTAAAACGGTAACCCTTCACCGCTGTGCCAACTAAGACACAATCCCATGAGAATGCAAAATGTCAACATTTCAGACGTCTGTGTCATCAATGTATTGTTAAACACGTTCGCACATATAAGCCACTTAATCACTTTTGAAACTTGTGGACATACGCGTGTCCATTGGCTTAAGTTACTAAGGTCTGACGGATTGGAATGACTTCAACAAACATTCCATCGATGGTCAACACGAGCAAATGCTGTTCTGTTTTTAGAGATCAAGAAACATAAATATTATGCAGAGATTAGTTTGTGAACTATTATCTGAAATCAAAATCAAACAAAGTTGTCAATGTAATTGTTTTGAAATATTGCATGAAATAATTCCTTTTGCTGAATTGTACAATTGAAGAGTGAGAAATAAAATGTATCAGGTTTACACGATGCAAAGATATATTAATAGTTGGAAAAAAGATATCACTCTACTCAAACGATGAAAACACTTTTCGCATAAAAGGTTGAATGACGTCAACTATCTTTTCATCGTGGTTTTACTATAACCATGTTATTACCATTATTTAGCTGTAGACTTCCCTTATCAATCAAAATCTAAATGCCACATTTCCCTAGAAAAAGGTAACTTACCCTTGTTCTCAATCTGACATATGATGATAAAGAATGTTAAGTAGCGTTATTTAACGTCTCACAGGCATCGATTGGCTTTTAAAAAATGCAAACATTGCACAAGGACAAGAAGTTACATGCATTTTCTTCTTGTGCTAAAGCTACAAGAATGATACAAACTAGGTGCTTCTATTAAACACTGGTTCAACAAGAGTTTAGATATTTAATATAAAAAAATATCAAAATGCAGTAACCGTAGAATGAGTAATAAGGGTCTTTTTGTGACCAATTATAAGTAATGTTTATTGTTAAAGTTGTCGAAAATGCACAAAGGTTAAGGTCAAATCTTCTTATAGTCTTATCTCAACAAAATGAACGTTATGAATTTAAAAGGGGTGTCAATGACAAATCAAATGTTTCCATCAAGGTTTTAAAAAATTGGGAAATAAATCCTTCACCTAGGTCAAGGTCCAAGGTAAAAATTTTGAGCCTTGGAAACCTCGTGTACTAATTCCTTGGTGCACGGTGATTATATTCAGATTTAGAGACTCTCTGGTCTGTACTCAGACAGGCCACAGGGGTTACTGCCATTTAAGGTGAGGTAAGGTATAATATAAAGAACAATAAGCACTTTCATTTTCCAATGCAGATCATAAGCCTATTATTATAGCTTCGAGGTTGATTGTTATGCTTATTTGTGTGTATGCTTGGGCCCGGACACTAAGGTTTAGTTTAGTAGGGATAGCGTTGATGTAATTTTTATAGTGTGGTACAAAGGATACCCTTCCTAGCAGGCATCTGGCGTCATTTCGACGTCGAAATTTCGTTGATTTCAGGATAGGTCGATCAACCAATTTTCGACATCGGAACAACGTTGGTTTACTGACGTTGAAATTTGGTTGGTTTATTTTGACGTTATTTCAACATCGTCAGAACAACTTAAAACTGACAAGTGATTACTTTTATATCATTTCAATATTATCAATAAAATCAAATAAGTTAAGGATTGTCTTAAAGAATGATATGAAAAATGTAAAAACGAACAGCTATCATTGACATCAAACAATGTTATTAATATTGGATTAAGATAAATACAAGTTAATTTCTTTCAATTTCACAATAAACGGAGGTAACTCTGTCCTTATATCTAATTGGAGTAAACATGGAATATTGTATTTTTCAACAGATTATATTTTTTTCAGTTATGTTCACAACTGACAACATAAATTTTCGATTTGAACAAAGTTGATAGTTCTTACAAAACTGTAATTGTGCATTTGTAACAAAACATTTTATGGTGGCACTTTGATCTAAATTGTTGTATTGTCATATGCACATTAATGCCCCACTATTTTCTAGTATAAGAGCATAGGTGCATTGAATCACATAACCAAAAACAGCCCGAATAATCTTCAAGCCTTGACGTTGAAATGACGTCTTTTCAACGTTGGTACAACGTCAGATTGCCTGTTGGGTTAGTACAAGGTCGTTTGTGCAGTGACCTCGGCTACCTTTTTAATCGAATTTTCTAGCTCATGTCCGTAGGTTTCATTCTGTGATTTCAACATCCATGTGTTTTAAATATCCATAACTGTCAATTTCAATAAACAAATTTAACATAACCCATACCAACCAAGGGTCAGAAGCTAATATCAGATCCATTACCACACATCAGATTCAGCCGTGTGTAGCACATTGCAATAATATTGGTCCTATTCCAATTACCGCTATCCCGATGTGTATAAATGCCAGCTAAACACTTCTTTGCCACTTTTGACTAGACAGTACAAACTGACATTTATAGTTTGAATTGCCTTTGGGTAATTTTGACTAGATTAGTTCCTACATTACTGTCTCTTGAATCATTTTACAACCAAGAAAGGGGATGATAATTAGATTTTCTCTACACAACAAGATTGCTGTGTCTCGAACAAATTAGAAATCAAGATATCATAATATATTCAAGTCATTCTGCAACTTTCATTTAATCTGACCCTTATTCAGATATGATTTTTTAAAATGATAAATAGCCTAGCTTGTAACAGCATTAGCATCTGTGCTATCGGTGAGGCAATTGTGACGTCGATGAATGGCGATGCACATTAAGCAAAACTTGATGGACAACTTTCATTGATACATCCGTGAATTTCTTTTACTCATTAGAATATTAAATTAAGAAGTTGTTTGATTTCTCACAAGCGATATTTCTGTCTCATGATAATAATGTGATATAATTGATTGTTACTTTCGTTCGCGATAAATGTTGCATCAAAACAATAATTATATAGAGAAATATTTAACTGAAATGTATTGAAAACAAATACATGGATTGTTTTTGGTGTGGAATGTAATACTCGTATGTACGTTCATGGTTTCTTCGAGGTAACTTGATTTGCCGACAGATATGAGGGTGTTTGGTTGTAATGGTAACAAGAGAACATTTGAAAATGTCAACAACAAATTATGATGGTCATTGATTTTATATAAAACAGGATGATCTTGTTCATGGTAAAAGTAAACTGTAAGCTTTGAAGTCTCTATTTGTCATTAGGTGCCCTTCATGTTATATATTCAGTTGGTTTTCTTTATATATTCTTGATAGTTTGTACCGCAACACAAAAGATACAAGGTAATGGTGCGATATTTCAAAGATACATGAAAGAAGAAACGGGGATTTTCAAGCTTCGATTTTGCGGACACTATTATCTAGTAGATACGTCTATATGGATGGGAGTTATCAATAATATTATTGTATTGTATTAACTATTATGAAACCTGTTTATTTGATTTCTGGTAAACTTGAGTCAATATAAGACACTGAATTTTAAAGGCATTTGGATTCTTAGTTATATGAATAGTTTATCCCTTTCACCTGCTCTTTCCTACATTTCACTTTTATTATTTTTTAATTTTTGAGATGTTGACGTTAGGTTTTACAATAATGACAGAATCGATGAGAACACGTTAGATTTTACAAAACGAAATTTTAGCTTTGACTTACACAGTTCAAATTTGTATGCAATATGAGAGTGCAACTTTTTGACAACATATTTAGTTATTGAAGCTTTCGTTGTGGATTTGCGCGTCTTATACACAGATATTGCAAGTAATATATATCATGAATGGATACAATGTAGAGTAAGAAATGAGTGCCACATTTTGGTTGTCAGTTTTATATTGTCAAAATTTGTAGAATCTTATTGGTAACATAGTAGCATAAAGATGATTTGTTTGTTATCAGATATTGTCATAGAATAAAAGTATTTAATGTCATTTAACTGATTCCTTATTGCGTATCGCGTGCTTTTTTTTATCAAAAACCACAGATGTTGTTATACTCAGTCAAAAATTGCTCATCCAAATATTAATGTGGACCAACTATATTCATCGTTAATTCTTTGTGTCGACGAGCGCTGTAAAGCGGGTCGGCCTAATCGGTCAAGACATAAGGGACCCAGAGTGGCCAAAAGTTGTGATTCAAATAACATGAAATTATTGAAATCCTTGTTTATACCTGAAGAACTTGACTGGCTACATAAGTGTCTTTGCTAATAAGCCAAAATTGCACTTCTGTAATAATATATAATACCTTATAATGTATTGAAAATGTATTGATTATGCTACAGTTGGTTGCGTTCAGACCTAGTGGAGAGGAAAGCCATAGACATAACGACTTCTAATGTCCTCAATACTTTGAAACTTTTATTCCCCGGAACATGGTCGATTTGATAATCAGCCTGGAATACCATATATGCTATAATCATAAATTGATAATACCTCACATTTTCAATTTTAACACCCAAAATTTTGCAATAGAAAGTTCAACAACCTCGTAATTGCGGACACGCAAAAATTTCTGGCTCCATTCCCAAGAATACTAGTTATATAACCTACTTGACACTATAAGTTCTTATTTGTCCTGTCTGATTTTGGGTACGTTTCAAGGATAATATTTGAGTGATAAACGCGAAAAAGTTTGCAACTTTAAACCATGATATGTTTTCTACACTGAACCCATTAACCTTAAGTTGACACTTTGACCACCAGTCAGTTCTCCTCAATTAAAGGACGCCATTGAGAGCATTAGGGACATGTAACACCAATAACCCATGGGGTGACTCTTTAATGCGTTGGTCTTCCTTCAGCTCCATGTAGCTCACGCTGCTTCTGCAAAGAAATGAGACGTGTATTTAAATAAGAAATAAGATTGATGAAGTGATTATGTGAACGTCAAGGGACGTTTCAGCCTTCATGTTTTCTCTATCTTGGAACATAGATGTACAAGAACTGTCTATCTGATTTATAATTATGATCAAGACGTCACATTTAAGTAGCTGTAACAAGCTCTGAGACAGTTCTCGTTAATATAACTTCCTACCTTCCACAAAGCACTCTTTGCCCATGTAGAGTATTAAGAGCCAAGCGATACGTTTACGTAAGGCCATGCTTATGCAAGGACATGTCTAATTAAACATTGTTGAAAACTGAGGCAGTATCACAATATTATGTTACAAACTGTTTATCGTTACATATTGGTTTTCTTCAAAAGCTCTTGATCGTGGTATAAAACATTGATGGTTCGTTTTTATTTTATGAAAACACCACATTTGACATTTTGTCTTATCTAGTGATTGCATATGAATGACAAAGAGATAACTTACGACCACGTTCAGCAAATCCTACGCCATTAACAAGTCTAGTCTTATATGGAATTATTCACAATTAACATAGACAAAAGTTATGTTTGTTTATCAATCATATATAAGCAATAACAGTATGTAAATTTGTATACGTTCATCGGTTGTGTAACCGTGTGTAGAAAAATAACTTATGAACTTATAAGCATTTAAGAATGTCATCAACAAAATACTTTATGTTTCAGTAATGACGATCAAGGTGCAATCAGCTGGCTGCCAAATGTGGTACCTGATTAATGGAGACAATCCTGTCTCAGGGTAAGACGTATAGCTGACGCTCCTCTCTGAGAATAGTGGAGCGTCAGCTATACGTCTTACCCTGAGACAGGATTGATGGAGACTGGTTTTTATATGTACAGATCTACCAAAAACGTGTTGACAGGCTATCAGTTATACAATGTGAAATAAAGATTAAATATTCAGTATCAGATATGATAAAGAACTAGTAAATCGAGTTAACCATTTGAAATTCATCGCCAAAATAATTTTGCAAAATTTATCTTCTTTGCTGTTTAACTGTGGGGAAAACAACTGTCCCTAAAGTATCTTTAATAAATGACATATGAATCATCTTGGATATAATTAACTTTGCAACTTGAATGGATTTGTATATACCTGAGACACATCATTATATTGTAAAACCATGTATTATAAAGTGGTCATGTTACCTTTATTCACTGGGATAAGCTACTACTATTGGTTTGAAAGAGGTCAGGAAGGAGCGAGAGCGGATTCATATATGCTGATTTAGCAGGATGGCATGTAAGAAGAAAATTGATTTTGCCGTGTTTTTTTTCATTTTTATCCATCCCGAGAGATATTCAATATGTTAATGTCCTCATAGTATGTGAAATACTTACATAATTATATAACAATTTAGCTGAAATATTATCGAACTATGTAATCATTCGATATTCAAGCAGATTGGTCTTGTAGATAATAATATCCAATTTTATACATGTAAGCACGTGACCATGTATACAACTTTCTTCTCCAATTAGGTCTCAACTCAAATATAGGAATTTCGTCTTATCGGTGATTTGATTGCAGGCCTACGTTAAAGAAATATATATCTCATTTCTTATCAGATCTTTTAATAACCCGTTCGTCCTTTTTGGAGCTAGTGAAACGACAGTATGGCTAACAAAGGTAACTTGTGTCTTTTAACTAAATTCATTCAAATATGCTTCAGTGGTCATAATTCCATTATCAATACAAAGTTGCTAAGAGGATGCAGACCACAAAACATAATGTTGCACAGCTTATTTCCTCTGGCACATGTCCTGGATTAGTTAAAGTGATGGAACTACGCTTACGTAACAAGGAACGGGATCGTGTCTCTAACACATGCGCCAGTTTACTAACACTAACACTAACAATAAAATGGAGTATACCTCGGTTACCCGGTTGATTGATTGGATGCTCTTGGCTTCATCCACCCTGTTTTTATTTATCAGGACATTTTGTCTTTGAATTATCAAGTCTTGACTTAAATAAGCCAATGAAACCGCTATGTGGAATGGAACTCTGAGTCCTTAATAGACAGGTTAAACAGGCTTTGGTTTTCCTTAATCATAGCTAATCATGTCCTTTGAAAGGAATCAGCTTTGCTTGCACAAATGTCCAGATTTCAAACATTACCAGGACTCACGGAGCGTTTGGCAAATGGAGGAGATCTTGTCATGGCCGAAGGCTACGTATTTGAGTTCGAACGACGAGGATACCTCAAGGCTGGGGCATTTGTGCCGGAAGTTGTCCTCGAACATCCGGATCTTGTGCGCAACCTCCATGAAGAGTTTGTTCATGCCGGAAGTGACGTAGTTTTGGCTTTTACGGTAAGGCTTCAAAGTTATGATTTACGCTGCCCCTTTTAGTAAAACCGATTGAGTGCATCCACTCAGTTTTATTTCCGATCGCGAATATATATAACCACTATATATTTACCACATTCTTGCTCGTTTCTAGTACAAACAGTATATTTTTTAACAAAAAGAGTTTGCTAATAAGGGTTCTGGTACCATTATCGCTCGAATAAGAAAAGCATAATGTATACACGATACTATTTGTAGCACTACTTTGTGTATGTAATGAAACTCGTTCACGTATGTAGGGTCGAATAATCCATTTAATGTAGATCAATTGACTATAAATTTTAAACTTTTAAACTTTAAAATGGCTTGTCAAGATGTTTTCAATCGGATTTTACAACGAAATATAAAATTTTAAAGACTAGAGTATATGAATATGCAACATGACTTTTCAAAGTTATGATTTGGTACACAAGTACTACGGGCACAGGGAAAAGCTTCGTCTGATAGGAAAAGAAGATCTTCTAGAAACACTAAACGTGAAAGCGCTGAAGATAGCCCGTGAAGTGGCCGACAAGACGGGAACCCTGATGGGGGGAAACATCTGCAACACCACCGTGTACAGGAACGACAGTCCGGACAACAACCAACAGGTCGAGGCTATCTTCAAGGTAACAGTGCCCAAAATTTCTTCTCAAAATTTTGTGCAGTCGATAGTTGGTCATCATGTCTGAAGGCATCTTCAACAGTGACCAATTTTTTTCGGCAACAGATTTGCCCAATCTACATATCAGTTTTGAAAGGTCCCGAATGTATACGAGTGCTCAAGGCAGTTCTTATGGATTTAAAGTCAAGTAGACATTACTAATAAATCTGAGATCGAACTGTGCCCCGTGTACTAACAAGAAACAATAATGGATGGTGGTCAGTTGCAGTAAAGCGTTTTAAAAGAGGTTTTTTAATATTTATTAAATGTATATTCGGGAACTGTTTAATGTTTTAAAAAATGGACCATGCTTTAACTTCGGAAAGCATCTATTTGAAGCCCTTACATACATTACATACTGATTCAACATGTACTACAAACACTTTTGACTTATTTAACCTTAAGATTAATCTATATTAAAAATATTTTGCTCACATAATGTCCTTCAAACAATGTAATTATTGTTATTCAGGAGCAAATTGAATGGGCGGTCAAATACGGCGCTGACTTCATTCTTGCAGAAACATTCGTCGAGTATGGGGAAGCAAAGATAGCTCTAGACTGTATCATGAAGTATGGAGGAGGTTGGCATCGTACTAGAAATTTCGTTCACCTCATGTTGCAATACTGAAATAGCTCTCAGTGACAATTTGGCTCTTTAGCGTGCTGTTAAAAGCGATTGATAAATCTCCATCTTGCATTGACCATTTCATTTAGATCTTTGATGCAATGTCAAATCTTTGTTAGATTTCCCAATCACACTATGTAATACGAGAAGAAGGCAATGTTTCATTGTAATACTTATGAGGACATTTTTGTCCAAACCTTTTCATTAAAAATATTCATCCGATTTTTAAAAAAATTTGATAATGTTTTCTATCCAATTAAGAAGGTTTGCAGAGCCAAATTTCAGGCAATTATGTGAATGTTTGGATGTTTTTCAGATTTCTATATTTTCTACTTTGTCATTTCCTATGGTTGCAGAAAATAATCACAGGGTGGATATACACTTAATCCGTTAGCCGGATCTTTATTTGTGTTTTTTTTATTAGTAATATTTTTTCAAATTGTGTATATGTTTATAATCACTGAAGAAGGTTACAGTTCAAAATTTCATGCAATATTGTGAATTCTTTTTAACATTTTACAAATTGCTTGGTTTTGTACTTATCCAATTCCTAAGGTCCGAATTTGTCCGACCATTTTCAAAATTATGTTCATTAAGTCTTTCCAAATTCTGGAGATTCTATGTGAATATGTATTAATAGATTGCAATCTTTTTCCATGTTTTGTTTTTAGTCACTTCCTAAGGCAAGAATTTGTTCGATCGATTGCAGAAAAACAATACATCTGTTTCTTCTTTGCACGCTCCCACCAAGAGTTGTAGTTGTATGTACCAAGTGATCTTGTGATATCTTTCCTATCTTGAGGTTAAGTTCTGTTTTTTAGCAATATTTGATGTTCAAATTTAAGCTGATACCATGGATTATAGACTTATAAAAAAATTGCAATGTACATTTACCATGCTATGGAATTTCGAGAATCAGATATTACATAAACATCTTATGTATCTTGATGTATACGCATGTGCATTATGTTTGTTAATATTTATGTATTCTATGTTGTTATAGGCCGATGGCCTAAATATCAACCGAAATAAAGAAAGAGAGACTTCAGCTAGTATTGTGAGTTAAGGGACGGTTGGAGGTATTAGTTTACCACGCTCACGGTTTTTGTTTGTTTCCATTCATCATATACAATTTATTCAAGACGTAAACTAAACACTAACAGAAATATTGCCGCTTGTTATATATGCCGATTCTAAATGCCAGTTATCGACTTCTAGTATCATGTTTCATGTCTGTTACAGGCATTCCATCAATCGTCAATATTGCCCCTATGCAGGCAGACAAAACCTATGATGGGCTTCCCATCAATGTCGCCTGTCGTCAACTAGAAGATGCTGGCGCTAATGTGGTTGGTGTCAATTGTTTACGAGGTCCGCAGACTATTCTGCCATTGGTTAAAGAAATCCGGCAAGCCTGTACGGTAAAATTTTATGAGAAATATTCAAATTTCAGTGATCATGAATTCTATATGAAATGTCTTGCCTTTTCAAACTAACAAATTACGTCCATCAATACCATGCAAAGAAACATCAGTCTTAGGTGTCAGTGTTCACTGAATCATAAGGGGGCTAGGATGAAATATAGAATCATGTTTCTACCATGACTTAGCATAGATGGTTTCGTTTTAATCGTTTTCTGAATTGCAACCCTTATGTTATGGAGTAGTCATCAGCTTCAAAGTTTGTGATTGCGGAGTCCATTCCGACATAAACCTCGTATTTATAGTGACACAGAGTACGTATACGTTTCATGACTTGTTATACCATCTACTCTGATTTAAGTTCAAATATGCTTCCTTAACATGCATCTTTATCTCAAAATGGCCAAAATTAGGATATTTTCTTGTTTTCATTGAGAGTGCAAAAACAGCAATGTAGATTTTTCTCAGTTGAAATTCTGGACCCTGAAATAGAACAGAGAAATCCTTAGTTATGTTCATAGACATATATAATATCTGAATATGACATCTAATCTAATACCTGGCATGTAAAAAGGACGTTTGTGGGTTTAATCTAATGTGGACGTCAAGTTCCTCGGCTTTCGCTAAGACATCGCTGTTTCGTCATATATTCAACTGACTTGTGGACTTTTTATCCTACAGGGTCCCATTGCAGCGATCCCCGTACCTTATAGGACGACGGAGAAGCATGCTACCATGGTATCAGTAGTGGATCCATATAGTGGTAAATGCATTTGTTAAGACATTGCCACATGAAGATAATATTACAACAGATTTTACAAAAACGAGGTTAACTTCTTTTACCCTAACTCGCAAATTGCAATGACCAGGCCATCTTAAGGTTCCCGAGAACGTCATTATGACAATAGTAATTGATGTCCAACTGATGTATTGAATCATCTAAAACGCATCCTGATCGAGGGAAGATGCATAGTCATGGTATTGGAATCCAACCGTATGTATCGGATGGCGTATCAAAACACCAATTTTGGTACCTTCATATCAGAATCGACTATATAAATATCAACCTTCTATACTTTCAATATCCTTGAGAACCCTCATTCGTGTACACTGCGATAAATCTTGTTAATACCCTTGATCCTTGCACACATGTTCGGTTATAAGGAACACTATGAATGGCAACTGTGAGAGGCGTAGTCAGAAAATCTTGAAACTTTGCAGCAAAATCAAAGATCCGGAGTATTGTCAGAGATTTATCTGAAGGTATATTCCTGATGTGTTTTAAATCCATGTTGGAATTGGTTTATTTTAGGTACCCGGGCATTTCCCTTCGACTTGAATGCTCATCTCTGTGGACGGTCGGAGATGTACGACTTTGGCATTAAAGCGAAGGAGATGGGGGTTCAGGTGGTCGGAATCTGTTGTGGAAACAGCGCAAACGTAACTCGAGTTGTTGCTGAAGCCTATGGGAGGAAACCTCCTGCTTCGAGATATTCTCCAGATATGTCGCAGCACTTCGTATTTGGACAAGACAAATCGTTTTCTGACTACACCACCAAAGGTATCAGGGATGCTTTGTAGAAGGAAGAATTATTTGTTGTAACTGTCCACTTTGTTGTTTACACATCTGATAATGTACAGTCAAAATATTGAAACTTAAATAACTAAAATTTCGTACTAAACTCCAAAGTCATTTAGTTTAGATGTACTGAATTGAATGTATGACGTAGATAACGTTTAATATGTACACATTGATAAAAGAATGAAATAAAGAAATAATTATGAAGACGAATTAATGGATATAAGAATAAAAACAACTTTAAATAAATGTTCTACTGTTTGTCTGTTTGGTTTTTTTCGCAATTATCCGCGTCATCCTGAAGAACTTGTTGTAAAGTCATTTCACAAATAAATTTAAAAAATCCATGTATTCAACTCGTCCTTAAATCTTCCTCCGAGTGGAATATAACACGATTTAATAAAATCATATATATATTTACGACATTCAAATAAAATTATGTACAGTTCACAAACAATTAATTAAAGGTCAAACGATGGGCAAATAGCGATAAGGCCGTCGGGATATCCTAAAATGCTGACATTGTGAAAATTCATTGACATGTAATTGTACAATTATATTTTTATGTACAAGTTGTAAGTGTGAATGAATAGAAATGCACGTCCACTTGACCGTCAATCATAGTTGATGGTTCCAAAACTTTACAAACATTTCCCCGAGTCTCATAACAATGTTTAAATCTAAAACCACTCATTTATCTGTAACAAATTTCACAGACCACATCAACTGACATTATTATACCTCTATTAAATTTGTAAGAATATCATTGGTCAGTTGACATCACGTGATTGAAAAATATATCCGTACACTGACCCCGGCTGTCAGTTAGGAGGTCAGTTTTGTGACAGAAATTTGTAACACTGACCTGAGATATTGACTCGTTACGTGATTTGGCACATGATTGCATCTTTCACGTGACGCTTTGTTTTGATCCTCGTTTTCAAGTTTGTGTTAGTAAATGATCTATTTTGTTCAATCTATTAATCTGTTAATGTAAAAGACATTCATAACAAATATGACGAAAAAAGAATTTCGTTATAATCAAACACTTAATTACTCATGGTGAGGTAATTATGTGAAATACAAGGACTCGAGACCTGATTCGCGAGGCGGTCTCGAGTTTTTGGAGTAATTACTTTTATTGATACGTGACGTGCAAAATTAACATATTAATTCTAATGCCGTGGTACGATTTCTATGTAAAAGTACAGACAGATTACAACAGTCGAAATGGTTTGGCGATAGCGGAAAGAAGACAATCATGTTAGATAAAGAACATCTGCATGGTTCGTCCATTGTTGGCAAGGATGTAAGCAGACAAGAACAGTGTTGGTTCTGCTGTGCGATTTTATCTGACAAGTCATGCAAAGCTAACATGGTTTACTAAAAACAGTTTCATTATATTTGTGCCCTTACATAAAACAATTAACGACGTCATTGGATATTTAGAAACTAATCTTTCATATTGTTGTGCCCTCATCTACAGCAATTATTGACACATGGTGGCCAGAGATTTTTACTTGATATTTGATTTACTACTAAGGATGATCGAGTTAAGTAAAGAGATATTCTACCCTCTGAAGATTATACATTAGGCGTCGATTATTGTTAATTGAGGAACATTTTAAGTAATATCATTTTCAATACACCATGCTACTGCCACTTTAACTCGAAATTGGAGCTACGAATGCAATGAAACACAATCGCAGTGATAAATAATTTTCTGCTCCGATTCCAGATTCTACAACGAAGGTCTTGAATATATTGCAATATTTGCAAGTTTCAAGCTAAATTGCTAACGAGGTATTTCGATAGAGGAAGCTAACCATTAATGCTCTTAGAAATGCTCTTAGAAAAATATTGCTTATCAGTAGGTCGGTTATCAATGACACTGAGTAGCATGTTCACATGTACATGTATAGGGACTTTATTTACAGTTTATTGCATTCAAGTTTTGATCATAAAAAGATATTTACCCAATAAATTTTTAAAAATATATAATGGATTTAAGTAATGTAGCACTGCAATTTTAAATGTTAAAAACGGTGACTGCTAGGTTCACTTAGTACTCACGTCGATGCGATAGACCTACACGCATCGACTGAACGATACATAGATTGGCATACACAGTGATTTAGTGACCATCTATATATTTGATTTTTAAATAATGTGTATGTCGTTAGAATCGATCTCAATAATAACCAATAATCTCACTGGCATTTTAAAATTTTGTAAAGTGCATCCAATTTTTTTTTAACACACTTCAAACAAAGAATGCAAAAGGGATTCTAGAGATGTTTGTCTCGCGTAAAAGCGGCAAAAGCAATTAAACTGTCCAACAAAATTTGAAAAAACAGGTACACCAACAACGTCATCGGACGTCAATAGAATGATTTATGACCGAAAGTTGTCCCCGCATTATGCACATTCAGAATGCATCTTGGTCCACTTCCTTACAAAGTGATTGTAAGTCTTCGTAACTTTATAAACTGTGAAATAGATGTGCATTTTCAACTTTTCCTCAACTTATATCACATATACCTCTCACGATTTAGAAAGTTAATTTATTGAAAAATATAGCTTTTGCGTTTCTTTTTTTTTTTATCTTCAAAATAATCACAAGGGTAATTAAAACTGTAAGAATGTAGACAGAAGCAAAACTGCAAATATGTTCGATCAGAGAGCTAAGGTAATATAGATATGTATATGCAAGGTCATTGCGCTAGTTTAAATCCTTAACTATCTCATTTATGCATTTGTTTTGTTATTCTAGTTGAAAGACCATTGAAGGCATAACTCCCTGGTTCATTATTGGAGTCTAGTACAGATAAGTGTTATCATTGATTGAAATCGTTGATTAGAATCCACCAGGAGCAATTAAATGGTATCGAATGACGTTATCCCTATCAGATTGCTTTAGACAATGATCTATCTGATAGAGATTTCAATCATGGTAGGATTTCCTTTGAAACAACTCATCAGGAAACCACCGGTTTGTCCAGAACGAGGTTACTAAAGGTTTGATTAATTTAACCTTGTGGTGATTGTTGCTTCATTACGATTTTTCCTCTTTATTTTAATGATGTAATGGGTATAGCAAATTATCATTGTTAATTCCGTGTACAGTACATCATGGCAACAATGTCAGTTAAGTTGAATCAGCAAAGATAAGTTTATTAGCAGTAAGACGCATATTTCATGTCTCATTGGCGTTTATGTTGTACCCTTGAAGTAATATCGAGTATGCTTCATTGTTTTCGTACAATTTAGTAGCTGGATGGTGTTTGATTGAGGACTGGATTTTCAGAAGTGCTTTAAGTCTGAATCTCATATCCGGTACATGTTTCCACTCTTTATGCACATGATCCTTGATAGCTTTCTTCACAGTTTCTAATATTAAGGTTGAACTTTAGGATAAAGCCATGCTAAAGGAAGGAGTGTAGGTGAGGCTGCATATCATATTTCTCAAGGATTATGAGACACGTGTGCACTTGTTCATGTATGTACAGAAAAGCCTGTGGGCAAGGAGTTTGTTATTTCATAGGATTATTCCACAGCTCCGACTGCAGCTCCAGGTATGCCTACAGTTCTTACAAGATTCGCACTGGTGATCGGATTTAAGCCTTTGTAGCGGCAATTGGACTTCATTAGCGTTGAATATTTCATTTTGAAACTTGAACTTATTGTCCTATCCTCAAAGGTGAAGATGGAGTTCAGAGACACATGAACTTGTTTGATTTCTGTGATCGGTATATCTCTCCCATTGAGCTTTTTACTGCAGGCGGTCCTTTTGAGTTGCCGGCTTGCTCTTAACAGGGGAGAAGGTAAATCTCCATTGTTTGCTGAAAGTCTCACTTAAAATAACCATGTCCTGCTGATAAGATGTGATAGGACTGAAGAGGCAGATGTCGCTTGTGTAAGGGCTACAATAGTGAGCCCATCGCCGTTGCTCCTTTGTTTTCTAAGACTAAGGCTTCCAACAGTTCATTATGTACACAAGTTAAACTTTTGCGGACTCTTCTTGTCTAACTCCTCTTTCATTGATAAATCGTCCTGATGTATTTGCGTTGTCTATGATGCTGCTTGTCATGTCAGTGTATGTGTTCTCGAGGATCTTCCATATGGGTCTTGGTATATCCAGAGAGGTCCTTCGTGTTAGATTGTATCAAGACTTTGGTTCTATCAAGGAACCCAATTGTAACTTTATCATCCTTGTCCAGGTAGTGATGAACTGTTTCCTATGCTATACAGGAAGTGTAAATTGAGGATACTCCTATCTGGAAACCGCGCAGTTGTTGATCTGGAAATGTTTTTCACAGGTTGAATTGTTGAATTCTCTTTTCAAATAAACACCTCAAATATTTATGACTTGGGAGGGATACTCCTCTCTGTGTAGCCGGCTATGTTCTTTCTTTGTTTTTGCCTTTATAATATATATAATATAATATAACCAACCCCCTTTTCAATGATTGTGGTACATATCCTGTTGTGAAAATCCTGTGAAATAGCTCTAAGAATGAAATATACAGGTATAGTCCTCCATACTCCAGGGTTTTCTGTAATATTGCCTTCAGTTTTGTTGTTCTTGAGTTGTTTGCATTTGTTCGTTATCTCATTGTTTGTTGTCATGAGCTCGTATGTTTTAAAGTCAGTAGTCAGGGTCTCTTTTCTGAGCTGCCCAAGCTTCCTTGTAATCTTCACTTTAAATACGTTATCAAAGTTATCATATTGGCTTTTATGGAACACAGCTTTTCTGTGGTCAGTCATGGCTGCGCACAC
This sequence comes from Phorcus lineatus, assembly GCA_921293015.1. Taxonomy (NCBI): domain Eukaryota; kingdom Metazoa; phylum Mollusca; class Gastropoda; order Trochida; family Trochidae; genus Phorcus; species Phorcus lineatus. The sequence goes on from OV121085.1 coordinate 37,841,898, forward strand.
ATCTTCATGATTATAAAGAACGATCTCTCCCTTGACAATAGCACCAACTTGAATTTTATTGTTATGTTTAGTAATAGTAACCAAAAGGTCATTTGGTCAGCATCATAAATTGTATCTAAGGGTTAAAAGTTTTCATTTTCAAGTAACAAAAGAAGTATTTCAATGCTTTTCTTAACATATCTAAAATCTTCATGTACATGTATATAAAGAATGAAGAATATTCAAATAATCTTGGACAGCCATCGGCAATCCATTCTCTTCTTGCATCCATCGTAGCATTATGTAGTTTTGCAAGTTCACCTTTCCAATTTGGTTTGATGTAAGATCTGTAGTGTTTATGTGGGAACCCTTCTCTAGCGGTCTTTGCAAGTATTTCTATAATGAAGCATTACAGGGTTTCCAAAATCTTAAGCAGAGAAATCCAGCGAAAGAATTTTCATCCCCAGAGAGAATGCGAAACTTGAGAGGTGAAATCTTTTAAAGCGTTGTCCTGCAGTACTCTGTCCCAGTTTGGCGTTAAGAACTGAGGTGAGTCGTCTTTTACTTTTTTCATTTATTTTTCTCGATTTAAAAAATTATCATACCAATTTGAAAAATATATGTTACAAATTACAAGGCACTCTTTTTTTAAAATAAGTGAAGCAGTAATAAACGCGAACTTAACATGCAGTAAGGTTTTGGTGCAATACCTTACTGAATTGCAATTCAGATTTCACCGCAATGCATCGCCATAATAATTTTGCGGGCTTTCCCCCTGCAATAATACTAACTGTCGTGATATAAATGAAAAATTCTTGAAAGTGACGATAAACCCAAAATAACCTCAACTCCAAATTCCCTACAAAATTCATTAAAAGGTGTTCTCACTAAAATGGCATCAACATTGTTTATTTATATTCTCTTCTGTATATCGATAACTCGGTTGCATAATGAGGTGTTTGACCCCCTGAAGATAATGCATTGCATATAAGCATTATATTTATTAGGGGAATTTGAGGAAAACCTATTTCAAACAAAAACCTGATACTGGCCATTTAAAAAATTTCACGTCACTAGTGCTTTATTTATCATTACATAAATTCACAAAGCAATGCTATTTATTTTAAGCAATGAAAAAGAATTTTAAAATTGAAAACGTTTCTTTCCACAAAGTTTACGATTTGTTTCAGTGAAAAAAAAAAGAAACAGTTATGCTATTGGCGCCGTTAAAAGACAAGAACACTTCATCATATGAACGATTACAAATGAACTCGTTCTGAAGAACAAAATAAAAAAAAATTTAAATTATTGTAAGCTCTGCCATTGGCTGACAATAGCAGGAAGGCGGGAAAGCAATCTAATGAGTTCGAGTTTCTAAATTGTAATTCTTCGTAATTAAAAAAGGTCATACCTATAGTTATTTTTTACAGTGTGTGGTTTTGTTTTTAAATTGCATTTCAGGAACCGTTATACACAGGAATGTAGACATGTAGAAATTTGACTAGAAATGAATATTTTACGAAGGCTTCAAACTCATAATCAACTTAACATGCTGGACAGATTAAATGAAGTCAAAATCAGAATCAAGATTGCTGATAGGGCATTAACGAAAGTCTGATTTGACTTATTGCTTAAAAGTTAAAGATAAAAAAACTGAAGGATCTTTAACACTTACATGGACTGGTGACAGGATTTGTCTGTGTTAATGATAAAAAGGTAATGGATTTCACACAATTTTAGACGAATATATAAATAGGTAGGCTTACATCATATAAAACATTGTCATGTCGTTTAATCAATGAATTAAATAGTAGTAAACACGGCAAAATAATCTGCCATTCGCAAAAATTGAGGCGGTAAGTAGATGTAAAATATTGCTATCAATACATGTTTAATAAGAGAAACAATCCTTCCGTTTTTACTAATATCGTGTCTTTTTAGCATGTACATGGCTATTGTTGTAAAATTGTTTTGTAGAATTGATTGTAAAAATCATTTAAGATAATGATTTTTGGGCCTAAAATTAAAACATCATAGAAATAGTAATAGTCACACAACATTTCAAAAAGATGAAGGTTCCCCAAGTGGTTCCTTTTGAGTGATATGTTCATGCGTATCACAATGTATATAATGACGATTCAAGAGTGTTATCCTGTTACACAATAAGAAACAGTAAGGAACGTTTATAAGTGATTGTTCGGTTACTCGCCAAATTTACTTTCTCCTGTGCGTCGCATACAGAACATTAGAACAAAAGAACATTTATTGGATTAAAGGTTTATGATATCTTGCAAAATACATATCGTTGATACTTTCCTAAACGATCCATAAAAATGTTTCCCCACAGAAAGAACGAAAGAACGTGAATTACACAAATTAATGAAGCGACCATAAAATGATCCCAGTTGGGTCAATATCCTTTTGTTTCACAGTCGGCCGTGTGCTTTTTCTGTTTCGTACATAAACTGAAACCTGTGTTCAAATGCTGTAGGTTTCCATATTGCCTTTCGTTCAAACGTAGTTTTCTTTTACTATCAGTAAAAATTAAGGAACAAGAAGAAGTGAAAGAGGAATTTGTTTTTCATTTCATGATTAAAACGTTGTAACTTCTTACTCAATGAATTGTGTCGAATCATTGATAACCATCATACTGCATCTTATGCATGCGGATATTGGAGGCAAATCCCCATGAGGTCAACAGCTATTTGATACGAAGCTGAGACGGCCAGCAAGGATATAAAACGAATGAGGAGGGCCCGGGGAAAACTCTCGATGAAAGATTGCTCATTAGACTTGAAACACGAGACCAGAGATCGGCCAGTGAGTTCACTGGGTTGACCTGTTTCATTTTGAAATGGTCGTGACTCAGCTCGAGCATGTGACCCTCAGGTTAAATCTAATAATCGTTATAACTAAGAGTTCAGCAACATCGGGCGCGGCTGGTTAAGAGTGTAAGGCTCATTGCCTGTCCCTCAATGAGCAAAGAGTTGAAAGGCTTATCAATTTGGAAAAGAAACTTATTTTCAAAATGTACCACTGAGGCACTGTTCACCCATAATACAGCACACATAGATAATAATTTTGGGTGTTATATCGGTTTCAGTTTAAACAAATATCGATTCCAACAATGTTTTCCAACAATCAAGAAAAAGTAGGTTCCGATGGCAAACAAAAGACAGACAAATTGTCACTTTTACAGTTTCAAACACCAGCTATGTCAACGGCCACGTGTTGCATGCTGTTCTCGTGCTACCAGGACGCATTCTGCCAATTCAGAAACCGATACTCTCGTCACAGCTTTAATTACTTGTCAAGAAGATTTCAGTTCCGATACTAGATCGAATTGGGCACTTTTCAATTACCTTAAAGTGTCTGTCCTATCGGCAATCGGTCCGCCATGTTGGTTTTGGGGGAATGACATGAAAGAGAACGTTGTATTTTTTTTATTAATTTTACAACATTACAAAAATATACTATATTTATGGACAGAATATCCACTCATTTACAAATGATTTATGATAAGACTAATGAAAAATCCTTTCAAGGCCGTAGAATGGCTTTTCACACTCGTAGCGCCGATGAATGGCTTCATTTTTCATTATTGTGTATTTTGTACGAGTATACGCTCCTTTTTATCAAGTTGTCAAATTCAAACCATCCAAAATGTTCTATTGAGTAACATGTTTCAAATATTTTGTGTTATAATCAGGTACTAATAAAATATGTAGATAAACTGGAAAGTTCCCTTGTATTTCGTTTCCACAAAACATATCCCGATAGGACTGTCACTTTAAAGAGACAGTAGCACGTTTTTCGAAAATGTTACTTCTTCAAATTTCCCCAAATGCACAATGTTTATGCCAAAAGCATCTTATTTCAGAGGGTCAAACACCTCATTTTTCAACCACATTATCCGTAGTCGCAGAAGATATTATAAAGTATCAAGCAGAAACTGTTGGCGGTCAATCAAGCGTGAATACCTTTTAATCATTTAAGGTAGGTTTTTGATGGTTTCAAAAGATTTCCTTGCAATCGGTCAAATTTATTTTCGTTTCCTTGAGACCATTTATGGTGAATTATTTCAATTATGAGCGTCATAAATCATGTTAAATTGTCAGTGCAGTAAATTAAGTAACAAAGAGCTCAACGATCTTTCGCTCGTTTTATACTCATAATCATTAACTTAACTTAAAAATAGTATTAAATGGAAGGTCGTTTAGTATCCTCTATTTGTATCTAATGTCAAGGATGCAGCCCTCTAGGTGCAGGAAATGGCAACGTGACACCCTCAATCTATTTGTAATTACTTGTGAGCAGTTACCCACCCTGTATGTCCTGAATCAATAACCAGAATGTGTATACGTACTTACTCCAATTGATGTGACCAGCGACCTGTTCTATAGTAACTTGATAATTCTCCGTGTTCGATCTCGTCGAATACCATGGATATCTCATCTCGTGAAGTAGAAAATCATATATTTACACTCGTGGTTACGCCACTCGTGAAAATATAAATTTCTACTTAACTCGATGAGATATGGTATTCGACGAGAAATGTCAAATATCCTCTATATATCACTATATCTGCACTCTACTGAGAACCAACTTTCTAGGTCTTGATACATTAAAACAGGCAAATGGAACGGTTATCTTTGTATGCAGTTTCTTGCAGCACTCGGTAGTATTGTCATAAACATTCATATAAAAATGGAATATGGTATTAATATGCAATTCGTGACACTGTTATTCAAGCACTTATAAAGGTGACTAAGGGCCATGGGGGTTCTGATACATAAACATTACTATACGCTTCTAATAACTGAGAGTGCTTACATTGCTTTGTCCTATGAATATTTATCATCTTTGTTCAAAAATACGACGGCTTTTTGATTCAGATGCAACAGAATGGTCTCAATTGGGAATCCATCCGCATATCACGGGTCATATAGTGAATAAGTTGACCCAGTTGCATTCCTTCCATTTGTGTTGGAAGACGACTAGAAGCCTGTTATATAGCAACTTGATAATTCATAACATTAGATCCTATCCGTATTCTTGATCATTATAGCTATGTTGAATAGATGCATACATGTTGGTTTCAAAAATGTAAAATTTTAATTTTCATCAATCAATTCACTTGATTCCATTAGGCGTGTCTTTCCATCAATGATAAGCTATGGTCGGATGATGGGAGTTTGAAATAACGTTTTTCAGTCATATAAATCTACACCTATAACGTGTGCCCTGATTAACGTAATATGTCTTGTGTATCGATTCCATCGTCAAGATTCAGTTTTGTCAATGGCAAACAGATATGAAAAGAGTTTGCCGTTATATGATAAGGCCGAGTCATTTTCAGTTGTTATGTATATATTGATTACTTTCAACATTAACAAGATGATATTATTTAACATTTGCAAGCACTTATTGGGAAGATATATCGCTTGTAACAGAATGTGCCCATGTTATCGTAATCAAAATGAATTACCTTACTATACGATACATGTTTGAATGAAAACTTGATTTTAAGTTTTTAAAATATAATTGATGGCTTTCTTATGAACCAATGTGTTCTTAAAATTCAAGAAATGAATCCTATCATATTTTTTTCATACAGCTTGCGAAGTCATGTTTTTTATGTTTATGAAAGTAACCAAATCCATTTCTCGAAACGTAAATATAGAGAGATTTTACTGAACTGTCTTTTATAAAAGATGTAAGCAATGTGTGACTTTTACGATCATTTGTTTCACGTGCGTTTGCGCCTACTGTAGTGGAAATTTTAATTTAATATGTTTTCAAAATGGCGATTTTTGCTGAAACGTCTTCTTAATGAAAAGAAAAAGTAAAAATGTTCACCTTTTGTTTTATACAACGATAATAATATATCAATGACATTTTGGAAAGAAATATCATAGTTGTTTTATCTACATGTATGTTGATTTTACAACAGACCATCCATGTACATGTAAAGATGACTTTTGCATCTCTTTTTATGAACAGTGTACATTCAACTGTAAACAAGATAAATAGACCTAAACGAATAAGTGATATTTTGAAACTGGTATATAAGGACTGGTAGTTCTGCAACATCAAGTAAGAAAAAAGATGTATCATTTGCTATCTCGAGAGTGAACTTCTTTCAAACGAGACTTCTATTTGATATCGTTGGTAACTCGTTACCTGCAGTATTTTAAATTTTGAATTTTATATTTACTCTATGTCTCGACAACCCTTTGCTTCGCCTTTAAACTTAGTACAAATTCATTTCTTCATAGAAAGCCTGACAACACGTGTTTTATTGAAGAGTATATAACTTGAATGGGTAAGGACCTGAATTGAGAATAATACTGATTGATTTGTTGAAGAAAATAGAAATTCTGGAACAAGTATGGAGAATTTTGAAATCTCATTTTATAAAATGATTTAATCTAGATGGTAATATTTGTAAAATACCAAATCACAAAGACAACAACGGTAAAAAATTAGAAAATAAAATCACTGATTAACGAACAGATACGAGTCAGAAAGTAAAGGAATAAATTGTCCCTTTCTATTTAGGCAGTTATTGTATGATAACAAATTATGCAGATACACTGACCCCTGGTGCGTCAATTCTCATGAGAAAACAACTGGACCTAAACTCCTTAGACAGACACCATGTAAATTATGACAGAGATTGCACTGACAAACACATAGTCTCCCGGTGATAGTAAATTGATTTATGTATACCTAATGTCATTAAGACCTTATCACTCTACCGATACATTTCTCTCATATTGCTATTACAGTGGTTGCTCTATGGCGGCATGAATACTTGATCGTCTTTTGTTTGTGTCAGTGCGATAAGTCTCCTAAGACGAAATCCTTATTGAAATAATAGCAATTTTAAGAAATATAACAAATAAAGATATTGAAACAATTAATACCATTTGATAAATGGTGTTCCTGTTTATCATGAAAATGCAATTTACGTGTACATTTTGTATTAAGGATAATCATAGAATTAACATTGGTGATTAGAATGGAAAATGCGTACAATAAACTGAAGTGATGTAGACAGACAGACAGATAGATAATTTATTTGTGTCTCAACTCAGCATCGTACAAGCACGATATAAATATATATATTCACTTAAAACTATAAAAGATGTTGAGCCAATCTTTATAGATTTATGAAAGACTATGATCGAGTAAAAAATACAACTATAAAATAAAGTGAATGACAGATAATTCACATATATACATCACATAGTTAAGATTACAAAAGGCCTTTTCGCCGTTTTAGAACGAGAAAGAATGTTTTAGCTGAATAGTAAGACACTTGTGGATTGGACATTAAACATCTCATTTTATCAACACCATTAAAATTCATAAAGTTATCATTGAATTGATCACATTTTCTTAAAAGGAAGTCTCTCTCACAGGAATACAGAGGGCATTGTAATAAAACATGCCCTTCATCTGCAATAAAATCTTTACAATAAAAACACGCGATGTATATGCCTCATGACATGTATAGAATCTGCATGTGCTGTCATCCGTAACTCTCACTTATTTCAAAGTCCAATGAAACAAGTTTGGTTGTTAGAAGATTTAGTCGTGGAAATGAAGTGCACCAAAAATAGTTTTTTCTCAATGTTGATAAACAAATACTGAACCATTGTTAATAAATTCATTTAAAAATTGACTTCTGATACGCGCAAACTTGAAGTGACAAATAATTCATATTATCACAAAATACGATATTTATTAAATGTGTTTTACATTCTCAAATGAGTCATCTGAACCTTTCACACAACAGCGTATATCAACAGCACATTTCAGAATTTCAGTATTATTGAAACAGAGTTTCATTGTGAGTCATGTGTGGTGTTAAAACATTTAGAAATGATTACGCATCTAATAATAGTCTTATCAGGTATATGAGGACATATGATGTAGCATTTAGAGAAACATTGTGATTGTCTCTGAATGTCATTATCCTTTTATCGATCAGACTCGCGTTGTACCGTAATATTGTTAAACTACTGAACAAGCAGGTTATCATTAAATTATACCTTTCAGCTACATTTATTCACGAGAAAAAAGCACCACTCATGAGGTTTGAGAGATGTGAATCAAACCACTAAAATGTATTAAATCTGTAGACCTGGCTGATTGTTCACATGCATCAGAATGATCTGACAATAACACGAACTGGCGAATCCCTGGACAGATTAAAGGTCGTAGACTGAATGTATCGAGATATTCAATCTATTTACATTGGTAGGTCTATTAGTTGTGTTGGTATAGCGGCTTCATAAATCGAATTATACTACCGTATCTATCTCATAGTTCCCCATAGGCATGTTTGATATATACGTTTCTATCTGTTATGGAAAATGAAAATTGATGTGAAGTATTTCCGAACGCTTTCATTGGACGATGTCGGTGTCTATGATACGATAAATCTGTGAATTGAGACCTTAATAAGACCCAGTTTATTAAGATACGTTTAAGATTGGTCCTTTAGATTGTTCAAAATTCAAAGAAGTTCAATTAAAGCACATTAAGTTTACTGATATAAGACCACTCACAACTTGAAACCCATAAACAATAATTCATATATACTTCACCTTCACGAAGAGAGTTATTAATACGAATATGATTTCACTATTTTAAGTTGTAGGGACTCCATAGACACGTTATAGTTTGTCATTGGTAAATAGAAAGGAAGTGAAGGTTGCCATTGTATGATAAAACCGTTGCGATACACCATGCCATTATCGATTACTTCCTGCAGAGCGGTTATTTCCAATAAATCATTGGCAATAGTCTGAATAATTAATCAAATTATTTGCCTTTGTGATAAAAGCAAAATATGCATCGACCTTGGAATGATTCCTTGTCGTATCATTTGCAAACCTATCATTTGGCAAAATGATGTTTCTGTCCTTGTTCCTGTCCAATGGTGAGGGCATTTTGTTCAGTAGTGAGGGCATTTTGTGTACTAAGTAGTTACACACAAACAGCAGATTTATAAGGATGACATATATATTTTACTCTTGCCAGCTAGTTTGACCCGTTTTTTTCAAAAATATTCATAAATATTTTTGCTCAATTAATAAACAAATATGGGATAACAAACAAATATTGTTTGTGTTAAATTAGACACTTAACTTTTGGACTTAACAGTAGGGCATCTGTCATGTTCTATCCTGGTACAGATAAATGATGTGCCTCTGGATGCCCTCTTTCTGAACAACATTCTAGAGTTATATTTCTATGGGTATGCTCCCTTGCAAAGGCTGAAACACATCCCCGGATTTAAACTTTGGTGCATAAACGGTAGTCCATTCAGGAAGCCTTTTCTTGAGTATACTTAGGGAACTTAAGGCATAAGGCCACGTTATAGCAGTGAACTAGGTTTCCCTGCACCTTTTCATCCAAAACGCACTAGGCAACGTTTTCATCCAAGTGAATAAATAGTGTCCTGTCTTGACCGTCTCATTGAAGCAAAATATGTTTTCTTATGTAATACCACGTCATAATTTGTATCCAAAAAATATTGAACTCAAAGGGAAAACTATTTTCATAAATTGCAAGTATTGTTTCATTTCTTACTAATATTAATTGCGTTTTAAGTTTGTAATCTCTACTAACACATCTCCGCGGAATAGATTTCGAGCTGTTTCTTTTCATATTTTTACAAAAAGTCAGATTATGTACCTGTTACAACAATTTCATGACAAACGCCTTCTTCTTGTTTTGTAATGTTAAAATGAGATTTTGATTATTCACATATTTATCACAACATTGGACACATTATCTTCACTTACCCTATTTATAAATTGCAAAATAAAATTTTAAGTATATTCATTTATTCATCCTTGAGATTCAAAGCTCACTTTAAGACCCAGAATCTATTTATTATGTGTTGAGTATTCGGAGAGGGATATCGTATTTACTTCTTGTCAAAACACACCATACCCTTTCCCTCTCAGATTCCTTGACGATTCACAGCCTTAAACTTGTCATGTCTACATGATGCCTGTCCAAAATGAACACAGCAGTTTGTGGTTGTATTTTTTCAGAAAATCAATGCATGTGATGCTACTTACACTTCCTATGACATGTACAAATATATATGGCATGAATGCGGTTTTTTTTCCAAAAAGTTACCATAAAAATAATAATTTGTAATTTCAAGAGAAACATTCCAAATAGGTTAATTTGCAATTATAATTTTTTAAAAAGAGACCATTTGCAACACTCTGATGAGTCAGGTTAATAAATTGATGACGAATGTGCTATGCTCTGAACCATACACCATGGGGAATGTTCAGTACTGGTAACGTCAGTTCTCTTATTCACGCTCTGTCGTCTTACCGCATGTTATATGTTATATATTATCTGATTTCAAGTCCGTCTCGTGGGTAAAGTATCATCCTTACTATGTGCCATGCCCTGAAATATTCCCTCCACACAACATGGGCAATAATGTAAATGCACGGTCTTTATATCATACATTAAATTCAAATTTGTAGTGCAATACCATTTCAATTGCAACTTTCAACTTGACTCCTTCAATTCAAAATCATGCGTATTCTATGTAAATGATAACGATGCTATTTAGATAAGATATACTAATATGATCATCCAAGTATTATCAAACAATGCAACATTATGAAATGTACAAATTAAAATACATATCAAAATCTTGCTATATCCTTTCACATCGCAATGATTCTCAGAGAAGATGTCATGGCACTTCAAATGGTATATGCTTAAAAACGGTATAAGAACCAAAACCGAAACGTCGCTATCATTATGATAAAGAAGTTGATAATCAAAAGAAATTCCTTGTCTTCGTTAGTCTGCCAACTTCCTTACTTCCACCCAAACAGTCAATTATGTAAATGTATTATAGACATGAGACCTCTCCAATGTGAAAATAAAGATTGATTGATATTGTTTAGAAAGCCATCCAGGATCGGAGTATCGGCCTAATCTATGGTACGGTCACCTATTCCTCTTGACATGATGTACTATTTGGATTCGTTTGATATCAACACAAGCAAGCACCTGCAATCTGAATGGTTTTTTGCCTTATATGACAGACTTATCATATTATTTCTCATTATATTCATAACAGAAGTATCACTGAAACGAAATGATAGTGATCTTGTAATGACATGTTTAAACGCTATACATCGTCCTTTACTTAGAAGACGCCTGAGACCACAAATTCAGCCGCTTCTTTGGATTTTGACCGGAGTACTCTTGAGGATACAAACGGACCAATAATCCGTGGACAGACTCATATAAATGTAAATACTGGCGGAGAGAGGACTAACAATTACAGAGTGTCCTGTGGTAATTCATTTATGCATACGACTTTTAGTTATCGCCTTTCCCTGAAAATCAATTATATTAGTTTCTCTCTGTAATCTACTTTATTCTTACAAATTGTCATTCCTTTTATTTTATTAAAGGTTATAATGATAGTTTCTATCATCATAATTTATAATTTTCACATTGAATAAACGCTATATTTGGTCGTAAATTCAACATATTACCTAAATTGTTATTGTGAAAATTAGTGTTGGCAATAGTGAAGATTGCCATAGATTATTTGATATTTACCATATGGACAATCATTAACAAATAAATCCTTTTTGTAATTAACTCCTTTACATTACGAGAAACATTTTTATTATTAGTGACATTATTGTATAACATCTACCACGTATATTAAAGTGTTTGCTTGGCATTATGCTTATATTATAACAATTTTATTACCAGATAATGCTTTTTGCAAAATTTTACAATTCAATACAATTAGACTTAAACTCTTTCATCCATCGGGGAAACAGACGGAGGGAAATAAACAGCTTGATGGCGTATACATAAACATTACAAAATCCTTTCCTCAGCGTTACATTAAACAAGGGAAATAACTCTTCTGCTTCTCCATCACCCATCATACAAAATAAACCTATACGTGTTTTTATCATCTCTTCCTGCTGTTTAACGGTTGGATGTCTCCGCAACGAGATCTGTACTTCCCACTGCCAGGAACCTACAGTTGCTGAAGTCATTCTAAAACATGCATTCACTGTCTGCCTATATCAACAATACGATTCGCCAGGAAACGCCGTCGAGAGATATGTGTTGAAGGATTGCTTACCTTTATTTGAAATAAAACATGGTTCCTGAATGGTAGATTATGGATTGGTAACCAACTGTTTTAAGATTGGGCTTGAACATTTTTATCCTGGTAAAACCCTTGTTTTGTGAAGAATATATCTTTGATTGTTAAACAGTTATAAACAAATCATGTCCCGCGGGCATTATTTTGAACTGAAGTATTTATAATTAACGCGAAAGTCGGTAAACATTTTCGTGAAACAGATATTCTTACTAGTTAATAATGTCCACGTTTCATGTTTTAACTGTCATATAACCCACAAATTGATTATCGTCTCGTTGTAAACTGAAATCGCGAGGGGGGAATTTGCACACAATCGTCTGAAAATATCCTACAAATAAAAACCAGACCTATATACAGGTATAAAAGTTTGTTTATCATAGACTTTTGAAAATATATAGAGGATACTATTTTTTATTAAACGAGTTCATGATTAAGTATTCAACGAGCGAAAGCGAGTTTGATACCAAATCATTAACGAGTTTGATAAAAGATAGTATTAGATTGAAGGAAGTTTAGTATTCTGTTAATTACTTAACCTCAGTAATCAAGCATGATTGCCGAAAGTGTGGTGAACGAAACATTTCTGCGCCCTTCGTGTTTTATGCTCCCTGCAATGGATGCACATGAACTCGTCTTCTATTTCTTAAATATAGATATATGCTATCATATGAAATCAGGAATGTTTTTATGAAAAAATTCATTGTACTGAGAGGAGGATATCAAATTAGTTTTTCGTGATACAAGTTGCAAAACTATCATCATGTACATCATCATTTATAAACACTTAACGATGAGGTTATTAACATATAAGTAATGTGTAACCAGTAAAACCGTGCTTGTGACATCTGGTATATTCCATACCACGTTCATACGTTCGAATTTCTAAACATAATTTCGTTTGGAGTAAATCACATAAAATTGCCATTTACTGTCTTAAACAATTTAAGGTATGCTTGGTGTACATTATTTTAAATAAATTAGGTATACAACAGTAGTGGCACCGATAACAACACACATAGTGTTCAATGTCCTGTGCAGTGTTCTCAATTTACCAAGAAAAAGGTCTGCATTTCAGTGTCTCGTCTCACGATATATTCGCCCTTGTGTGAGGCAAGCTAGTAGCCGAACACAAGGCACATCGTTACAACTGCATACCAAAACTTTGTTTACATTCCTGGATATACTAGTGCAAATTTTATGAAATTTGGGATACTTTTGAGGGATCGAAATATTGCGTAAAAGAAACGTATAATGTTGATTTTTAATACAGATGTGCTGATCCATTCTTCTTTTAGACCAATGTTTATCATATCCCACAAGTAGTTTTATTTCTCTACAAAATCCTTGATTACTATTTATTAGCTTTTTAAAAATAAATCCTGTTTGCTCCTTTGCACTAAGTCAATGTCATTATGGTGATATTATTCTCAGAGAGTCGATATGGAACATTTTATAAAAATTAACGAAATCGGAAATCAAAAATTTTAGCCCTTCTGTCTTTTTCAACATGCCAAACCTCGAATTTTTGCACGAGTGACCAGACGATCCCTAAACATGTTCAAGAATAGCTATTCTGATTCTTAGTCAGTTTTGCTGAAGTTATTTTATTGACGTCCAAACTAAACCAACATACATGATATTTGCACTACGCGTACGATTCAGTGGCAAGCGAACAAACTTTCGGTATGCAGTTCTTTACTTACTAGTGAAGAATAAATGTAAAAAACATTTTGGTAATGCTACGATGAACATCTTCTATGTAATTGATATGTCTTATAATTGATTGCTTTTGTATTAATTTGATCGTTAACGTACTTTTTATGTAATCCTAATTATGTTAAATTGCTAATTGAAGTTACCATGTTGATGAATTGTTCAATGAACAAATTGAGTCCAAGTTGATGTCAGGCTGTTGCTGTTCATTTTCAAGGCTTATCTCCCGAGTCATCTTATCCTGGAAGCATATAACAGGGCACGATCACTGCCGGTGTTAGTTTTATTAAAGGCTCTTATTTACTACACAGCCATGGAGAACGAAGTTATTTCACTAGGGGAAGTGCAATAACAGAACGTTTGTAGATTTGCTTTTTCCGCTGATGTCTGCTGAGAGACTTGTGGCCATTCACCAAAACATCACTGCACCTGCTTCCCTTTACTTCTGTTAATATTCTTTTACTGCTGGGTTTATATTCACCGTTTCAGTTTCTGAACAGCAGCAGTTCTAGTGTAGATGCACATTCTGCAGTTAAACTTTACTCATTGCGCTACAGGGGAGCGCCTGCAGTGAATTATTACTACCAGATATAATTACCTTCATTCCGTCTATAAAAATAAATCCATTATGTCTGGATGTGAAAAGGGCCTAAAAAAATTTTAACGTAATGTTGATTGAGTATTTATTCGATAATCAAATACTGTGTCTTTGTCAATTACGTAAATATTTTCTCTTCCTTAGCTAAATTTTTGGTTTTATCTCTTTTTGCTGCGACGATTTCATTTTAAGGTTACAAACGACCCTGTTATACATACAATGTAGTTACAATTTACTCATGAAATGTGTTGACTTATATTCCTATGTAGACAATCAGATAATGATTTTGCAGTCTCGCATCAACATTACAAAAGAAACAAACAAAATGTTTTCATCTTGGCTGGATATTTATAGAATCTCATTATACTATAAACGTCACAGAAATATAGTTGAAAAATATAAGATGGGTTATAGTGAGGTGAGTTGGTGTTTAACGCCGCTTTCAAGATTATTTCACTTACATCGCGGCTGCTAGTATTATTGCAGGGAGAAAGCCCGCAACACCAATGTGTCTATGCATTGCGGTGAAACCTGCGAGCATCGGCTGGAACTAGCGAACCATGGGTGGTACTGCGCTGATATTCAGTGTAGCATTGCACCCAAACCTGACAGCGTGTAGAACAGTTCTCTATTGCAGACAAAGTTGCCGAGTCCCTGGCGGGATTCGAACAACGGACCTTCTGATCCGAAGCCGAACGCGCTAACCACTGCGCTATCCCGCCCACAAGTTGGGTTATAAACATATATACAGTACCAAGTTAAGATTTCATCACATGAACTTCAACTAAACGCTATGTCCTCGTTACATTTCTAGTCATATGATATATAACTAAATGTACCACTACCACCATTTGGTATGATTTTTCCGTATCTTATGTATATCAGTAGAATCATGACTCGATGTTGTATTTTATCTGTTTCCTTATATGATCATATAATACATTATATATTTACATCATGTGACACGTTAATATAACATGTATCTTCTCTTCTTCCTCTTCTTCTCCTTCTTCATCTCAAGTTTCAACAGCAGCAGCAGGAGCAGCAACGTAACATTAAAAGTGATAACCCTCTATGTATTCATGGGAAAGCATATAACCAATGAACACAGATTAACAAATTTGGAACCATATGATCTTACGGGAATTTCAAAGTAATTTGGAACCGTTAATGTGGAAATAAATTGTTTCTAAATAGTATGGATAAAACGAATTCGTGAAAATGACATCGACATGCGCTGGCAAAGGAAAAATCGAAGGCAGAAAATGAAAATGGAACCATTCATGAAAGGTCAAGACAAAACAGAACCAAATATAATTATCGACATTACTAATTGCGTTTTCTACCAACAAGAAATATTGTCATTGATTTCAGTAATTGAAAAAAAAACGAACGCAATATAGTGTGGCGCTCAATTATTATTGTGTTCAAGATTATACGTGTGTATTGAGAGTATTCTTACAACTGGGAGTGTGTTTATGTGTGTAAAATTTCCAAAAACGTTCATAAAATTATTAACATTGATGAAGAAAATTGGCTTTCATGAAAATAATATTCTCATAGTGACACGTATAGTCTAAATAGGATGCAAGGCAAGTTTCAAAATTCCTATTACAAATTATTATAAGCAGTTTTTAATAAAGTTGATATTATATTATGTTTAGAATTGTTTGAAAGTGTTCATTAACATACTTTGCATAACAATTTCGATCAATTTGAATAACATCCTTGATTTGTTTATTGTAAAGCCATTTTTTTTTAAATTCATATCTTATCAACTTTTACAAATACATGTAGGTACTACTAGATACTTCGAAGCATATTTTTCACTCAAATTAAGTCGAAACCCGTTTCCCCTTTCATCGTTGAAGCATTCCATTTAAAGACACTGTATCATTTAGCCATAGGGTTTAAAGGGTTCTCGCAGACAGGAGTTTATATGTTTATACCAATCAATAAAATATCCTTTCAATCAAACCAGGGGTTTTTCATGTACCTTGTTGGTTTCGGCAATAAACCTCACTTGAATAATTTAAAAGTGTCAACCTAAAATGGCCACAGTTTTTTCTTTTTCATTTTCATTTTTGAATTAATAACTTATTCTATGACTACATATATCATATGTTTTACCCTCTGAAGAGAATATGTTTTGCATAGTAATACACCATTACGTTGCAACAATTGCAAGAATACGCCTTAAGAACCGATGTCGCGGTACAGCTGTCGGCTCTGGGATGTCATTATTATTTTTCCTCGCACTTTGAATGGAATGTTTTCAGTGATAATCTATAGACTACAGAAATAAGAGCAAATGTTACAATATCGCGAATAATCAAATAGTACAAGTTGAAGCAATCACTAAGCCTCACAAGTTGTCCTAAGCCATCTGAAGCAGCAAATATGCATTGTCAGTCCCACGGACTAATTTTGCAGCTTATAAGTAAAGCTGTCACCGATGCAATCAATGCTTAGAGTTTCAAAGTTCCATTTTGAGCAGAATACTTCATTGATCTAATCTATTGTTGAAACCATGAAGCTGAACCAGCAAACATTTCAAGCGGGGGCCAGGTCAGAACCTAAAACTAGAATCAATACCTGCCTCTGTAAGGGCTGAACGAATTTCAAAATCAGTGAGAAATACACTTAATTTGAAATATCTGTGATTGTTGCTCTTACGAAATAGAACTATACATACAAGGTACCTTTGATTTATGATAAAATCTACTAAAGAGTATTTTGAGTAATGACATGATGAATTATTGAAATCGACTTTTTGATATAACATAATTGATTCAGTATACAATATATTGTTTGGTTTGTTTAGTAACAAGAATAAGAGTGTTACTTCGCCTAACTAAATTGATAAAATTAACAAATTGTTGCATGATTTTTTCAAATAGAAGTTTTATCTTTTACGATCTTGATGACAACACATTTTGTTACCATCAAAAAAGTCCTTATCAGCTATAAATATCAATGTTTTGAAAACAAAACATTCAAATAAGTATTACTAGGTTACAAGCAGTATGATCTATAAGCATTTCTAACAGCCAGTACTTTATCAGCAGCAACGAAGTTATTAACTATGTACTAAACTTTGGAGTTTCGTATAAAATTCAAATTTTATGAAATGCATATAAATCTTTTTCCTCAGAAAATATAAAAAAAAAAAAATATCAAACTATTGACAAAGATTTAATTTATAAATTCCAAAAACAAATGTGGGCACATTTTGGGCTCTTTTAGTTTGTTATTGTTGTGTATAAAAGTGTAACCAGAAAAGTTTAATAAAAGGTGTAACAATGCAATTACAACACGATATAAATAATATGCGTTAGCGATAGTTGTACATTAATTCTCTAGCAATTGCAAGGTAAAAATAATAAAGGAATGAATCTGCAGTACAGAAAAAATGGACCATTAACTTATTAAAAGTCATATTGAAACATATAACATGTTCTTTGGGTTCACGTAATGGATTAGTCGTCTATATTTAGGACGATATCATATGTACAGTATATAACTTAAACTACTTAAATCCCATATGTATGTTGTCATTTGATATTGTTTAACGTTGGTACTGTATCATCGACTGGTATGCCGTAATAAACGTTATGTCAACGTTATGTTAATGCTTAGCTCTTAATTCGTTACCGCTGATGTTTGCCTGCAGTCAGTTTATATTACCGTTCAAATGATTCGAAATAAAGGAAAATAATATCTAGTAATCAATGTTTTAGAAAAAAACATTACACTTTATCCTTAAGTTGACTGATATTCTTGTAGTTTTTTAATTTGAAATGATGATAATATTTCTCGTTATGTTTTTGGAACTGTATGATCGTTTTCAGGCCACCCTGAACCCCTGTCTGGATCCGCCACTGAGAAGTCTAAAGTGATTTTGTTCACTTCTTCAAAATAAATGAATTGTGAAGTGTTCATGATAATAGGTCTTTTAATTGTTGTGTCGTATGACTTAATGTGACAGGCATACAATCACTATAGATAAACTATTTCCCAATACCATATATCTCGTATGTCATATCCCATAGATCACTCAGAAATACATAGACGATATTTGCCACGAGTGTAAATATATGATTTTCTACTTCACGAGAAGTATATGAATGGAGAAGCTAAAACGCTTCGCTAGCTCGGCCGTTGCATGACGTCATATGGTTGTTGCATCATTTCACTGAGTAGAATACCATTTTTATTTCACCGATAAATGGCATATTTCACCATTCGAAATATGATAAAAGGATGTAATACTTGGGGGAGATACTACTTCAGTTCGAAATTCAAAACAAATATTTTAATCATAAATACAGCTCGAGAGCAGACATAGTGTTACTGTAAGTGTACTTATCCTACCTATTAAAAGAACTATCTAATTAAATTTTCACTAACGACGTTAATAAGCTGAGGGGTAAAAATAGAATCTACCAAAAAGAGTTGATACGGTAACCGCATTGTTGGGTTTAAGTGAAGAGATAATTCAGATCAGTTTATGTATTATCACTTATCATTCACATTAAAAATTTAAAATCTGAAAAAGCAACAATGAGGGGATTACATAAGAATCAAAACCTAATGAGTAACACATGCTTTTAGATTTTATTGAGTGCAAAAGTTACGATGCATACTCAGGTTTAACCTTAATCATCATGATAGAAAAAGAAGAAAAAGTTATATTACTCTGAACCAAAACCACAATGTGTCATTCTTTATCCAAGAGATTAAAAACATTTTACCATTGTTTCATTTTCAATCTAAACTATATAAATAAATGTCGTATACATACACGATCAAGAAGTTGTTATCTGGAAAAATTTTGCTTTCCAAAGTCTCAGATAATAGCCTTTCCTTTTACCCATTGTCATGATAAAATGAAGACTTCATGTAAGTCTAGGCACCGCTGGGTGTTCCTCTTACCCAAAGACAAACAAACAGAACCAACCACATGTGGTTACGAGGGGGAACTATTACGTCACGTATCATGTTAGAGACAGATGGTCAAGTCTGGGTGCCAATGCCTTACGTGGCTTTAATTACACAAAACAAAGCTTCCCTTTGACGATGGTTGACCGCTTAATCACCTCATGGTCAGTATCCAGACCAAACGCGATGCATCATTTAAGATATGCATCTTGTCTACATCTTGGCCGTCAGATAACACTTTGAGGTTCAACTGGGAGATCATTCATGCATTCCGTATGTGATGTTTAGATTCTGATTTTATGTAATATTGTAGAGATAGTTAGAGAGAGTTACCATGACATGTGAGGTGTTGGCATTCCGGAAGACTAACGTCCATGTCTTCAAATTTAAGATAGTATTCGTTAGAACGTTTACACACGACACCAGCTTTTAAGGATTTTTGTTCAGGCTTTCATAGAAATAGCTGTATGCATCAATTGGAGTTTTATCCGAAAGTATTGCACGTTTGTGATGGTATATGTAAGTTTAGAATGTACAATTGCTGTATAAGTACAGAATTAGAGTTAGATCATGAGTGTCGTTTAAATGATTTCTTCATGTAGGATATGACATATTGAAGAGCAAATAATTTCTAACATGGTTCCTTTGTCAAAATTAAATTAAATCTGATTCGATAACACATCATTTAAATTACCTCTTAAGGAAAATGTTGGATGTGATTTATATTGGATACTAAACGACCTTACATGTAATAGTATTTTTATTAAAACGTGTTTAATATAAAAGGAGATATAGCGAGTTTGATACCGAATCATTCAGGAGTTTAATAACAAAAATCGTAATCGAAATAATCTTATACCGTTTATTACTCGCCAAGAAAAAAATATTGAAACCCATGATTTTATCTTTTTAGAAAAAGGTATCATAGACTAAATCTTAGTCTTTATCAACACCAACAGAAATTGTTTTTAAGTTTGTTTTAATATAACAATTGTCAACAGGGTTACCTAAATGTTGAAAAATGTTTCTGCTATTGCATTTATCAAAGTGAAACACAAAAACACAGAGCTCGTTTTCCCTTAGAATGAAATTTAGTCTGTAAAATATTTAAATAAATTACTGTTCCTTCATTCATGACATTGTTTTCTTAGGCTCTTCATATGTATGCAGTCAAAATTAGACTTGCTGAATGGGGATCATGACTGTATTAAAGACTCTTATTTGATACACAGCCATGGAACAGGACTAGGTTGCCATATAATGTGAACAATTAAATGGCCACGGACTTCTAGGTTAGTAGACTGTATACTAGTATGTCATCCAGACCCTATGGCAAAATATTAAAGGAGCCTTCTTAAGTCTAGAAAATGTTGGCAAGTCTAGTTGCCTCAGCAAATAAAGTATTGTACCGGACTCCTTGCCAAATATTGAAAAATACATTTTTGGTGAAATTTTTTTTCAGGGACTATATGTTAGTCTAACTGTACACAAATATCAATTTCTTTAAACCTAAACAGATGTTGGGAAGCTTTTAACGAGGTTTCAGAAAGTTTGAATATAATTAAGCTGGACCCAATGTTTGGACTAAATCCTTGTAAACACAGTTGAAAGTAGTATGTTTATATTTTATACATTCTATTTTTATGGAAGATGCAGTTATCAATTCTCCTTAATAATCAATGAGAAACAATGGAAAAAAATTCAAATAAAGTTAACTTTTGTCCTTAAACTCAAAGACAATAAATCCGTGGATTGCAGGTCCGTGGTCGAAGCTCCAATGGTATTACCAACATGCTAATAGACTATGAGTTTTAATGGTAATGATTAAACAATGATAATAATTATGAATACTCTTCGTCTTGAAAGGAAATGGTAAGTCTAGACGTGACTATTATGAATTCCCTGTGGCTCCTAACAAGCATTGAATAACAATAGCACTTAGTGCCACACATGAGCAGCGTCATTATGTATATATAGAATCATTGCGACTGTGTGTTAAGGGAACTGGTAGAAACCGTTTATATTGTAACCTGCGTTGAGGGAATATATATTTGTGTAAATATCATGTTTTCGTATGAATCCAACAAGAAAGTTTCGTGAATAGGGTGAGATGAATATTGACGTATGTGAGCCGTGATTGTGTCTTAACTATGATTGATATGTCATGTATTTTAACCCCTAAAAAAACCCATCTGCCTTGTAATAAAAAATATCTGCAATCTCGTCTCCACATATTGCAGCATGCAAATAAATAGTACTTAGCAACAACGCATAACTTCGAAATTGTTCATTCATACAGATTTAGACGTAGATACAACAAAACACTTTTCGGAGATAAAATGTTTAATTTTGTAAACTTTTCCGAACGAATGCACCGTCACAACAGCTGCATCACGCCTAAGCAAGTCTATAAGAAGAACTGAGAGCTTGATTTCTGAAAATGAAGAAATTTCAGTCGCATTTTCAAATTATCTAATATTTTTTCAAGTTTTCGACGTTTTCGCCAGATTTTCGTTTCAAAGTCTAAATGTGAGACTGAAGGCTATTATCACTGCCTTGAGCCAAATGATCGAGTTTTGTGGGTCCTCGTGTCATGTCTTTGAAAGGGGTGCCACTCACTCACAGATCTACGTAAACCTACCATGATATTCTACAGACTCACACACACAGCCATCACTCACAGACCACCTAGGAATAGGGAAGTAGAAAACTACTCCCTACAGTAGATCAAACACTTTCATTGGAGAAATCGTTAAAAAGGACGTAAATCTATTATGAAAACATATCAACTGTCCTTGAAGCTTAACCACGTTGTCAAGGAATAGATATCATATATTAGCAAGGCATATGAGATCACAGAGATTCGAATCGCTGAATTGACCTAATAAAAAATCAAAATACAATTCTGGTCTCTTGCACTGTTACATCGTTTTTGTATGTCGAGATAAACTCAATTGTATTATGATAAATTAATTTGTATGACAAATTTGAACGAAATCGGTTAAGAAATAAAAACTTCCAAAACATTCCTGAGCTGTTATATTGAAAACAATATAGAGAACAATTTCCCCCGTCGACGAAGCCGCCCTTCTTATATTGTGTCCAATTGTGTTGAAGTGGGATGAGCCGTCCGTCCCGAAAGAGTAACCTGTCCTGGCTAATCTTCTCCTTCCATATTTTGTTATCAATCTTTCTGAAACTTTAAACAAACTTTGGATAAGTGTTTCGTCTTGTTTTCGACCATTTTCTCCCCACAGAGGTAGCCACGTAATTAAATTCTATATAACCTCTGTTCCAATTCGAGGTCTCAGGCCTCGGGCTTCTAGCAAAATATTGCACTATGAACTAGCTTTCAATATTTCAGCCAATGAAAAAAGCACACATGCCTATGCAATGATGCAATGATGCAGTAGCTAGGTAAATCGAATGCGATGTGAAAAGAAGATTCCAGGTGCAAATTGCAATTTCAAATAAACTTAAGCTTCCCGAAATTTATTTGAATTAATTGCACCCGATCAGACTTCTACAGTTCTAGACCGAGAAATGATCGTATTAGTGTAGAGGTTGTATATGGAGGATATTATGTGAGTGTCCATGACATACTATGTTTACGACACGAGTGCTTAATATTAGTATTTCCCGAGAGAGAGCGAGGGACATACTGATATTAAGGCACGAATGTCGTAAACATTAGTATGTCATGGACACGAATCGAGAAATCAAAGTAACTAATCAAAATCAACATACAAGAAAAGGCATAGGCGCATTTAGAACACGACGTCATAGGCGAACTGTGACGTCAAAGCATTGTTTTTGGGGAGGGGATGTTGTGTTCTGAGGGCACTCTTATTTAGTATTAGCACTCTAGTTTACTGTGTATTTTGATGACGGCAAAGAAAGCATTTGAATTGATATTTATGTTTGTTTTTAAGGTCAGATGAAATTCTCAAACAAAGTCGATGTCAAAGATTGATCATTAACAAAGTTTTACGTGTCTGATTATATCGATTACCCGGTATTATGTGTATAAGTTGCTATAACCAAGGTATATATTTGTGTTTTTCTTTTGTGTCCTGGAGTAGACATTTTCCCAGGTAAATAGGACACAGCAACAGAAGAAGGATAATTGATGATAGGCGTAATTTCCCACACTACTTTCCAATGTACTGGGTCTTATCGTGTCCTAATTTGATCCTTTGTATATATAATGAATACCGCCAATACACAACAATCCCAATGTTCGTGTCTTGCTCTAGGTCTTTCTCTGTCTGTCTATGTAATCTCTGTCTGTCTTCCTCCTTCTCTCTCTCTCTCTCTCTCTCTCTCTCTCTCTCTCTCTCTCTCTCTCTCTCTCTCTCTCCTCCTCTCTCTCTCTCTCTCTCTCTCTCTCTCTCTCTCTCTCTCTCTCTCTCTCTCTCTCTCTCTCTCTCTCTCTCTCTCTCTCTCTCTCTCTCTCTCTCTCTCTGAATTTTTTACTTCCAACTTCATACGTGTAATGACCGAAACTCGCAATGTATAACCTTGTAGCGGGGTTATTGCGGGAAAACAAATTACCTCTTATACACTAGACATAATCCTTGTTAAAACCATAGAAAACATTTCTTAAAAGCTTGCATAAATTGTTGTACATGGATATGGAAGATGTTTCTACGACTAAAGTTTTGCAGCTATCTCGATTGCTTCGCCTGTGGTATTAGTGGTTCTACGGTAGGTGGGATCTTTGCTTCAGTGAAAAGTTCGATGCCTGTGAGGGCGATCTCCCCAAGTGGATTGTTCAGAGTAGCCCGGATGTTGCAGTATTGCTCGCAAGCTCAGCGCTACTCGCTACACACTACATAGGCAGTCGCCGCTGTCAGAACTTCACATTAGGAATTGTAGCGGCACGCGGACACATCACTGCCATCGTAATCATGATCAAAATCATCTGTGTTGCCGTTTGCTTTGCAGGTACGTGTTGAATAACATCTTATATTAAGTGTCAATTTATATTTTTCATTTTAATGAGAATTCATGACAAAAGAATTAGTTTGGATGCGAACTGTGAAATTCGTCTACGGTTTCTCGCTGTTATTGATTGACTTTTGAGTTTGGGATTTGTGTGAATGGACGGAATATGGGCTGTATTGGACTGCGCTTGTGGGTCTTGATTTTTTGTATATATGTGTAGTAAAATAGGTAAATCACTATTGTTTCTGCAAATATATTTTGATTTTCAAATGTTCACAAAACGAGCCCTTTATGTCTAAAAATAAATTCTTAAAATATCGATTATGTATGATATTCTTGTCTTAGGACTCTTAATTTCATATTATACGTTGTATTCGTATATTTCTTATTCATTCATATGTGTACGCAGTCAAATCTAGACTGCCTGAATGAGAACCTAGACTGTATTAAAGGCTTTAACGAAGGAGGACTAGGGGTTCGCGTACGAAACCTATTTATGTTCAAATTCAGAAAATTGTTTTATTACGTGCTTATGTTCTTTGGATAGTGCGCTAATGTTTTTAGTGTCTGTAAAGAAGTAAGTTCGCTTTGATAAATCATCATTTCCAATTTTCGATTGTGTTACTCTTGGAACACTCATTTGGATTTGGCTACAAATATAGAATTGGACGAATTGACTTTTGTTGGTTCAAGTTTGTTGGATGTGAAAATTACGAGGTTTGGTATTCGTATCGAATTTACCATCCCAATTAGATGGCTTTTTTTTCGCAGTCATAACAAGAGCCGTATGGGCGCTCTTTCCCCTTATAAATACACGGCGTTAGGGTTCAAGTGTTTTATGTTCGTTCGCGAGGGTTTTACAACATGGCGCGTGGTTATAGTGAAATATGATGATGACGAGTTTTTAGAATCGTTACTGCAGTAACAAAAATTATTCTTTCTTATTTTCTTCTCGACAATAACGTCAAATCAATCTGATATAACTTGGATATTTAGTGATGTTTCGGAAGTAAGGTTTCTTAATAATCTTCATCATCATTTTAAAATGTGGTAAATCATTTCTTCTTAACGTTAGAGTTCTTATTAAATATGAACTTTGATTTGACATTTATCGATGTTCGTACTTAATAATTTAATTATTGGCAATGGAATGTGAGTCATCCATCACCAACATTTTTTATTCGAGGAATGTGAAGAACGTCACTTAACATTAGCAAGTGTATCTGACACAGAGAACAGCATTACTACAAGACAGTTTATGGGACGAAGGGTGGAGCAGCTTGTTAACCCTTTAGATGCCAGCGACCCAGATGTGGTCCCTTGTGCAATATGTGCTGGATTTTAGAAGTTAATCTTTACTCGGAGCATGGCAATGTAAGCAGGGATACCGCCCGCTAGAACGCTGGTGTGTCAATGAACGCGAGAGCCCTGTCCTTCTATGGTTTCCATGGCAACCTAGGCCTGGGACTAAATATTTCCAAGAATCCGAATCTGGGAATAGGCTACTTAATGATAATACAAAGCGTTTGGCATTTTTGCAAGACACGCAAGTGAACAAGGTCAGCTTGTGATCTCACGTTTAGAACTCGCTGTTATTCATTCTCGGCCATATTCACGATTGGCTACTTACACAGTTATGCTTGGCTTTGCGTTTTTCGGAAATTTTCCCTTTATTTTGAAGTGGGCACGTCGCGCTATATGCTAACTACTCCCAACTTTAATGCTATAAGAAGCCTTTATGTAGTCTATAACTTTCTTTAAAACATATTTTATTCAATATTATATATGTATGCAGGTTGAAATATATTATGATGTTAGGTGCACTGTGAATCCTGCTTACACCAGCTATCTACTCCTGGATGTCGATACGATACATTAATTCAAAGCCAGCAATTTCATTAAGAGTGTACCATTTCGGTCTAGGTTAAAGGTCAATTTCTACTACTAAGAATGCAATCATTCTTTCTCATGATAAGCTGTCCGGTACACAATTACTTCGTTAGAGCGGCTGCGTACCACTTCCGTTAGATTAGTTTCGTGCTAAATGAGCAAGGTCAAAACTAGTTCTCGGTAGAGATATGGTATCTGCAAGAGGAAACTAAACAGTCTCTAAACGTCACAAATCACGCTACAACCCTCTTACCATGTAGATAGCGACTATATAAAGAAAACTTTTAGATGTATTATTTCAAGTGACTAATGACTGATACATACATTGTAAAACAGCAATATCCAATACCAACCCTAAACAAAACGCTAATAGATGGTCTTAAAGATCAAAGGGTTAATTTAAGTATTAGACTTCTAATATCAATGACGGCCAAACGGGAATCCACGGTCTAACAAGATGGACATTCCTGCAACATCCTTACTTGAAGAAGTAAGATTTGATAATATATAGTATGTATATAGAATAACGTACCTCATCTGGAGGTTGGCGGGGGATAAATATCATAGTTAGACATGGATAATAGGAATTCAGAAAGATGTGTATTGTTTCTAAAACGAAAATGAGAAGCTTCAATAAGTGTTATCCTATTTCCTTGTCGTCTTCACAAGCATTTAAATAATACGTTATATGACCAAACATCTCAGTCTACACAGATAGAAATTATTTAATCTTAATGAATACATTTTATGATTTTCACACTTTTCAATACACAAGCCATTTCTTTTTAGGAAACTGCCTGTTGGTCCGAATATATTCAAGATAGCGTGTTGCGTGTCCTCTAAAGAACTACACACAGCCATCCATGTAAAGGCATTCATAGTCTGGTCTTGTCAAACCAGATTTTTCCTAAGTTGTAGCTATTAATGTCCTCCCCGACCTCCACTGTCAAGAAGGTGAAGGTTATGGAATAATTAATTGAAGGTTGTTGAAGTCCTGGCTATAAACACAATTAAATCATGCAACACATGTTTTTAGTCTCCTTGATTTACATCTTTTCAGAACACGATTGTTTTGAATAACTTTGTAACTTGAGTGCTTAGGCCAATTCCTCTTTCAATCTTAGCAATCTTAAATCATGAAGAAAAGATGAGAATTTCGATCTGTGCACATCTCTGAATTTTCATACAGTCACGTACCTTATAAATCAAACTTCCGTGATAACTATTTCATAATCGAATATATAGATGTATGTATATGTTATATATATGTTATATATATGTATGTATTTGTTTTATTTATTTATTTTGATATATATATATATGAAAAGTTGAATTGGTTCATTCCTTAGCACAAATTCTCTTATGGATCAATAATTAAAAGTGATAGGCCTTTTCCTTTTAAAAGAATGTTGGTCAATCTACTTGATCCAGATTCTGAAGTTTAACAACTGTAAAAGCGACCAGTCAAGTCTATGATATAAAGAAAATCGATTACCTCGGATTTTCTTCATTATTAATCTATCATGTCCGTTTTGTCGAATGTTTATTCGTTTTTGTGGGTCTGTGATTGTAGGCTGTGTGTATGGATCTGTGGAATGTTACGCTGAATTGACTTAGCTCCAATAACAGAGACATCTGCGATGTTAAGATAACGTATTTTAGGAGGTAACGGAATATCTGTTCCGCATTGCAAGACAGATGATGGGTTTACTGGGCTATGCCATCTGTCTCCGCGAGAGCATAAATAGATCATACTTATGGCAAACCTAATGAATAATTATTTTTGTTTAGTTTTGACAGGTCATGCATTTGTTAGTTTCTTTCATGACCTGTCAAAATTTCTACCAGTATTGGCTATGTGAGTTTATTCGTTTTTTAAATAATGCTATAAAAGTCATTGTAAATCGTATCTTTATTTTCGTCAGTAAGGACGTTTGGGCTTAACCACAGTTATTCTTGAAAAACCTTCTCAATCTTTCGGATGTGATATTGTTCATAATTAATGAACTGCAGGATATCCACAATACGTTCGCTCAGATTATAATCTTTGTGAAATGGAATCTTATTAATGTACATAGTCTAGAACGTCTGAATATAAATCTAATTTAAACTGACAATAATAAAAAAAATATGAAAATATTGCACCAATATGTAAAAGATGGAAATGAACACAATTGAAAGAGATATTTTACAAACAATTTCGCCATTATGGTAAAAAGGAATATGAATTCAATAGTAATAGATATTGTATTAGATTATTCCAACAATAAAATAATTTTTTTAAATCGTTAAATATACTATATATTGTATTAAAAATCCTTCCAATATACCCCATTTTAGTTCCAGAGAGAAAATCTTTTAATCTGTAAACATGGAAAATGCGATTCTTCGATGTAGATGTATCATCAATATTTCACTAGACCATTCTTTTAGTGGTTTTGGCACCAGTATAACGTGTGCGAAGGTTCAAATAGAGCCATTCATACGTTCATCACTTTGTTCATTTATTATAAGGATGTTAATGACATTCTTTAATATTCAATTTCCATGGTATCGAAAAATCTTTATAAATTATAAACCTGTGTCTTGAAATAATTGAAACCAATCAATGAGAAATCCCACTCCTTTCATTCTCCAGGTTTATTATCTATGATCTGTACCATTTAGTATGGCTAAGAAGAAAAATATATGAATTTTTTTTCAAAACATGAAATTTTGTCGCTGTATACGTAATAACGTACGTTTGAGTGCACATTATTTCATTAAAAGGGTCCATCGGATGAGATCAGCAATAACTAAGCTCACATCAAATATAATCCTGTCTAAAGGTAATGAGATGAATGAGGCTGTCCATTACCAAATTGTAAGTCCTTCTCGATGACATTTTTCAAGACTGGAGATGTTAATGCAGTCCAGACAGTTGTTGGTCAAAATAACTTAACACTCAGCGTCTTCTTATTGCCATTCTATGACAATTAACTTCACCTTAGTGCTTTGTGCAGGTCCTAACTCATCAAGTTGATGCTTTAAAACTACAAGACAAGATTAATATTTCTAAAACCTATCAAAAGTTGTTCAGATTCTTCATAGACTAAATCTTAGTTTACATGACTGTTTAGTAGATCAAGTCTATCAACGCATATTCTTCCCAACGACCATGGCTGGAATATTCTTGTCTGAAGTTTCATACAGCAAAGTGCATTATCATTGGCAGCTTTGGCACGTGTATTTGGATGTACATGGTAGCTGATGAAGTTAATTAGTAACAGTTGTTCTTGAATCTTGCTCTGGTCTTATCGATGCGTCTGCATTGCGTAATCTGGAAACAGTATCAGACTTGATCTCAACTAGACTCAATTAGTAGCAGCTGGTGAAGAAATAAATGTCAGTTTTGACAGATGAACCCCCCTATATGAGGTCGAACTGATGTAATAGCAGGGGTTGTCGTGGAAAGTAAGGAAACGGAATACCGTTGCTTTGAAAAACACTCTGTCGGCTGGAACGATATTTGCTTGTGTAGAAAATACGTAATCTGTTGAAAGAGATATGTAGTGTTTCCTGGGTTTTGGCCTGTTATAGCTATTGTACATCGGGTTTTGCTGTTGTGATGTGGGCGGATCCTAGAGAAAAATTAAAATAATCTTCTTAAGTAGAAGATAGGTGCAAGTCAAGTTACATCAGTGTTCAGGATTCCATTTTTCATATAAAACATTGAAAACTGTAAATTCATCCATAAATGTAAATCCACTGTGGGTTTGAGTGAGGCATAAAATTTGTGTACTTTACTTACATTTATCTTATTTACTAAACAAAATCAATCATTCATTGAGAGACATTACGTAACAATTTCAAAGCTAACTATATTAATAACCATTGAAAGATATTTAAAAGTGTCTTCATAGATATAGTACTGCTTCATGACTGTGTATATAAAGGAGCCTTTTATACAGTCTAGGTCCACATTCAGCAAGTCTAGATTGACTGAATAGGAGCCCAAAGAAAAAAAATAGTATGGACGAAGGAACAGTAAATTATCAAAATGTTTCATAGACTATGAAATACACTGATACATACGCAGATACATAAACATATATAGATATGTTTACATAAGAAGATACATACAGTACACATTTACGTATTTAGTTAGAAAGACAGATGAATATTTATATTCACGAATACATATGCATTGACATCAACAAAGCTTTCTGCGAAAATGCGCTAATTTTTAAAATCTTGTATTTGCCTTCACAGACTGATTCGCTCGAGGCAATGTATAAATTGCTTGTCCTCCCATCGCGTAATGTCACTTTCTTTTTCTAGATGTGAATTATGAATGTACCAGTTGTGGGCTGAACACGGTTGATGAGCATTCTGTTCCACTGTGTATTTATTCTGTCAGTTTCTATCGGACGGCAATTATCTCAACGTCACCAAT
Source organism: Phorcus lineatus (assembly GCA_921293015.1). Taxonomy (NCBI): domain Eukaryota; kingdom Metazoa; phylum Mollusca; class Gastropoda; order Trochida; family Trochidae; genus Phorcus; species Phorcus lineatus. The sequence goes on from OV121085.1 coordinate 37,872,597, forward strand.
TTCATTAATCCAAATGTGAGACTTTTTTCCTCAAGCAAATCTAGATTTGAAGTCAACTACTGAAAGTCAGTCAACTACATTTCTCTGAGCTATTTTCTAATAATTAGTTAATGATAATGATAATAATTAGTTATCTACATGTACATACCATCCAGACAACTATAGATCTGATAGGAAAATGTATAGCAGTGTTTTGCTTCAAACAAAGATTTCTTCTAGATTAAAATTATCTATAATATGTTGTAAAGTTTTACTGAAATCCATAACATTTCACAACTATAAAGAAGCAATGGCGGTGCAAACCTCTTTATTTCCATTTCCTCCAATTAGCAACCTAATGTTAGCGTCAATACAGTGTTAGGTCTAGCCGACGGTGTAAGTGTCGTATAATCAAGACTAACAGACATTATTATTATTCAGGAACAATACTCCGGCCAAATACACAGTCATAAAAATTTTTTTAAATAATTGCGCATAATATTTACATTAAGATTTGTGGAGACACCATGTACTTAAGAACATGTTAAACGATATATGTTTCCACATGGCATTTTCATTTGAAGAGGGTAAGTTCGGCCTCGGGATACGTGTGTCCACCTGCGATTACACATTCAGTTTTGAAATTTCAAACTTTTTGACAGCATGAGGAAGTCACGCGATTAGCAAAACGTATGCCACAAACTTATGAGGACGCTACGTTTAAAAATGTTTGAATTTTAAAAGGCTTTTCGTCCTTTCAACACCTTTACCAAGACCCAACTTTTGAACGTACTGGACCTGTCAATGTTAAAATCGGTGTACATTGTAAACTCCTTCAGGTCTAATCATTGCCTTTGATTGGTTAGTTTGTTTGAGGCACTTTCAGCCTACGAGAGGGGCAAGTTTTGCCGGTGGTCGAACGTGCTCTAGATTCCATATTAGATTAACATTGCATGAAAATGTACCTTAGCTCTATCATAAAACTTGTAACAACATAAAAATAGATAATATTCTCCTTATGGGTGTTCTAGTTATAACACATGATGGGTCGAATCCATACTTCTCCTAAAAACAAACCTATAAAAATACAATTCCTGCAATTGTTAAAAGAGCTCCATAGCATTCCAAGAACAGTGGTGATAATGAACAGCTGAAAAAATCAGATCAAATTGTCAAATTTTCGTTGCAGGGGTATTTCAGAAAAGGTTTTCCCCCAAACAGTTTGTCCGGTGATAGACAAAATAATATTTTATACAATTGTGAGCATAGATTTAGTTTTGATCAACCCCTTAGATGTTAATATACTGGCTCATAACTGTATTATTACTACTTTCTGACCCTCCCTTAAAGATAATATATCCTCATAGGGGGTACGATTAGCGGAAATACTTTACATTATAGATTCCAGCGGTCGTGAACGTATATATTTTCACTGATTGTACTTATATAAAAAAACCTAAGTCACCAAAGCTATTAATATCAATACATCGACATATTCTGTTTGACATTAATTATCTGTTGTTGTTGTTGTTTGTTTGGGTTGTTAATCTCCGATAATGCCGATCGAGTGAACCCAAACTGATATCTGCCACCATTGTGACTGTTTTTTGTTTGAACACCTCGACAAATCGACTATCCCCCTGTGTAGTTGATTGACCATTGTATATGTAGAATACTTGTTACTACTTTGTGCAATTTGTGTCAACTCAATATCGCAACTCAGTGTTTCTGCTTTGCATGACTGTAACGATGAGAGAGAGAGAGAAACTGTTTTATTATTGTGACACGCAAATGTTGACATGTTATATACATATTTGGCACCATAAAACAACATCTGCCTGGCCTATACAGGCCTATGAGACACATAAAATCGATAAAATCAATATGTTGATCAAATACAAATTGATGAGATCCCGCTTTCGATGGTCTGTCTCTCGGCAACTTCCGGATCTCGTCATTGGGATACGAGGTTCCGAGCAGCTGTTTTTCGCCTTATTACTCAGTTATTAGTGATAATGAAGATCAAATCTTTGATGTGTTTAGTAAATGTACCTCTTGATTCGCAATTTGTCACCTTCATAAAAACTTAGAGTTACGTACTAATGTATTTTTCATAGTAAGGATACAGATTATTGTTCTTTTGTGTGAGTTATGGTCAGTGTTCGAGATAAAGAGTCTTGTACTAATATAGAGTGACGTAGGCCAATATTGTCAATAATAACACAACATTTATTGCTTGGAAATGTATCGTAGATATGAAATTCTTTTTCAGTTTTAACTATTTCAACCAAATAAAAACATTAACGCTGAAAAGCATATTATTTCCATTTCCTTCAGTAGTTTAGTACCGGTATTTTATCAGAGAGAGGTTTTTAGTTACCTAACACTACTTTCTCACACCAGACAATATAGTCATAAAGTTATTACCTAACAGTCTACATGAAATGCCACACACCTGTACATTATGGCAATTAAGCAATAAACTTAATGACCTCAGCACCTGGCACATTTCCAATGGGTAATACAGAAGGCACTAATTAGTTATCCTGTGTAAACTTTATCCTCACCCATGATCAACAGCCTTTATTGAAACTTGATGAAGGTAATTAGGTTTGTCAATACACGTGACACATGACAATATATTAACAAATCTGTATTACTAAATATCTTATTTCATTCTGCAATGTTTATCAAAATATAATAGGTTATAAGTTATCCACTGTAAGGCTACATAAAATGGTAAATGTTTCTCCGATGCAGCTCTTTTACTTAAATTTTACTTTTTGTTGATTCTAAAATGACGCTGTAGCAAGAAATTTTAATTTTTCATAAATGTTATAACCCAAACTGTAGCGTCAACATACAAACATAAGTGACTTGCCCACATTTTTGTATGTACCCTTAGAGTAATCAGCACCAAAAAAATGATATATACCCCAAAACAAGTAATGTAACAAACTACAAACCTGTCACCGTGTAAAATTTACAGATCTATATATATATGCACATTATTTCATTATAGTCTCCAACATGTTGAAATAACTATTTAGTTCAACCCGATGAATTTTTAAACCCCATATGCAATCAAATACTAAAAATTCAAACAGTTCATGGGGTTTGAATTAATAAATTCTGCGACTAATCTAAAGAGACATAAATTCATAATGCAGATAAAAACTCAACATTCGTCTGCAAAATCATCAATTATAGTCAACTCCCCAAAAGTTTCATAATTATTCATCCCACCTCCCCCGGAATAGAATTTTGAATTAGCCTTTCTTTCAAATTCCTTACCCTCTTTCGTTCCCTCTTCTCAAAGTATTCCGTCCGTTTTCTCTTCCGATATGGTTGACTGTCATATCTCGCTGGACAGACGGGTAGCGGGCATGTTATCATCTTTATTTGTTTATTAACTGTTCGCACGGCATTTCCTGCGAAATGATTGGAGCAGATAACAGACCTGTCATTGGGACTCCACTTCGCTCTTTTCTGACTAACAAACTTCGCGAATTGGACAGGATCTTTCGGAAACCGATGCAGTTGAATGTCTCCTGATTTCTTATTAGTACAGTTGGCAGCAACGCAGGAAGAAAGCATGTCTCTATCGCAATGAAAACGTTGACGAATGCGACCCATATCTGCATTGATATATACTTGTTTACAAACAAACGCGGAGCGAGTCCTGTCTATGACGTCACATCTGCCGAAGGAGAGCTCAGGCCACTCTAGGGACCTTTTTAATTGGGCTTTCGAGGTGGCCAATTTCTAAGCGCTTTGAACCGTTATATCTTTTTAATGAAAGGACGCATCGAAACTCTGTTTGGTGTTTTATTTACTTGAATGTATTGTCTTTATGAAAATGGGGATTGAAGTCGGATACAAAACTGGGATATGATATCTTTAAACAACCGTTATCCTCGACTCTATCACTTCTCGATTTTCGTTCAAAGATTTGTCAATAAATAAACACCTTTAATTAGCCTTTCATTAAGACAGCGTAATTATCGGCTGTGAAAAACCCACCTGGGCTAGCGGCCATAAAATTCGCGCGGGTGTGACGTAATAAACAGACTGTACAGACTGGCGCATCATTATTTCAACTGAAATACCGCCTTAAATAATTGTTTGTGGATATATTATTTACACCAAACGCCTAATAGTGTTACATCGTCAAATGATTTATCTAACTGAGTGGAAAACATTAATTATAACGTTGATTATTGGGGGGTTTTCTGTGATATTGTTACAATAGATGTATAGATGACGAGGCAATGATTCTGTTTATGACGTCACAAAGTTGATGTGTGACCAGTCATGCATTTTACAGGTTTGTGGCCAGATTGATCTAAGCGGCCCATCAAAAATTGCATTCAAAACGGCTTTCATTACCAAACTGAACATATTTGAGTAGCGACCTTTGACGCACTATACAATATTGTAATCAGACAGTCATATATTCCAAAGAAAATAGTGAAATATGTTTGTGGTTATGTAAACTTTAATACACGCTGATGCAACAAGACTCGATCAGAGCTACTGCAATTAATTATAATTGACCAACACTTAATCTTTACCATATTACTCATAGTAGGATAATTTACATGAAACAAAGTTATTGAGTGTCTGTTGCAAACGGCAGGCTCTAAGTGACTTGTCAAAATTATAATTACCACAAGCTTTGTATGTTACTTGCTTCTTTTGAAAATATGCCATTTTTGTAAAGTTATTTTTATGACCTTTTCAGCATTTTTGTACACGTGTGAGGCAGCTTGCAACGCCGAAGCAGCCAGTTGTGTTCAGGTCGTTACAACAGCCATTGGCAAAGATCCGGAAAACGCTGAAGCAGTATGCAAGTGAGCGACCCTCTCTTTCTAGATTAGATTCATTTCCAGGCGATATTTGCATAATGGCATGCATATCTATTTTTATATAAGTGACGTTGGGTCATGATTCATTGCATTACTTGATCCTTGGGGAAATGTTAGGGTTTGAAAACATTTCTAGTTAACAAAAACCTCTTATACTTCGAATACATGCCTCAATAACAGATTTACCATTAAATTCAATCAAACTCAAGTCTTTGAAGTGACTTTAGAATTTATATACATAAGGATGACAATATTTTCTGGATAGTAACTTCTTTATTGTGAAATTCCCGACATTTCGGACCAATTGCTTTTGTCACAGCCCAACGGGCGAAGGAATAAGCATATACTCCGACGTCGTGAAGAGGTTTTTATCCAGAAAAACGTGTCTTCCTTCCATCAAGCTGTTCACAAGACTCGACCAGTTCTTATGCTTAAAGAGCCACTCCATGATTTTAATAACATATTATTTACCTTTGATACGAACCTTAATGTCATATGTGGTGATATAAAATCAAAACATCTTAACTTTTCATGTCGAAAGGACATATATATGACAAATACTGGTTTTCCAATGAATGTTTAAAAACATCCTTATAAATGCAAAGAGGTTTAGATATTACGTCCAATATACATGGATACTAGTTATATAACCTAACAAACACTATCAACTGCCCTACTGGCTGTTTTAGATAAGTCCCCAAAGTTACGTAAGACTATTTGACGCGCGCCACTGTCCTGTTTTCGATCATAAATGCGACTTTCTACCTTCATATTGTCACTGTAAAAATTATTAAGCTTTAAAATGTGTTTTTTGGTAACAGTCGATACTTTGCGATCAAATTACACCATTGATTAAGTTTGGCATATATGACTCCAACAACTCACGGAGTGGCTCTTTAAGAGTAGCTACATAATGTAAGGTGTTAGAACGTGGGGCCCAAGTTACTCAGGACAATAACACTGGACAATGCCATTACATTAATATACATGATATACGATGAGATTCTCATGTGTTAAATTCCACTTCTAAAGACTGGAACTTGTAATCGAGATTTAAAGAACTTGTCATATTTATCAAATACTTTTTTTCCAAAAACGTTTTCACGTACCCGCGTAGCGTAGTGCAAATATCATATAATTTGGCATGCCGTTGAGGCATTGCAGCAATGCGAAAAAGAAACGGACAATTTTGAATTTGCAATACAGAAAAGAAGATTTATTTCACCTTTACGGAATCGTATGCCATATCCAAAAATTGACCGTAATAGTTTTGGCAGGTCTCTAAACAAGGGCTATTTTTCACAATGAAATTTGAAAATCCTTTTTCTTTTTTGCTGAAGTTATTTTATTGACGTTCAAACCAAACCCAAATTACAAGATATCTTCACAAAGTTACAGTAGTAAGTGAACAAACTTTTGATATGCAGCTCAAGGTTATTTATGATACGATTTTTTTTTTATTAAGGGTACGAGTAGAAATAGTTTGGAGACTATTCCTATGGGGGTTATCATGAACGATTACCCTATTCCATAATCTTTAGTGACGAGAGGATACCATTCAATCTGCAATCGAATTTAGCTTATATTTTTCACTTATATGTCTGTAAATTACGGTTTAATGTCCCCAGAACTCTCAATTCCTTGATCATTTCCGATTCCTATATCATCTTTCAGCCCATGGCTTAATTCGTCACAGCGCGAATTATAAAGCCTATGCACACTGCCTATCAATTGTCATCCGAAATTGGAACTGAACTAGGTTAATCATTAAATTTGCAATTTCATCATTTCTACGCGTGTAATTCAATCCGTCATAACTCTCCATATATTTACACATGTGATCACTTGATATTTCTACATACCAATGTACAGATAACGGCGAGTATTGATTTTACATGAGGTTTGAAAATGAAAAAAAAAGCTACACGTTCGCGCTAGACACATTACACATTAAACTTCTTGAAACCTTTGCCAGAGTCAAAACATTTAATAAACTCCAGGGGAAAATCAAAGGCTTAAGTTTGCATATCTTAAACACCATCATGAAGACTACTCTCGATAGGATAAAAAAAAATTAAAATGTCACACATGTTTAAAGACCACGTTGAATTCAGTTTGTCTACCTGTGCGAAACCCCTGAACACGATAAGGATGGTGAACGGCAGATAAGATCTCATTACAGGAAGTGTACGATTTGTCACGAGAGATTTCCTATTTTGTAGCATGGACTTGATGGTAATCAGATATGAACTTACATAGACAAAGTTAATATTGACACTTATCCTACTCTGACAAAATAAAAACAATTCGTTCGCTTGACAAATATCCTTCAATATCTGTTAAAGGGCCATTGAGTATGTTAGTGTTTCTGATACAAATTTTTTCAAAGGCCTAAAATCATATCAATTGGTAGATAAGTGTTTCAGCTACAACATGATATGTGAAAAATAGTATATATACCACGAAAAGTTTGTGTAATTATATTTCACCCGCACGAGTAGCGCGCGCTACTGAATTATGATGTCATTTCGCGGATTTTCCTTTCCTGTGTACTACGTAAGCTCGGGTTTTAGTGATAACAAATAAACAAATACAATTTCTTTTCTTAAAATATTATAAACACTTGAAATTCGTGAAAAGAAATAACTATAATTTCTTTACACAAAAAGGTGACCAAAACTTGCAAAACAAAAAAGGATGTTGTTGTTGTTAATCTAATATAAAACATATTCACGTTACATATGCAAATTAAAAAGTTCCTTGTTCCTTCGAAGACTGAGAAATTATAATTATAGATTCATGATCAGTTGTCACGAGACGGCTTATGCTAATTATCTCGCCTTGTTCTATGGAAATTTACAAGTTTATAAGAGTAACTTCGCCATCAATTTGATCATGTCAAGTAACCTGCCCATATTAAAACGAATCAAACTCAAAGTAAAGCGAGTTTGACGTTCAAATAAATCATAAATGTGTTTCGCCGTTTTGACTTTCCTTTTGTCGACCAACTTGTCTCCCTTCTGGTCTATCGTCGTTTTAACTGTATACTGCTTCTCTTTTCCGTCCCCACGTGGTTATCTTTGTTTAAAGGTTTGGAGCCAACTACGACCACAATGCTTTGCGCAATGAAAGAATAAAGTCGATCTATTTATTGACACGGGAAACACCATTACTAATTAGTTAAATTTCTCGGCTTATTTGGGGTCTAAACAATTGGGGAAAAATTATCTAAAGATCTTTGAACGAGATGGATTTTTGGCACTATTTTCTAATTTGTATCAACATACTATGTGGCCAACTTCCTCAACCCTTCACAGTTCCTACTATGTGATTGATGGCGATCTAATGGCTGATCTTTTATCTTCAGAGCCTACAATGATATGAAGGATTGTTTCGTCAAAGCTGATTGTGACATAAAAGATGCCCTGAAAGACCTGCCACCTAAATTCAAGGATCTCTGTAAGTATACCTTATGTTCTTACTCCACAGGAAATTGCAAATTCTAGTAATCAATATATGGATATATAACTAAAGATATCACCTCCCCTACATCAAAAGACTGAATTTGTCTACAAATATTAAATTTCCCAACAATCAACTAACTTCCTATCGTGTTAGCAGAATGTTAGTTACGGATCCTTTTACCTTATGCTATATTTAATTGGGCAAAATCAGGATGTCATGAATTTCCAGGAAGATTCAATTTCTTTACGATTGCACTGATAGCGCGTTTCGGTATAGGTTCTTATCCCGTTTCCAAGTATCAAACCATAAATATATGTACCGAAACGTCGCTATAATTGTAATTAAGAAGTTGGTAATCCAAATTTCTTGTCTTCCTACCACATGTTCGTATTGCTATTGTATGACTCGAATATTTGTGACGTATCTTTGTAAGTCAGGAGACGGACCCTTACACGGCTACTTTATATCTCTTAATATTGAATGATTATCACCTAAATGTCTTTCAAATCCAAATATCCTTGAAAGTCTAAAACAGTTAATATTCTCATCTACCAACTTCTGAAATTAAACGGCATTTATCGTGATAAAGTGATTGGAAGGTATCTTAAAAATGAGGTAATTGCGAGAGAGATTTGTTTGTACATATGTAAGTATTACATGTAACTAACTTTGTTGCGATATTTTATTCAGTTTCTATCTTGTTGTGCTCGAGTAACTGTGAAGACAATATATAGCTTACTCCATCTTTCATTTACTTACATCAGTTTCCTTTTTATTATCAAACGTTCTTATATTTTACAGGCGCTTCAGCTGGTGCCGCTCAAGTGTCTTTCTTCGTGCTGTTCCTTGCTTTCCTGGCCACATACTTCACACGATAAACCTCTCTCCATTTATACTACCTCTTTGCCTTAACCTGTAGCAAACTTAACTCATGTATAGGCCTATGCATCTATGAAGATATGAATGGGGAGAAACGCTCAGATTCTAAAATAATAGACACTCATGCTGAACAAAAGAATTAAGGGCCTACCCCAAATTCTATATTCATGCATCACATGGATAAATATACGAACTGTAGAAAATCTCATTGTTGAAAATCCGGTTGGTCCTTAGTTATTTTGTTGAGTTTATGTAACGTTTTGGGGGACCTTGTTTATTATGATCTTGTTGCTTCCAATGATGTCATAAATAAATGTTACTAGTCTTTTTACATTTTTTTTCATTTTTTAAGAAAATAAAATTGTTAAGAATTACCTTACGATTATGAGTTGTTTTTCCAGGCTTGAAGATGACCATGCTACAAAATCAAAGTGTATACGTGACGTCGTCATTTTGCTTTAAAATGATTGCACTTACCTAATTTTGTCTATGAAAATGGTCTAGAATCATAATCATTGAATTATCAAATAGCTTTAGCTCAGAGCAGGAATTAAGATAATAGTGAACCTGGATCAACATTAATTTAATTTTGAAATTTATGAAAATTATATTTTTAGTAAAGCCTTAAGTAAAATCTATCCATTCGAATTCGTTACAAGAAAATAATGTAGTAAAAGTATGATCAGATGATGTTACACGTGTTATTTGTGTGCTCTCATCTAGCTAGCAGTTGTACGCAAATTGCACAATTATCTATATATCTACGTAAACACGAGAAGTGCTCGTTTTAAAACAGAAGTTAGCTTTGGACTTACGAGTTAAGCCACCTCTGTCGGGAGAGAATGCTTTATGATATATATAGATTGTTTTCCATTGTTGTTATTTTTGAACCAGAATGCTTTGACAGGTGTTGTCTGTTTTGTGTTTATATTCTAGCGTAGGAAAATGATAAACATGGTTTACTCACCATATGTCGCCATTGAAGGATACATTTCTGGCTCTGTCTTCAATATAGAACAGGAAAGTATGCCTGTTATCACATTGAATATCAAGCATCACATCATGAACATATATAAGTTTTTTAATAGTAACACCAGAATAGGATTCAGATTATAATGATAAAAAGGTAAATACTATTTTGAAAGTTATTCCCAAACGTCACTTTATTATCATATCACAATGGCTGTTTTGAATCGTATTATACACAAATGGTAAATGAATGATGAAAACTTCTTATTAGTGGTCATGTTGCTTTTGAAATTTACAACAAGTTTGAATTTCAGTGATTGTTAAGGATTCCATTTATGACTAAAGAAATATTGGAGTAAGAAAAGAAGTTTCATGAATTTAGGCCGGAGATAAATTATGTATGCTTATTTTGTTCCAATTTTCAATACAAGTACCCGTCAGCTTATTTTAAACACCTTACCACTATGCAGGTCCTCTTATATCGTTAGATATAGATTATAAACTATTAGTAGATTTTATGAACGCTTCTTATGCGTTATCTTTGGAAGGGCTGGACATTTAAGTTGTATATATTAACTGTGCTATAAATGACAACTTCATTTTAATGAACAACCCAAGGAGAAAGCCTCTCGATTTCACCACATTGACATATGTTTACAAACTTTAATAATGGCACTTGTTCATTCTGACGTACAGGTTGATTTCTCTCTAAGTCTTACATTTATATTTTTCTACATTGAAAGAAAGTTCACAGAAACATCCTAAAACTTCATAAGAACTTTAAATCTATCTGGTATGAATTAAATGATTCCAAATCTATCATAACACAGACCTTGATAATGTGTTTTAAAAATCTAGCACAACGAACTGATGTCTCCGCTGTAATAGCGGATATGAGATGCGTTTATCGCTGTGTTTGTGCTTTCCAAAGAGGAAAAAGGAACACAAGCTTTCATTAATATTTTGTCTAATGTTTTAAACAGATGGTCGTATTTTGTCATGATTATATGACCGATATAGTTGGGATTTTATGAACGATTCAGTTAACAACATACTGCAATACATACAACTGTTTTTCGTCACGTACGCATACAAATCACATCCAGGCTAAATAATTACTTTTCACCATCCAATATCCTTTATTCTCATTAAATAATGCCTATATTATGGTAAAAATAGCATATTTCAATTGATTTACAAACGTAATAATATAATCTCTGATGGGTGAATGAGACACGGCATCAATGATTACACTGGACGATCCATTTCCACGTTCGTTGCCATAGCTACATTGTATTTTGATGACGTCATGATTATGAATGACAAAAGTGTACGCAATTTCGCGCTCAACTTGGCTATTTTAATGCACAACCTAAATATAAGAAAGGATATACAATAAACAAACGGTTGTGCAACAAGATATATAACATTGATTGTTGGAAACTTCTTAAGTAGGAATGTATGCAGATTTTGAATAATTTTTTACCTGAAAAGAAAGGAAGAATTATTAAAAGTGCACATAATGAAACATTTCCCATGCATAGAAAAACTTTACATAATTTTTAGTACCAAATATGATAAAACTAGTAAGGTCTTAAGGACTTTAATATTGATAAATGAAATATTTCACATAAAGTATAACAATCTTCAGTGAGCGTATTGATATCAGCTCATTTAGATACTAAAGCTTATAACAGTTTACGAATACTTTTCATTTTGTGATGTGAACACGATACGGCTTGATATAATTCATGCTCATCTTTATCGGAGGTTCATTTCAATTTTCGTGAATGCTGTATATGTGATATTTGATCGCTAACTAACTAAACCCTCATAACACACGTTTGCACCTTGATTGCAAGTAACAGTAAGTGCATACGTCTCTTAAATAGCACAGCATCCACTGGGGTTTATATTGCTGACAAAAAAGCGTCAGGTAAAACAAATTCGCTCACTGCTAACAACTATGAATATTAAAAGTTATAACTTTCCGAATATATTATTCCCGCGAAAGTTTATGCAACGAGCGGAACATGAATTTATATCTTACCGAATGTGTTAATGTATTATTAAAAAGACAAACAGAAATGAACAACACCTATGGCACGTGACTTTGATTGATTGACATGGAAGCACGCCTTTCTCATGTAGCGGGGTAAAAGGGTTTTATCATCTCTCGGTGACCGTGGAAATGGATATTTGTTTAGGGACTCGTGGTCCAATCAGAGATCGGCATTCTTATATGAGGTAGGATAAGTGCATTTGTCAATGCAAGAATCTGTTTTACCATGGACGCACTTCTTCAGCAATATAATACTTATTGGTTTATCAATATTATCAAATTTTGAAGTTCACAAACATGAGCGCTAATCTTGACCAACAGTACTGGTGCGAGTGGAGGAACCATAACATAACGGATAGTGAGACCCAATGTGTTTTTTATTACATTTTATCGTTTGTTGCCCACCACCAAAACTGTTAGTAGATGAACAGAAGTAGAGCGAGACTTGGCAGTTAAGGGGGTGTTAAAAGGTACAATGCGAAAAGGAAGAAAATTAACAAATACATAGGTTCACTACTCTTCTAACTCTGTAAATAAAGTCTTTCTGTGCAAACTTTAGTCATGTGAATGTATGAGTCTTGAAGTCGTGTATAACGTACTGATAAGCTTAACAGCTCAAAAATGTTATTTGCAAAATCATTCAGAATTGTTTGCCATACCTCCGTATTCAAGGCTCTCAGATAAAGCACAATGCAATAACGAGTAGCAAGCCCCGTTTTGTCAATATTTGATTTTAACATCACTATTCATCGTTAGAAGTTCTGAAGATCTTCTCGAGTGTGCAATCTTTATAATCATCGTTATAAAGTAAACATGTATTTGCAACATCCCACATACACCGTGCTACATAACAAATGTGAAAAGTAAGCTGTCTGGTATGGCAGTTCACTATTATTCCAGACTATTGCAATAATGATTATACAAATTGAATTTCGGTCAATATATTTTACTTTCTAAATTGATAATAGATAAGATAAAACAAAACTTTGCCTTTTTTCGTTTCTGTTTATAACCAAGGATTTGTTTAGGACTATATTACAAATACTTAAAACGACATTGAGAAATATGAACCCGCTTTTTACTGTAGATTTTAAGGGGGCTTTGCTTCTTTAATGGTTTTCTCAGAAAGCTTTGATCCTTAAATAAATTTGAAAGTTCTGTTATTACTATAAAAGTTTGTTTTTTTAGATTTGTCAGCAAATCACACCATATTGTTAGAAAACTTCTTGTGATAGTATCCTATTTAGAAACTTCTAGGTCGCGTATATTCTTTGAGAGGTTAGAAAAAAATATTGTTTCCAAAAACGGTGGACAATTATGTTTTCAGAGTCAATCAACAGAATTCCAAAATATCCATAATTATAATGAAGATAGAAGAATAGAACAAAAAACTACGAAAGACACAACCTTTAATTCTAAGAGAGCTAATGATAATAAACACGAATTAAACCTTTAATAAAATAAAATCGAATATCGAATATTCATTCTGCACAAATACCGTTCACTGCTGTCAACAATCTCACAATGATTGGTTCATCTGAAAATCTAAATTTATGACAAATTTAAAATATTCAAATTATCAAATCAGAATCTAATTAAATACTTTATTTGATTGACATAATATCCAAATTCAGTCAAGAAATCAACATTAACAGACTTTACTTTTGAGATTTTGAACGAAATCGTTTAAGTTATTTTGATAATGATTACAAGTTTTGAGAGCATCCCTGAACGCCTTACGCGTACATGTCGCTTAAGAAAAGCAACAAAGAATAAGTTATTTACGAAGTTCTTTTCTGTTTTAAGAAATATGTCTCACCTGAATTTTTTTAAATTGTTTATTATCTGCAAAAGACATTCATGATGGTTTTAGATTCGCAATAAACTACATTAATAAGATGTTGGATGAGTCGGCGGCATCCCATTTTGACTACTCCCAAAATGACTACTCCTTATATAAACACAAAACCAGTGTTGCATGAGAAACCTCTCCCCTATTTGAAATATTGGACTGAACCACAAGTAGTTATGAAACAGGTTTATTATCAAGCAACACAGTATCCGGAGAGACATAAAAAACTACATAAAAAGTATATTCTTTAAACGTGATAAAATATAAGAAAGACACAAAAAAGAATGTTCTTTTTTAAAAATTACATAAAAAGTACGTTAACAATTAGGATAAAGTGTATAAAGGACATAAAAAGTATATCAAACATGATAAATTCGGGTAAAATGTAAGAGACACAATTTATTTAGTCTATTCTTTAACCATGCACCTCAAATTGGCTTTCATCATTAATATCACTAAAATTAAGCTATCAAGTTAAATTTTTTATGTTACAGTCATTCCATTTTAAGCATTTTCCCAGCTGCATCCAAAAACTGAATTGGTGACCTTTCGCCTCTCAATAATTTCTGTTTCAGTCTCTGTAGTCTTGAATCAAGTTCTCTGTATTTCCGTCTTCTCGGCGCTGTTCCAGCACCATGGTTGCCTTGCAGCAGCTTCCTCCTGTTCACCGATTCCATAGATTTAAGAGTCTTAACGAAAATGAAAATGTTTGGGTGGTTTTGCTTGATGATTTGTTGTCTCATCCCTGGCCCGCTTCCTCAGTGAACTCAATAGCTTTACAGATGGAACATGTTCAGTTTCATGGTTATGATTTCCTGTTACTGTTCTGATGTATCCACCTGATGTTGATAAATTTCCTCGACAACTTCGCTCAACACATCTCCAATATGTTGCTGTGTTTCCAACTTTGTTGATTTTGTACCTATAGCCTTGGTGCAATATTTGATCTGTAGCCTTTTGTGATAAAACAAAATCTGCCCTCTCCAAACCAGCCATAACTTATGATACAGTTGAAAGCAATAACGAAATCAAAATCAAAGTATTTTATTTAATGGTAGCACAGCTTGCATTCTGATTAAACTGGAGGCTTCCATCTTCTCTAGCCCCAAGCCAGAAACACAGATGTATCCTTATAATATAAAGCTAGCTTACTACATACATGAACATGTAAGCTGACTAAACTTGTTGGGAGAGTCCATTTGAGAGTAGGTAAGCAGCGACCCTTTGTTGTTTTAAGTAATAGGATTAGAGTAGTCATTTTGGGAGTAGTATTTTTGGGAGTAGTCCAACTGGGATGTAACCGATGAGTCGATATTTTTGGTTTCTGTATCTCGATATGATTTGTATTGATTGATATATATGAGTTAACATGGTGTCTCATAGGCCTTGTGGGCCGGGTGCTATCTTTTTATATGAAATGTTTTACATCATGTGAAATATTGTTTTACTATGCCATATGTGAAAGGAATGTAAGTTCGTGACACCGAAATAAACTATTTTTCTTCTTCTTTCTTTCTTCTCTGTATAATTTGAGCTCGAAAGACGATTTCTGACATTACTCATTGTTTTGAGATGAATTAAGGGTTGTAGGTTTAAGGGAGTTTCCGGCTTGGAGTTGTTTTCTAATACACAACGACTGAGTAGTTAATTCCGTAGACAGTGGACATGAACCAAAACAGTAGACATTAATAATGACTTTTCATTTTTTTTTTTTTTTTTTAAAAAACGAATTAAATGTAATTATGCAAAAGAATATGAAAGATGTACATTATACTGTCAATCAACGCATCTCTGCTTTACTTTGCTAACCTATGTCTCTCTATGAAATAATCATTTTTGTAGACTAATGAATTCTCCAGGTGAAAAATGTAGCAAGATAGAAATAAAGTAATCATTAGAAATACGTTAGTGTCCTCGCTCAAGAGGCAACTACTATTATCTTTTGAACATTACTAAATTAGACGGCTCAAAGTAGCAATTAGAGAATGTATTCTGCCGTCTGCCGAACCTAATATCCTAACATTCGTGACAAGGTACCTTGCAGAACAAGTCCCTTTCCATCATCCGTACATCTTGGATAAGTATGTATATCCATTGAGGAGAGAGAGCCAGGTGAAAGCATTGAGTTTACCTGGAACCTCCCTTTACACACACGACTGACCAGCTACTTATTTACCTGAGCTAGGTAAATTTGCCAGGTATATCCGGTATTGCACCAGGTGCTACGTTCAATAGTACCTGTTATTTGAGTGAACACGTTCAAGACAGGCTACGGTTCGCCTTTCGCAACAAGTCTCACTAACAAGACGATTTAAAGGAGGTGTTCAAAATACCTTTGCAATCACCTGTACAAGATGATTGGAATAATCCTATCAATATTTCTTCTACCTGGTAAGTATATGTTGTTTTTAAGTTGTTGATCTTTCAAATGATTGTTACTGCTATTTAGTTTGCAAGAAAAAAGACAGATAGAACATTTTTGTAGATAACTACTATGAGAAAAAAACGCAATAATTTCTACTCGGTTTTTTTATCGTTAATAAATTTGTTGTAAATTAATGATGTCAATAAAAAAATTTAAGTTATCTTGGTGAGAGTAACACAGTCACCTTGAGCAATCACTTTAAAACGGATTAATTTAAATGATGACGCTTAAATTGGATATTATTTTCATATTTTCATCTATATAATATATATTGGACAACTTTGAAACACCATAAAGTAACCTGATGCCTCACAAAATGATGGGACAAATTTAACATTTAAATGTATGTCGGTCTTAAACGATTTTCGTTTTCGTAAAGTCGTCGATCCATTCTCTCCTATCAGTTTTATAGTAAAGAGTCACCGCGCTTTTGGACACAGGTTATTTCTCAACAGTCATTTCATATATAAGTTTAAATCTAAGACGTTAAGAGAAATTAATTTTTCAAAGTTTTCGATATTTTCCAACAACTGAAACGTTTTCATTTACTCGATAAAATGGGAATTCATTTAGACATTGGACTGTTTGGAATTTCAGATCATTTGTTTTGGGGTTTTTTTTAATCCATACTGTCCCAATTGTCTTAATAAAAATGATAGGATGGGCGATATCAATCTGATTAAAATAAGATCTAAATTGCTCTACTATAATCTACGTAACGTAGAGAAGCAATATTGGAATATATTTTAATGAGATTTGGGCGAAATCAAACCATCTTATGAATTATAAAAGTTTTCCCCTTATCTTTATTGTCTTCTTCGTATTTGAACTTACGCGTTTTGGGTTTCAAATATAGCATTTATTTTGTTAATGGTGCAAACTTTGTCAATTTTGTCAATTTTTGGTTTCTTCCAGGTGTGGTTGAGGCGCAGACAGGTTGCGACACTGAGGCCCTGATTAGATGTATAAATAACTTTACTGACTCGATCTTCACTTATGGCGACATCCCCAACCCAGCAAGACTCACTGCCTCACAGCAAGATGGTTTGTGCAGGTAAGAGAAAATGGCAAAATAAATATGGCTCGTTTTTACCATATTATTTCAAGTTACGATTTCTGATTGTTCCATGTTGGATGTGATAACGCCCGACATCCATTGTATTTCTCAATGAAATTAATTTTCAAAAAGGAAATATTACCAATAGGAGTCTTACCAGTGTATTATCTTTGTAACATTTCACCCTACAAATTGTAGATACACCCTTCAAACTTTACTCAGAGAATAATTAAGTCAATTTTTCTCTTTTAACATTTGTTACAAGCCAGTCATATTTTGAATATGTGACGGGGATAGGCTTCATATCCAGTTCTGTCTTGTAAGGGACACGTGCCCGTCGCACAGATGAAGGAACTCTAGACCACTCAACGGTTACTGAAGCAAATCGAATGATCCCTCACTTGATTGCATAGCTTATATAACCTTTTTTGCAACAGTTAAGGATTCTTTAGTTATAGTCCGGACTTTTCTCTACCTGTGAGAGAAGTTATGTGGGACGAAACTGTTTGTATAGTCTTATTAGGAAGAGAGCAGGCCTTGATAATTGTACTCATGTATGGCGTCATGATGAAAACTGTACTCGAGCTTTATAAAAAAACAATTTTCATAACGGCGTGACGTTTCTGTAACATCTTGTTCCGAAATAAAAAAAATTAATGGCCAACATGTAAGTAAATTGCACTAAAAGAAAATTAAATTTAACACAATTTAATTGAATGAACTGGACAACAAAAAGTAAACCTTTAAACAAAGACTACTGGCTCCTTCTTCATTTCGGCTTCAAAACAGTTTGAAGGGTACAATTTAAACTTGTATAAATGCCGGAGCTGACATTCATACTACAATTAAAATTAAACTTTCAAACCGTTGTAAGCCAGTGAAGAAATCTATATCTTATAAATTCAATCTTTTAACTTTAATGGAAGTTTTCATTTCCTAATCCAAAATAAAAATTTCCTTTATATGCAAACCCAAATTACAGCAAATCACTTTTTTTACCTCCATATAACGTGTTATTAGTCATATAACTGCTACTGCACTCGTGTTAAATAATTAATAAAAACCAGTTCACGGAAATGATTTCGAAAAGTATTTATTCAATGTTCTATGTACATTCAAACACAGGGGCGTGTATCGCTTAGAAATAGCTTTAGAAAGACATATATAGCCATAGACCCTACCCTACTACTATCCTTTTATATAGTAGTAGGGCAGGGTCTATATGAATATATGTCTTTCTAAAGCTATTATTAAGCGATACACGCCCCTGTGCAATCAAATAGATATTCTAAAAGGAGCATGATATGGTGGTTTTATCACTGTGCAGTACTACATTAATAAAGTAAATCTTATGTTAACTGGGCCTTGTCTCGTCCAATCAGAAGGCAGTATTTTGTGTTAACGCCATATTACTATATAACGCCATATACTTTGTAAACTGCAATTAGAGGGTTATTGGAATATATACCGGTCACGTTTAGTCCAATCAGACTATGTATTTAGCTTAAATTTCGAAGTCTGAATTTTGAAGCTGTAAGATTTGCCCACATGCATATAATATTGATTAACATTCAGCAGTTTTAAAGTATGTTTTGAACGTAATTGACAAAACTGCCTTGTCAGTATAATGTGTACCAGCGGCAGGCATGGAGAGTGTAATGTGTTGAAATGTGTTACCAATTTTCGAAATGATAAATATCATGTGCACAGTAATCCATGATGATACATTCAGTATGAAATGACTGCTCGATAATAACTTCATTTTGTGATGAACGAAGTGATCTGATGAACAGAGTTACCTGTATATTGTATCAAGGAAGCTAAATGTATTTACAATGCTAAAATTAACTGAACACCAACAGAAGTATTACACCTCTTTAAATTGATCTTCATAAAAAAAAAACTTATGTGCTCAGGGAAACTTGGTTTGTAGTGTTTTAACATCCCTTAGGTTTTAATCTTTTGTGTTAAAATAGCAGACTTCCGAAATCTTTGATAGTTTTGTAATCGCCATACATGTATGTTTTTAATTTAAAATCTGGCTCACTTTCTTACCCTTTTTCCAATTTTTTCTTGCCATTTTTCTGTGATCAAAATTTGGACAATTGGCCCGTGTAAATATAGCGACTCCATAATAATCAGTAATCCTGAAGACGTTTACTTTATCAGAAAATACTTAACTTATAACAATCTGAGTTCCTCTTACGACATGATATTGTTTGAGATACATGTATCGTCGAATTAGATGAAACTATCATCTAATTAATTAGCACTTTTGTAAAGTTTTCTTACTGTTGGCAGCAATGTGCGTCCATAGATATGATATTTAACTTTAAAGGTGTAACTTTTTGGTGTTCAGTTTACATATTGAACTTACAAAAATAACAGTTATTAAATCTTGCCAATTGACACGACTGAATAAAGACTTTATTGAAATGGGCGGTTCGTGCATCACACTAACGTCAAAAATATTTCGCAATGACATTCAATAGTCAAAAGTGTTTCCCAATGAAACATGAGTCAGCATTTCTTCGTGACTCATCAATTCAAAATTATATTTACACGAACTTTTGATATTTTCACGCATAAGCCTCTGAAGCAATAGATTTTAAAAGGGTATATACGTATATTTTCTCGAAGCGTCAGAACCTAAGCCCTGGGGAAAAGTCATACATTTTTCAA
Organism: Phorcus lineatus; assembly: GCA_921293015.1. NCBI lineage: Eukaryota > Metazoa > Mollusca > Gastropoda > Trochida > Trochidae > Phorcus > Phorcus lineatus. The sequence goes on from OV121085.1 coordinate 37,892,835, forward strand.
ACCTTTTAAAGTGCAATATGTATAAAAGCAGTGTGTTCACAGTGATTGGACAATACATTAAGAATTGTCTAATCTAATGGGGAAAAAAAGAGAATTGTCTAATCATATCCACACAAAAAAAATTACTCACTTACATGAAGGTAAAAAATGAATGTAATTTTGAAATGGCCTGAATTCAAATATTCCATAAAGCGTTGGCAACAAGGGGTTTCCTGTACAAGATGTTTTTGTCAGGTGGAATATTTTACATCTACTATTTGAATGTGACCATGTTACTAAATTAAGGAATGATTTGGCAGTATGACTCATTACAGTTACCTAGGGGAAAACATTTTCACAATGAAAAACATCATTCTGGGGCAAACAATGAATATTTCAGTACTGTTGCTTTCTTGACTAACATATAAAATTCAAGAAAAACAAAAATGTTTATATTTTTGCCATTCAGGAGAACAATGTAATAAAAACTAATAAGACAATTGCTTTGTGAAACTGCAACTTTACAAAAGTTTAAGAATTTTGGTTAACATTTCACAACAATTTTAAGCGATGATTAAAATGTTTGAACTGAAAAGGGAACATGTATATTGCGGTCATATATAAAGGGTATTTTCATTACTATATGTCATGTGAAATAAAAGTAAAATTATCGTTATTCCCCACAATATAACTTCTAGTATGCTTTTCAAAAATGATTTTGACATGTTCAAATAACGTGTCAAATGCTGGGCTGAGCTACAACAATGACAACTTTTCGAAATTCCAGTGAAAAAGTTAAAGCAATTTGAATATTCTTTAATTCTCTTTCACTTGCTGACCAATTGCCTCAATCGGAAGGTGGATCTTCTTGCTTTGAATGTTCATGTTCTGTGAACTTTTCAATTCAACAATTCATTTTCCATCTCAAATAGGCCTGAATTTTCAATGATAAAATGTCCTACGTTAAACAAACAATATGTGACAAACAGGTGAATATAATTGTTATGATTTATTTATTAATAAATAAAGACTTTGATGTAACAATATCACACTAATTAAAGATTCAACATCAAACGAGTCACAAGTGATAAGGTAATTAAATATATAGTAACCAAAACACAGTATTTGAACGTGAACACGATGGAGTCTTGAAAGCAGCTACTAGATGAATTGGCCTGATATCGTAAAAAGATTCACAAAGTCAAATGTAAGACCCTTCTCGCCACTTCGATGGGTCACTTAATTCCACCATACCTCTCCCATGAGCTGTCCACCGACCAGGCTACACGCACTCTTCGTTCTTCAAATCAAAAACTGTTAAAAATTCCAAAAAATATATTTACCTCGGACATTTGAACTATATAAATGCCATTCATTATTTTTATAATTATTATTAACCTGGGTGAGCTACGGTTCCTCAGCCAGCCCTTATATAGGTTGATATATTTCTAGACTCTTCTATTTATTCCTCAGTAAAGGCCTGTCTGGCATCGAAGAAAACGATGGAATGTTCTACTCAACTACCGTAAATCCTTAATTACACGCTTTCCTTGAATAGACGTTTTAGCACAAAGATTTCTTAAAAAAGACGCCTTTCTTATCTAAACGCATGGTATAGTTAATTTAAATTCTGCAGTCGCATGCTCTCTTAACTTTAACGAAAGATGTATTACAAAAGAAATGCCTACCTGATATAGACCTCTATGGTGTGCAGTTTTAAAGTAGAAGCCCGGATTTGAATTAAGTAGTTACGGTTGTTTACATAATCAAAACTAGCGCGTAACTCAAACAATCCAACAGTGTTATACAATGTTTAGATTATGAAAAGCTTCATACACATAACACAGGGACTACATATCAAATGTATTCTGTTTCCAAGGACGAAGTATAGGTTCGAATCCTGCATCGGCAACCTTCCTGGCTGTGGACGGACGGATGTCGTGAGGCGAACACTCGAACAGGTCTACAATGCTCAAAAGATAGACCTGCAGGCGCTTTGTACGTTTACATTGAATTTCCTCGTGTATAAGTCTCATCAAAATCGACCGTGTACCGAGAAATACAAGTTTTAATAACTCTACAGGGATTCGAAATTTTTCAATAAGGGTTTTCCCGGTGAATTTATTTTTTCAACTTTTATTCCTCAGAGGACGGTCAATTTTAATCAGACTGGTGTACAAACTTAATTTGTTTTTTTTCAGAAATGAAACCATTTTTAGGTTTATATGGGTAATTTTACTGGGGATGTTTTGTGGAAACGAAAGTCATAATTCGTATAATAACACAATTCGAAACATGTTGTAAGTTTATTTTTTCAGTATCTTTTGATAATACACGTATATAATACCAAACCTAAATTTATGTCAGAATCGTTTTGAAATATCTATACGACCCTTGTTTTATTTTTATACATGAAGAGAGACAGTTGTGTATGCGTTGTTTTAACATGTTTGTTTGAAAGGGGAGAGGGCATTTTGTGGAAACTAAATTCAATAGCATTACAAACAAAGATTTTCAATGGAAGCGACCCTTTCAAAGCCGTATCAGTGTTTTAAATACTTTTACTTTCAGGTGGCGAGGGAAGAACAACCCCAAAGAGTAAGTATACATGATTACTATATTTAACATTAAAAGGCTAAGCGACGGCCGTTTTTTCAGTAGCGTTTTGCTTTCAGGGAAATGAAGGAATTTTACGAATAGGAACATAGATACTGTCACGGTGTAACGAAATCTAAACACAGACGAGACCCGTTTATCCGGCAGAAAGATAAAACAATGTAAAAGTCAAGCCAATAAAAGTAAGAGAGAAGCAATGAGGGAATAAAGTGATTTATTTGTAGTCTAAACAAGACGATAACTGGCTTTGACAACTGGCTACCCGTAAACAACTCAACAGGAGTTAACAACTAATTAGGAAAGTCAACGACCCGTGAATAAACAAATAGACAGCATAGACTAGGGTATCACAGTAGCATCTCTAATACCCAGACCTTGAAACAAAAGGACAAGCTAATGGCCGTCTTAATGAGATAGCATCAATCAGACAAATCAACACTGACGAGGCATAACATGGAACCAATGGGACGGGACTAAATAGGGATGAATAAACAACAAGTACACAGTACTTCAGACAATCCCTAATTACTACTTGAATGAGTATAAGGCTACCAGTTAGGTATAGTAGAACTTATAAAATAATGGGAGGGAAGCTAAGGTTAAAACTGTAGGTCTTTAAAGGAAGTGATCACATACTCCAAAATGTACAGAGATATAAAGGAATATTAACCTCACCAAACCAACATCCGACTCCCAAGGGTTCTGTCCATCCGTCCCCATACGTGACCGCTCCCAGCCAAGATCAGTTCAAAACAAACGTAAGTCGGTCGCCCCACCTTTTATAGGGGGAGTCCCGACGTCGGAGAGAACACCCTATAGCACCATGGGAAGATTGTAGTTTAACTTTAAGATAACACGAAGTTGTGTTTCTTTACTAAACTAAGTAGATATAAATATATATGACATAAGCATTTGCATTTAAATCCTACATGTAAAAAGGCTGGTAAATGGGGCATGAAAATGACATTGAAACACATAAAAATAGCCACAGTTGGTGAATAAAGACATGAATAATGAAAATTGATTCATGGATAGAAAGTACATAACATGTGTAATGTTCTTTCAATATATACAATAGTTAATGACATTTTTTAAAAATACATTAGACGAGCGGTGGGAAAAAGGACACGCTCGAACCGCGTGACAATACCACTGGCAAGAAACCATTTAAGTAAAACATATAGAGCTCTAGAACGTACGTTAAACTACTCTAATCCTCTTCTTATTCATTACGAACTTTTTAATAGTGTTGACACTTAAATGGCTGCATGAATTTTTGTCAAAATTATCTGAGTAGTTAACGTATACCAAATAATAGCACATTTACTTTCTTAAATTGTCTACATTAGTGATATTTCATTTTAGTTATCTTAATCAGATATCAATTCATATTATTTCCATGATTGATATGTCTGGTCTTTTTATCCTCTATATTTCTCTCAACATCCCATTTTGAACACGTTCCCAAGTGTATCAACAAATGCTAGCTGAAGCGAACGCTTGTTATCCTTGGGTCAATCATCGTAGTCATTTTCAATGGGTTAAATACAATGAGAGTAGAGGAGAAGCGTGTATAAAATATCTAAGACATGTTCAGTGATCAAAGGGAGACAACTCTGTAAATCACACGGCCTCTCTTTCGTATGATTAATTTTCACTTTTGAAATTTGACGACTTTTAGTCAAGTGATTATTTATATCGCATAATAAAAGATGATCATCAATCATAAACATTCAGCACACAAGGTCCAAGGACATCTTTTTCTATTTATCTAAACAAATAAAAACATTATAAAATATTATACATACATATATATGTGTGTGTGTAACATAATTTGCTTATTTTTTTAAAATCTTATATTTCAAAAATATGCGATCTGTTTCACTGATGTTAATCATTATTTCTCTATCATTTCACTATGATCAATTCTCTCAGTGATGACGTCAACGTACCAACCATGGAGAACCACAAATAAACCGTGGGGGACCACACATAAACCATGGGGGACGACACACAGACACGGACAGGGATGCACCACCGTAGCAATTGAACAATGCATGCAGAATCTCCGTTGGAGTTTCGACCCGAACGAAATCGACACAAAAAGAATTTGTCCGTGAGTATATATATTCATCCTTCTACATCAACGTATCTGAATCTAGGAAGACCTTACAATGCCCTGATATGTATCACAGCTGATATTAGGAATGTCAGGGTTTAATCTAAACTTTTCGAATTTTCCTTTATACTTATACCGTCTAATGGCGGAAAGCTCCAAGTATTCAAAGCCTCTTACCCATGTTCAGATCTTTCATCTCATCTCATGATAAGAATGATCTTAACTCATCTAACGGTCCCTTATTTTTCCGCTTGAAAAGCCTCCTTATTCCTAATCCCTGTTACGATCCCTAATCACAGCCTCTTGCAATGATTCCTCAATCAATCAATCAATCAATCCTTTATTCAGTGTGGAGGCCTTCAGTCAATATACATGAGTTCATGCATTTCGGCATTTCAAATAAGAATATACGCGCCCGGTTTGACGATCAGATTTACAGACAGCTCAAAGCATCTATTACAGTATATCACAAAACGATGTTCAAATCCATTATCTAATATCATGACAAGTCCTATCCTCTACCCATGTTCCAATCATGTAGTGGCCCTCTGAAACGACACCTTATTCTTATCTATGTTGCGATCCTTCATATAAACCCCTTGACATAAGACGATACCTCTACTCAATGTACTTATCCAAAAGATACTAGTAGCTTGTTACGATCCTTTCCAATTACCCCTTCAAACGAACCCTTATTCTAACCCCAATTTTTGATCCTTTATGATAACCCCTTGAATCGACCCGTATGTAACCACATGTTACGATACTTTCTAATAACCACTTTAATCTACCCCGTATATTATCTCATGTTACGATCCTTTATAATAACCACTTTAATCTACCCCGTATCTTACTTCATGTTACGATCCTTTATAATAACCACTTTAATCTACCCCGTGTCTTACCTCATGTTACAATCCTTTATAATAACCACTTTAATCTACCCCGTATCTTACTTCATGTTACGATCCTTTATAATAACCACTTTAATCTACCCCGTGTCTTACCTCACGTTACAATCCTTTATAATAACCACTTTAATCTACCCCGTGTCTTACTTCATGTTACGATCCTTTATAATAACCACTTTAATCTACCCCGTATCTTACCTCATGTTACGATCCTTTATAATAACCACTTTAATCTACCCCGTATCTTACTTCATGTTACGATCCTTTATAATAACCACTTTAATCTACCCCGTGTCTTACTTCATGTTACGATCCTTTATAATAACCACTTTAATCTACCCCGTGTCTTACCTCATGTTACAATCCTTTATAATAACCACTTTAATCTACCCCGTGTCTTACCTCATGTTACGATCCTTTATAATAACCACTTTAATCTACCCCGTATCTTACTTCATGTTACGATCCTTTATAATAACCACTTTAATCTACCCCGTGTCTTACCTCACGTTACAATCCTTTATAATAACCACTTTAATCTACCCCGTGTCTTACTTCATGTTACGATCCTTTATAATAACCACTTTAATCTACCCCGTATCTTACCTCATGTTACAATCCTTTATAATAACCACTTTAATCTACCCCGTATCTTACCTCATGTTACGATACTTTATAATAATCAGTTAATTATTACGACGCCTTATTCTGAATATTCATTGCTACGATCCATTATCAAAATCTCTTGAAATGACCCCGTATCCTTGCCCAATTTTACCACATAACCCACTTGAATACACCCCTTATTCTTATCCCATTTTACTGTCTATTGTAATAACCCATTGAAACTGACTCCGGACTTTTACCCGGTATTGCGACCCTATTCTCAGACTAGCAGTAGAGGCTGTTGGTTGCCTCAACAGACTGATATCCTGTGTGGAATCTCACAACATGGAATATAACAATGCAGTTGGATGGATTGATCAGTTTGACCTGATACGTTTGTGTGAGTGTTTTTTTTCCTTTTTCGTGTTTATATACTTGAAAAAAAAATAACTATTATATATTTACACTTCATTATCAATACATGTATTTCATCAAGGGAAGAACAACGAATCTTTTAAAGAGCCACTCCATGATTTTCATAACATATTATTTACCTTTGATACGAACCTAAATGTCATATGTGGTGATATAAAATCCAAACATCTTAACTTTTAATGTCCAAAAGACATATATATGACAAATACTGGTTCTCCATGAAAATCTAAAAAAAGCCTTATAAATGCACAGAGCTGTAGATGTCCAATATACATGGATACTAGTTATATACCCTAACAAACACTATCAATTCTTTACTGCCCTCCTGGCTGTTTTAGATAAGTCTCCAAAATTAGTTTAACTATTTGACGCGCGCCACTGTCTGGTTTTCGATCATAATTGCGACTTTCTACCTTCATATTGTCACTATAAAAAGCCAACAAGCTTTAAAATGTGTGTTTTGGTAACAGTCGATACTTCGCGATCACATGACAATATTGATTAAGTTTGGCATATATGACTCCAACAACTAACGGAGTGGCTCTTTAAGGATAAACGAGTTCTTTATACTGTATAAGCGACGTATTTATAAAGTTTTAGGACAACAACCTTGGAATCTATCTCCAAACGTCGCCTAAGTAGAAAAGAAAACTATTTTGGCCAAGAAAATGATCACAATTCTTTGCATCACTATTACATCTACAATGTCATTCAAAGATGCCATTTCATTGCGTGGTAAATAAAGAACGGAGCATTCTATCTTAATTTCAAAATTGTCATACATCCTTTTAAATTCTCCTAAAGAATGTTTATCTTGAATAACAAGTGGAATATAAATACGTTTAAACAAAAAAATTCTTTAGCCACTTGTCGTATAATCCAATAACAATCATTGAGTGTCGAAACATTTGCCACCAGAACACTCAAGGTTATGATTCAATTAACCACCCATAATTATAATTCATTATCATTTTAAGAATATACTCCTTTGGTTATTTGATTTGTGTGATGTCATAGCTTTGTGACGTCATTGTGTAATTGTCATCTTTGCATTATCATATCAAACCACGCCTTGTAATTTGACGTCCAGTGTGGTGGTGTCGTTGTATTGTGTGGGCATCATCTGATTGACGTTCTATAGCATCGTCATGTTATCTGGTTTTGGACTTGATGATATTTTATCTGAACTTCATTTTGTGAAAGCATTGTGATGTCGTGAAGTTCAGATGTCTGTTACATTTCTATCTAAAGAACATCGCATATATGCGATATTGCGTGTAATCATCAAAAACTGTTAATATTCCTACTTTGAGGTCAAACTATCTAAATTGCAGGTACCGCAAAAATCAAACGGCCACTTGTTTTTGTATTCTCTGTTAATCAACAGAAGTTTTAACCGAGAACAAAACTGAAAACGTTATGACGTCACAAAGTAGACGCATAAATTAATGATGCTTTGATCCCATAATCTTGCTGATGTCAAAATGCATTGACCTCCCTGCTCAAGAAGCGTAATGCCATTCATCTCAAAATAAAAATAAAGCGGAAATACAGATTTGATTCCATCTTTGCCCATACGATAAAATTTGTCTATTCTTGTTTCAGGTGACATTATTGTCTTTCCGGTTAGCAAAGGTGCCGCCATTGACAGTTTTCCCGTGCTGGTCATTGTTGGGCTGCTGGGCGCAGTTACATCGCTTTTCTGAAGCACCAAAGTACTGAAATAACGTTAAACATGTTGTAAATCATAATCAACAGGACAAAAATTGTTAGGGATATGTGAAAATTCTAAAATTATTTATTATGGCATTACTTCACGTTGATCACCTGATGAAATATTTGGCGTTAAATTGGCAATATCCCTAGCTTATTTTCAGTCTTTTATATAAAGATATGAAAGTATATTTAGTATGTTCAAGTAATTTAATTCAAGGTGATACCACTTGTAAATCTGTTTTTCTACTTCACACGAATTGTCTGAGAAAAGGAAATCTGTTAAAAATTAAATAAAGAAACTTTGACAAACTTTCCTCAGCCATCTTTATGTAAAAAGCAATAAGTATAATGCGAACGGACGTTCTTAACGTCAATATGGTTTGGAAACTGAATTCTATAAGGTGTCCCAAGCTAATATAACCTCATCAATAGAGTACAGCAGCGCAATTCCGGAGACAGCATATTTTTGCATTACGTTAATATGAATTCTGTAGAATGGCATTTTGCAGTCTAAATATGATGACATATATTTATTAATAGAATATTTGAAAATGTATAATCAGCAATGCCTTGTCATGTCATAGCACAGATATCCACACTCTTAATGCCGAAGATTTGCTTCATTTCTTGATTAATCTTGTTTTATCTTAAATGCATGGCTATGCACGTTACTCTGTCAAATTATATAAAGCAACTACAAACTAACCGTCGGTAACTAACACACACACACACACACACACACACAAATATATATATATATATATATATAACCATGGGCAGCCAGCTGTTTCGGACTTTAGGACCTCATCAGCATGGTGCGCGTGGAACATGGTTGGACTCTCAGCAATGCAACGTCATCAACGTAGCAAAGATATATATAAACATATTGTCCCCTTGAATTTAATAAATTCAACATCTGATAACCCAATACAGCCTTCTGTAAAGCAATGTAACCGTGAATAAACATTATCGATTGTTGCGATACAATTGTCAAAAGACCTATAAATCAAATGCTATTGATATCGCCATACAATCAACAGAAATCAGGTTTCATTCTAGCTATTTGCATGCAAGCTTTTTGTCAAAGATGTATTGATCATGGGAGAACAAAAACCGTATCAGCCATCATGACTATTTTGACATAATGTAAGGGTAAATCTCGCATTACTAAAACAAAAATAATGATGACATTTGCATTTTTGTAGAATATCGACAACCTTATTTACATTAAATTATATGACCATTCAGCAAAGCTTTTCCAACTTGAATGGCTTCATTTCTTGATGTTTTTCTATCGAGCATCTGTGTGCTCTTCTTAATCAAATTTTGAAAACATTGACCAAACTAAATGTATCGTTCAGCAATATGTCCTAAACTGACTTAATTAATCATTCGTAATGACATATAGGCATAAAGCAAGAATGTGTATATACGCGTTGGATAAATAGAAACATTCCCTCGAGTACTCCCAAATGATAGCCTGTAGGAATTTTCATTCAATGATTTCTCCTTTCAAATTTATACTGTTATCAAACGAATTGCGAAGATGAAAGCTACAACAAAACTAGAGGAAGAGAGAGAGAATAATTAGTATAGAGAAAACAAACTAGAAAAGGAACAAGACAAAGTTTTTTAAAATAAGTTACATTGTTATATTTGGGATCATACTATCTGCAATAGTAATTTTGTTTATATATTTTTTGGGTCGAAGGCCTTAAGGTATTCGAACCCACACCCTGGACCACGAAACACCGCCAGCATTGCCTTTACTCTTATATATTACCTTGATAAAAATCAAAGACAGAGAGATAGGGACGGAATTAAGAAATGGGGAAGACATAAACGTTTAAGGGGAATAAAGAAAGACAATGATATACATAGAAACATGCAGTATAGGAAGGTAGGTAAAGAGAGTAAGAAACACAATAACAGGCATAAATAAGATCATTCTGCAATAACTGTTCTGACAGATCACGGATATATCATAGCTGTAAATTATAGAATTAAAGAATAAGCTATTATAACGTCACTATGTCTCCTAATGATTTCCATACACAATATGTGTATCTCCTCAACAACTTACAGAGAAGGAACCGAGGAGAAGCACATGCTACATGCATTAACATAGATAGAGTCGGGACAAACACGTCTCCTTGAGTACACCCAACTAGAACACCCCCACCCGCTATATACTACAGTATGTGACAGGCTAGCTATACGACCGAAGGATACGGTCTACTAATGGCAAAACAAGTCTAGTCTGTATGTACGACATATATGCACATAGACGTGAGGTCACGCCTCGTTGAACACAGTTCACTTCCTCCTTCTGTCCCTTGTTGAAATCATTCAATCAGATCCAGTGTGAAACTATCACGTGGTGGGGTGTGTATCCGGGTGGATATTAGGGTGGAACTCTAAACTCCGATCTGTGGATCACTGTGAGATACCATGGCTGATCTACGGGTGTTGTTTGTGTTGGGTTGGTCACTTGCTACTGTCGTCTTACTCAATACAGGTAAACAGTTTTCATAGTTCAGTACACTGGTTGTTAACTTAAATAATATATACAAACCGACGTATGTGGACCTGATAAGATAGGATTTCGTGTTTGTGTCCGTTTATCCACATCCACATACGCAATCATCATAGGTTTTTTACTTAATTTAATTTGAATCCAGCATTTATCTTTGTTGTATTGTGTACGCAGGTAACTAAACTCGATACTATATTATATTCCGTACAGTAGGTTGGTTGATCCCTTATATTACTATGTACGCATGACACATATTTTTTAAAGTTGGAAACCATGGTTTAAGTGTCCATTGATTTGTGTTTAGTATTGTGGTGATATGTTCATGTTAGGTGTCATATTGTTCCAAACATGTAAAGACTACCAAACACTCAGATTGTATGCCAATGTGCAAAGAGTTATATTTAAATATGTCAACCTGTCTCACTTTTACTTCTATTCATGCACCGGGTTTGATTGAAAAATTTACATCGAGTAACCATTGTAGATATACTTTTCCTTTTTGCTAGTCATAAAGCCCATGTGCAGTAAAAACCATTAAAAATCGCACACAGCAAATAATTCAATGGATGATAGAGTTTTGCATTTGCAAAGCATTTTGTGTACCATTTTTAATCTCAGAAAGAATTTCCTTTTATCAGTTGACACGTAACACCAAAAATCGCCAATAAAACCACGTATGAATACCTACCTGCTTGAGCACGTGTAAACGCTTGTTGTGTCTCGAGAAAAGTACTATTGTGGTATATTCTTAGATTGGTCGGATTCCGTTGACATACACAAGTATAGGAATGTTTAATATCATGAAATGCTGGAATAAGTTATTGGTAAGGGGTTGGTGTGAATGTGTTAATGATACTGTTGGTAATTGTGGGTATAGCAGGTTAGGTATCGGGTTTTTAAACTCATGATACTCGCAGGTATTTCATCAAGCTTCTTGTCTATCATATTACACAATGTATCTTTGAAAATACTCATCAGTTCGCTAAAGGTCAATGTTTATGCCGCCTCAATTGAGATATCATAAAAACACTTTTACGATCTTTCCTCTGCAAATATCTACCCTTTCTTTGCAAAATATGAATTAAAAAACAAAAATTCTAATATCACCTAATGTTAGATACAGACAGTTACAATACGATAAATAATATTGAACGATTTTACAAGTTTTGTCTTAAAGACATTAAGGATCATTCTCGATACATATTAGATCAATATTCAAGAATTAACGTTCATGAGATATAAAGGATATCAATAAGTAAACTTTACTAAAAATTAATTTTTATTAATAAACATTATTTAAACTTTAATAGCTATATTCATACACCTTATCGAAACATTTAATATGCTGTATTTATGAATCTTTTATAAACATTTGATATGTTGTATTCATATTCCTTATCAAAACACATTAACACATATTCATAAAATTTATAAACAACAATTAATGTGACAAATACAATACAGAGAAAAACTAAATCCTGCGTTGAACATTTAATAAATGTATTGAAAATAGGGTTAAAACATTTTACAAGTTCAATATAGTTCACCACACTCAATGTAAGTAATAGATTAATATTATGATGTCAAAGGATGTATATGAAATGTCTACATTGGTTCATCACTTAACTGCAGTGTTTTCGTTAACTACTGATCTCAGTCAATCTTCACAACTGCATTCTGTGAATGAAATAACGCAATATATAAATGATAGATTAATGATAATTAACTAATTTGACGAGATTAAGGTCAACATTTTGTATTAGGTCATACAGTACTAACTGTCATTCATTCATTAATTATTCATTCATTCATTCATACTAACATTTGAATACCGCCAATATCCAGCTATGCTGCAAAAGGACGCTTTATAGAACTATAAATCCACATGTATTTAGATTGCTATAATCATTCGGTATAATGGTTATGCCAATGTCGGGCTGTGTCCTGTATCGTGAAACCGCCTCAGATCATCTCATATTCAGAACCTTTAGACCTTCTCATACCTATTACCGTCAAAGTATTTATTTTAATAACTTCCACCCGAATACGTGTAGGTTTCCAAACAACTTCACACTTCGAACCATACGAGTTATGCGCAGAACGTGACTTTGATATGGATTCATTATTTGTTATGCTGACTTTTCATCACAGCCCCACTTTAGAGATAGTACCTGTTCAAAGTTTGACAGGTAGAAATCAACATAGCGTTTCCCTTACCTGAAGCTCAAGTGTTACAAATGAAAACATTTATTTTTTAAAACAATTATCTGTTGGGTAAACTCCGAACCTTAATCTGGCACTACTTTTTATTACGATTCCTCCATACAACTTCCTTTGACTATATACACAATATTCATAACGCCCTTTTTACTAATACATCTACTTCTGTTTGTATTTGGTGAAGATATAGATGACACGATGTTGTATATAGGTAAATATTTACAAGCATGACATGCTATGATATAAATGGTCTTTATAAATGGGATTACCATATAACATAAAATAAAACATATCGATATATTTACATAATTTCCAATGTCTATATCCATGGGAACATGAACGTTTATGAAAGAATTTACTTTAATGAGCAGTGAAAATGTAACAAACCAAAACAGAATCTTACTATGACCATACCAATGTCTATAGGATAAATGCTGTCAATAGCATTTCTTAATTGTTTACTCCAGTTTTATTCGGCTGTATAACACAAGGCCTCTTGATCGTGACGTTAAGATTTATTGACAAATAAGGGACTTTGCAGCATCTCTTGGCAATATAGAAGTTGTAAATCCATATTTATATTTATTCATTATACCAATTCTTAAAATCGCACTCAAAGAAGTATGAGACTTATTAATAAAAAGTCGTTTGACACTCTTCGTATTTGAAGTGGCTGATATATCGACCATCAGCAATTTCTGCTTTAAATAACTCATTTCAAAGGATAAAAACAAGAAAGGTAAGGATTTCTTATATGTTTTGATAGAGTATTCACAAATCTACTGATAATAAACTATTAGACTGAGCAGGAATGCTTTGACTTACGGTACCAAAACATACCCCATTATCCGTTTTTTCTTAATCAAATAGGGAAAATGAAACCATACTTCAACAATGCATGAGTATTGTGTTTCAACAGGATTGTGTATAACTGTATATGCTTGACGCATACGCATAAACAGGAATGTCCTCTTGGTTCTCGGTTCCACAAAACAATACTCCAATATAAACGCCCCACCAACATTCACCATATTTCTATCTCACCGAAAAGAAAGGACAATATGTTTTAAAGTAACACAGAGGGTGTTTTAATTTTTTTATGTGGATTAGATATAACCAAAAATACCATACGTCCCAAGTTTAATTCATGTTACCTCACAAAACTTGCATCTTTTTCTTCAAAATGCTCAAAAAGGATATTTTCTGTTAAAAAATGATGATCTGAAAACGTCCATTTAAATCTTCCATCGTCCATTTAAGAAGACGAAATTCTTATATGACCTAATAAATGCTACGAATCTATATCTGTCTTTGTGTCTGCTGTAAATAAGAGTTCATAAAATACGCTTGAGTCATTAACCTGTGACATTGTCCGGTTTTCGAGCACAAAAAAAACTATTGTTACCCGTTTGTTGTAACTTAACTGAACTGATAAACAATCAGATAGTGTCTTTCAAAATAACCAATACTTATCGATAGGTCAACGTCATTTATAAATTTTGAAATATTTGACTCCAACAACATACTCTGTGTCACTTTAAACAATCTAGTATAGTTATTGCTCACTTGTCTCTTACGGGAAATTAGAGTATCGATAGATACTAACATTCCGGGGTAACAATCTATCCCACTATAACTATTATCTTGTTGATATGATAAAGCTCTATATCCAATAGAAACTGAAATATGTCACTATGCAGTTTGAACTTCCAAACTTGACCATGGCTTCATTTTACAGGAGGATTTTGCAATACCACACGTTTACTTGAAAAATGAATTATTATGGAACGTATACATATTCTAATTGAATGGAACATGCTGTAGAATAAGTCCAAAGCGTTTATACAAATATAATTATTGGGGAAGAAGTAGAACTTGCATCGCTTGTATTGACATTGAATGTCAATGTCTGTCTTGTACATTGCAACGTTTCTGGGTAAAACCTAGTGGCCATTCAGAATAATGTCTTTATCTTCAACACTGCTAGATTTAAACACCACTCTGCAATAACTAATTCCTCTCGAAGAATATCGAAACATACCAAAATGTAGTGAATTTTGATTAAAATTATGCAAAGCGCTCTTACTTGAATGACAAGTGACAGAAAAATCTAAATTTGAAATTCTGATTCTAAGCACATGTCAGCATTACGACTCATACGCAGAACAATTCTGAACAAGTCTGAAATGAATCATTTTACTAGAACTATGAAGGAGTTTTTTGTGTTAATATATATATATTCGTTACACATTGAATGGTAAACACGAGATTATGCGCAAATGAGCTAACTGAATACAGGTACAGGTTCGTTTTCTAGTGAATGCATACATTTGAAAACACACTCAATACACGACCAACTGAACTTACTGAAAAAACCCGAAATAAATACTAAATACTAGATAAATACACATTGATATCCTAGATATACAACTAAACTAATATGATATTCCTCAAAATACACACACATTTCACACTAAAATCATGATGAAAGCATACTGAATAAAACATTTGTACATCCCGAATGAGAAATTAAACTGACGTGTGTTATTTGAAACCTTAAAAGTAATGTTAGCTGTATCCTAGATATTCGTTAAAAAGAATTACTGCAATCTCAAGTGGTTTACAACAAACGGTCATTAAAGGGTGAAATTTCAGGTAGTAAAAAAATTAAGCAGGAGATCAAATGACTCTTTGAAAAGTCGGCATGTCACGATTTCTTCATCATCATTCTTTTTCAAAACTTATCATCTTTATTTTCTCAATTTTGATAATCCCTTTATGCTTTTTGGTTATTATCTTCTCCTGTGGCAACACTCATAGACTAATCATAAAGAACAAAGAAATCTTGAAAAAATAAAAGTTATGATATACACTAGTCGAAAGCACTTACAAACAAGGCGTGGACTCGAAGAGTGCAAGAAACACTCCGTGTTTTCCTTTACAGTTTGGTATCCTTTGATACGTCCCAAAATATCATATATGCCAAAAAACATATAACATATCTATACCCATATACAAAATATTTGAAATTTAGTTTAGAAAATCGAACAAAAGCGTTATATATGTGCAGAAGACGAAGTGACACTTGCAAGGTCTCCCATCTATGTTCGACTATTATAACTTATCAATCACTGTCTTCCAGTTTTCTTGTCTGCTTTAGATAAGATATTTTTTTAATTTGACAAACATCAGTGGTACATTATCCGGTTATCAAGTAAAAATTTTGAATAAAATTTTATGTTCTTATACATTGAACCAAAAGACATAAAACTGGTTATTCATATTAACAGTAATAGTCAGATCGTTTTGATAAGGCCACAATATTGATGACGTTAGGCATAATTTTCTCCACCGAAACAGGGAGTGTCACTTTAAACTTCTGGTATAAAATTCCGTCTCTACGTCATGTGGTTTGGGAACATGATCCCACGGTATACGCTCCCTCCTTTATGCTTTATTGACAATAGATGGGATCGAGGTGATGTTTCGTAACTTTGCATAACCAGTTTTGGGTGTTGTGTAATACAGAATACATCGAAAAGTTATTTATAAGTTCAAGGATAATTATTCAGTCATTTAGGGAAGATGAATGTACGACTGGTGGGTTATTATTAACATGTTGAGCGTTACGAACATGCAGTGTTTCTACGAAGATATGTCCTATTTCAAATGTCACATTCCATTTAACAGAGAGATTCCTACCATTATGTACATGTCATGTTATTTCGATCCGTGGACATCTTTTTGATAATATTTCATTGCTTATGGTTTATCAGCATATTTAAACCATATTATCCTTAACTATCTATACAAATATAAGTCCTTATATAGTTTAAGTGCTGCGGGTTTTTAATTAGTACTATTAATCATGCAATAGTCCTCTTTGTAGAAATACTGAAGAGTCTTTTATGATAAAACGACCAAAATATAATACAATTCCATATAATGTATCGGTCCCAAATCTTCACACGTATGTTCACCAACATGCATATTGTATCAGTATAGATATTATGAAAGTCTGAATAGTGTTTCTGTTTGTGGGATGTGCCAAGCTTAAAATGCAGCTGCCTTATGATTGAAATAGTTGAACGACAAGGGCAAAAACTTACTATATGGCAATTTGTCACACTTTGTAGATTTTACGATCACAAGAATTGGTCAACTTAACCAAACTAGCACATCGATTCGCAGCACTAAAAAAGTAGTGAAATAATGAAATTCTGATTCTGATAACCATACCGCTGAAAGTATGGAACAATACAGTCATGAACAAATTCTGATTAAAATCAAATTTATTTCCCTAGCACCCGTCTCCGCCCAGGAAAAGTATTCATTCGGATGTTTTGGTTCAGCTGGGGCATGCCTTGACCATAACTTGGTGTGCCCGAACACAAGCCGTGTCGCTATTGAACAGGCCTTCTATGGACACAAGGAATGGGTCAACTGCACCACGGGGGTCATCAGCTGCCAGGATGCATGTTGTCGATATGACTTAATTAAGGACTGTTTCAACGTCTTCGTTGCTGGGGACATTACAGATATCTACAGAAACTGCAGTGAGAACTCGTGCCTTTTCCGGACCCCACGGTTGATCAAGACATGTTTAAAACAAGGCGGGGCTTACCAGTTTATCTCAAGTTACTCGGTTGTACAGTATGAATGCGTGCCTGGTGAGTAGTCTTTTAAAAGGGGACATTCCCATGTGTCTAAAAATCTAACGCATGGTAGTTTTTTTCCCATTAGAATTTCAAATCAGTTTCTCACTGCCTAGGATTATCAACAAACCATGCTTTTGGTGAGAAATCTTTTAGAAGAGGAATCTCCCACTATTTAATGTGATAATATGTATGTGATAATATTTATGTGAGTGTTTGTTGATCTCTCCTACTGAGTAATCTTGACAATAACGTTCATATAAATCACGGTAATTGCTCGTGTCGTTATAAAATTGTATCACAATGGATCACATTCACTCTAGCAATGGTTGCAGTGCCCGGACGAGAGGCCGGTTGACCTTGGCAATGTTTTCCTTCAGACTCCTCAAACGAAAATACATGATAAATCCATGAATACTCATCCTCGTATTCAAGTCCCTGCGCGTTGTGACCTATGACCTTTAAAAATGTCTAAAATTAGACAGCCATCGATATCGCTTTAAAGCTTTCGTTCTTAGTTTTGGATTACTGTGTAAAGCAAATAAATCTCTCAAAGCATAGTAATCAAAGTTTACCTCATATACTTTGATGACGTGCGAAAATTATTTCATGGTTAAATATGTAATAAACTCAACCAGATAACTAAACTGGACTCGGATATTAGCATCATTGTGGCAGCGATCGCATCTGATCCGTGACTGGCAAAATTGTAAAGCTAACCATCGAGATAAAACAATTTGTCAAAGCGCGTAGGGTTAAGTGGGATGTAACCCATAGTACTAGAGTTGAGCCTCAGTGTATACGTTTTACTCTGAGACAGGATGCCCAAAAACCTATTGGGTTTTATTTGGCGATAATTTTTTTATCTCCTTTACCTTTGGTAAACTTGGCCTATGAACGATCAGTACTGATGTATAAACATTCATGATAAATTGAGAGAAACAAAGTATCAGGATGGGAGTAGAAAGATACCGTGAAGCCGTTCATTCAAAGCATGCCTCTTTTTTAACAAAATCAAAAATCAATTCAAAGATAATTTATAGGGTAGAACATGCATATGCATGTATATTGATATATTGATGTCAAATATTTAAGCATATTTAACCTCATGCGAAATTTCAGATGTCCAAATAATCCCGATGTGTGGTGTTAGGATGCAAAAAATCGGTAGCACAATATCGGTCATCTACGATCCCCGTAGCCAGTACAGAAGAGATGATCAGTTTTGCGTGTGTTCTGTGTTTAATCCTGGGCGCGCCGAGTACATCATAGAAGGAATAGACCTACGACTGAACTCAGGTGTGGACTGTGGACGAGTATTGGTACAGAACGGCAGTACCATCATGCTCGAACAAAGCTGCACTTCACCTTACCTTTGGCCAAACTTGAGAATTGGAAGCACGAGCAGTTTTTTCACCTTCGTAATCCTAAGAGGGTCAGTGGAGTTTGGCTGGATCAGATTTACATGTGCGTATGTTCAGATCTGATTTACATGTGCGTATGTTCAGATCTCTAATAATATCCAAAATTCATTTTTCACATACTCTAGTGGATCCCCCCTTCTGTCCAACAGCGTTTTAAAATTTTAAAGTTGTGATTGTAATAAAAAATATGAGTTAATGGTTTAATCTTATTTCAATAAAATTGGTAATGTTCTTAACCCTTCTAATAACGCATGCATGCTTTTGCTAATTTTCAACATTTCAAAATACCGGATTGAATTTTCAGAACAATCTATATCTACGGTTTTAACGTTTAACGACGATGTTCATTTTCATCTATTGTCAAAGTTCTGTTTCATCATAAATAGTTTTCAAAAATAACAATGACCTTATTGGTGTATTTCAGCATACACATCCCCATTAACTGTGATCTGCAACCTGGAGGGTGAGCAAGTTACAAGTAAGTATAAATAGCCTTAATACGTGAATTATGATTTCTTTCGTACACACCGGCGTAAACATGAATCTACCGGCCTATATAGAGTAACAAATGTTATTACCTTGTCTGAAAACTCGATTGAACTCATTGTATCAAAAGAGGCCGGCGTGTTTATTCATTACACTTATGAATAATTTCCGCTAGTGCTCCTATTTGGAGAGGACTTAAAGTGTTTTGATGATAACAAAAGAGAAATTTCCAAAATCGCCAGGTTATTACATGTTTTAAAGTGGAATTCTGTATGAAAGAAATGAACCGATTTTTATGGCATGGTTATTGGCAAACTGCAGAATACTTTCCTTCACCATGGCTTATTGGCGTCTCATGTATGTAGAACTGTGATCGCTATTTGCATTCGTGCACCAGTTACAAGTTTAAAGCATCTTTTGGATAAACACATAAAGTTCCAAACATTCAAATAAACCCATGGAATTAAACAAGGTATATTAGAACCGGCACTATTTAGACTTGTTAGAGAAGGAAAAACGTGTTTTATATCTTGAAAATCTTCTTCAGCTACGACAACAACCAAGCAAACAACAACAGAACAGACCACAACCCAAACAACAACAACGACGACAACAACTACATATCCACAAAACACATGGACACCATCGACCACAAAACGACCAAAACCGACCACCTCGCCAGTACAGGAGACTACAACAGCGAGCCAAACAACAACAGCGTACCAGACAACAACAGCGTACCAGACATCAACAGCGTACCAGACAACAACACAGCCAACAACAACATCTGAACAACCATCATCAACAGTGAAGTATGCAACAGACGCAACAAGTGACACTAACCCAGTAGGAAGTACGGACATGACTCCTTCAGGAAGTACAGACATGACTCCAGCAGGACGTACAGACATGACTCCAGCAGGAAGTACAGACATGACTCCAGCAGGAAGTACAGACATGACTCCAGCAGGACGTACAGACATGACTCCAGCAGGACGTACAGACATGACTCCAGCAGGAAGTACAGACATGACGTCATCAGGAAGTACAAACATGACTTCATCAAGAAATACAGACATTACTCCTGGTACAGATATGTTACTACTTAAACTACTATAGATATTAAGGGTAATTCATAACGGTGTTCAAAAGAATTCGGTAAAAAAAAGAGCTACAAGTGGAATCAGAGTCATGCTTGATATTCCAGAGTGAACGTTGCGATACGTCTTCGCTAATATTGTCAAGGGTTTATTCTTACACAAAGTGATAGTCACAAATTCCCAGGTGGAACCAAACCCATTTTACGGTATTAGTTTTATACGAATTTAAAAGAGAGAAAAAGCTTCAAGTGTTAAGTTCTCGAGAACTAAGTATAAATCAGTATCAATATTCATACAAAAAGCAAGACAGGCAACATTTTCACATATAGCCATTTCAAATGGATACCGTCAAGAGGATTACTATGAAGTTCCTACCTTATATGAGTTTCACCGTCTGATTAAAATCGACCTAGTTTCGAGGAATAAAAGCCTCATTGCTCGCGTGTTCGGACGTAATATCAGCACGAGGTAGTCGGGAGCAAGGACTACGCCACAAGCACACGTTGCATGTGACTCCCGCGAATAATTCCTTTAACTTTATCGCCACAACCCTATTTAACCCGATGATGTGATTAACTATTTGCTCCGCAAATTGATACGGTTTTGTTTGCACTATACTTGTGCAAGAACAAGCGAGTAATGGGGCTAATATCAGACACTTGTGGTGAGGACAACCCCTATAAAACAAGTTCTAATCTCACACGAGTCAAATTGTTTTTAATTCCTCAGAAAATGGTCGATTTTAATCAGACTGTGAGCTTCATTGTTTTACATGTGTTCTATAAAACTATTTTAAGGAAAACAGAGCACAGCGCCCCCAACTGACAAGACACCGACCGAAAGTTCAGGTAAGATACCATCGGATCCACTAAAGTGAAAATTTTACTAATAGTATACTTAACATGTTGTTACCAATATACATTACATATTGTTGAGGTTGGCTCACCATCCGTGAAAGATATGGATTGAGTAATTAAGATAATATTTCTTGAAGCCCTTTCTAAAGGTATTGGCCTCGTGGATTGCCTTTTTTCTTTGTTTTACACTGAGAGAACTAACATTGTATCATATAAACAATATGAAACAATTGAATTGCGTCATGGAATGACCGTGATAGCTAGGCGATCTCGCTCCATTCATAATTTGAAAGTCATTTAATTTACGATATTGTGGGAAACACAATTTATATAGGATATTTGACACGTATGATACAACATATAATTCATCTCGTGAAAATACAAATTTCTATTTCACTCAATGAGCTATATTTCCTTTATTTATTTGGCATATGCGTTCAGTGTGTTATTCGTATATGTTGCCAACAAATAAGATCTTAATTATACCGAACTACGTTACACAGAATGCTATAATCTGAGTAATGTAATGCAGCACATCTATGAACATTTAATGAGATTGACGTTCCTTACAATGCCGGTTATTTTACTTCCAGCCTTGATTGACGATGTAACTCTGTACGGGGGTCTAGGAGGGGCTATTGCCGCCATTGCTCTACTCCTCATCGTTGCAATCGTTGTTGTCTGTTGTTGCAGGTAAATATTTGAAGAGATATAGATAATCGAGATAATTTGCTGTATGTGATTACCATGATAATGCTATTGCTGCTATACATTTTCATTACGCGTAAATGTTTAACAATGATGCTTGTCAGGGATTAATATATGAGTATGGGAAATATCGCCTTTGTGTTATATAAATCAAACAATTACAGCTGCTATATATTCAGCTTCCTCGAATATTTCAGATAAAAAATCGAAAAGGTTGATATACGTAACACTAATTTATACATTTAACTTTTCAGCGGGTTAATTTTGAACAACATTATGTAAAATTGAGTTGATGGTTTTCAATTTTAACACTTTTGTTGTTCTGATGTGTCGTTCTTACGGATATATATATAGACGCAGATGACCGCTAATTTTTTTAACTGCCATTCAAAATATTTACATTTGGTAAACTCTATTCTTCATCTGTCCTTATTTTACTCGAAAGTTGTGTTTACGAAACTATTTCTGGCAAGGAAAAAAAGAAAAAGATAGATCGAATCTCTTATTTCGGGCATTGATTGATATTTGGGCAACATATATGATATATGATAAGCTTAAAACCTTCGTCTTTTAATGTATGTATGCATGTTTTATATCAAAACAATCTTTAAAAGCCTTATATCTACATGATGTGAATTGGAATGCGATTCTGAAGAAGTGGCTTATTTTTTCAAACAGAGAATTTTTGGCCCGGCGTTTGACATATGAGAAATTCGAGGCTGAGAGACTAAATTAAACTATTCACTGAATACTTCATTTTAGGCACGGTTCAAGTTCAACGGAAGGCAAGGACGTCCAACCTGAGGACACATCCGCCATCGCAAACCCTGCGTACGCTGGTCTGGTCTACGACAAAGCTACAACAGCAAATGGTACGGCGTTGACCAAGACAGGCAGTGATAAAGACGGTTACACCACGCTCACACCACAGTTTGAAAATATGAAAAGAGATAACAACAACATTGCCAATACTGAAACCCCTCTCTCAAAGCCAACCGTGTCCTTTAGAGATGATATCGCCGAACCAGTAAACGTTCAGATTTCTGAAAATGTCGAAAATGGCGTCGAAAATAGAGCATATGAATACACTGACATTGAAAATCCTCTTTCAACAACACAAGATGTTACAGTGGATATTGAAGACCTCCCGCCACCAGTCGACGAATTAGGAGAAGACGCCATACCCTTCGAGGATGTGTTCGTTGATGCAGAAACTGGTAACCAGCTGCAGAACGAAGCTCATCCTGTTCTTGAGGAAGTTTCTGAAGCCCTGGAGACACCTGTACCTCAGTCTGAAGACATCGTCTCCACGGAAGATAATGACGTGCTAGCTAATGATGCCACTGACGATGTTCCATTTCCTCCGCCTCCGTCCGGTGTTCTTAGTTTTGGAATGATAAGGTTGTGATAAGGTTACAGTTGCTTTGACAAAGGATGAAATGGTATAAAGATTAGGTTTTTTATGACTTTTACGGTTTGGGAGATACAAACAAAGAACCTATAACATTGATGCCATTGTTCCATTTCCACGTGTTCCAATTGATACAGTTCTCATTCTGTAATGATTCGAACGTCATAAGTCTAGAGTAATGTGTGCAAATTGTGTAAGACGTATGGGGACCATGTCTGTAATGGCATGACATATTTGATGATCACCACGTTAAAAATAATGATGCTGATGAAGTTGTTCAAACTCCACCAGTACTCCACTTGGCCTGTTCTTAGTACTGGAGCGATTGGGATGTATCAGTGAGACAATTATGTTAACAATTTGTTTAAAAAGGAGAGAATTTTCATAACAATGACACATTGGATTTCAATGGTGCCAATGTCAAATGGGCGTGTGAAGAGCGTTTTTATGCTAACCTCAACCAGTAACAAAGGATATTGTTTCAGTGTTGGAAATATCCGGAAGAAAAAGTGACATTACCATATGAACAACGCACAACGAGCTTGCCCATCATGACATTGAGCCATTGGAACAAAGGGATACTCAAATTTATTAATCTTATGTTAAGATAGTGATATTAGTTCAAAATCATATAGTGCTATGTACAGTGTTATTACGGAATTACGGAGATTTGAAGGCTTCTTGTGCTAAGATATATAGTCCTAGGTGCCAATTCTGGACATTAGATTAGTTTTATCTTAGAGTTAATAAAGAGAGCTTGGAAAATTTTGGCTCCAATTACTGCATTTACTCTTTGCATGTTAACAACGTTAACTAACCCTTATGTCGATGTTGAGATGTGTATGTTTAAAAACCACCAGCTCAATGTGACATCCTTTTCGGCTGGACAGGTCATGGTGCGGTGTTGCTACAATAGTGTAAGGTAACTTGTATTATGACATTGATAAAATGTAAGATTACATCGTCCGTACTTACGATGTTCATGTTTAGTGTGTTCGTGTTTCACATTAAAAGGATGGGATAGATAAAGTAATATTTACAGAAAACCTCACAGGTCTACCTTCATGGTGACTGTTCTATATGTCTTTGATGCTGATTGAGAATGTTGAAGTTCAAAATTGTGATAAAAAGTAATAAAAGCTTTACAAGGTTTTTAAGAGCCTGCTCCTTATCCTATTGAATCAATAATAATAAGCATAATCAGTGTTATAGCTATGAGTTAAGGGTGCTCTTGATTCTAATGGGGATTTGTGAAATGTATGTTCACTGTAAATAATAAAAATATTTGAATAATTAAATATATCAGTATCCGTTAAATAATCATGTCATCCTCAATATTCTTGCTTCATAACGATTTACAATACTTATACTTACTGTATATAACACCATCTAGCATGTAAAAATAAATCCCACAACCTTTCTCTACAGTGAATTTTTAAAAAAATAAATGGTATATTGTGCAATAATCACAAGTAACGTTCAATTTCAGTATTTACATTTATGTTTTACCGTTGCATTAACATCATGTTTAACAACTAATTTATATAATGTAAATAAATATTTCCTTTGCTTGTACATTTGTTAATTTTTATTTCCCTCAGCGTGTTTAGCTCCATGCGAGGTAAACACTATAAGGCAGCGTAATGTAATTAAAGACTTTTTACTGGATTCTTTCTTTATCATTTTCACTGCTACATCACAATTAGAAACAAATACTCATATAAGTGTGTGAACTCGAATTTCATTACAATTCAAGAAATAGTCCTTGATATTTTATCCTTGTCAGCGCGATATCTCAAGAACCATTCCTCAGTCATTGGGACATTATTTTCAAGAGCACGGGTAAGCTTAGAATTTCAGCACTTTGAATTAATTCACCTTGTGCATATACCATGACAAATAAAGTTATGTAAGAAAATGTCAATTATTATTTGCTTAAATATTAACAACTATAGTGCCCCCATGTTCAATATAGGGTCATAAATCTCCAGTTTCTATATCACCAAGATGGATTTCTCTATTATTTAGCTTGATATGCCTTTTGTTTTTATGGAAGTCTCCACAAGGTCTACTGGACAACGCCCACCATGCCAACATTTAAAGCGGGTAATTTTCAAATATACTTACACTGAGCTTAAAGGTACCTCACCACAAAGTAATAACTTTTTTTAAAAAAAACCTTTAACATAGGTTACATAAAAATGGAGCTTATAGCTCATCAGTCTTTGTATTGTTTGATGTTAACTGTGAGAGGAGGTGATTTGGGGTTTATCGCTGCTTTCAAAAGTAATTCAGTAATATCAATGGCTGGTATTATTGCAGGGAGAAAGCCCGCAATACCATGGTGGCTATACATTGCCCTGAGACTAGCGAACCATGGGTGGTAAGATGACTTGGTATTCAATTTGAAGAAAACTGATCAAAACATTTCATTTTCCTAAAATAATATTACAAATTGGAAAAAAAAAAATCATATAAAAAATATAGCTGCACAGGAGTAACTACATTTTAACTCTTTTGCAGCATTATATAATTCCTCTCTTGTCTTATATATAGTAAAATACTTTCTTTAAGCACTAAATGCATTTTTTTAAAACAATTAAATGTATGCTTGAAATCAGCAATACATCATTTTCTTGCCAGCATTCAACATCCGCATTCTGACCCACCCAAACACCTGATGACACTATCTCTCCCCCACTTATCAAATCCACACAGAGACCACTGAAATCTCAAAGTGTAAGGTTCCCCCAACTACTGAATATAAGGAACCAATACACCTCTACCTGACAGATATGTTAAGCATCAAGTTATCATGGTCCATGACACTTATGATTTGGTATCAGTAAAGGGTTATAACCGAAACATCATAGTTGGCATTAAAATCCTCGAGCATTTAATCATTGATAAGACTAGGTGTGTTATCAATAGCCCAAAATCTGTTAAGGACAGGATATTAGGGATATATGCAGCAGGACCAACTACAAGTGATTTCTCTTTGTCTTGACACAAACAATGAAGATGATAGTTTTATCACATAGCATTGTGTAAAAAGAAGCATTTAATGAGAAAAATACTTTTAGACATAAATCTGTTTTATTTAAAAAACAAAAATGTAATTTCATAGTAAATTATACATACATGTGTATATATCTGTAAAATGACGCAAATTTAACATAGTAATACTGTGAGTGAAATATAAACACCACCATGTTGATCACTTGATATCATGATGAACATGACTTACTGAATGTGGTCAAAGCAACAATAAAATAACAAACAATTTCATAACAAATCCATCAAAACATACTTGTACATCATGTTGAATATTATCAAATCACTATGTGGAGTTTTAACAAGCGAGAAGCTGCATATGTTCCTGGACCCATTTACTATAAATTACAGATCAATAAAGGATAAATAAGTTAAAGCAGCTATATTTGCTTTCATAAACATGAATGTTTAAATAAGTTGTAAATACAGTTATAGAGGTTGTTTGAATGATGAATTGTCTATACATTATTGATTCATTCATTTGGAAAAAAAGCGCTATTGACTCTGTAGCTCATCAGGCAATCTACATTTTATTTCATGAATGGTCAAGGATCAACAAATCCTTTTACGATAAGTATCATTAGCAGCTAAGGAGTCTGTACACAAGATTTTAGCGTATAACTTTCTTCTATGGGAAAGAAGATAAGAATAGGTTAAAAGGGCCCCTGTTGCCCTTATTACCGTACAAATCTATAAATTTAATTTTCCCATCAGATTATAAGTTGGTAACAAGATTTTTAGCTTTATTGGCCTCTTCCCTCTAGAGAAAGGATGACAATAGAATTTAAGATTTAAGCTGCTGTAAACATTGAACCTTACCATTATGAAACTTCTAAAGGGCTGTCTCCTTATCTAACCTGTATAAGAAGATTTCTTGTCAATTTCCATATCTAGGTTTCACCATTAAAAGCGCATTTTATGATCCTGGAAGGAATATGTTTGAACTTACATGAAGATACAAAACAAAAACTTAACAACTTCAAAATGGAATCATTGCTGAAGTAAAAAAGAAAATACTCATAAAAAGATATAAGTGTGACCTGTAAATCAAGTTTGGTGACGACAGCTTTATAGTTTTGGAGATCATATCAGAATACAAATATGCGGATGTAGTAGGATTTTGGGAGATATGCTCCAAACAAAATCTTAAGGCATCAGATATTGAGTGCTTTATGACAACACTGAGGCAGTAAAAGATAAACAAAATGAAGACTCACAGATTAAAAAACCAGTCATGGATGATATTCATAAAAATTATTGATAAAAGTATTTATCTTAACTCTAGATAAAAAGATATTTTGTAACTCAACATGAGGAAAATGTGAGCAGCATACTGTCCATTGCAGTATATCTTAAAGGATTTCTAGATATATCAATGGGTGTGTACACCTCTGATCCCTGTCTAGATTGATCCAAGCAAACATCTTTTAAAGCAAAATTTTTATAACAGCATACTTGAGATTAATTCCTGAAGAATGAGATGAGACTCATAAGTCAACAAACAAACACTTTAGTCTTTGCATAATTCCTGTGTTTGTAGGCAATAGCATTAAGAGAAGGCAACATTGCCTATCTACTGTAAACTGTCCCACTTGTGAACATAGGCCCTTGGACCATAACAATTTTTTTTTTTCTAAATTAAAAATATTTTTTGAGAACACCCCCTGAATAGAATTGTACCTCTGTTAATAGTATATGGAATATTAACAGAGGTACATTTCTATTCAGGGGGTAATTTTTTTTTTATACGTTTAATTAATGATCGGAGGGCCTGTGCTTGTGAACAGTCAAAGGATGACATTGTATTGATCATGTTTGAATACGACATTTACATCATTTTTTTATATATATTTTTCTGTCAAGTGAAACTGAAGCAAAATATTTTCAATATTGGTTAACTTTACACTTAGTACTCTGAAAATAATGTTATTTAGATTTCTTTTTTTTAAAAATGCAATAGCCAACTGTGGATTCCTTGTTTCTTTATTTATGTTACAATTGTTTGATAAAACATATTTTTTATTTTGCCCGTTACACAAAATATGGAAAATAAATTTTTTTTAAAATAAATTAAAAATTCATTTTTATTAACTAGTTGGATTTGGAATTGGTTGGTTTCATTTGCAACAATATTATTTTGGTAAAGTTTTTCAATTCAAATTCATTAAGTTTCAGGCATGCTGTATTAACTGCTTTTACAGGCCTGCCAAAGGAAAACAATGAATCGCAACCAAAAGCAGCCAAACGTTTGTTCAAAGTGCTTATTGTCACTTGATGCTATTTTTTTTTCAACGCGTGTCGCTACATAGTGATACTGTTTTTCTTTGGTAGGGCTGTTTTAAATATTTTGAAAAATTTCCTTACCTTCCTTCTCCAAACACAATCACTCCCCTTACCCTCAGCCTATTTCCCTTTTGGAATTTTTCTCGAATAAATTTAATCCAAATTAGAACCTCAAATTGAAATTTAAAATTTTTATTCTCAATGTTACATAGACATTTTTTTTAAATTTGATTTCCTAGGAAATGTAGCCTAGAGATAATAGAGATCATTTTTGCAATTTGCAATAGGGGCTGTTCAAAGACCAAAACTACAAACTTTGATCCCCTGGGTGCAAGAAACCATCCCCAATATTTTCTGCAGGGTAGGGCAGTTCTCAAGAAAACTCAAAATGTGAAAAGTTTCTATCTATTACTATACAATACTATAAAGTAATCTATCTTACATAAGTATTATTCATCAAGAAACTTACTTCTATAATGCATCTTACACAACTTTTCCACAGCGAGACTATTGCTTCTATAATCCATCTACCATATCATAAGTATCCTTCAACAAGAACATTGCTTCTATAATCCATCTACCATATCATAAGTATCCTTCAACAAGAACATTGCTTCTATAATCCATCTACCATATCATAAGTATCCTTCAACAAGAACATTGCTTCTATAATCCATCTACCATATCATAAGTATCCTTCAACAAGAACATTGCTTCTATAATCCATCTACCATATCATAAGTATCCTTCAACAAGAACATTGCTTCTATAATCCATCTACCATATCATAAGTATCCTTCAACAGGAACATTGCTTCTATAATCCATCTACCATATCATAAGTATCCTTCAACAAGAACAGTGCTTCTATAATCCATCTACCATATCATAAGTATCCTTCAACAAGAACATTGCTTCTATAATCCATCTACCATATCATAAGTATCCTTCAACAGGAACATTGCTTCTATAATCCATCTACCATATCATAAGTATCCTTCAACAGGAACATTGCTTCTATAATCCATCTACCATATCATAAGTATCCTTCAACAGGAACATTGCTTCTATAATCCATCTACCATATCATAAGTATCCTTCAACAGGAACATTGCTTCTATAATCCATCTACCATATCATAAGTATCCTTCAACAGGAACATTGCTTCTATAATCCATCTACCATATCATAAGTATCCTTCAACAGGAACATTGCTTCTATAATCCATCTACCATATCATAAGTATCCTTCAACAGGAACATTGCTTCTATAATCCATCTACCATATCATAAGTATCCTTCAACAAGAACATTGCTTCTATAATCCATCTACCATATCATAAGTATCCTTCAACAGGAACATTGCTTCTATAATCCATCTACCATATCATAAGTATCCTTCCACAGGAACATTGCTTCTATAATCCATCTACCATAACATAAGTATCCTTCAACAAGAACATTGCTTCTATAATCCATCTACCATATCATAAGTATCATTCAACAGGAACATTGCTTCTATAATCCATCTACCATATCATAAGTATCCTTCAACAAGAACATTGCTTCTATAATCCATCTACCATATCATAAGTATCCTTCAACAAGAACATTGCTTCTATAATCCATCTACCATATCATAAGTATTCTTCAACAAGAACATTGCTTCTATAATCCATCTACCATATCATAAGTATCCTTCAACAAGAACATTGCTTCTATAATCCATCTACCATATCATAAGTATCCTTCAACAAGAACATTGCTTCTATAATCCATCTACCATATCATAAGTATCCTTCAACAAGAACATTGCTTCTATAATCCATCTACCATATCATAAGTATCCTTCAACAGGAACATTGCTTCTATAATCCATCTACCATATCATAAGTATCCTTCAACAAGAACATTGCTTCTATAATCCATCTACCATATCATAAGTATCCTTCAACAGGAACATTGCTTCTATAATCCATCTACCATATCATAAGTATAATTCAACAAGAACATTGCTTCTATAATCCATCTACCATATCATAAGTATCCTTCAACAAGAACATTGCTTCTATAATCCATCTACCATATCATAAGTATCCTTCAACAAGAACATTGCTTCTATAATCCATCTACCATATCATAAGTATCCTTCAACAGGAACATTGCTTCTATAATCCATCTACCATATCATAAGTATCCTTCCACAGGAACATTGCTTCTATAATCCATCTACCATAACATAAGTATCCTTCAACAAGAACATTGCTTCTATAATCCATCTACCATATCATAAGTATCCTTCAACAAGAACATTGCTTCTATAATCCATCTACCATATCATAAGTATCCTTCAACAGGAACATTGCTTCTATAATCCATCTACCATAACATAAGTATCCTTCAACAGGAACATTGCTTTTATAATCCATCTACCATATCATAAGTATCCTTCAACAGGAACATTGCTTCTATAATCCATCTACCATATCATAAGTATCCTTCAACAGGAACATTGCTTCTATAATCCATCTACCATATCATAAGTATCCTTCAACAGGAACATTGCTTCTATAATCCATCTACCATATCATAAGTATCCTTCAACAGGAACATTGCTTCTATAATCCATCTACCATATCATAAGTATCCTTCAACAAGAACATTGCTTCTATAATCCATCTACCATATCATAAGTATCCTTCAACAAGAACATTGCTTCTATAATCCATCTACCATATCATAAGTATCCTTCAACAAGAACATTGCTTCTATAATCCATCTACCATATCATAAGTATCCTTCAACAAGAACATTGCTTCTATAATCCATCTACCATATCATAAGTATCCTTCAACAGGAACATTGCTTCTATAATCCATCTACCATATCATAAGTATCCTTCAACAGGAACATTGCTTCTATAATCCATCTACCATATCATAAGTATCCTTCAACAAGAACATTGCTTCTATAATCCATCTACCATATCATAAGTATCCTTCAACAGGAACATTGCTTCTATAATCCATCTACCATATCATAAGTATCCTTCAACAGGAACATTGCTTCTATAATCCATCTACCATATCATAAGTATTCTTCAACAGGAACATTGCTTCTATAATCCATCTACCATATCATAAGTATTCTTCAACAGGAACATTGCTTCTATAATCCATCTACCATTTCATAAGTATCCTTCAACAGGAACATTGCTTCTATAATCCATCTACCATATCATAAGTATCCTTCAACAGGAACATTGCTTCTATAATCCATCTACCATATCATAAGTATCCTTCAACAGGAACATTGCTTCTATAATCCATCTACCATATCATAAGTATCCTTCAACAGGAACATTGCTTCTATAATCCATCTACCATATCATAAGTATCCTTCAACAGGAACATTGCTTCTATAATCCATCTACCATATCATAAGTATCCTTCAACAGGAACATTGCTTCTATAATCCATCTACCATATCATAAGTATTCTTCAACAGGAACATTGCTTCTATAATCCATCTACCATATCATAAGTATTCTTCAACAGGAACATTGCTTCTATAATCCATCTACCATATCATAAGTATCCTTCAACAGGAACATTGCTTCTATAATCCATCTACCATATCATAAGTATCCTTCAACAGGAACATTGCTTCTATAATCCATCTACCATATCATAAGTATCCTTCAACAGGAACATTGCTTCTATAATCCATCTACCATATCATAAGTATCCTTCAACAGGAACATTGCTTCTATAATCCATCTACCATATCATAAGTATCCTTCAACAAGAACATTGCTTCTATAATCCATCTACCATATCATAAGTATCCTTCAACAAGAACATTGCTTCTATAATCCATCTACCATATCATAAGTATCCTTCAACAAGAACATTGCTTC
Organism: Phorcus lineatus; assembly: GCA_921293015.1. NCBI lineage: Eukaryota > Metazoa > Mollusca > Gastropoda > Trochida > Trochidae > Phorcus > Phorcus lineatus. Next base: position 37,925,868 of record OV121085.1, read on the forward strand.
TATAATCCATCTACCATATCATAAGTATCCTTCAACAGGAACATTGCTTCTATAATCCATCTACCATATCATAAGTATCCTTCAACAAGAACATTGCTTCTATAATCCATCTACCATATCATAAGTATCCTTCAACAAGAACATTGCTTCTATAATCCATCTACCATATCATAAGTATTCTTCAACAAGAACATTGCTTCTAAATCCATCTACCATATCATAAGTATCCTTCAACAAGAACAGTGCTTCTATAATCCATCTACCATATCATAAGTATCCTTCAACAAGAACATTGCTTCTATAATCCATCTACCATATCATAAGTATCCTTCAACAAGAACATTGCTTCTATAATCCATCTACCATATCATAAGTATCCTTCAACAGGAACATTGCTTCTATAATCCATCTACCATATCATAAGTATCCTTCAACAAGAACAGTGCTTCTATAATCCATCTACCATATCATAAGTATCCTTCAACAAGAACATTGCTTCTATAATCCATCTACCATATCATAAGTATCCTTCAACAGGAACATTGCTTCTATAATCCATCTACCATATCATAAGTATCCTTCAACAGGAACATTGCTTCTATAATCCATCTACCATATCATAAGTATTCTTCAACAGGAACATTGCTTCTATAATCCATCTACCATATCATAAGTATTCTTCAACAGGAACATTGCTTCTATAATCCATCTACCATATCATAAGTATCCTTCAACAGGAACATTGCTTCTATAATCCATCTACCATATCATAAGTATCCTTCAACAGGAACATTGCTTCTATAATCCATCTACCATATCATAAGTATCCTTCAACAGGAACATTGCTTCTATAATCCATCTACCATATCATAAGTATCCTTCAACAGGAACATTGCTTCTATAATCCATCTACCATATCATAAGTATCCTTCAACAAGAACATTGCTTCTATAATCCATCTACCATATCATAAGTATCCTTCAACAAGAACATTGCTTCTATAATCCATCTACCATATCATAAGTATCCTTCAACAAGAACATTGCTTCTATAATCCATCTACCATATCATAAGTATCCTTCAACAGGAACATTGCTTCTATAATCCATCTACCATATCATAAGTATCCTTCAACAAGAACATTGCTTCTATAATCCATCTACCATATCATAAGTATCCTTCAACAAGAACATTGCTTCTATAATCCATCTACCATATCATAAGTATTCTTCAACAAGAACATTGCTTCTAAATCCATCTACCATATCATAAGTATCCTTCAACAAGAACAGTGCTTCTATAATCCATCTACCATATCATAAGTATCCTTCAACAAGAACATTGCTTCTATAATCCATCTACCATATCATAAGTATCCTTCAACAAGAACATTGCTTCTATAATCCATCTACCATATCATAAGTATCCTTCAACAGGAACATTGCTTCTATAATCCATCTACCATATCATAAGTATCCTTCAACAAGAACAGTGCTTCTATAATCCATCTACCATATCATAAGTATCCTTCAACAAGAACATTGCTTCTATAATCCATCTACCATATCATAAGTATCCTTCAACAGGAACATTGCTTCTATAATCCATCTACCATATCATAAGTATCCTTCAACAGGAACATTGCTTCTATAATCCATCTACCATATCATAAGTATCCTTCAACAGGAACATTGCTTCTATAATCCATCTACCATATCATAAGTATCCTTCAACAGGAACATTGCTTCTATAATCCATCTACCATATCATAAGTATCCTTCAACAAGAACATTGCTTCTATAATCCATCTACCATATCATAAGTATCCTTCAACAAGAACATTGCTTCTATAATCCATCTACCATATCATAAGTATCCTTCAACAAGAACATTGCTTCTATAATCCATCTACCATATCATAAGTATTCTTCAACAGGAACATTGCTTCTATAATCCATCTACCATATCATAAGTATCCTTCAACAGGAACATTGCTTCTATAATCCATCTACCATATCATAAGTATCCTTCAACAAGAACATTGCTTCTATAATCCATCTACCATATCATAAGTATCCTTCAACAAGAACATTGCTTCTATAATCCATCTACCATATCATAAGTATTCTTCAACAAGAACATTGCTTCTAAATCCATCTACCATATCATAAGTATCCTTCAACAAGAACATTGCTTCTATAATCCATCTACCATATCATAAGTATCCTTCAACAAGAATATTGCTTCTATAATCCATCTACCATATCATAAGTATCCTTCAACAGGAACATTGCTTCTATAATCCATCTACCATATCATAAGTATCCTTCAACAAGAACAGTGCTTCTATAATCCATCTACCATATCATAAGTATCCTTCAACAAGAACATTGCTTCTATAATCCATCTACCATATCATAAGTATTCTTCAACAAGAACATTGCTTCTAAATCCATCTACCATATCATAAGTATCCTTCAACAAGAACAGTGCTTCTATAATCCATCTACCATATCATAAGTATCCTTCAACAAGAACATTGCTTCTATAATCCATCTACCATATCATAAGTATTCTTCAACAAGAACATTGCTTCTAAATCCATCTACCATATCATAAGTATCCTTCAACAAGAACAGTGCTTCTATAATCCATCTACCATATCATAAGTATCCTTCAACAAGAACATTGCTTCTATAATCCATCTACCATATCATAAGTATCCTTCAACAGGAACATTGCTTCTATAATCCATCTACCATATCATAAGTATCCTTCAACAAGAACATTGCTTCTATAATCCATCTACCATATCATAAGTATCCTTCAACAAGAACATTGCTTCTATAATCCATCTACCATATCATAAGTATTCTTCAACAAGAACATTGCTTCTAAATCCATCTACCATATCATAAGTATCCTTCAACAAGAACAGTGCTTCTATAATCCATCTACCATATCATAAGTATCCTTCAACAAGAACATTGCTTCTATAATCCATCTACCATATCATAAGTATCCTTCAACAGGAACATTGCTTCTATAATCCATCTACCATATCATAAGTATCCTTCAACAAGAACAGTGCTTCTATAATCCATCTACCATATCATAAGTATCCTTCAACAAGAACATTGCTTCTATAATCCATCTACCATATCATAAGTATTCTTCAACAAGAACATTGCTTCTAAATCCATCTACCATATCATAAGTATCCTTCAACAAGAACAGTGCTTCTATAATCCATCTACCATATCATAAGTATCCTTCAACAAGAACAGTGCTTCTATAATCCATCTACCATATCATAAGTATCCTTCAACAAGAACATTGCTTCTATAATCCATCTACCATATCATAAGTATCCTTCAACAGGAACATTGCTTCTATAATCCATCTACCATATCATAAGTATCCTTCAACAAGAACATTGCTTCTATAATCCATCTACCATATCATAAGTATCCTTCAACAAGAACATTGCTTCTATAATCCATCTACCATATCATAAGTATCCTTCAACAAGAACATTGCTTCTAAATCCATTCAATATATCTTTCAGCAAAAGCATCACTTCTATTATCCTTTTTACATAAGTAGAATTGAACATTGTCTGAAGACTCAGTTTGACATAGATCCTTCATTTTGAACATTGGTTACTCTTCTTACAACAGCTACCAACAAAATCTTTTTCACTTAAACCGACTCTGACCAATACTTGCAGCTGATTTCTCATTGCCTCAACTTCTGAAGTTAAAACCTCATTCTTCAGTTCATCTTTAACCATGTTCAAAATTTTAGCACCGAGAGTTAGCTCCCCTTCCCTACTCTCACTGGTATAAGGCCAACTTAGGATGAAGATGGTAAGAAAATGGACACAGGTGACCTCCTTATAGAACTGACAAGACCTGGAGCAGCACGGAGATGAGTTTCCAAAGAGACTCTGAACTCTTGCTAACTTCTCTTGAGAAATGTTCTTCAGAATTTCTTGAACCTTTGAAAACATTGTTGTATTTTCCAGTGACTGTAAAAGTTTATTCACAACACATTTATTCTCATTTTCCATTTCCTCTGGGCACCTGTTGTCAAGTTGAGTGGTCAAGATGATTACACTTTTTCTGATGTCAACCAGCAGGTCAATGATGCTATTGATCACTTTAATAGCAAGAGCCTCATTGGTTAAACTTTCTGTCCTTCTGTTCAAATGTTCTGTCCAACTTAGCATGAACTGGACAATCTCTTCACTGAAGCGGCCTGGTGCTGTTAGACTCATGTTGTTGGCCAGACGGAACAGCAATAGATGTTGTTTCCTCTGATGTGGAGAGATCAGCATTAACCCTCTAGGCTTCCCTGTTAAATAATCAATGGAAATTATATTTTAGATTACCAAAGTTTAGGGGTAGAGGGCTTGGTTTTCTCAACATTAGAAACTATTCCTCATCAGTTCAGATGAAAAACATTATTTTTCATCGCTATAAAAAGGATAAAGCCATGCAAAAATCACATGATCTCAAAACAAGAATGCATACAAAGTCAAAGTTCTTAGTCATCAACTGTCAAAATGGAATAATATTACTATAAATGAACAATTTTTCCTGTCAAACCATCGAAATTTTAAGTGTAATTTCAGTTATGCTTCATATTGGGCAACCTTGGTTACCAAGGTCTGAATGTTTTGATGTTCTTCACTTTATCATTCCAAGGACTTTTCGTCAGGAAAACTTTTAATCAGTCAGTTTCATTGATCTTCTCTAATCAAGGGGTGTTAATTTGATTTTCCTGATGAAGTTTCAGAGTCGATTGTGAAGACAATATTGTAACATGAACCTTTCTGTGACTGCATGAGGTTGCATTCAGGGTTTGTGAAATTTTGTCCTTGATAAGCCAAACAATCTGAAAAAACATGGTTCACAACAAAACAGAAACTAGTTCAACAACATCATTTCTTCATAAAACATAGCTGGTTGATGTTCATTTCATTCTTCGCATATTTTCATAAATAAAAGCATTTATATTTCAAACATACAAAAATTGTAAATAGTAAAAAAGGCTGATGAGAAGACTAAGATAATGACAAAAATGACAATCATAATGATTGTTATGATGGTGATAACAGACGCATAGACACTGATGACAATAAATGAAAACCTAACCTGTGTCCTGATCCAGTGCCTTCATGGCGTCATACATCAGTTGAACAGGAATCCAATGGGGAGGGTACTTGAACCGGGCAGTGTCAAGTATCAGGATCAAATCTCTGTCAGGATGGTAACCAGCGATTGGAGAGAAGTGCCCATCTCCAGTTTGATCCAGAACAGGTCTTGAATAGGAAGGAACCATGAAGGCATCATCTCTCTGGGAGTAATCCTTGACAATGTCTCGAAACTCTTCCACACTCATTGCACCATCTACCATCCTTGTAGCTCTCACTTCCAGAGAATTACAAGCAGCCACACACAAGAACTGATCAAATGTAATCCCTTGCTGCTCAACCACCTCCAGAGGAACACAACAATCTAACATGTTCTCATGGTACCAGCGCCAAGGACCCTTCCATATTCTTCCTGGATCCATGTCCAGAGCATTAAGGACCATCACCATGGTCGTCAGTCCACAGAATGCTGGTTCATCCTGGGTTCGGAACTGGGCAGCAAGTTTGAAGTAGCACTCCATGTGACCAGCAGCCAGAGCTTCTTTGAAGAGTCTTTTGCCCTCGCCTGATGCAAAGGCAATACATGACTGTGGAAGGACTCTGCGGTAGATGTGCTTGTTGGGTGGAAGGTGTTTCACTTGAGCTAATGACATTTTGCCTGAAAGGAAAAATAGCAAATAATTATCATTTCAACTTTGCCAAACAAACAAATGTTGTAATTACCAGGTTTATGAAAATCCTCCGCTTGATGAAATAGGTTTTGCCATTTTGCACCGCAACAACCAGGGTGCATCACTAAAAACACCCATCTCAAGAACTATTTTTCAAAACAATTCTACTTGGAAGGAAAGGAATTGGGACTGGTCTAATAAAAAAAAAAATTGTAAAGTTTCATATTTACTTTTATTAACACCTACGTGTTTCATTAATTTGATGTTTCATAACCTAAGTTTACTGCATGTAATAATAGGCTTGGAAGATAAACCAAATAAAATTGATGTGTTGTGTATATAACAATAAGAGCACTACGATTATATATAGTAAAACAAAAATATAAAAATGAAATGCATTTATTTTTAGATTTATTTAAAGCAATTCAACATTGTTGCAAAATGATACTGCAAGAAACTCCAATTAAAAATATTTCTTTTCTATGGCGACTTCACAAGTGCAACATTTATGTTCCAGACTTCACAATGGCAACACATCAAATGCTTTGACCATATAATGCATTACTGATGTGGTATAATATATTTTATGAGAGCTTCAAGCTATACATGACAGACTGGGGACAGAAATTGGATTAGTTTGGGTGCAATTGTGTTTCTTTAAAAGCAGTCGAGCGTATGTTTATCTATTTAAAAAATACCTATCATCTTTATGTGAAACTGCTTGTGATATTATAAGACAGATGTAATTTTCTGGCCAAAATGTTATTTTAATGAAGAACAGATTTAACAACATTCGTGGCACTTTGTGAAGTTGCCATAGAAAAAAAAAATTTTGAAGCTGGAGTTTCTTGCAGTAACATTTTGCAACAATGTTGAATTTCTTTAAATAAATCTCAAAATGAATGCATTACATTTCTATAAAATTGTTTACTATAGGCTCATCAATAAACTGACATTTTACAACATGTCATATGGCTTGAACATCAGCTGTAATCATGGTTAATATGTTCTTATGTTTCTTTTCACAATTAAGTACATACATGTTTAAAAAATGATGAATTAAAATTACCTTGTAAATTTAACTAATAGCTTTTCCTTTACCCGTCAGTCTTAGTTAAATATACCATGAGTCAAAACAGCATAATTTGCCTACATAGGCAACAGTTAAAATGTTGATAACACTTTAAATTGTTTGAGGAACACAACACTTTCTTACGTTTTTTAGATAAATACACCAGAAACTTGTTACTCTGAAAAAATAAACAAATTCAAACATGTTGTATTGTAATAATAAACACAGTTTTGAATCAATTCTCTTATCCTTTAACAGCTTTGTGTTCGTTTCTTTGTAAATGCTATCGTGACTTTATCCTCTTACCGTGCCACAGATTGTTCGTAATGCGTCAAGTGTAGTTTCTCAAGTAATAGTTCTTGTTGTATAGTACAGTTGTCCCAGATGGTGCTACAATAATCAAAGTGCGGTAAGATGAAAGAGTTGAAGATAATTTCTAGGCTTTTTCTGGAAAGTTGATATTTGAAACTCCTAAAACAATTAACCATTGGGCTTACCTTTTTCACAATATTTTCAACGTGAGAGTTCCATTGACAATTATTTTGTAACGTTAGACCTAATTGTTTATGTTCTTGTGTGTCAACTATGACTGTGCCGCTCATTTTTATTGGCGGAATAATACTAGGGCTGTGTTTGCGAGAAAATGTAATTGTTTCGGTTTTATCCGGATTGAAGTTTACCTGCCATGTTTTTGCCCAATTTACAATGTGTTCGATATCAGAATTTAGTTTTGAAGCTGTTGTATTTGGATCTTCGACAATAACATATAAAGAGATACGTCAGCAAATAATCGTATATTACAGTCGATGCCTTCAACGATATCATTTATATTGATGAGAAATAGTAACGGCCCAAGAACCGATCCTTTGGGAACGCCTGCCATGACTCGATTTATGTCGGAGTGTTGTCCCTGAATTACTACCCGTTGTGTTCTATTTGTTAAGTAACTTTCAAACCATTTTAGTAGTGATCCCCGAATTTCTTTGGACTCAAGTTTTAATAATATCCCCTTATGCCATACTTTGTCAAATGCTTTACTGATATCGCAAAACACAGCTTTCACTTCTTTACCATTGTCTATGCTCTTACAATTGAATCGTACAGATATGTCAATTGGTAAACAGTGGAGTCTCCGGGCATAAAGCCTGATTGAAGATTTGTGAGGCGGTTATTATCTCTTAAGAAATTGAAGACATATTTGAACACACATATTTCGAAACACTTAGATAAGCAGCTTGTCAATGCTTGTGAACCATTATGGGTAAATCATCATTTCTATGATGAAAGTTGTTTAAAAAAGGCTTGCACTCATTCAGTGTCCTGTCTGTAATGTCAATGGTTTTATTAATTTTGAAGACTTAAAAAAATATCTAAAGTCTAGATAGAACAATTTTAGAATATAATAAAATGATCTCGATTATACCAAAGAAATGGTGAGACAGTATCAAACAAATGAATATAAAATCTTATAACATTTCTAATATACATCTTAACTTTCTTGTAGACATACAGGGATCTAGATATCACTCTATGTTGATTAACACACAAAGTATATCACCACTCTCTTTGAAATCGCAGAATATTCTACCTTTACATATGATTTGTAAGTTGATTTTTCAATCTTTGTTTTCAAAATTAGTTTTAAACAACACAAAACATACATGTCGCACATCAGACATATTCTATTAGAAAATCTACTTGTACGAAATCGACCGTTCGATCCTCCGACGAAATCAACTAAATATCCGCCAAATCCAAACCAAATCTTCCTACGAATTCACCTACACACATAGTAATAATAATTTAATATTCTTGTAAATGTGGGAAGGACCATGGCAAACTGCCAATAGTTCATGAATAGACTGACAGTTTATAAATGTATCATTGTCGTTGTTGGAAAGTGGTATTTTGAGGGAAGAATCCTAGCTTGGATTGACCATTAACTTTCGTGACTGTTGAATGATTTAAATATACTAACTGAATGAACACAAACCGTGAATAAGCTGTGTTATCTATTTGTGTGAGAGTTCGCAACAATAACAAAGGGACGTAACTCTAATCTACATCTCCTCCTTCAAGTAGTCCGATGTGCGCTGTGCGTTATGTTTATGTGTTCAAATCTATTGAAAACAGACGAAAGGTTTTTTATTTCAATAATCATTAGCGTTTAAGGTTTCATAATTCCAATGCCTTTGAAAGAATTAAAGGGGCACTGAGTATTTTGTTGGAGTCAAAGATGTTATTTAAAGTTCATAAAAGGTGTATTTTTATCAAGAAATATATTGGTTGTTTCAGAAAATCAGAATCCAAATGCTTCTCAGTTCTTTCTAATGACAATAAACGGGTTCAAGTCGTCATTTATGATCGAAAACCGGAGAATGGAGCGCGCCAATGACTCAAACGTAATTTTTGAAACTGGTTAATTTACAGCAGACACATACACAGACAAAGGTTGACAGTGTTTTTAATATTTCCTTGAGTTTGAATTGGAATAAAATCTGAAATTATTATCCTTGGGAGTGTGTCATATGACTTTTACAAAACTCCTGCGAATTTGTTTATAACCCTCGCTCTCGCTCGGGTAATAAAAACAATTCACATTCGTTTCGTAAAAGTCATGGGGCTCGTATACTTCCTTGGGTAATAATCTCTATGTGTATAAGGTAAAATATAAGCTATGAGATGATGAAAGAACATATAAATCAAAGTAAAATGACGAACGCGTATGTCACTTAAACTGAAAAGTACAAGCAAGTGTTAAAGATCGACTGAAATGACCCATGGCAACTTTTGTGATTCATAAGATATGTATTCTAATTTGCCAGTAACTTGAATTTAACTTTTCGAAATCGGCCGATAAACAACTTTAATACGGCTTTTTCGAATCACCAGCTAAATAGCACCAGTAAACTGGTGAACTGGCCCGTGGTCACTGAGGCGTGTCCTGCCGCGTGACGTAATAGTTGGCGGAAGTATAACCTCCTTATAAAAAAACAACAGGAGATATCAGTCTTAGCGACTGTTTAAACATATCTAAAGTCATCCAAACAACTCAAACCTCCGATAAATTAATGTTAAATATATCTTTAATTATTTGTATTGTTCAAAGCGAAAGACAGTGTTTTAATATGATGCTATGCGCACTATCCCATAGCATGTGCACATCAATTACGACGTCTGCCAAATGTTGTCACAACAATCAGACTAGTTTAACTAGTCTTATTCTTTTATGACACACAGGTGGCCGTTATGTAATCCTATCGCATTCAATTGCAATTCTTGTTTTTATGGTCTCTAAGTATACCTTTTGAATTTTCACGCATTGGACCCGCCAAGCGGAATATCTGTCCTGTCATAATGGCGTAACTTTCCGAGCGTGACATCAGCTATCGCTGGAAAGCGCTCGTAAAACTCTCAACGTAAGTAAGTAAGTAAGGCGTAACTCTTGGCATTCGACAGAAACTTAGTTTATTGTCACGGCGTCCAGTCATTTCGAACCAATGAACTTGTAGAATATATATTCAATCAATAAATTAAGAGAAGGAGATTTCGCTCATGCACTTCTACCGACGATGACACTCATTTAAAAAAAAAACATTGTGAATAACGGGTATCAACATTCTTTAGAATTACATAGGTATTTCTAACGCTTGCGCCAGGTATGTTTTCATGTCACTGATTGTTAAATTCAAAGACAGAGATATTGCAACACGGTGAGAGATGTTATTCTATATAACAATATAACATATGTTAGTTAATTACAAACGAATCATCCAATATGTACTAAGTTGTCATGAAAGTGAAGTGAAAGAAAATAAGTTTGTCTAAAGTAAAGATTCAATTTTTATTTACATTGTCTCCCGTTTATTACAATAACTTTCTTTTTTCGAGACAATTTAGAACTTCATATCGATGAATACATGATATAACACTTCGTATTATCCCATAGAGGTGGATCTCTCACCGACCAAGTTCTTAACCTTTTTGATATAAACCCACCCAAGAAAACCGCGTCCAAGGATTGTCACAGTCCAATCAAAATGGATTTGACGACTAAGAGGGAAAGTTGATATCATGAAGCAGTTACATATCGTATTTTGGAATTCTTTCGGTCATGCTATTGCCTCTATTTTGCTGTTAAATTAGCTTAAAAATACAGAGAAAATCAAAGGTCTGGAGTTTCAGCTGACGACTAGCACGTCACACACTGCATGGGCGTGGCTTCGAGTCATGCTTCGGTGATTTTGTTTAAGCGTTCGCCAGTCTTATTAGGCGGTTATCCAAAACAGGGGTATAAAAGGTCTCCTAGTAGTCGAATTAAAGCGTATATCATTTCTTATTTTTTTTGGCTCTATTGATTCTTATAAGTGAAGCGAATACAGATAGTAATTTGTAATAATCAAAATTATGCGTTATGTCTCCTCTTTAAGGTATAATATTATGTGCTAACACTGTTAAGCCATATCAATGGTACCATTGGTTCCAGATTAACTGACTTCAAAATATTAAGTGCTTCAAACTTCGATTGGGTCTCAATTAGGCCTACCGTGTTTCCTAAAATAACCCGGTCCTTAATTCCACTTGGGGGGTCAACGAAGCAGTATAGAATTAAGTAGATGACTTTGTACAAATAACGGGACTTCGAATAAAACACGGGCATTGGCTAAGGAGGTGCTTGGCGAAATAGAACCCCGGTCGTTGTTCATCTGAATCCAAGGTACGGACTATGATAGTCTAAGCTAACATAAGTTACAATTTCCTAATTATGTAAGAGCTAATTTTTTTTCAAACCTTTGAATTGTTTGCATTTTTTATTATCATTATTATTCTATGCCGCTGAGTGCTGAGGTTTTTTGGTTTTGCAGCATGAACGTTAGACATTACGTATTAAGTGATATATGAATTCCATTTTAGGCATATTTTATGTGCTTAAGTGTATTTCTTTACACATTTCTTTAAATTTACATGTAAGCACATTAGAGGAAAGTGACTTGTTGATTTGATATTCAATCTTACTTACTGAAGTTAAGAGTTTTACGAGCGCTTTCCAGCGATAGCTGATGTAATATATTCAATCAAAATGATGTCCCGTTTTGTTGTCAAATTATAATAACCCACCATCCACAAAACATCCGTTTATCAAGCTTTTATATGGGGTATTTTTTTAAGGCGCTGACAAGTGGTCAAAATATTCGTGAATCAGCCATTAAATTATATACATAACTTTATGATAATCAATTTATTCTAGAAGAAGTCCACATAAGTCTACTCAAGTTGTTACAAATCGTCTATTAAAGAGGAGGTCAAGAGTTATCTAACTTTATTTTCATCTTCCATTGTGACGTCATAACCATCTGATATAAATAGCATCGTAATCTTTTTTCCTTTTTACATTTTTGTTATAAGTAATATCAGCTTTATTGCATACACTAATTTCCGTAAGTAGAAATCCAACCAGCAATGTTTTAAAATAGAGCTCCGCAAAAATAATCTTAAAATCGGAATGAGGCTCTGCTCTCCGGCAACAGAAGGAAGATCGTCTGTGACGTCATCACAATCAGTGACGCTTGGACTCTCAAAGTTGCGCACGCTTTTTCTTCGCGAAAACAAATATCCAAAACAGAGCGAACAACTATATTATTTTGTTAACAATTCGACAGGTGCAAGCACTAAAAGGTAAGTAAACATTATGTCACTTTTTTTCATCTATTTTTGACGTTCAAAGCAAAAGATTGTCAATCTATTCAAGCCCCTTAAACTCGTAGAATGAGGACCCGAAATTTTAGTTTTGTGTTTTCATTTCTTTCCATCTTTCTTAAATGAGATAATTGAAGTATTTTAGTTTGTAAAGAAGTACACCTTTCGTTTTCAGATGGGTTGGAAAAAGTACAAACGGAATATAATGGCGGGACTGCGTACAATGGCTCCCATCAAGGAAGAGCCCGAAGAATCCAGAACCCCGACTCCAGTTAATGGTCAGTTTTAGCTTTATTATTGCAATGGCTTTTCTTGACCGTGCCTTTGTGAACTCCTCTGTCAAAAAAAAATAATATATATATAGAATATATTTTGACAAAATTATGTACAAATAGTTTCGTTTTCGCGAGATCTCTTTCTTAGAGGTGGTCCTGCGCCTCTAATGGAACATGACGTTGAGAAAAGGGCGTCATATTACCATAGTTCTCACTGATAAATGTTTCTTCTATATTTTAGTTGCCATTTTGCATTTAAGAAATAACAATTTTTTTTCTAGGCTCTGGTGACCTAGAATTAAACAAGAAGGAACCCGATTTGAATTCTGGTGATGCCACGCCCACTAAAGGTAAACAAAACCTGAAGCTGAAAAAATTCATTCTTGGTCTATAAATTTTATTTTTTTCGATCAATATCAAACAAAATATTAAATAAAAAATGTTTAAAGTTTTTATATCTTCTATAATCAAGTCGAACAATTAATTTTCAACTTTTTAAATTGCATTTCCAGGCAGTCGTTCCAACAGCAGGACTGAAGGGCTTCTTGGCGCTCCAATCGAAACGAGGTGGGTTTCTTACAAGATTAAACAATTCTTAGCAATTGCGTTCGTTAAGATATTGCTAGCTGTTAGGAAACTTATTTCTTAAAGAGTAGTTAATAAATATGTTCCTTTTCGTCAACATCAACCAAACGATTTAGAAAGCAACCCATTCGCTAGACCAAGTAATTCTAAAATGATCTATTTGGCTTCTTAATCTTTTTTTTACAAATTATGTATTCCCTACAGTTTCTCGGACCATCTCCAGAGTCTGGTTGAAGACTACACAAAGGAGATAATCACCAAGGACCGTCTACTCAGAGAAATTCGTAAAGAGAAACACGATTTGTATATCGAGTTGTGGAACTACAAGCTGAGTTGGACCATGGATAGGGCAGAGATGGACGAGCTTAGAGTTCAGTTGGAGGCAGAGGGGAAGGAAAGAGAACGAATGTAGAAGGAATACCAGAAATTGGCGGAGAAACATAGTAAAGTGAAGGAAAGACTTGACGCCATCTTGAAAGAGAAAGGCCAGACTCAATCTACGTCTGTAAGATCTTCAACTGAAGAGGAGGAAAGGCAGGACGACATCTCAACTGCATTTCAAGCTCAGGTGAATCCTGACATTGTCCCTAAAGTCCCTAAAACACAAGTCAAAGTTCAGAGACGCCCCTACACTGGCAAGTCACGTGATGCACAGCTGCCGCCAATCACAGAAAACAACAAGGTTGTGAAGTCATCCGTGGCGCCCTCTAGATCAGAAAGTCGAAGATCTCCTGTCTGTCTTCCCCCAATTGTTCCGTCTCCTCCGAAGATGGTGCCATCTCCCCCCAAACTCCCCCGACCCTCCAAATCTTTAAGAAGTCGCATCCCCTGGCCACTCCCCCCGCTGAGAAGGGGGTCTTGAACTTTTTTTAAATGTGTAAATATATATCAACTCGTGGTGCTACAGCAAAAACCTTTTTTAATTGTTCAAGAATAAATTTTGTGTTTGAATTAAAAGGTTTTTTATTGTGTTTGTATAGCCTAGGTATGTTTGTGAGTTTCTCGATAAACCGTGGTATCTAGTTGTGACGCTCTACTTTCCACATTAAAGTCTATATATATACATTTTTTAAATGGAGGATCAGAATAATAAACCAAAACAAAAAGTAAACTTTTTTCACAATCCTAGTAATATAAGATATAAAGTTCGTTCATGTTATTGCTAAACCCCGTGATAATGCTCTTTCCCGATCTCAGGCATACAGCTTGAAACTGCTGACCGGTGGCCCAGAAATTATAGAAAACAGCGTTCACTCATCCGTTAGCAAAGCGTCCTTGAAGTATCGAGTTAAGAAGTGAACTCAGGGTCACGTAGCGAACTATCTGATGTATCTACCGCTGAACACGCAACTGTTTGGCTTCGTAAGATCTACCGTTTGCTTCCATCGTTGATCTTTAAAAACCTAAATCTACAGTTGTGTAGACTTTAAAGAGCCTTGTTGGAGTCATATATGCCAAACTTAATCAATGGTGTCATTTGATCGCGAAGTATCGACTGTTACCAAAACACACATTTTTAAGCTTGTTGGTTTTTTACAGTGACAATATGAAGGGAGAACGTCGCAATTATGATCGAAAACCGGACAGTGGCGCGCGTCAAATAGTCAAACGTAATTTTGGAGACTTATCTAAAAAAAAGGCCAGGAGGGCAGTTGGGAGTTGGTAGTGTTTGTTAGGTTATATAACTAGTATCCATGTATATTGGACGTGATATCTACACCTTTGTGCATTTATAAGGCTGTTTGTAGATTTTCATTGAAAACCAGTATTTGTCATAAATATGTCTTTTGGACACGAAAAGTTAATTTGTTTTGATTTTATATCACCACATATGACATTTAGGTTCGTATCAAAGGTATATAATATGTTATGAAAATCCCGGAGTGGCTCTTTAAGAGTTGTTGAAGCAGTAGGTCCATTTTTTTAAAAATCTTTGTTATCGTCAACAAATATATATTTTTCAACATAATAGTGAAACTTTATAACTTTCTTTAAATGTTAAAGCTCTCTAATCATTCGCTTTCATTTATAGATGCACTTGTTTTTATAGTGAGTAAATACATTGACAAGAATGCTTTTTTGGGGTCACCAAGAAGAAATGAAGACAGATAAAAATTTAAAAAACAGTATATCCATCGGTTTCATTTGCTTACTTAGTTAGATATTGCCAGTAGCGGCGAAGAATGCGGGGATTCGGTTTATCTCCGTCGACATTTCTTTTAAAGAAATGTGTGACAACCTCCATCCCCGCCCCCTTTGATAAATTATGTCACAATGGACATGTTTTCCACACAAAAAAACAAGCATAACGGAGTATCACACTTAATTCACTTTTCACAACTACTGAAATATGAAAAACATTCAAAGTGAAACAAATGTTTCAAACGTTAGTACCCATTGAAATATATAAAAGCTGGAATTGTCTATATTTTTAGTCATTTATTTCATGTTTAAACCATGTTCTAAACTTACTGCAAATTCAATTACAGACATGAATATATTTGAAACTAAATTTCGCCCACAATATCAGGAGAAATATATTTACCATATTTTATTTCATATTTGTAAAATGTTGCGAACAAATTCATCCAAATATAGATGAAAATATCAATATAGAAGCTTTTTAAGCTTCGCGAATATAAACCAAGCATCAACTCGATTCCAATGTTGATCGATAATCAAATTATTTATTGCAAAGATTTTTCTTGGCGTAAATTCACAATTCATCATATAGTATAAAGTTTATCACAAAACTCTTAGAAAGCCTCAGTTTGAATTCTTTAACGCAAAGATCTTGCTTTGCACAAAAATACTATAATTTTTACCTGTTATGATAATAATGATAACAATAGAAAATGCATAATATTATATATCATATGCTTGTCAATGGCATACTCGAAATAAACAAAAAGAAATCCTGAGTTCAACCGAGTCCAGAAGAGAGATTATTAGAAGTCACTCGTGGAATGATATGGGTCGGCGCCAGAACGAAGAGAAGCAAATTCATTTCAACTGAGCAGCCAAGTTATTTATAGGTTCAGTCGTCTTTGAAGCGTTCGTAAAATCTGAACTTAATCACTACACTTAGAGTTTAGCTTCTACTTCAGAGCCAAGATAGAAGATGTTCTTTGTATTAGGGTCTTGTATCTCCTTCCTTGTGATGTTGAAGTCGCTGATAGGGTACTTGGTTCTGCCATCCACTGCCATCTCGCTCAGAATCTTCCCGAGAAGACTGGCAAATCTGCAAAGATAATCATAGAACATTTTTATCGATAATTTTAAGAAATACATGTACTTGAGTTGATACAAAAGTTGTGTATCAGAGTATGAAAAGAAATATGATTTGTTAGAGGAATACTCCACCAGATGAAAGGGTAGGATTAAAATCGACCGTGTTCCGAGGAATGAAAGTTTTAAATATCAACTCTGGCGGTATTCGAACGTACTTTATCAGGGGTTGTCCTCACCACAACGGCCTGAAAGCATCCTCTTTGCTCGCACGTTCTCAATCTCAAATGGCCAATCATAATGACTCCGGCAAAAGCTTTCGGTATCAGTATCTAGGGGCAAGTAACTCTCGTCTGCGCGAAACTGGTGTATGAACGTGCGAGCAATGAGGGAGCTTTCAGACCGTTTTGGAAAGGAAATCACCTTGTAGAAGACGTTCGAATTCCGCTATAATCAATCCATAAAATCTTTAATTCCTCTGAACACGGCCCATTTTAATCAGACTGGGGTAGGATTTATATGACATGGGCGTATGAATTGAATACACTCGTATGAATAAACAATATAACACATTTATTGGGTAAACATCCATTAGAATCGAAATTCATTGAAAACGTGAAGATAATTAACAGAAACAGTAAAATGTGAAACTTCAAATGACGTTTTCATGAGAGTGCTAATGGTCTTCTTTCTTGCACAAAAAGTGTCATAACTGTTACTCAGTAGTTCATACGAGTTTAATTGCCTTTCAAAACAGTAGTGATCTACATGTCATTATGGTCAGTGCCCTGTTCCTTAACACAAAGGTAACCTTAAGTCAGTGGGATATTATCAGTGCACTGTTAAAGAATGACACTACGGTTAATCTGTAGTGGCTGTTTGTGAGTAACGGCGCCCAGATCTTGAAAGACAGAGATACTCACTTAAAGGCATGCCCTGCTCCACAGCACACTATGACGTCAGAATAGCCCTTGTATGCGCATGTGTCGATGACGAAGTTCCGGTCAGGAGGCATGGTGTAGAGACATGTTTTTGAGTATAACAGCGGACCATCAAACTGTTAAAAAGAAAACGTAGCTACATATCATGTTGATAGTGTCAGGGATGATAAATATATTTCATTTCACGTCCAAGATAAATTCATGCATATTCATCATGTTTATCATACTTCCATATTATGGATATGTTAGCTCATAACGCCTTTTTATAATTATCATCAGTATTTAAAGGTAATTCCTCAAAGCGGGGAGATTTGATGAACCATTAATTCAGACTTAAAAATTCAAACAAAATGCTCCATTCTGATTGGACTTTATATATTTACTATATATTCCAATAAACCCTAAACTGCAGTCAACAAAGTAAACACGCCGTGTTTTGAAGGTTACAAAATGTCTTCTTATTGAATGAGACAAGTTTATGTGAAATGTCAGAACCAATTTATCAATGTAGTTTTGCGCAAAGATGAAACTTTCATTACAAACTGTTTGCAAAAACATGTTTTCGGAAGAACATAAGCCGAAATTTTCTTAAATAAGTTGAAAGTTTGACTGAGACAGTTCATAAAAACAATTATTAAACACTTTGCATAACTTTTTCTATGGACTCCTTTGTGTTACTGATCTCACATGAGTAAAACGGCACTAATGTTGGCGGAGCTTATAATATGGACCGCTACATCAAATACAAATCATTTTTTTGCTATGATTAGTTTTCGCATAATTGAAATTTCAATTAAATTAGCAATTAAAACTTCCTTTAAATTTCAAAGTTTTAATTAACAAGGAATAACATATGTCATAATGTGTTTGTTCACTGGCTCATACGGTTTGAAAGTTCACTTCAAATTGTCGTATTAATGCTCCGGCATTTATACCAGTTTAAATTGCACTCAGCCAGTAAAATAACACATTATGAAATCCATTTCTTCAATATATGAATCTGTTATTTGAAAAGAGAGTCCTGTCGGAGGATTTGTTGTTGGAACGACATTCGGGGGACATTCAGGTTTCAAACACCAACCTCTTGAAACATCTGACTGGGTGATAGTTTGGTTTCACAGTATGACAAAGAAAGGCTCGATTCACTCGAAAAGAAGAAAATTAGATATGAAAGTTTTCAAGATATCTCTGTTGTGCTTTACATATTAGTAAAACTCAAACGGTTGTTTTCATCTTATGTTAAAAAAGCAAGATGGCTGATCAGTAGCCAATAAGATACTTCACAATCAATTTTCAATTCGTAGGGGTCCTATAATGTAATGTATCTATTGTATCTATCTACTTCAACTTCTTAACGCATCACGCCCATTTTCAAGAGTTTAGTTATCAGATCTTACAAGAGAAGGTGATTACTGAAGGTCATGAAAATTATACCAGACATACCTTTGGACAAATGTCACGGATGAGGTCAATGCAGGCTTTCTCTCTTTCCGGATCCGGGTCAAAGGTTCTAGTTCCTGCAGTGACGGAAGGTCCTCCTGCATCCACTCCGATCTTTGTGCCCGAGTTTCCATAAATGGGCAATGAGTAGATGTCATATGTGGGGCAGTGGAAGTACCACACGGGGAATCTGGAACAACAAACCAACAACTGGATATCAGTCATTGTAGCCCATTATCGTAAAATGTAGTTCGCAGTCGTAAAAATGTAATCTGTAGTCGTGCAAATTTGCTCTGTAGTCGGTAAACAGCTATTATCTGAAAAGGGAAAACTTCACATAGCCATTTTAGTGTTAACACTTTTAACAATTCCAGTTAGGGAAATGAATCAACGTAGCTAAATTTATTTTAATGATTGAGTCATAGAACTCATTAAAATGTTCAAACTAATTGCTTTTATTGTTAACAATTTTGGTCATTTTCGTGAGAGTAAAATAATATTGTTACACAGTGCCTTTAATACACTCACTTGTCGATGGTGAAATCCTTCATATGTGGTGTGGCGAGGTAGGTGACCTGTTCCTGGGTTACGGTAACCGGGATGTGAACGCCAATAGTTCCAAGGACACCATTCAGCCAGGCGCCGGCCGTTATGATAAGCTTACGGCATTCGAATGTTCCTTTTGTCGTGTAGACCTTTGAATATGCTCAAACGTCTAAATACAATATTTGGTCTGGTATAATTTTCATGACCTATATACAATATAAAAACACGGTATGTTAGGTTTAAACTCAAAGATTTTAATTTCAACATAGTTAAGATTAATATGAATGGACAAAATTAATTAGGGATATTTGAATGTTTAGGATTGATATTAGATATCAATATGTCAGTTTGTTATCAAATTCACAAATCATTTTCTATCTTTTCAACTTTACATATACTTAACATTCAAATGCAACATGACCTTTGTATGTTCTGTAATTTTGATTAAAATCGACCATACATGTAGTTGAATAAAGTTGACATTTACAGGATTCGAACTCTTTCTGTAGGGGTTTCATCTTTAATTACACTATCAAGATCTAGGAGATTATCCATTGCACTATCAAGATCTAGAAGTTTAGTCATTGCACTATCAAGATCTAGGAGATTTGTCATTGCACTATCAAGATCTAGGAGATTAGTCATTGCACTATCAAGATCTAGGAGATTTGTCATTGCACTATCAAGATCTAGTAGATTAGCCATTGCACTAACAAGATCTAGGAGATTTGTCATTGCACTATCAAGATCTAGGAGATTTGTCATTGCACTATCAAGATCTAGGAGATTTGTCATTGCACTATCAAGATCTAGGAGATTTGTCATTGCACTATCAAGATCTAGGAGATTTGTCATTGCACTATCAAGATCTAGGAGATTAGTCATTGCACTAACATGATCTAGGAGATTAGTCATTGGACTATCAAGATCTAGGAGATTTTTCATTGCACTATCAAGATCTAGGAGATTTGTCACTGCACTATCAAGAACTAGTAGATTTGTCATTGCACTATCAAGTTCTAGGAGATTTGTCATTGCACTATCAAGATCTAGGAGATTTGTCATTGCACTATCAAGATCTAGGAGATTTGTCATTGCACTATCAAGATCTAGGAGATTTGTCATTGCACTGTCAAGATCTAGGAAATTAGCCATTGCACTAACAAGATCTAGGAGATTTATACATTTACTTACGACCACATTCCCGTTGTTCGCCCGGCCTATCCTGGTAGCTGAACAATTAGAGATGATTGTCGCCCCGTTCCCCCGTGCCAGCTGTATGTGCACTGCGTTTGCCAAGGCTGCGTTTACTAGACCCGCCTTCTTCTGAAGCAAGCCGACTATTTCCGGTCCGAGCCGGAACTGAGGATACCGCTGCATGATCTGCTCGTTGTTGAGTTTCTCGTATCTGATTGTCATTAGACGACATAAAAATTGTTTTCATTTTCAAGTACTGTGCAGTTAAATATTCTTTAAATGTTCTATCAAGCAGTTTGAATTGGTTTCTGAATGAGAAGGAATATAAAGACAAAACTTTTGAAGCATCTAATACAAGCACGTCGCATAATTGATATCGGGAATCAGAAAGAACATGTATTCAAAGATTTAATACTAAAAAAATGAGCCTAAAAAATATTAAAGTTGTAACTGTAATCGAACTGCAATCATTTCGCCAAATATTGATAATAAATTCTGAACATCACTGTATTCAAACGAACGAATTTTAAGTACTTACGGGATGTTTGTTCTGGACATGGACTGAGCGTAGAGATCCATTATGTCTTCCGTCTCGCCCCTCTTGGCCAGCTGTAAACTCGGGGTCTCGTGGACCAGCTTCTGTCCAGACTCGCGTTCTACCGTGTTCCATCTACAACAAAAGACAAGTTATGTTTAAATAGCGTAGCCCACGCTATGATATTTCTCCATTGATACCCGTGACACAGTCACATCTATAGCGATGCATAGTATTATGTACAGTATCACCTGGCAACTACAGTGATGTACAGAAGTTACATCATCGAACGTGGCCCACACTTTTAACGGCTGCAACCAAAGTAAAAGAGACTATAATCTTAGAATCGGATGGTCAACGATAGGACACTTTGCACTTTACTCGAGCTCACGCGATAAATCTAACAGTGATTAATGTGGAAAACACGCAAAATAAACTGTGACATTGTCAATCCAGGTAACATATGTTTAACTATCCCCCGTTCCAATGATGCGGGACAAACCGCCTACAGTGATGTACAGAATGCCATAGCGCCATGGTTTTAGCATTCCAGAAAAAGCATGCAAAAGCATAATTATGGAACACTTTTTTCCATGTTCTTTCCTTTCAAACTACGCTGACAATATGATGATAATACTATGTATTGACAATTATCGTTGTATACTTCTCACCATCATGTCGGGTTTTCTAAAGTTTGTTTATAAAATGTTATCATCTTTTGATTGTAACAATACTAACAATAAAACATCAAAACAGAAGAAAACGACGACTCCACTTACGCAGGAAATGTGTGAGGTGTGAGATTGGTGTACATGTCATCATGATAGGTGAGACGGCTGAAAAGGAAATTGTAAATTTTATAAACCTTTTTATTTAATAGTTATAGAATTATGAGTAATTACTGAATTTGTTTATTCAAAGTTGAATTGATGAAACAACACCAAAGTCAAATGAAATGTTTAGTCATCAAAAGTTGAAAATCCCTAATTTAAACATTCAGAATAAGAGGGGTCACAATTTGACTTGCATACTTATTATGGAAAGTTAACACAGTCCTTCATATTTTCGATATA
Organism: Phorcus lineatus; assembly: GCA_921293015.1. Taxonomy (NCBI): domain Eukaryota; kingdom Metazoa; phylum Mollusca; class Gastropoda; order Trochida; family Trochidae; genus Phorcus; species Phorcus lineatus. The sequence continues at coordinate 37,948,286 of OV121085.1, forward strand.
TCTTTTTGTATACGGGTATTACTTTTACAAGATTGAAATCCAATTTGGTTGATGTAAGGAAAAGGTAATTTTCCATTGAATAGCCATTCATAAATTCTAATGAAAATAACCTCTACATGTTTCATACAAATTATCTACTTAATATTATTATAAGAAATACAATAATATAAATGAATAATATTATTATGACAGATTCATCATTATCGTTAAGATGCAAACTGGAAATGCAGGATTATTTACATAATCCGTGAGTGTTCCTTAGAGCCACCATTGTCGTGGCCGAGTTGAAACTGCTCAAGTCCAAGCACTAGAAATTTTCAATATGAGGAAAGTTAATGAGTAATTTAAATAATCTGGTTGTAAATAGATGTGAATTACTGAGAAATATGCGATGCAGTTATTGCTAATGCAAATTCATTCTATCAATTGAAACTCAATCCTTAAACTAACCTCTTATCAATTGCAGTATTTCAGTTTAGTTATAATATTTCCTGTAAATAATAATTCGTTAAAATTTCAATATTTCATTTCAATTTTTTGAATATCTAATTGCAGTTTAACCATTTATATTCAACTTCAACACTGCATTTCAAATTTCAATAATCTTTTTAAGGAACATTTAAAATTTTATAAAATGCTTATTAATTATTCTATAAATGGCCAAGAATAAGATTATTCTTACCAGATTTGGACCTCTTGGAGAGCCAGTAGACGGTGCCGCTACCAATACCCCCACACCCTATCACGATATACTCGTAGTACCTATTCCTATCCGTCATATCTGTAGATCTATCTAGATATAAGTAATTGAGATGGACGCTTTCAATGTTTATATTTACCTATCTGGATCTGGTTTGAGTGGGTTCTGATAAGAGTTCTCTTTGTGCGTAGTCGCTACAAGGCTGTTGTTTTTAAAATGATGCGCACATGTGGCAGAGACAGCAATTAGAACTGGAGCATGTAACATATGGAGTTTCTTATATTGCATACAATACAGCAGTGATAAGATAGAATTCGAACATGGGACGATTTGTCTTATACTTTGATAATTGAAACAAAACTCTGTATTTTATGTCAAAACGAATTAGGACTTTTAACCGAGGTGCAATATCAAGGAGTCAGATTTTAGGCTCAACTTAAGTTTCGAAATTTTGTTCATTTGACTTTTTATTTTTTATAGCATTTTGTAGTAGTGGAAAAAGACGATTCTTTTCTGATTGTTTATTAGTTCTGAAACAAAAGAAATAATTTCAACAATGAAATACAGACCACTTAAATATTATTTGAGGATCGCGTAAAAGTTCATCCTTCCTAAAATGGTTTGGCCAGCTCAGAGAATATACTTGAGAAACGTGAAACTGCTCGATATTGATAGTGAAGTATTTGGTTGAATTACAAGATTTAATCTAATTTGATTTTTTAAAATTAATAATGACATTAAATCTTCGAAAGGCATTTAGAAGTGATATACATAAGAAAGACACGATTTTCAGGATAACAACTTATTTATTGTTAAATTCACGACGTTTCGGAGTATATGCTTACTACTTCAGCAAATACTCAGCAACGTCGTGAATTTCACAATAAAGAAGTTGATATCCAGTAAATCTAGTCCTCCTTTTGGAATGAAATGGTTACCATATTTCAAACACATGTTACGATTGTTGATGTTGAAAATATACTGAACTCCAAAAGAAACGCGAATCAAGATGCTATAGGAAACATGTTTATCAAAAGTGTTCATGCCTTTATTCTGAAACAATTAAAGACGTTTTATTTGATAGCAGCAATCCGTTTCAACATCCATTTCTTATTGCAATTATGAAGATGAAGATTTCATGTTTCACTTAATGTCATTGCTGTGACACGGTCGCTTTAATAACTTATCAATTATTTCATAACAGAATCATATAATACACTAGGACTACTGACACAGGTTCTCACAATTATTAATATGAAAATATTTTTAAATGTTTAAATCATTTCACTTTAATTAACCATATGTATTTTTTGAATCAGCACATATAGACAATGATAATACATTTAATTATCCGAATGAGTCAAATGCACACGAATTTGTTAACCTAAATGTGTTAACAATTCAAAAAGTTATCCTTTAAAACCCATACGGTTTGGAAATTCTTCGAAATGTATTCTAAATTCTTGTATTGAATCATTTAATTTAAAAGTTTTACTATTTATTTATTTCTCTACAACATTGTTAAAGGACCGTCGACACACGTTTTTCAGTTCGAAAATAACCGAATAACTACATCTATATATTCGAATTCCAAATTGTAGCAGTTGCGAGATAATACCAACAATAGTAGTGGTGATATTTCGGGCAACGGCGACAGTGATGATTATGATGATGACTAAATTATTGTTTCAGTAATGTTAATAAAACGATAATATAATGATAACATCGTTATTTATATTATGCCAAAGCCGTTTTTCATTATTTTAATTATTTCAGTTTATTTTTTCTTAGATGCCTATTATATGTTAATGTCCTATGCTTCATTTCATTTCGCATATATTGAACACATTAGAGTTAATACTGCAGATATCAGATTGTTGACTTCAGATTTCTTTATTCCCATGAAGATAGACAGATGTTTGTTTACAAGGAGAGCTAGTGGTTTGTTTCGTTCAACTTTACCCTCCTAGTCCTTGCAGAGGCCGAAGTATGAGTGGTTATAACCGGTTCTAATCGGTTTGTGCAGGCTATTTCTGGACGCAGCAGATTTTCTGCACAAGCCCTACATGTTTACAATCAATCTAACCCTAACCTTAACCCCTGACTTTGATAAGACAAGCAAACAGAAAGGTCGATTTGACACCAAGGAATTCGGCCATTCAAACATCGTTATTAAAGGTTATCAGAAGTTTTCAATAAATTTGCTACTATAATAAATATTATTTTGTCAATTCCCATTGTCTTGCATATCAATTATGTTTGACATCTTTCTAATTTTTATCTAGTGTCTGATGTTATGTGCAAAATTGTCATTCCTATTTTCGATCTTAATGCTTTTTCTATAGGTCGACTGCTTAAATTTGGTTAATGTGCTTGCACAAGCAAACACAAAAGACAGAGTTTCATAAAAAATCAATCATTTTATTTTTAATCGATCCCATAAAAATTACTTTCATCAAGAATATAGTTTGTATGCCTTCAGCTAGAATATGGAAATAGGATATTGACAGAAAACTGTCTTTAGAGACATGCTATTGAAGTATTCGATATATCGACAACAGTTTATCATACTTTTTTTCCAAACATTTTTTTAAAAGGAATTTTCATTTCTCTAGCAAATTAGACGCCAAAGTTTAAGAACTTTAAAATTGGAAAAATAACGTTTAACCATTTGCATGTGAAACCGAGTTATTATTCAAACGTTCTCTATTTGTTGTTTAAATTTTGAATCCCCATGGCTAAATTTTTTTTAAAATATGACTGGCGATTTAGTTTTAGATAAATAAATTGTTATGCTAACAAAAAGACCTCTAGTTAATCGCATTATATCGCTTACTTTCGATGACTGACAACCGTTTCAGTCGGTTGGTTGGTGATGGCATGAAATGCACAAGCCTTTGTTTGCTAACACAAATATTATAAACGAAATGTTATGTCCTTCGTCTAGATAACATAGGGCAACACTAATCATAATTACGTGTTTTGAATTTTACAAGCAATCCTTTGTAGCAAACATAAACATTATAAACCGAAATATTATTTCCTTCGTCTAGATAAAATAGGGCAACACTAATCATGAATACGTGTTTTGAATTTTACAAGCATTTTTACAAGTTTATTGAAAACGAAAATCATGTGTTATAATGTAAATAGTTGAAGTAACGTAACAGAAATAACCTATGAGATGATAGACGGTTACTCTTTCAAATACGCTTTTCTAGAGAAAACCAACAGGGACTTATTCCTGTAAAAATGATACGGTTAAAATAAAACAACTATAATATTTCGTTCCTAAAAGACATTGTAGTATGGCTGTATACAACTTCAGTTTTGTGTTAAAAGCATTTGAGACTTAGTTTAAGAAAGGTGTAAAGCTTAATCGAGATTAAGCACAAGTGGAGTTGGTAGCATTAACCATAACAAAGTTAACATTGTTTCCAATCTTATAATTCGTTTCGGATGTAAATGAGAAAATAGCAACGTGGCTATAGATCGGATGGAAACTGTATAGTTGTAATCTGGAGTTCCATATTAACTTCATGAGAGAACGACATCTTCTCCTTGGGATTGGGCCTTGCAGACCAATTACCTTTACAGAGGGACTTGCGATAGTCAGTCGTGGTACATTGTCTGCTTTTCAATACAATATCAACAATTTAACCGGGTGTATAGTATACCATAATTGAAAAGATAAGCAATGAAATCATTATTTCAATAACGATACTTTCGACGAAGTAACACCCTACATAACGCGAGGCACGCATGACCAAAATACACGCACTGTCCCTTTGATTGAAAATATTCTTACTAAATCGTTATTTAGTTAAATAAAATGCAGTCTATTCTGTCTCGTTTCTTAATGCAACCAGAATGATGATTTATTAAGCATTCGCAAACTGATTTTAATTTTATTACCAGATATGCAATAGATGAAACGCTTTAGATTTACACTCAATTAAAATCCAGACGGTCACGATGAAGCCAGTCCATGCTCAGATCGAAAGTTTTATCTCAAATCTTTATCTGCTCGACAGTGAACGTATGTTGAACCAAGAAAACCGGTAGATTCTGGTTTGCGGAGGTAAATTTAGAATCTGGTTTGGACAAGCGAATACATTAGCGTCGCAAATAGGATGAACCAGCGGGTATATAAATAGTGGTGAGAACAAGCAAGGGATACCATTACAAGACAACACATCTACAAGCCAGAAATGCCAACCAAAGGTAAGAATGGAAGTTCCTTAAGACGGCAGTATTTTGCGAGGGCCATTTATATCATCAGAATCAACTTTTGCAATTAACCAGATTTCAATGTCTTGCATTCAAAGATAGTCTCAATTAGATATTATCGATTTTCACACCTTTTTACCATTTTTACCTTATGTCCATAAATTATAGAAATAGATTACTGAAATTCATCTTAAGAGAAAACAAAATACAAACAAATATCAACATTTAGCGCATAACGACCTTTCATTTGTAATATGCCTTAGTATTAGAGTTTTTTAACTAGTGTACATTATTTTGTCTTTAAGTATCTACTGTGCTTTAAAACGTTTGAAATAGTGACTTTAACTAACATAATTTTGAATACCAAAAATGCTTCATTAAATATATAGTCTATAATATGTAGTGTGCATAATCTAAAAATGATTATTACATAGTAAAACCAATAACAGTCGGTGTGTCTATATCAAATAATATTGACATTAACATATTTAATTGAAGGATTATTGGAACGTCTCGAAAATGGCGGAAACGTCGTCATGGCGGAGGGTTTCGTCTTCGAGTTTGAGCGAAGAGGCTATCTGCGAGCTGGCCCCTTCACACCGGAAGTAGTGCTGGACTATCCACATCTCGTCAAGAGTCTTAGTGAGGAGTATGTGCACGCTGGAAGCGACGTAGTTCTTGCATTCACAGTGAGTTGAGCTGAAAAGTGTTGTTCAGTGTTTTAATTTGTCGCGGTTTCGTAATCAAAATGACGTCGTATGATTATAGCTCAAGTTAAAGTCACAACGCAAAGAATTCTATTATGAACACATCGAGGGTTTGCTCCGAACATAGTTTTTAAGCAAAAAAAAACACTTTGCGCAGTTCGGGTGTCTACTATAAATTTCTGAGCTGGAAACATATAATCTTCTGTCATTTGGTTACCATTACCTTTTTATTTTCTATTGATATTTTTTGGACTGATAAAGTGTTCTGTTTTATTATTCGGTTTTTCTCTTACCGTTTTAATCTTTCAAGAAAATGTGATCCTATTTAGAATTTCGAAAAGCTACATAACTGATTCCGTCTCTAATAGTACCGGAAAAGAGTTTATTTGAAATCTGTTATCAGCGTACTCGGCCCGACTAAAGATAACAGGACTCTTGAATAGTGTAATTTCACTGATATGACTACGATTATACTTCATGAAACATGGCAACATATGACTCGAAAAATGATGTTGGTGATCTTTTAACAAAGGATTTATTGCTACTTCTATTTCGGAATCTTCAGAGTTTGTTAAATGCACAACGTATGTACATATCGGCCAAAAACAAATAAAAGACCTTTGACCTCTCCTTTGTCACAGAAAGATAAGTATAAGTGTTCTATTGCAAGTATTGCATCATAACTAGGGACACGGAAAAATATACATCCATGATTGAATAATGTTAGATGAGAACGAATGAAATTATTGCGTCAGTACAAATAATAACAGAACGAATTTACATATTAGATTCAACAAATTATTTACAAACCCTAATCGTTCAACTTAAAGCATACAGACACCAAACACCGTTTATCCCTATTTTGTCAATCATTCAGAATAAAGTGATTGTGTCATATTGGTACTCTAAATTTTGCATGTTGACACATTGCAAAACATCATATATGTTCCAGAATAATTGTATTGAATAAGGTTTTTATGTGACTTTTTATATGTGAACAGTTTCACGGCTTATTACTTTGAAGTTTCCAAATTGATGCACTGCTAATGTAAAAAGTCTCTATAATTCAAAATTCGAGAACAAGTAATCTAGAAACTTCAATTCATGAAGAACGATTTTTCATTGAGGCAAAAACTCGTCAAACCCCGTCTCTTTCTGTTGACGTCTACAAAGGATAAAGACTACTGTTTTCAATGCGTGTCAGCTTTGGGAAATCCATGTGCTTTACATCCCTTCTTTTGAGAAATGACTCGGAGAAGCATATAGGAACTGTCCATTGAAATTCAATTGGTCTTAGACAATACGCAAAATTAGATATTATGACAAACTTTGGAAGAAGGCTGAGTAACGGAAATAACGGTAATTAGGTATTTGCATTGCATACATAAAATTGCCTTACCAACGTCAGACTGAATCAATAACACAGACTTCTAAATAACTCGTATCATTCCAGTATTACGGCCACAGAGAGAAGCTCCGCCTGGTGGGCAAGGAAGATGTGGTGGAGAAACTGAACAGAGAGGCGTTGCGTATCGCTAAAGAAGTGGCGGTCGAGACGGGCACCATGATGGCGGGCAACATCTGCAACACCACCAAATACAGGAAGGATAGCAAGCAACATCTCGAGGAGACGGAGGCCATGTTTAAGGTCAGCTTGTAGGAACATGTTTTAATGATTCCAAGGTACAGCGTTTCCCAACTAAACCAACATCCCTCTAATCCGGCATTCTGTGCAAACCAACACATTTAGTTGGTATTGCCTAATGGCGACTGTTTTTAAAGCGCTGCTTTGATTACGATGATTCATGCTAAAAGCTAATGTAATCCACACGCAACTTAAACAGTCATCTACTATGTCGGTTTAGAAGGAGTGAACCGTAAATAGGTTAAGGTCTTTCCTGGAGTCATAATTTTAGATGCATAAAATCACCGTATAAAACCAATTAAACAGGTATGATATGCGAGTATACATTTTATTGAAATTTTAAGAATCGTTAGTCCTAGTTTTTTTTCTTATTCCAATGTCATGACACAAGATGACGTTTATTTCTTATGTTGATGTGTCATTACGTTGTAAAATTGCTGATTACGATTTAAGCCAATTGCGATATTGAACTCAAAATCACACGGAGACAGATTGAACATTTATAATGATGATAACATCTAAGATATTCGAATGATATACATTTAACTTGTCATTGATTTTGAAATCTGATCTCATTCTGTACAGGAACAAATAGAATGGTCGGTCGATGCTGGAGCGGACTTCATACTAGCTGAGACGTTTGTAGAACTTGGGGAAGCCAAACTTGCTCTGGAGAGCATCCAGAAATATGGAAAGGGTGGGTATATAAGTTGATTATAAGAATAGTAATATTTTCTGAATAACAACCTTTTAACGAACATAATAAGTAAATGAGATAGACGGATCACGTGGAATTTCCGTCGGAAGAAAACCAGCTGTCCGAGGGAATGGCCAAGGGGGAGGTCTTTAGCTTTCTTATTACCGCAATAATGAAAGGTGTTCATTTCTATACACGGCTTGCCTATCCTTCATGAAAAAGCAGGAGAGTCGTCCTTAAAATCTCGCTTTGATATGCAATACATAGGTTTAAAGGCACTAGCGCACGCTTTTACGGTTTAAGTTGGCTATTTAAGGTTTACGAGGACTTATGCATTCCCTTAAACTTTCTGTCGATGCAATGAAATACTAAACATTCTTTACAATTTACCTGCAACCAACAATGAAAACGTTAAGACAGCCGCTGTCGGCTTGGACGTATAAAAATCTATGGTTAGGTGTGCACAAAACGGATAAATTATTGACACTTAGAAACGGCTGAACTAGTACTGTGTGCAGCTGTTGAATTTACCTTAACTCTGAACCGAGAACAAATCATGAAATAGGTTTTATGAAAGCAATGTTGTAAATTAACCGATTTAATAACACAGTATTAGCATTGTTATTAGATTGACCATAGCGGCTGCCGTTACCGCTTTTCTGGTTATGAGCAAACTAATATTTCCGATATCTTAGTTCATGCGGATTTAATGCAACGTAACATTAAATACTCCCGGTCTTTAAAAACCCACTTTACTAGTGAGTGAGTGAGTTATTGTTTGCGGCTGCCTGGGTAATATTTCAGCCATTAGCGGCGTTCCACTTTACTACCTGAATGCGTAAATATTTGTTAAATAACTTACGAGCTAGATTACTTTACTGAGGATAGTGAGTAATATCGAGAGATATGCAGTATCTGTGCATTCGTTGGGTTTACGAAATATTGGCGTGCACTAGTGCGTTTAAGAGAACTTACTAGGCCCCGCTCATTCAGCTGAGCCGCTGTGGTACATTGATATAACCGTTGGGTTAAGTGTGCTGTTTTCAGGACGGTCTTTCTCCAAAACATTTGCAAATTGATACCTTAATTATAAGTGGGTTTTTTCAAAAGATTTAGTCATTTCACACACTGTTTTCACCTTAAAGTAAACATCTCAGGGATTAATTCAAATATTTTAAGTAGGACATTGCATAATTATCTCCTTGTAGGGAGGTATTTGTAAACGCAGTGAATATGGCCCTCACAATAGGGTATCTTCTGGGTTTCCAAAGCTGACATAATCCATGGGGTGTAAAGACTTATTTAGAAAGGTGTTGACACTTCCGTGAGGCATACAATGATCTAGAATTCTCTAGGAAACATAGCCATTAACTTCGTCACTTCTAAATGACTTTAAAAACTTGATAATCCGATCAGTTCCTAAACAATTGCATCTATGATAAAACCCAGGATACACTTATATTAAAATGATGTAAAAACTCGTTTATATCGAAATCAAACCGTAAAAGCGTGCAGAAACTGTTTCAGAGGAGTGTATTTATTTTTTAAATCTCATTATAATCAGTCCGGAATACTTATTTGCATATCGCGGTACCAAGATAAGACACAGAACAGAACAGAACAGAAAATTTATTCTCGAAAATCACATAAAGTAACACAGAGAACTTGCAGCATTTGAATTCATACGATAGCATTGCACAAATTCTGGTTTTCATAAATTTCGCAGCGTACAAATGATTATTTCATAATCACTTAAATCAGTTTGATTGATATCAAATTGTATATGCCCTCAACAATTTTGCAGGTCTTCCTTCCATTGTCAACATCAACCCGATAGCTCTAGATAAGACTTTGGATGGAGTCCCATACGCCGAGGCTTGCAGACAACTGGAGTTGGCGGGTGCGGATGTTGTCGGGGTGAACTGTTGTCGGGGTCCTGCAACCACACTACCGCTCATCAAGGAACTCAGACAGGCTTGCAAAGTAAGTTGTAAAATAATATAACTGTTATTTTGTGAGTCTTACCATTATTACGAAGAAAGGTACCTCATATGTTAATTTCCTATACACAGTTAAGCAAATGACCATGTTTCTAGAAAATTCCAAAAATTGCTTGCGCTTATCTGCCAATACATAGAATTTTGACGAATGCAGCGGTATAAAACTTACTTACATTGAAACAAGGATACGGTACGCAAAATACTTAGTTGAGTTGTTGTTATGTTTAGATTTTAGAAATTTTGAAAAATTCACCATTTTTTCCTCTCAATTCCAGGGACCAATCGCTGCTCTTCCCGTCCCCTACAGAACATCTACTCAGTTTCCCACCATGCAGTCTCTCATTGACCCCTTCACAGGTCAGCCCTGTTTGATTATGCGCTTGAGGTTGATAGATATAGTAGATCTACATGCTGCTAACAGCACGTTTAGCTACAAAGCTTTTGTGACATTGAAACCATATCTAACTCTTGACCTCCTTTTATGAAGTCATTAGTATTGAATGAAGTGCGTCACTTTGTGGAAAGCTATGAGCATTTTCATGAGGTGTCAGTTTCTATTTGTGCTAGCTTTTTACCTTTTTGCAGCTAAAGTAAATAGTATAATGAAATCAACCTGGAGGCTGCTTCTCATCGCCTAAAACCACAAATATAGGCGCGACGAAGCAAGGCTTAAATTATCAATTGCTGAAAACTGGCACGAGTTATGTCTTACTGGGGAAGTTAATAGCGGTGATTTCATCTAAAACCTGAATCGCATAAAATAACATCAGTTTATTTTCACCAAATGTATGAGAATGAAGTTCATTACAACCTAAAACCATGTACGTCAAGTCCAGTAGGTAATATTTCAAACAAAACAACACTTCCTTAATCCCTAGGTCAAAGAGCCTTCCCGGATCTGTCTTCCCAACTATGCGGTGTGGCTGAGGTTCGCGCCTTCGGCAAGGAGTGTAAGGCCATGGGTGTGGAGGTGGTCGGTCTCTGCTGCGGAAATACTCCAGCCATGACCCGGGCAATTGCGGAGGAGTACGGGAGGGTCCCTCCTGCGTCCAAATTCGACCCCAACATGGAGATACACTTCATCTTCGGCAAGGACAAATATTTCTCGGATGACTTCTATGTGACCAAGCTGAGGGAAGCCATGAAACTGTCCTGAGCGAACTTATGATGCATGATTTTTATGATACAAAGTTGAGGAAAGCCATGCCATTGTCCTGAGAGAAGTTTTGAAGAGAATTTTTTGTCAGAGGTATGACAAGTTATTGTTTGATTAAATTTACCACTAAATCACTGGATCATTCTTAAACATTGACGTAAAGCAATGGTAATGGCTAAGTAACTCTTAGAAACGTACGGAAGATAAATTTTTGAAATATTTTAGTTCTTAAGAACTATTTTGTGGTAATATAAACAAAGATGATGTCAGTCACCATTCTAAAATATGTTCAAGAATTACCGACAGTATTTTAGTGATGATAAGTACAGTGGTTCGATCCGAAATAATCTTTTTCCTTTATCGCTTTGTAAATACGTTGTTCTTTATTCAAATGATTTTATATTGTTATATGTTTTCTATGTATAAGCATACAAGCAATATTGCTATGTGCATTTTACTATTGTTGCTCTTAACGGAAATGTGTGCTTGTGCAATCAAGTCGTATGGTAAATAGTTTTGTGAATAAAAACTAAAACTGTCTGCCTTCTTAAGTTGACAATTTTACTCAGAGAAGCTTGCATTTGAAGTTGATGATCAATTTTAGCTTATGTTTAGCGTCCTAAATTGAAAAGGTCGGCATGACCTTTAGCAGTATTTAAAGAAGAGATTTAAAACACAGGAACTCGATATCGTTAGTAAAACTTGAGTTAAAAGCATATGAAACAACCTACACTCTCTACTATTACATCCTCTATATAGTAAACGGTGTAAGATTTTTCATCTGATTTTTACTTTCACAGGAAAAACACAGGAATTTGATATCGTTTATAAAATATAAGTAAAAAGTATATGAAAAAAAAACTCGTTTAGTTACGATAACGAGTTCCTGTGCATATATGTCTTTCTAAAGCTATTTGTAAGCGATACATTTCACTGTAAAATAAGGTCCATATAAGTCAATTTCTCTTAAGCATTGTTAAGCTAGGTCATATGACTTATGACTGATAATCAACAAAGTGTCAGTAGCGAGGTTATCTGCAATGAGTCTGGATGACGGCTTCCAGTCTCAACCTATTGCATCCAGTGAGTCTAGGAATTAGTTCCAAAAACAGCTAATTTTAATTTAGGATCTAGTGTTTGGATTCCTCATTCAAGAATGTTTAAGACATATTCGAAATCTGTTCCAATCTGGACTGAAATCGGGCAAGGAGATTGGGATGATAGCTTTGTTCTGAAGAAAATCCGTTACAGCTCTGAAACAATAACACTGAACATTACCAGCAATGAATGTTAATCCGAAATTTTCCATGCACATTCGCCGCGTTTTTTTGGTCCTCATCACATCGCTGAAGGTCAGCGGTAATGTTAAAATTGGCTCTCATCCGACCAACGGACCTCAATTTCGTGAAATTCATTAATTTTTTGCAAAATAGTAATTCAAATTGGCTTATGAATATTCCAACCGTGCGATATCGATACATTTAGAAGAAATTCATGAAGGTTGTCTCTCATTTTAATACCTTATAATCCATCCTATTCAAATTGGTATTTTGAGATGTATGTAGTTACCTCGCAATCATGCATATCCACTTTTTCACGCGTTGGATGTAATCCCAAAAATGAAATTCAATTTAAGGACAAACTATCCAAAATACGCCACCATTAAACTTTTGCAATATTTTCTTTGTAGAAAATGTTCATAAAATGTTCATAAAATGTTCATAAAATGTATCAAGTCTCGCTTAACTAATTCCCATGGGTATATGGCGAAAACATCCCTCTCTATTTAAAAACTTACTCTATTATATTAAAACTGGTGATCGTCGGACGATATATTTTAGTATGAGAATCAAACTCTATACAGCGGTAAATATAGATCATTTTTATACATAATACATAAGTAAATGAAACATTTCTCATAATGAATTTACAATGGTACATCAATATTGTTCAGAAGATACATTAAAAATCAAAATGAAGTGAAATTTTTATTTATCAATTTACAAACTAGGGTTTAAAAAGATATTGCATGAATATATTATGGAGGCTTTATCTATATCTACATAAGATATAATTAGAAAAATATCCAATTCAAAATCGAATTAATTATTTTCGATTGTTTTTTTTTTTCATTTATTTTTGACAGAACTCATCAGTTTATCAGAAGCGGCATCTGATTGACCTTGCGATCACGAATGTCGCTGTAAATATATACCAGTCAATCCTTGACACGCCAGCATCTGGAAGATAGATCATTGTCTCTTGTTTATCAGAACTAACGTTCATTGCACCCTCTCATAATCTACATCGCTGTTTCACCGGGTAAACACAAAACAAAAAACTAACACATGTTTCCACTACAAAATGATAAAAATCAATTCTGTTCAGAACAAAACCTTTCAGTCTCAACAATAAACGATATATTAATTAACACAGGCAATAACGCTGCTCTTCGCATGATTTAGTAATGAAACGGGGAGAAAACTTTATGAAAAGAAAGAATTCTACATCCTGAAAGGTATTATGTTCTACAGGCCACAGGCCCTCGGATCATTATAAAAAAAAATATATTAAAAAAATCTAAATTAATTTAGATTTTTTTTTAGAACACCCCCTGAATAGAAAACTTATACTATTAACAGAAGTACAATTCTATTCAGGGGGTGTTCTCAAAATTAGATTATTATTTTTTTTTTTTATAGTGATCCGAGGGCCTGTGCTACAGGCCTGTGGTCCCTTAATATGGAAACAAGGATCTGTCAAAGAGGGATATCGGATAACAGGAAGTTATCTGATGGTGACAAAGAGTATGAAATGTTGTATGTGGCTGAAATAAAGCCAAAATGTCATATTACTTGAGTTAAGTTCAAATCGCCTATCAAAAACCCTATACGCAATTTCAAGCGCTAAATATAAACTACTTTGACTGGTCCGTATACTACATAAATGGAGGATGATCACGTAAAAGATGCATGAACATAGTGTTATACCTACTACGTATACTTTGTTTATTCAGAAACATCAACCAATAAAACAAAATAAGAAATTTGATTAATGAAAATACGGACAAAGACGAAAAGGCATCCCCATACCAGTTTGCTGCTATGAATAGAAATGGGGGTATTATTATTTACGGGGCCGCGCACAAAACTTTGAGACGTAAACACATTTTTAAAGTTGCCAACTTGCTCAAGACTTAGCCTCTTTCTTTTTCTGAATTTGACCAACAAAACTATCAATTGCGCTACCCAACGGCTTCATCGGACAGTGGGGGAGAAATGGGGGGACTAAGTAAAATATATAGTTAACCTATCCTGATGACGCAGAATCGTGTGGAAAATTTGCAAATAACCGAATGAAAAGAAGTTTTCCGCAAAAAGTCGAAAAAAATTGATCTTATAGATTTGGAACGAAATATAGAAATTCAACAATGATATAAATTCACAGAATCGTTTGGAAAAAGGCATTGTTCCTCTTCTAACAGCATGTAAAATCTGTATCAAGGATTGGATCAGTCTGATTAAAATCGACCGTGTTCCGAGGAATAAAAGTTTCAAAATATTGACTCTATCGAGATTCGAACTCTTTCTGTCTAGGCTGTCCTCTCCACAGCGGTCTGAAGGCAGCATCACTGCTCGCACGTGCCGACACCAGTTTTAAAGCGCAGACAAAACCTAGTCAAAAGCGAACCAATCACATCATCGCGTTTAAAATAAAGATAGCGGCGATCAAGGTTAACGAATGGTAAATGGGAGTTACTTGTCCCTAACTACTGATACCGAATGCTTTTGCCGCACGCACTGTGATTGGTTAGCTTAGTTTACGCAAGAACGTGCGCTACAGTAGGGTGCGGTCAGACCTAGTGGAGAGGATATAGCCTAGACAGATAGAGTTCGAATCTCGATAAACTCAATATTTTGAAACTTTTATTCCTCGGAACACGGTCGATTTTAATCAGACTGGGATTGGATTAATGTTTTTCTGTAAAATGTCGACCAAATTCTGATCTTAAAAAAATACTCCCTACAAAAATATATATTTGTAGAATATAAAAATTTTAACGAAACGAAATGTAAATATAGTTGATTCACTGCTCATCAAAAGTAAGAACTAAGTAACTGACCACAAGAGGCGTGCTCCATGAGGAGATGAGCCATGTCCAGCATGTCGTGTATAGTGAGCGAGGTGCAGATCACTGTCGAGTTCTTTAAACAGTACAGGTACGTCTGGGTGGCACTACAAACAAAGGGTATATAACTCTTATCGATTCTGTCAATGCATACAGGATTTTCATCTTTAATCAAAACTGTTAATTCATACAGGTAAATCATCACTAAACAATACTGTTCGTGCGTGTAGGTAATGCATCTTCACACCAATAATAACGATACATATAGGTAATTGGTCTCTTATCATTACTATAAGTGTAAGAGGTAAATCATCTTCATCAGTGTCAATGCATACAGGTAAATCATCCCTGATTAACACTGTCAATGCATAGAGGTAAATCATATCTAATCAATATTCCCAAAGCATACAGGTAAATCATATCTAATCAATACTGTCAATGCTTACAGGTTAATCATCTCTAATTAATATTGCCAATGCATACATGTAAATCATCTCTAGACAACATTGCCAATGCATTCAGGTAAATCATCTCGAGTGATTGTTGCCAATGTATACAGGTAAATCATCTCTAGTCAACATTGCCAATGCATACAGGTAACTTATTTCTAATCAATACTTTCAATGCATACAGGTAAATCTTCTCCAATCATTATTGTCAATGCATACATGTAAATCATCTCTAATCAATATTGCCAATGCATACAGGTAAATCATCTCTAATCAATACTGTCAATGCATACAGGTAAATCATCTCTAATCACTACTGTCAATGCATACAGGTAAATCATCTCTAATCAATACTGTCAATGCATACTGGTAAATCATTTCTGATCAATATTGCCAATGCAAACATGTAAATCATCTCTAATCAATATTGCCAATGCATACAGGTAAATCATCTCTAATCAATATTCCCAAAGCATACAGGTAAATCATATCTAATCAATACTGTCAATGCTTACAGGTTAATCATCTCTAATTAATATTGCCAATGCATACATGTAAATCATCTCTAGACAACATTGCCAATGCATTCAGGTAAATCATCTCGAGTGATTGTTGCCAATGTATACAGGTAAATCATCTCTAGTCAACATTGCCAATGCATACAGGTAACTTATTTCTAATCAATACTTTCAATGCATACAGGTAAATCTTCTCCAATCATTATTGTCAATGCATACATGTAAATCATCTCTAATCAATATTGCCAATGCATACAGGTAAATCATCTCTAATCAATACTGTCAATGCATACAGGTAAATCATCTCTAATCACTACTGTCAATGCATACAGGTAAATCATCTCTAATCAATACTGTCAATGCATACTGGTAAATCATTTCTGATCAATATTGCCAATGCAAACATGTAAATCATCTCTAATCAATATTGCCAATGCATACAGGTAAATCATCTCTAATCAATATTCCCAAAGCATACAGGTAAATCATATCTAATCAATACTGTCAATGCTTACAGGTTAATCATCTCTAATTAATATTGTCAATGCATACAGGTAAATCATCTCTAATCAATATTGCCAATGCATACAGGTAAATCATCTCTAATCACTACTGTCAATGCATACAGGTAAATCATCTCTAATCAATACTGTCAATGCATACAGGTAAATCATTTCTGAACAATATTGCCAATGCAAACATGTAAATCATCTCTGATCAAAACTTTCAACGCATACGGGTAAATCATATCTAATCAATACTGTCAATGCATGCAGGTAAATCATCTCTTATCAATACACAATGGTACTATAAAAACATTTATTTTCGCGTTAACATAAAAAATGACTGATTCGCGGGGTTTAATTTTCGCGCATATCGACTAATTCATTTTACGTCACACTGCCAAGACACACAGGTAAATCATTCATAATCAAAACTGTCTTATCGTCGAGAAATTGTTGAACATGTACATCATGCAATATTCCTTAAATAATTAAATCATAAAGAGTTATGTATGAAATACCTTTAACGTCATTTAAAGCTATCTCATTAATATTTTTAAAATGATGTATTTTTCTAAAAGACAATAAAAAAAAGTTGTCTATTAAAATGTACAGCTTTAAAGAGTTAGTCATAAAGATTAATATTTTTATCAAAGTTGGCTATATTTTATTTTCAGTGTTTCTTTGTCAAAAAAAGTATTACGGAAATGACCATAGAAAAAATATTCCATTGCATATAAATTACTTTTTATGTCACTTTGCCTATAACTATTGATAAATTGTAATGAAATAGATGTTGGATTGTCGGATTGTCGGATTGTATCATCCAGGAAATACGAGGGGTATCCCACAAGTAGCTGGCCGCAGGTGGAAAACGATACAAAGGCAGTTGTTTTAATGTTTAAATTCAACTCTTAGTATAATCAACCTTCAGGAACATTCTTCAGGAATTCAGGATCATGAACCCCATTGTGTTCGACCTCTTATGTATTTTCTAATAAAAAAATACTAAAACGTTTGTGCACACAAACACGCGATTATAAATCTTTAACTAAATTCATAAAATTGATTAAAGCTTCATTTCCGTCTATGATTACCATATTCTTACCATAAACAAACATACATACACACACACGCTCGCAAACATACATACATACATACATACATACATACATACATACATACATACATACATACATACATACATACATCAAAAACACAAGTTCATAAAGCGCTGATAAACAGCACACTACTCTGAAGCGCCATGATGAGCATATGTATATGTCTGAAAGTAAGAGAAAAGCAATGGGAGGATTGTTTTCAATCCAGGTTTGCAATTAGACAGTTCATTTAAGTTTCTGAGATTTTACTGAAGTTGGTTCCAACGCGTAGAGTCGGTAACTTGAAAAGCATATAAGCTTCTTTGCCAGACAGTACATATAATAGTGGATGTCTGTCTTCTTAGGACTTCACTCATTGTATTGTTACCACTCACTCAAACACGATTTTAAACCTTCAAACTCAATACTGAATTGTCTCACAGATGTCAGTTCTCAACATTTTGTATCCAATGAAAGCATGGTTTTCTGGACACTAAATGATTTTCTAAGACTATAATATGGCCCTGCATAATAAACCTCATTAAAATCTTGATTCGGCATCAGGGAAATAACATGGGGAAAATGCGCTTTGCTTGTACTGGTTTTACAACAAAAATAAACTATATGTAGGATAGAATATCCACGAGTTCACAAATGATTTATGATCTATGTGATTAAGATCAAATCGTTCCCTTGAGGTAATCACTTGTCATTCATCTAAATTATGATCTGACACAAATCATACCTTAAAACAAGAGGTCCAAAGGGAAATGTATTATATCAAAATGTGTCGGGATCACTTCTTCATTCAAGAGTATATCCACCAGATGTATGCCGCGACATTACAACAATCTTTTGAAAGATATGAAACTTTAAAAACATTCCACACAGAGAAATAGTAAGGCAGACTACTTATGGAACACCCCTCATAGGAAATGCTTATGATACTTACCTACAGAGCGAGTTGGTGCTGGCTGAAAGTGAGAGCACCTTCTGATGATATTTTGTCAAACATTGGAAACTATCACAATCCTGGGTGGCAACTATATCGATCATAACTGAAAACCAAAATGTTACAAGTAAGGACATTTATGCATTAATAACATATTTGTTGTCACACAGGCGTGTGAATGAGGCGGTGTGTTCTGTAAAGACGGCTGAAATTGCATATTCGAATAAAGTTTAGCTTTTGGAAAACTTACGGAAATAACTTTTAATAATAACTAGCTGATTGCACAACTAACTTTGATTGCACCCAATCAGCGTTCTACATTTGTAGACCAAGAAACCTTCGAATTAAGACAGAGGTTGTATAGGGATTTATGACAGAGCTACCTCTGTGGGGAGAGAATGTGTGAATCAACCTCACTTCATTCCAAGTCGAAACATGACAGCTAGCTTCTCGAAAAGAAGCTCTGCATTGGGGATATACAACAATGAAAAAAATTCCATAATGTCATTTTTTATGAATTGATAGTTTGAATGATAATACTACTTAAGATGTACCAATATTCAAAGGAAGTTGATTTCATATTTTTTCCCTTGGAACGTAATTTTAGAAACTTATTTATACCAGCCACAATGAGAAATATAGGTTGGTAATGCTTAGTAGGTTATTCCAATAATATACATGTAAATGGGACGCAGGATTTCTACTTCTTAACATTTATATGGCCGCTTTTTTTAAATTTACAATCGAAAACAAGAAAATGTCATATTTTTTCCTTTAAGGTATAAAGATTCAACTTAAGATAGGCGATTTGAACTTTACTCAGGTCAAATGATATTTTGGCTCTATTTAAGCAACATACAAAACATACTCTGTGTTACTTTAATAGTGCTGTAATGAGATAAACATGCAACTTGAATAGAGTCTTAACCCCTGACCGAACGCCTCCCCCCTATCTGCCTCATATGTTAACGCTTTCAAATTCTACTATCTCACTGTGAATAAAGAGTTCTTATTTTCGCGAACTTGTCCACCATTTGAAGATTCTTATTGTAGATAATCAACCATTATACTATACACGAAAACATAGTCATTCCATTTCATTTTCATTTCATTCCCAAAAAAAGGTAAACATAGATTTGATATCATAACTAGCATTCATTAAATGTTAAAGACGATGAAACTGCGCGACATATGTTTTTACAATAAAGTATTTTAAAAAATGATATGTACTTATCAACGCATATAATTACATTTACAAATATTATCTTCGAAATCAACAATCGCTTTCATATGAACATGAAAATACGTACGTGTACAACAAAGCAAGAGCGTAAATTTGGCCATGGTTCATGTGGATGAAAAACCACACTCGAAACACTACGCATTTGAATGACGGTCGTGCACTTAGTGATTGTGAAGGTTTCTCTGAAAGCTGTTCGGTGTCAGTAACAGCAAAAGGTATGTATTTCATATTGATGACATACAAACAATATTTGAGTCCCCTTTGCCATGCTTCTAAATATTACAAATATAAGCGCTAAGTTAGACAATGAGCGGGAATGTAGTCATTAACTTTCAGTTTGAAAATCTTTTTCGTCTTTTGTCTAATGATGATCGGTGTCAAAGATAAAAGGTGTAGGCTTCATACTTCGACGGCAAAGACAGTGTTGACCCTTATTATGAGCACGCAATATAGTAATTTGACAGTTGTGCCTGAAAGTCAATAGTTTAATTTTCTTATGGTTTTTATCGGCATGACATCTTGATAAGAGGGACAAAAGTCACATAAAACTATAACAGCGTCGAAAACATTTTCGACTATTATTAAGGAAATTTACATTGGACCACTTTTGTTATTTTGTTATGCCAAATAAGGAAAACTTGTAACTATCATATTTTAGGATAGACAGGGATAACTTTACACACTGACATAGGAAGAACCGAGAGTTTAAATAAATGGAAATGCCAATTAAATTTCATAGTTACATTTAGGTACACAAATTAGTGTATCTTTTCGATTTGCAACTTTAAAGGCCAATAAAATACCAATAACCATCAACATATGCAAAACTATACTTACTGCTACTGTAAAACAAACCGACCTATTTTAACCCAATCTAGAGGAAAACTTGCTTGTAAGCCGAATATAAAACCTTTTATCAAAAATAGGAAAAAGGTCCAAAATTCTCAAAAACTTGCCGCATACGCAGAAATATGCATTCTATTGGAAACTAAAACTATCAAGAATTTTTTTTAAAGTTTTAAAAGAGTTATCGTCGAAAAACGTGTTTCGCTGAATCCCTCGTAGTTTAATTTATCATGTATAGTCCAATCTGATTCGAATCAGATTGAATTCCGCTTGTGTAATTTCGTTTCGTGTTATTTCCGTTTCGTTTCGTTTCAGTTATATAAGCTATATTGTTAGACTCGCGCGATACGTTCATCTGATTTTAATCAGATGGGATAAAAAATCAATATAATTAAAATCAGTTGGAATTCCGCTTGTATAATTTCATTTCGTATTCTTTCCGTTTCGTTTCGTTTCGTTTCAATTTTACAAGTTATATTAGTATCGCATATTGATAATGGACAAAAGTTAGATGAGAAATGATTATAAGCTTTAAACCTCTGTATAAAATGTATCTGAACTTTGAATTTACATCATTTCAAGCTTTTAAACCTTTGAATATAATTTCTCTATTTTATTTTAAATTGTTATCTTAACGAGCAACGTAGCATTGTTGACTGTGTTTTTTGGATAAAATGGTACCTATGTTCATAACATGCCCGTTTTCAAAACACTAAACTTCGTCAAAAATGACAATTCACTACAATAATTCTTCTAAATTAGAAAGATTGTTACTTTTTAAAAGTAGGCCGAATCCGATATGATTAAAGAAAACCTGCACAATATACTACGATAAAAAGTAATCTATATTTATGTAGCCTGTGCACCTATCTGAATTTGTTTTATGCATAATCATTTATACGTACTAGATCTTCCTCGTGCGTTTCATTAGTGATAAGTTAATGACATTGAAGATCTTTACAAGCATACCGTATTTCCTCCATTAAACGCAAAGTCACTCAAATGAGCGCAAGACATCGAAAGAGAGCCGTGGTTCAGGCGTATTTGAGTAAATAAGCGCCTGGTCTAAAGCATTAAATGAAAGGGGAGGGAAGGGGGGACTGGGAGTCAAGGGGTAGTGAAAAAATAAGCGACCAGATGTATATGCTACTAGATGGAATGATCACAGGTTAAAAGTCAGAGACAACAAATAGCTTACTGATAATCGTATCTAACAATTCTCTTAAAGGGGCAGTAACACGGTTTTTTAAAATTCTATTTCTTTAAATCTTGAAACGGGTATAGGTACAGGGGGAGAATAGTATAGATCTATTACTATCTTGTGAAAAGTGATGTGATCAAATATGAAATCAAGTTAGTCTTACAGAGTTGTTGTGCAAAGGTCACTTGTTATGATAACATGTTTTAACCATTATTATTCAAAATTTTATACATATCTCCTAAATACCAAAAATAACATGTTTGTATGTTTTATGAGCGGGTTTAATTCTACCATCTACATGTAAACCCACTCGAAACACACTCAAATGCTGAAAGACTATCATAGGGAAGCATACGAAGTTCGGCTGTATACCCATACTGTCTCAATCTCTCTCACATGTCACTTCATCTAACTATTCATGATCGATATTCCAATTAAGCGTTAATTTATTTCTAATACGAAGTTCGGCTGTGTAAAAATTACTCCCTACAACTTCACATGTCATGACAATCTAATTATTCATCATTGATATTTTATCGTTAATTCATTTTCTATGATAATGTTAATGGATTTCATTAAGATGCTAATAAGTTGTCTATTGTAATGTACCTTGTAAGTACCTAATTACCTCATGTGAGCTTTTTCTTTGCGAAATCAGATCTTTATCGAGACAATATTTGACCGCAAACAAATTAACTCAATCCCTACCAAACGAAACCAATCGGAAATTTATAACGATAAAGATTTCGGACCGGACAGAGCGGGACTCGCGACCCGGAATACCTTTCTCCGTAATGTGATTTCTCTACGGCACTGTCACGAAGGCGATACAGGTACCAGCTGAACTTACTCTAGTCCTTTAATTTCAGTCTTTGTGACTAATATCTATGCACTTGTCGTACTTATAAGTACGATAAAACCCCTCCTACAATGACTTTTCCAGAGATTGTGAACGCAGAGTGTTGGGAAATCCTCTTTACCCCCCCGGTTTCTTTTTTTAAAGGAATCTCATTTTGATTGTGTTATTTCTAAATTTGAATGGAATGTGATAAGTAGTGATAGCTAAAGTTTCGTATTGCATATCATTTCGTTAAAAAATTACACTTTGGAAAAAAATACTTTAAAGTGCCATTTTTAGTCTGTTTCAAGTCTTGATGATTCAAATGTTTTTCAAAACTCAAATGCTTAAAAGCGGGAGGTCAAGGTTGATAATTCGATGCAACTTAATCCCTCTACCCTATCACCTAAATGTACTTGCGTATAACATAATCAGGGGTAAATGCAACCTCATGGATAAGTATTTGACCAATCGGATATTGGCCTGGTGACCTACTCATTAAATAACTCAGTCCTTACAATCTTATGATATGTCTTTTAGAATTTTGTTAAGTGTCTTTTCCATCATTTTCTCATATGACGTGCTTACATGTTTAAATTAACCACGACTTAACATTACTCTTTGTTCTACTTACGTTAATTCGTAATAATCAGGTTTTAACAAATCTTATCAGTTTCATCTTAATTCACTGACAAAACAATGGTTGGCTTCCAATTTTCCCATTTAATAAAAGATATGAAACAGGGATAAAACGTGATTTTATTTTGGAGACACAACAATTAACATCAGGTTGAAAACACTGACAATGGAAAGTTCCGAAACTATGAGTATTTTTGTAGGTGCTGCATGATTGTCCTTAATTTAATCATGCTCCTTTTTTGTTGTCAAACAAAAACGAAGTATAGAGTCACATTTAATCGTCAATACCGAGTGTGCCCACCTCTGGCACGTATGCAATCCCTGACACGACGTCTTACCGACGTAACCAGTCGTCTCACGATGGCTGTGATGGGCAACTCTTCTAGTAGTGCCTTCGTCAACGTCTGTCTCATATGTCATATATATCATATGTAAATATATAAAGTAAATAAATGTATGTAAAATGTACAATAGCCCTACCGGGCTCGTTGATAATTTTTCCAAAAAACAATTCAAATCATCATGCATTCTCCATTTCAGAATTAAATTTTTGCTAAATGCCCTAGCTATAGATTTTTTAAGATGTTAATAAGTATATTTAAAGAGACAGTGCTTTTAAATGCAAATACACGAAACATGTTTTCGAAGCTTCCTCTTGATAAAAATATATTATTATTTTATGGGGCACAGAGAACAGTTGTATGTTGTTGGGGTCAAATAATTGGTGTTATTTGATCGACAAGTAGTGGTTGTTTCTGAAAATGAACACCTCAATGATTATCCCTTAGCATAGCGACAATAAGAAGAACAAATATCGAGAGTTATGATCAAAAACAGGACAGTGAAGCGTGCCGATGACTCAAACATAAGTTTGGAAACTTTTTTAATAGCAGACACATCGAGAAATACAGGTTGGTATTGATAAGTAGGTCATTTATCTAATGTACATGTAAATGGGACGCAGAATTTTGACTTTCCATCATTTATAAGGCCGTTTTAAATTTACAATTGAAAACATGAAAACTTCACATAGTCTGTCACTGTAACAGCGCAGGTTTTTGCCTGCTTAACCATAGCAATAAAGAGGTCTCTCACAGTTCATTAGATTTAGATGCTGATTAGTGTCATTTTGATGTTTTGAAGGGTTTACGTTGATAGTGAAGAACGTCGCCTCGTTATTTTGGTCGCTTCACTTTACACATACCGGACCCTTGCCTTAATGTACAAACCTGTCATACATTAGAGGTAAGATGTTTGTAAGACAATGGAAAGGTATGCGTTGTATTATGGTGTGTCGCAAAAGAAGATTTCATCCAGAATTCAGACTGTTGAGAATGGACTTCGTAATTCGTGATATAACATTTCAAAGTCTATTAACATGTCAAACAAACTGCATATTTTATTCAATGTCATGATATAAAAATAAAAAAGAAGGCTAGGGTCTTTTCCGCTGAAGCGCATGATCACCACAACAGCTGTTAAGCACGAAAGCATTTTAAGATAAAATACAGTGAACAGTCTTGAACTAATTGTGTGAAAAGGTGAAGATACCTGACCTTAACGTCTGACAAACATGACGTCATCACGTGTACTTGACATGACTGTTCATGTCCTCGTCAAGAATTGATCCCATTGGTTGTCACGATTCACGTGATGCATACATTTTTTATACTTTTTTTAATTATCAGAAGGTGGCAACATTTGCTAGAGCAATATGGCGATCAACATCACTGGACTCATAGTGTTGGCGGTGTTCTATCTCATCATCCTTGTGATAGGGATATGGGTAGGGAGAAAATCTGCAAAAGCGAAAAGTGCTGATGAAGTATTCATCGCGAACAGAAACATGGGGCTTGTCGTATCTCTTTTTTCTCTTACTGGTGGGTCTTCATTGCTATTTTTTGGTTTAGATACTGGTTGATCAAAAGAACGTTAAGTACAACCAATTTGATCTATATAAAACAAATCGGTCGATTCGTTGATCACTAAAACTCTTATAGCTCCACCTAAAAATTTAAACGTTGAAATATTTTGTTCCATATGAAAATTAGATATAGGATATTGGTTAATAACAAATGACTATAAGAACTTCATTTATGCAGTAATACTGTATTTTGTAATAGTTCATTTTTTATCAATGTTAAAATAAAATATTGAATATTGGTCACAAAAATGGTTTAATTCTTCAAAGATATCCATTCATTCTAAAAAGAAGTCCTTATTTTTATTTCTTATATATTTATTCAAGCGACAAACGTTGGTGGGGCCTATATCAACGGGACCTCCGAGATCGTGGCGTCCAGTGGTGTCCTGTGGGCGCAGGCCCCTGTTGGCTTCTGTATTGGGCTCTTTATAGGTATCTTACATTCAAATGGAAAAGTCTGAATAAAAACGACCAGGAAGGAACTAGACCGAACGAGTTCGAATCTCGGTAAACTCAATATTATGAAATGTTTATCCCTAGGAACACGAGAAAGCTACGAGAGCGTGGTTTGAAGACAATGGAAGTCATGACTATGTCTTGAGTTATAAATGATAATCTTGAAATACACGTTATTTATTTTTATCACTAATTTCCTAGGTTTGTTTAAGTATTCGCTTTTATTTTCTGGTTTTAGTCCTTATCCAAAGTAATAAAAATTTCAACAACAATAATAGATAAGATTTTTCTTTAAAATAATTTCATCAGAGTATCCATCTTTTGTCTTGTGACCTATATAGAAAAAGAAAAAGGAAAAAGATTATTGCAGTTGGAAATTGAAAATGCACAGATCATACAATGAACAATTAAAGATAACCTTCATATAGAGATTTTTAATAAAAATGTTCTTTGAATTTAACAAATACTTTCTGAAGGTAAAGGTCACTCCAAAAGAGAAGAAAAATTATTTATTTCAATAAATTTGTATAAAATATATCATTTTAAAATAAAGATAAAGTATTTACAGTCACTTGATTCTCCTTTTCTACAGGGGGGTGGTTCTACGGCCCCAAGATGCGTAAAGCTGGGTACGTAACGATGTACGACCCCTTCCAGGAGAAGTACGGCGCTAGGGTCGGAGCAGTCATGTGTATACCCGAGTTTGTTGGAGACATCTTCTGGACCGCCGCCATCTTGTCTGCTCTGGGTGTGTAATACATTTACAACTTCCTATGCAAGTCATATTTCGCACAAGTCTCAGTTAATGGTTAATTTATGCGTGCTCCTTTTCACTCAAATTCGTTGTTTGAATGAAGCCGCATAATCTGCGATTGGTTGCTATCTCCAGGAAATTTCATTTGGATGTAGGCCTAGGTAGTAGGCTTGGGAACTAGCACTGAAAAGTATTAGTAATGCAGTGAGGCTAAGTGTGGCAGTGACTTATACTAATGTGCTTTGCCTCGATTTCTGGCTCCTTTTTTGTGCTAATATCTTCCGAGATAGATAATGATGCACTTTTTTTAATTCCCCAAGTAGAAACGTTTCGAAGCAACAATAGCTACTAAGATAAACGTAAGCAAAAATGAATAGCTTAGAAAGGAAGGTTAGACAATAAATTTGACATGTAACTATACATCGCTTTGTAGGATAGAATTGGTCGGTTCGATGTATCTAATGGTATAATTTAGAAATCAACTAAGTAGCCCTGATCAGTGAAGTTAACAAAAGAGTAAAGAAAACATGACATATAGGTAAGTAAGAAAAATAGTTCACGCCATCGAGGAATCGATAAAATGGACATGAAACCTTATCTAATCTCACTGAAATCAGATCGAAAATTGCCGCTCGTACAACGCTGCTTTTCTTGATCTTACCACGAGTGATGAGTTAACTAAACTAAAGGTGAAACGTCGTGGTCATGGGAGTCGGGCAAGGATCATATGAAGCCGTGGTCATATCGAGAAATGGTAAGAGCGACAAGTTTTGTGCTGATTTCAGTGAGATTGAATCTTTTCTTACATAAAACCATCATTAAAAGAATGGTGAAGAAATGACACTTTTTTCCGCAAGGGTTCTGTCCAAATCACTTTTTATCTCACAGGTTCAACAATGTCAATCATTATGGAACTAGACAAAACTACGTCTATCCTCGTGTCTGCGGGAATCGCTGCTGTATATACTTTCTTCGGAGGTCTGTGGTCTGTTGCCTACACTGACGTCATACAGTTGTCCTTCATTGCCATTGGTCTGGTAAGTGGCCAATCGGAAAACGTTTTGATATTGCTCCCGTCAGTGCCCAAATAAGAAAACGTATCCAAGTTTTAGCATCGTGTTGTGTATTCGTTTACCTTTCATGCCCTAATACTATGCAT
The DNA here is from genome assembly GCA_921293015.1 of Phorcus lineatus. Classification (NCBI taxonomy): domain Eukaryota; kingdom Metazoa; phylum Mollusca; class Gastropoda; order Trochida; family Trochidae; genus Phorcus; species Phorcus lineatus. The sequence goes on from OV121085.1 coordinate 37,976,132, forward strand.
TCTAAAAAATTTCTAGTTATTTCATATGAAATGGTTACACTTGATTTTCAAAGTGATGAATAAATCATCACAAATTCAGCAGGTCTCTATGATGAAGTCAGCAATACGGGGGTTGAGGTTTAATAAAGAACATTATTACTCTCCCGTTGAAGATACCGCCGTTTAATAAATCTACAAAGTTATTACACATTGTGTAATAACATCGCGTGTTGATTGACGTCACTTGACGTCACAATCGTCAAGCATGACGTCACAATGTTAGCGAGGCAACGACAATGGCTATCCTGGCGATCTGTATGATTTTTCTTTGATATAATTCAGCGAGTAATAAATAAAATAGTAAACTCAGTCCCGTATAATTACATTTTTATGAAACTCGTGAATGGTATCGGTATGTAACTCGCTTACGCTCGTTAAATACCAAACCATACACTCGTTTCATAAATATGTTATTAAACGGGACGTCGTGTAGTATTCTCTATTTGCTGAACATCGTTGTACATTTGGTATCAAATTGATAAAGCAAAGTTTGAGTGGCGTTCGGGAGAGGGAGGTCTTAAAAGACAGTCTCGTGTTATATTCAACCTGATTGCTTGATAATCTTAAGGTCGCTTTATACAAAGGGATTCTACACATAGACCAACATCCCACTGTGTTGGTGTGTTAACATGAGTTTACTATCTTAGATATTAACCAACATTTTTAATGTATAGTAAATACATTCGATCTCATCCACTGCTTGCTTTTGATATAACGCTAAATTATGGATTTAATCATAGTTCGTACCTTCCCCTTACCCCGCTAATACCAAATTATAGCGTAGTTTTAACCTTTGTTCACACGATCAAGTTTATGCTCGCCTTTTCAAGAGCGATGCATACCAGAATGGTATTCTGCCTACGATAAAACTATTGCCATGATAGAGTCAACAGTTCACCCTTTACAACGTAACCAACGTAGAATTTATAGCCTTGAAAACGGCATTCTCTACCAAAAAGAGGTAGCTCCGTCATAAGTGGCATAGGAATATATGACGGAGCAACCTCTGTTGAGAGAGAATGAGAAAACGATTTAACTATTAACATTTAGGAGACAATCCACGATGACAGAATCTATCTGACCCTCTATATGTGTTCTGATATAGGTATAGTTCATTTACATGTATCCTGTGCAATATTCCGATTCCAATCAGGTAAGCACCATTTCTTCATCCAGGTTCTCGCCTTCCCCTTCGCCATGGCCCATCCGGCTGTAGACCGCGAGGCTATGGGTACCCAGTGGAGCGGAGAGGTACCATCCTGGAAACTGGGCAGCTTTCTTGACGTGTACGGTCTCCTCATTATGGGAGGGATACCCTGGCAGGTAACTCACCTTTCTCGACACCAAGAGCTCATCAATGTCATGCTAGATAACCCCGTGTTTACTAGATCACTACGAATACCAACAGGGCATGGGATTATAAGCAACCCCGGTAAAAGGTTTTGAGACGCCTTCTGTTTTGAAAACCTGAGTATGGAAATGGCAAATGATGGTTGAATAATAACCAGAGAGTTTTTGGCTAACACCCCGACTCCATTCAGGGCTTTTGGTGTGCATATGCTTACTTCATTCCAAAAAAGCCAGATTATGACAATCACTAGTTATAGATATGGAGAAGCCGAAATCACACGCCTCATGTACATGAAAACTATGAATAGAACCTTTCAAACTATGTCCTCTCCAATTTATCTGTAATCTGAATAAGATAAGTTTTAAGAATTCGGTTAAGCTACTGATCACTTTTTAAGATTAGCATTTAAGTGTTCAACAACAAACAGTACGTCTCGTTAAAATTATACCATTGAAAACATTGGCGTATGTTCATCCCAAAATCCCACGAAATGTCTGAGATTTTATTGGAAATAATCACGAGTCTAAGGTGTCATTCTTCATGTATACAGCCTTTCTACCAACGGGTTTTGGCATGCAAAACTCCTCACATCGCCAAGGTGTCGCTGATGATATCCTCTGTGCTGTGTCTACTCTTTGCAGTGCCGCCAGCCATATTAGGAATTGCAGGGGCAGCCACAGGTAAACATTTCCCAAACTTTTCTCTGCTTGTCGTCCAGGCTACTGCGACGAATCCTGATAGTCCAATGGGAAATAATACAAGAATTGCAACTTTTCGCGAAAGAGGGCGCTGCGCTTAAAACATGAATTTTGATGGGTTGGCAGCAAGGTTTAAATTAGCCACTTATAGAGAATGGTGCGATTGAATGCCATGCGGGGGGAGATGGATGTAATGGCGGACCGTGGGAATGTTTACACTAAAACATTAATTTTTTAAAACTTTATTATTCGAAAAAGTAGATCTCATTCAAGATCATGATGGTGTGTCTATGAAACATACATTTTCTATTAACCCATTTCACAAATTATATCATAAATAATGTAATTAAGATTAATTTTCAGTTAAGATTCACTTTTGACTTTTAAAATAACTAGCGAATATTAAATAATATTTCGTTTAATTAGTTCTAATTAATTTTGATACCATTGTTGCCAGACTGGAACCAGACCGGGTACACAGGAGAAGTGCCCCTCCCCCCGGAGCAGCTCCCCTTCATGCTGCCCCTCACCCTCCAGTATCTGTGTCCCGCCCCTGTCTCTATCATCGGCCTGGCTGCCATATCAGCCGCTTCCATGTCTTCTGTTGACTCTACCACTCTGTCTGTGGGCACCATCTTTACAAATAACTGCTATAAGGGATTAATCAGACCGAAGGTAAGAAAGGAAAAATACAATAAAAGATATAAACGAGAGGGGAGCCTAATATGTTTTAAATGGAAACCAAAAGCTTTCTATTACTGAGCGTTAACTTAACGAATATCATGATAGTGGGATAACACAGTTCTTTGTAGTGTTATCATTAAACGCCAGCACTATCTGAATCCAAACAATTAAGGTAAAAATGTTAGATCTTCGCCCCACTACTTCCTCCGCCATTCAGTTATTTTGAATAGTTTGTGTTTATGTACAGTTAAGAAGAAAAGCGTAAACATACAATATATTTCTTTCTTTTCCCCCGTTCTAACAGCAAAAATTGTGTTTGCAAACCTCCATATATTAAACTGAAACTTATACAAAGCTAACAATTATAGCATTGCCTCCCGCCCGTTGGCATTTCCCGCTTTATAATAATACCCGTGGGTCAAGTTGTTGTGTATCCTTCATAAATGTAAATATTAATTCGTGGTTTTACTTCCGACTAAAACAAATCGTAGATAATTCGTCGACAAGGTTACAGTCGAATTGCATTTCCATTGGAGTCCTCGAAAAGTGACCTGGTATAGTTGAAATCGGTGTTACTACAAGAAATAAAGTCAATAGTGAAAGGAACCACGGACAGTCAATGACTATTGAGTCAACTTGAAGGTGTTACATCTAAAAGTCATCTTCCGAGTAAATCTCGTGTTACCAACATGGGTCATAGTGACTTACATCGCTCGCTCCATTTCTTATATTGAAGTTCTTAGCACATCTAAAGTTAACGTAACGTCGATACTCATGTCATTTTACTATTGCTTAGTCTTATAACTAATGAAGACTATTTCTTAATTAAAACATACTACAATTACAATGATATTGCCAATGAATAACATGTTATAATCAATATTCATATTGCCTTTGATTTAAATCGTACCTTTGATAGGTTACTTCTATTGAAAGTCATCTTATTTTTCTTACCGTTAGAAATTCTTCTACTGAGCATCGATGTGCTACAAATAGTCAGTTTGCTTCTAATTTGGTTTAACAATTCTACATGTAGTCGTTGAAAGCCGGATTATCCTTGAGACTGATCTGCTCAAATAAAATTAGCACGCATCCATAAACATGTCTTTCTTTGATTGACACGTGTTTATCTTTTTAAACAAAAAGTACTCTTGCACCTTGATAGTAAACCATTCACACGTGAAATCCGTGGTGACCCAAATAGTTGACATTCTATCTCATAACATACATTGCGAGTGTATGTGAACTTTGACAAGGACGGGAGGGGGGAGGTGGGGGAGGGTGGGGCTAGAATTTAGTAAACATTGACACCAACATCAAAAATATCTTTGTCACGGTGTGACGAATAGTAAACTCCGACAGAAAGATAAAACACTATGAAAATCGAGGCAATGAAAGTAAGAGAGAAGCAGTGAGTGAATAAAGTGATTTATTTTCAGACTTTTCAGGACTATAAAGGGTACGATAACTTGCTAACCGTAGACAAATCAAAAGGACTTAACAGCTAATTAGCGTAGCCAACTACCCGTGAATAAACAAGAGACAAGCACTAGACAATCACTCTAGCGTAATACCATCCCAGACTTTGAAACCACTGGACAAGGCTTATTGCCGTCTTATCAAGAATATATCAATCAGAACAGATCAACACTGGCGTGGAATAACAGGCGACTAGCAGGGCGGATGGATTGATAGGAACTAAATAGGGATGAATAAACAACAAAGACACAGTACTTTTTAGATAATTCCAAGAGAGAACTACTTGAGTGACTAAATAAATAATAACACCAGAGACAGGTTTAGCAGAGATTATGAAGCTAATGGGATGGGGATGGTAAAGTTAAAATGTAAGTATTTAAAGAAAATGATCACATACTCAAAAAAGGTTCAGAGAAATAAAGGAATTTTAACCTCACCAATCCAACATCAACACGTCCCAGAGTACCAATTCCGCCGCTGTCCCTAACGTCTCACGTATCGACACTGGCCAGAGCCAGGCTGTTCTGTCCCTACCAGCTAACCCTAAGTTACTTTGACGACCGCCTTGGGCACCCTGGGAGATTTTAACCTAGCTCAAAAGAACACGACCAGTTGTGATTCTTGGCTAGACTAAAAAGGCACTATCTCCTAAACTATCGGGGTTACATTACCATACAAAGCTTAGTGTAAAGGGGGATAACACCTCTACAAGTACAATTAAATATGAATACCATAGGTATTGATATAAAAAATGCTACATGTCGGCTAATTAAGACATGAATGATGAAAATCGATACATGAATGGAAAGTACATAACATGTACTTTAAATATATACAATAATGAATGACATTTCATAAAAATGCATTTGATGAGAGGCGTATAAAAGGAGGCACGCTCGAACAGCGTGACAATTTGCATAATAGTTAACTCAATTGTCACTCTTGGTACCAATGAGACGTACCCAACCCAACCGAGCGTACTCTTTCAGCCCTTGTGGTAATTAGTTTTCAAGTGTCACTGAAGAGCCTTCAGTGGTAAATGTAAAACACGTGTTGGATGAGGAATGAAAACAACTATACTTTTCATGTATTTAGTTAAACAATTCAACATTTCCATATTACATAGTAATTAATTAACAACCCATGAATTCAACATTAATCCCAATCTGCTATGCCACGAGCAGCTAACGACACGGTAATCAGGTTTCTTCCCTGTTGGTTTGTCGGTTCTATTTGAGTTATCACTTACAGAGTAATAAATCGATCGCTGTATACTTATTTGAATTCAGATTTTTTTAATGCAAAGTATATGACCCTTTCACGTTAAAGTGATTATCATTCCATTGCCTGAAAATACATTTTAGCTATGATAATTTTTTACTCTTTACCATTTGTCTTTCAGGCCGGTGATAGAGAGATGATATGGGTTCTTCGGATCACTGTGCTTCTAGCTGCAAGCCTTGGCTCAGTTCTCGCTATAACGTCAAAAACGGTATATGGCCTTTACGTCATGTCCGGTGATCTCATGTACGTCATTCTCTTTCCGCAACTAACATGCGTACTGTTCTTAAACACCACAAACTCTTACGGCAGCGTATGCGGTTTCATCGTCGCTGTCGTTTTACGTCTTCTAAGCGGGGATTCTCTAACGGGTCTCCCCGCCTCCATTCACTTCCCGTTATACGACGAGATCGAAGGTCAGATGTTTCCATTCAGAACGTCTATAATGGTTCTTAGTTTCTCTACAATTGTGTTTGTATCTATGTTAACAAATGCGGCGTTCCAACGGCAGTGGCTGCCCCCAAAATACGATGTTTTCCGGTACTTCACAACGGAAGCTACTGAAAGGAGGAAATATTTGAAACATCTGAATTTTACAGATATATACAAGAGAGAAATGCTGCTGAACATTGAGTCGTTTGAAAAGGTTTCCTCTAACGATGTTCCAGGGGAAAAGGGTTGTGACCAAATGTCCTATACTGTTCCAGGGGAAAAGGGTTGTGACCAAATGTCCTATAATGGCCATTTAATGCCTTCTACAGAAGGTGAAAACATATCTTTAAATGTGGTGACGAAAGGACAGACAGAAAGTTTATTGGAAAGAAAGAGTCATACAAACTCTATAACGTGAATTTGATTTTGATTATCAAGCTGTTAAGAAAATGTATTTGTAAAAAATAAATATCGTGATATTGATATAAGGCTTAAAAAGTTTAACTTGAAATACTATTCGCGTGTTGTTATCCAAGTTCTGGACCTTGATTTTCACAGCTCTCTTAGTGCAAAGATAGTCGTAAGTACATATATATATTTACATTAGCCTACTACTATCTTAGCCTTAGGAGAGGTTAAACAATTAAGGTTCTGAAAATCAGCATTCTCGGTATCCAACTAAGGTCAACGTTCAAATAGGCCTACACAGGAAACTCCTGACATCTGTCTACTCACTGCGTAATCTCATTACTCGAGGAGCCAGAAGCAAAATATTTTTTATCAAAACGTGTCATTTGAACCGGACACTGCTGCTTTCACTTTATTGACTTCATTTTGGCCTACACAGCGATACGAGAAATTTAGCTTGATCTATATCAGGGTATTGAAGGAGCTACGCAGATTCAAATTCGCTGATGTAGAACTATGTGTTTGTTGAATTTGTGAACACTTGTTTAAATGGCATTTTTTAAACAAAAGACATTTACAAAACATGGTATAGAATTAACCTGTGACCTGTTGATTTTTTGGTCCAGAGAACTAATCGTTAGACCATAGACATGTACATGATCTTTTTCATGACCAATTTATTATATAGGTTGCACATTTCAGCGGCGTGCACGTGCAGCACGACAGGCCCATGTTCTCAAAGTGAAATAGACATTGTTTGTCTTATTTGGAGAAGAATCGCCGTTACACCTGAAAATGGTTTTATGTTAAAAGTTACTACATTTACAAGAAATGCATTTTCTGCATTATTTCACTCTTCAAATTCATTTTGTAACCTGGTTGACGTATTATCTTGCCCAATTGATATATAATTACGTCTGAGAAATTAAAGATGAAACCTAGCGCACGTGAATCATTAACGAATCTGACTTGTAATCTCCGTCTTGCACAAAACTATTACGAACAAATCGATTTTGTGTATGCTGTCTTGACATGAAACTCTGTAATTGAAAAACAAATAGAGCACTCGACTGCACGTGTTTTGCGTGGATATTCTCATCTGGCTTGTGGATTCGTTATTCCTACATTGTATAAGCGGAAGACCTCGCCGGTCCGTTGCTGCACGTAACTGTTGTGAAAATTAAATGTAGTACTTGCACGGTACAGTATGGTTTTTGTGTACTTTTACGGAGAAAGGGTACGGCATTCAATATACAAAATTCTGCGGGTATTATGATAGTTATGTATAGGCGGTTATGTCTAAGGTTTTCACTATAGAGACGCAGGTAAAAGCAGATTTTCGCACATGAATCATTTCACCGATAAAAGGGCATTGATCATAATCATCTTTTGTTAGAAATTCATATTTAGTCAAATGAAATTTGATATCAAATGATATGTTAAATGCAAAAAAATATTTATTTCCTTTACCTACTGATGCAGAATGTTATACGAATAAATCAAAAATAAGAAAATAAACCCCCACGTGCTCGGAACAAGGTTTTTTTTTTCAAATTGAAATATTGTTCATCTTATTTCACCATTCATTATCATAGGGATTCAAAAATGGTTCAGAGAATCCTAGCTAAAATCATTGCTCTTGCTAGGGACAATCAAAGCGCACATAAAATCAACTACTCTAACACGTTGTCGCCAGTCTAGGAATCTAAGTTACGCCATTTACCGGTCGGTTAATACGAAAATATTTAAATGAAATATAAATTCAATGAATTATGGTTTCTGTGTTTTTCATACTTAACATTCCGATTTTAATGCAACTAAGATTATGTAATCTAGGATATAATAAAATAAGGTCCATCACATTAGTGGTTGGTTTTAGGGATTATCGATTCTCTCAACAACTCTTGAACATTGATTCAACAATTATATAATTAACTACTTTAAAAAAATTAAGATTTTTACATCTTTATTTGAGATTTATTATACTCAGTAAATGGGTTTTTTTTTTAAATGTTGCAGTCTGATAATGAAATAAGATATATGTATTTTAACCTACCAATAAAGAAAATATTACCCGATCTAGTTTTACAGGTGCTTTTAGTTTTATACAAGTTGTAACCGATAAACCAAACATAACTGATTCGTTCGGTATGAAGTGATGAATTCAGAAGCAAGTCCAATTACCTGAGATACATATGGTTGGATATAATACCGGTTTCAATTGATGTTTAATGTTTCCAGATTGGTAAGTAAGATATAAACATGCCTCCAGAATAAAATCTTGTTTAGTTTATAATCAGGGAATGTGTCCATTAATAGTTTCTACTTACCTGATTGAGGCTGACAAAGGGTCAAATTAATATGAATGACACTCGATGAAAATTTTTGGGACGAACATTTTTGGGACACCTCCGAATGCAGACTGACTGATGGATGATTGACACTGACGAGGGGTTGACATGTATTAGCCGGGCTAGACGTTCATCCAGTGCATTTTACTGTGGAATATTTTAGTCGGTAAACTGAATATTTTCTTATAGTTTTTCAATCTTCCATTGCAGTTCTACTGGAGTGTTTTATTTGAATCTTTCTGAATATCAGTGACATTTTGTACTTTGTATTGTTTTGCATGTCATCGTAAATAGACGAATATGCTATTATCTTATATTTATGAGCCTCCGTCTCTTTAGTTTTCTTTACTTTACAGTTTGAGGGTTGAGACTAAGATTACGACGTATTAACAAAGGTATGAGCTGAACAATGAATAAACATGATTAACGCTAAAATTTCCTTCTGAACAGTGACGAAAGAAAACAATCAATCAAAATCAAATACCATTATTATGAAGACCATGTTATAATTATACTTTCATGATTATACATCAAAAGTATATTGTATACACGATTGCAACTACAAGGGGGTGATTGATAAGTATAGTGCATCTCGATGTGAAACCATGCATCAAAATGGCACCACGCTTTGCACGTGCACTAGATCATGTACTTCGGGCTCCAGTTGTTACCAACTTTAAATAAATTCGCTGAAAAAGGAATTTCAAATTTAGTGGGATATTTTTTGTATCAGAAAATTAACCACGTCGAAATGCAAGCTGTGATTAGTGTCAAAAGGGGGAAAATAAAAAAGTTGTATTATAAAAAGTTTATTCTTATTTTGATAGAAGTTTTCGATGGTTCGTAAAGTTCAAGATATCTTTACATATAGAGGATACTAAACGACCTTCCATTTAATACTATTTTTATTAAACGAGTTAATGATTAAGTATAAAACGAGCGAAAGCGAGTTTGATACCAAATCATTAACGAGTTTAATAAAAATAGTATCAAATTGAAGGAAGTTTAGTATTCTGTTTATTACTTGACCTCAGTAATCAAGCATTGAATGCCGAAAGTGTACTGAACGAAGCATTTCCGCGACTAAGCCGCCATTGTGACGCCGGTGCCTAGATTGTGACGTCACAACAACACAATATTATGACGTCATACGGGGGAGCGGTATTACACTAGTTTAATATCGCCGTTTCTAAGATGCCTAGCGGTGAGAACAATCGAAAAAAAAGTACTTTATCAGACAATAAAGGTATAGTTTTTTCATGACGTAACAATTGAATGACGTTATATCCGCTCTTCCCCGCTGCCCCCTCGTGATCAAGCGTCCATGGTAACCTTTCATCTCGGTTCTTTCGATCAACAGGGCTTATCCCTATCAATGTCTATCGTATTGGCGATTTGCCGATAATGTTTCTTTTAATGGAGACTAGTTTCGAATCATCTAGTTCTATTTACCGGAAAGAAGAATGGAAAGCACATGCTTGTCGACTGTAGAGTCACCGCGTTGTTTCACGTCAGGTCACGGCACCCGTGGGACTGTGACGTTGGTTCACGTCAACCGTCTTTACCAGGTTCAATGTGATAAAGTCAACCTAATAATTAAGTAATTCTAGGTGTGCAGCCCCAACAGTCTGCTTATATACGAGACTAAAGCATCACCTTCAACGTTTATGACAGCAGCAAAAAAATAGATGTCCGGATTCAGTCCGCCATCACGCTTCCAAAACAAACAATACCCATAATTCCTTGTGGAATGTTAACCACGTGATAAGCCTTATATGGGCAATGTGGCCAGCACTGCATAATCGCACGACATGACTTTGTAAAAGTAAAGGTTTTTTTTAAACAAGAGGTGTTAATTTGTTTGTTTAAGTTTTTAAAGAAAAAAATAAGAAGAAAATATAATTCAAAATTGAATAAATGAAAAAGTTAGGGTGCAAAACTTCAGTAATCAAAGCTTTAACAAACTAAATGTCGTTTTTAACTAGGGGTTGAGTTCCATACTTGGAATAGCCAACAGTTAGCCCTGTTCATGGATTATTAATGTGAGCAGTGTAAACACTATATTTAATTTCGAGATTATTAAAATCAGAGTGGTCCCCGTATAGATTATTTTAGCATCTTAGAAAAGAAATAAAGTTCGCTCTACCCCAATGTGTTTTGTAATAAAGTATAGTTTTTCCCTGAACTATTATAACGTTAAAGGACTCGGACTACCGTCCTCGTGCTTTAACTATAATAGTTCAGGGCAAAACTATACTTTATTACAAAACACATTGGGGTAGAGCGAACTTTATTTCTTAAATAAATATTACACTGCGGTATCTTACACGGGCGAGTAATAAAAGTGTCTTATGTTATGCATGGTTGTCTCCCTTTGATACAAACGTCACAGTTAAAACAACGGCTCCAGGATAACTTTATAACTTCTTGGTATCACTATCAGGAGATAAGATACGCTAATAGCTACCCATAGGTTTATAAACAATTTAAGCAAAACTTTTGATTTGAAAAGTATTTAGTAAATGTTTTAAATAGCAAACATATATATGCATTAAGTGGACTGTGGTTATCATCCCCGACGATGTTGATTTAAACAGGTAAATATTATATGTACAACAAAATACCAAGAGCTAACGACTCTTTATGCATTGTAATCTTCACGATTAAGAAGATGAATTCCACTTTTTACGACAATGTCCATTGTACTCCCATTTGAGATCCATCCACAAAGAAATATTATTGTCAACGATACTCCGTTCATAAATGAATACAGTTACTATCAACAAGATGTATCAATATTGAGCGTTAATTGAGTTAATACGTATATCAAGCTTTTCAATAACGAAACAACAGTTAGGTCTAAATATCTGTAAGAAAGTCGATTTTAACCTGATTTAGGCTTGGCTGAGACAACACTGAAGACGAACCACGTCCTAGTCGACCGTATACGTTGACATTACCAAAGCTGGAAAGAAAATTCCATGATTTTATAATGAATGACTGGCGAGTTACCAAACAATTCTTAGCTTGGGTAATGGCATTAGCTAGGAGCCATTCATTTTATTTGGCCCAAAACTTTAACAATGACAAAAGTTTGAGCACGATCGGTACCTAAACTGATGACACATGATAAAAGCGTTCAAGACATATCACGTCAAAAGGGATTTATTTGTAGCTGATATTGATACATTTTCCTCAAACGGATTATAACGATCGGGGAAACTTGGGACCTGCACTTTCAGCCAATTAAAAGAAACGGTCGGGGCAGGGGGGAGAATTGTATTGCTTTGAAGGAGACTTTGTTGATAAAGCATTTGATTTGAATCCCTCCTTTCTTTCGATATAAGGTTCACCTCTTATCACCCCTCGTATTTCTAACCTTTGATGCGTACTATCAAGTAATCTAGCGGGCATGATAATTTTAGTAAGTGTTAAAAGGCACCACAACATCCCTGTATAAGTTTTACAAGTTGTAATGTTACGCCATACTACTATCACATAGTCTTACGTCCGCTCAAATTGCTGATGACACTCATAATCTTTTATCAGTAACAAAATGGGATTCCATCACACCTCACCTTCGTGTGGATTAGATAACCTGGCAAATATACCTGTAGTGGCCTTGATTTATGAACTCATTCAAACTCAAAGATTTGACATATATACCTATCAGTGTCTTTTCTTTCACGGTTAGGTACTACGACCGAACTGTCAAAATACTGTTGACATATAACAGGAAAAATGAAAGTCATTTTTAAAAGTATATAACATATACATTATGATACCAACAGAATGCAGTATAGAGTTTATTGATCTATGAGAAAGGGTACTGTATGATAGCTGTATTTGTCATATACTCTTAAATATGGATTATTTTTAAATTTCTGTTCAACATACGTATATATCAACTAACAATAATACTTAATCACATGTTATCACATTCAACGACCCTGAAAAATGACTGTATATTGGAATACAAAACTCCACGAGACCATGAAAGAGTCTCCTACGTTTTTACTTATCAAACATTTTTACTTATTCAACATTTTTACTTATTCAACATTTTTACTTATCAAACATTTTTACTTATTCAACATTTTTACGTATCAAAAATTTTTACTTATCAAAAATTTTTACTTATCAAAAATTTTTACTTATTCAACATTTTTACTTATTCAACATTTTTACTTATTCAACATTTTTACTTATTCAACATTTTTACTTATCAAACATTTTTACTTATTCAACATTTTTACGTATCAAACATTTTTACTTATCAAACATTTTTACTTATTCAACATTTTTACTTATCAAACATTTTTACTTATCGAACATAAAGTGACAACGGGAAGGACAGTTATGAGCTGTTAGTGATCGGCAATTAAAATAACTGGTAATCATGTTAATTTGGCGTGTGATTTAGAAATCTGTTACAAAATCAATTTGACGGGACGTGAAAGAGCCATTACTAATTAATATATACAGGGTCTCTTTTACATATTCAGTCTTTACTTAACTATATGAGACTGTAAACATTGTATGCAGCTTGGAGTTTTCATTCATGTACATGTATAATCGAGCAATATGAATCCATATCATTATCAAGTATAAAAGCCAATAGCTAAAAGGCAAACTTGTATGCCTTACCGAGATTATCATCTTTCATCATAAGTTCAGCATGCTAGATTTTGATCAACGTCTAGGATCCGAAGCCATTTTATCTGTAGCAGCTTCCCTTCGATAAAGATCGAGCAGGGTTTTTTTAAGTCTAAGTCAATGAAAATGAAAGACCAAACTTTCGTCGATACACGGGTGAAAAGATATATCCTTTACCAATGACTGTCACATCTTAGAATATTCATTCAGCAAAATTGAATTCACTGCTCTATTTGATTTATAGTTTTTTTAAATGATTACTTCATAATATATTTTTATAATAGGACACTCCTATGTTTTGCCTGTGCCCAAACACCCATATAAGCCTATACCTCGTTTTGATTTTTTTAAAATCGCTATTTAAATAGCCTATTATGAATTCATATATGAGCTAATTGACACAATTATCGCGTTTTGTTTAAGGTTATCTAAGTCAAATAAGAAATGCTCCCTGGTAGCGATTACATTTGATATACTTACAGCATACAATAAACGTTGAAAAGAAATCTTCTTAACAATGATATGAATTCGAAGGACATATGATAGGACCACATAGCCCACAATTACACAAAAGAAAATAATGAACACTACACAAGAACAGATAATTACTTTAATCTTTTAATCCACGATTAGTCGCATTGATCCTTGGTTTTCAGATTACACAAAAAATATTGCTTATATATATATATTCATATATATATGTATTGCTTTACAGCTAAATCATTTTCGTGTTCTTCATTTCTGACCTTTTACAACCTTGAACCGAGCTGACCTTGGTCGGCTATTTCCGGCACATGTGACGGAAATTCCCGAACGTTGCATTCACACATTGCCGAGTCTCAGATAAGAAAGGGCTTGTTTGGACAGCCGAAACATGGCTGGCGCCAGTGACCAATTCTTCGAAGGTACCGAAAAACTGTTGGAAGTTTGGTTTGCATCTTCGACGGATCAAGACTGCGATCTTCGCACAGTTGCAAGGTATAATCAATTTTGGCTTGGATCACGTGTATTTCTGTTGCCAATCCCGTTTTGGCATCAACATTGCAGACCAAAATATCTTATACGATTCCAAGGTCTTCCTGCAGTCCTGGTTTTTGGACACTTCGGATTATCCATTTTCACGATCTGTCTATTTTGATTGCCACAGATCACGTAGATGTATAGCATCAGACCCTTTAACAGACTTTTGAATGAAAATTGTGAAATCAGTGATGAATTCCAAGATGTGTATTTTTATAACAAATGCAGAACTGTGGCTAGATGAGATCGATGAATCTTAATGAAGATTAAATTCTAATTCGTCATTACACAAGTGACAGACCTTTTCAAATTATTAACATCCATTTTTTAAAAAAAATTTATGCATTTTAGATAGTCTAGTAAATTATACAACAGGTAACATGTATATTCATTTTAGATAGGTTAGGTTACCATAGGTACTGGTTGTGAAACTTTAATAGAAATATAATAAAAACACATAAAAGGCATAGCCTAAGTGTCAAGCAAATCATTTGTAATTTAATATCAAATTTGATTTTTTACTATTTGAAAAATTAATGGAAAAAAAGAGGAACTCTATCCAGCTTTTAATTTGTAATTTTCCCATTCTTATTGATCTATACATTATTCTCAAAGCTATAAAAAATCTGCATGCAAATTTTCATGCTTATTGTTTTTTTAACAGTGACAATACAAAGGTAGAACGTCACAATTATGATCGAAAACCGGACAGTGGCGCGCACCAAATAGTCAAATGTAATTTTGGAGACTTATCTATAACAGCTAAGGAGTTGATAGTGTTTGTTAGGGTATATAACTAGTATCCATGTATATTGGCTGTGATATCTACACCTCTACACCTACACCTACATTTATAATAACCTTTTATTTACCTTTGATACGAACCTAAATGTGATATGTGGTGATATAAAATCAAAAAATCTCAACTTTTCATGTCCAAAATACATATGACAAATACTGGTTTTCCATGAAAATTTAAAAACAGCCTTAAAGGGACAGAGGTGTAGACATCACGTCCAATATACATGGATACTAGTTATATAACCTAACCTAACTGCCCTTCTGGCTGTTTTAGATAAGTCTCCAAAATAACGTTTGACCGGCTGGTTTTCGATCATAATTGTGACGTTCTACGTTCATATCGTCACTGTAAAAAACAATAAGCTTTAAAATGTTTCTTTTTGGTAACAGTCGATACTTCGCGATCAAATGACAACATTGATTAAGTTTGGCATATATATATGACTCCAACAACTCACGGATTGGCTCTTTAAAGGGACCATTAGAGCGGCTTTCATCCGCCATCTTGAATTGTTAGCATTGCGAGAAATAAAATGTGCTGTATTATGCTAATTCATTGAAAAAGTTACAAAATAACTGATAGATTGATAGAAGAGGGGCATATTTACAAATAATTCATGATAAAAGTTGTCAGTTACGACAATGTTTTGTCGTAGTTATGCGTTCCACATTCGTAGCTCTGATAATTGGCTTCATTTCACGAAGTGTTTCTTTTTTGATCGATACACTTTATTCTTTGTCAAATTCTTAAATCTTGAACAAGTGAAATGTTAACCTCATGTACATATTTGAAGTTAAGTATGAAAAGAATCATGTAAAAATCATATATATATTTGTTAACAGGAAAGTCCTCCTGAATTTCGTTTTCACAAAAAATACCCTTGAATAGTCCCCTTAATGTCCCTTATTTGAAACATTGCGAAGCTAGGATACATGCATATTTTAACTATTGCAAACGTTTCTAACTCCCCAGTAAAGTCAAAATAATCCCCTCAGCTCATCTGCATTAAAGATTTATCTGTATTCCTCTACCAATAAGTACTTAAGATGAAGATTTATAAAATAAAGTGAAGTCCTTTTTTTATATGTTTGATCAAAACTCTTATCCAAATGGTAATAGAGTAACCTCCTGTTTACAGAAAAGAATGGGAAGGTCTGCTCAAGCTTGTTCGCTGCGAAATTATCAGCATGATTTCATCCACAGATATGGACGCCTATGTTCTCAGGTAAATTTCTTGTATTAGAAAGGATTCAGCTTCATTAGAAGCTTGGCATTTACCTAATAGGTAATACCCTGTATATCCAGAGGGGGGATTGTTGAATATATCTGATTCGTCTTTTATCTATTTTTCTTTCAACACTAAATCAGCTGCTACTGTAAGAATAAAAGCTAGTGAATGTTTTATTTTTATACTTATGCACCAAATTGACCATTTGATAATAGGGCTGCAACGATTCACCTTGACAACTTCGATTCGATTTTTTAATTCTTACAGCTCGATTCGATTTATTTCGATTCGATTCTTTAGAGTTCAGTAAACACTACACAACAACAAAATACCAATCCGTAATGGCTCCAGACTTTTGATTTAAAATGTGCGGGAGGGTCTTTCAAGTTTGGTTCGGCCATATTGCTCGACCGTTGCCATGCAGCGCTGCTAAGGCAAATGTATAAACCACGCTGATTGGCCGAGTGCCTCGAAGATGAGGATATTAACCAATCACTGATTACGTTACATATTGTAGACTTGGTTTCCGGTTTAAAAACTTAACGTGACTTGTTAACACTCTCGAATGCAATATATCAAGATCTAATTTAGGTAAAAATTAAATTATTTTTAGGATGAAAAATTAAAAGTGAATCGAATCGAAATTTTGAATCATGAATCGATTTTCGATATTATAAATCTGAATCGATTTTCGATGCATCGTAGTGAATCGTTGCAGCCCTATTTGATAATTTAAACTCTATTCAGTTGTGCTTTTGCTTCTGCAGTAAAACATAGCTTGCAATTTTAGAACATAAAATAATGATCAAATAATAATTTCTTTATTCAAATTTTCAGGGGCATAGACATGTAAACATTGCTATTTAATTTTGTGCAAAATATTGCATAAAAGTATTTAAGATTATATTGTAAAATGTAGAAAATTCAAATGCATAACAAGTTTTTAATTTCTACCTTTTCCCTCAAGTTAATGTGTTATTTTTAATTACAGCGAGAGCAGTATGTTTGTCACCAAGGAGAGATTTATCCTGAAAACCTGTGGCAGAACAACATTGCTGTTGGCAGTTAAACCACTCATCAAAATTGTGAAACAACATTGTGGATTTGACAAAATCTTGGTGAGTGCGGCTGCCATTAGCTCTTATTTTCATTTTAAAGATAGTGTGCACATTTCAAGGTCAATGTATATTGTAACTTAGCATGATCTCATACCTATGTATTAAATAAGTCTGAAAAGTAGCAAGCCAAAATAAACCATGATCAGGGCTAATCATTTTAATGATTTGTGACTTGTTACGACTTGTGACAGTCAAAGTCACTAAGGGGAAACGGAGCTTATTTGTTATAATGGTTATTATATCATGTTAGTGTAACAATGCATTTAATACACACACAAAAAAGGAGTAAATAATGAATGCAAACCATGAACTAGAAAGTCAATTGCTTTTATTTTCACATTTCAAAAACTATGTCAGAAAAAAATATTATATCTGGGGTCTTTATCCATATCAAACACTTTTCAAACTTATTAATGTTTTTTAATTTTACAAGAAATACATCAGTAAATTAAACCTACAAACCTCATTAGAAAGCCAAATGGATGTCAATTTTTGTTTCACTGAAATTCTGGCAATGGCATTATATATGTACAGAAGCAGAATTACATGCCCCAGTTTTGTGTATATTGGTCAGTTGGAACTATTTTATTATAGATTATATAGATAAGTGTCAAAAATCTTGTTAGACAAATAGGCTAACACTCTTCGTATTATGTTTTCATAAAACATTAATTTTCAAAACGTAATGCTTTTATTTGTGGTATGATTTGAATTAATAAGCATGTTGCAATTGTCGTTATTTCTTGATAAAACAACATCATTACTTATCATCTGTGAATAAATCATTAATCATATATAAAGAGTCTTAATTTGATATCTGCTTTAACCATTCTTGAAGTAATGTGAAAACCTAAAAGTATTTAACATTTTTCCACAGGATATATTCTATTCAAGAAAAAATTTCTCTCGACCCGAATTACAACATGGAGTGCATCGGAACTTTGAAGATGAAGTGAGTTGTGATTCTGTTAACCTCTTTGCACCCTGATTTTTTAAAATGAACACATATTTGATATTAAATGGGTTTTTTTATCACTTTATTTTTTTTTCAATACTTAATGCACTGTATGAAATTCTATAGATGGATGTTTATATGGTTATATAGCATATGATATTAAATGATGTTAATTAATTTTGAATAAATAATTGTCTGTTATGCCTAATTCCTATTATCAGGTTTAGGAATGACCCCAACCTTGTCTCATTTTATTATAATTTGTGTTCACTTTTTACTTAAGGAATCACAAAGGCTTACGATTAAAGTTCAATATTATGCAGTAGGGGTGTAACAATATATCAACCTATCTATATATCGCATTATTCATCTTTGCAATAGTACTCTATCAATTGGGTTTTTTTTTAGTTAATTTTATTCATGATGACTTATGCAAATATTTCGAGCAAGTTTATTTGAATTCATTTCACTTCTTAGTGTAAAATGGCTGAAGTCTGTTTCATTAATCAAATGGTCCTTATAAAATCTTTGGAAATCACAGCTGAAATACATTTTTGTTTGGACCCAAAAATATTGCAATAGCAATTGCAATAGTGGGTAAAAATTGTCAAAATGCTATTGCATTAGTAAGTCCCAGTAGTAAGTTGCAATAGACTATAACTGAGGCAATAGTCAAATTATTTCAATAGTCGCCCCTACCAGGGAATCAAAGTCATTACCACTACTTATTCCCTGAGAATGGATGAATAGCTCACCATTCAGCAATTCAACGCAGTTCACAACGCAGTTCATGGACAAAACCCATAAAATGTGCAACAGCGTATTGTAAACAGCATATACAGTATTAACAAAAAGTGCTTATACATGTCAGATCATCTTGATAACAAATATTCAACAAGTGTTTACAGACTCATATCATATCATGCATGACGGGTGAGTTGTCATGTCACATGTTCAAAACACAAACATTAAGCTTGTAGCCTCAGCATTTTGAAACAGGTCAGTCTGAGCAGTGAACCGTGATGACCGTGTTATGCATTGTCAAACATGAATGCCGTATTTTGCTTTAAAACCAGCATATCTCGGGACATGACTGTCTAGAAAATATACATATAAATATTTCCCATATGCTTTTCATGTAATATTTTCATAGACAACGATTTGTGATTTCTATATAAAAGAGACAATAAAATTTTTCCTCGCCCATACTTTTATTCTTAATTTAAAAAAGAACATTTTATGAGATAAAATCTTTAAATCCCTTTCTAAAATGAATTCTGAATATAATCATAAAATCATGCTTTGTCTTCACCCTACTTCACATTGCTATTAGAACATTTATGATACAGCTATTATTTTTTCAGCACTCTTCACCCTGAAAATGCTTATTAGAGGCCCTGTACTTATTGGAGACCTAGCATTTAATACTTTAGACCCGGCGCTCACAATGACATTTGACCCCCTCTCCCTTCCCTTATTGCAGGCCCCGCGCTTTATTAGAGGATATTTACGGTGTATTATGTTTCGTAGTTTCAAGACATTTATCGTTTAGTGAATGAGTCCTTTGGATCACTTTGGTTCTATTGTGAGTCTAATATGATAGGCTATCATGAACAGGTATGGTCCATGTGAAACACCCTTGTGTTTTCAGATAGGTAGTTTTATGCCATTTTATTATGTTACAGGCTCTTGAACATGTAAGCCCTTATCGATATGGTACCAACAGGAGTTAGTAGGTGACATGTTACCATCATCTTTACCTTCCCATCAAGATCAGATAATGTTGTCTGATTGTAGTTTTATGACATGTTTAAGTGTTCACTGTAAGTGAACTGTTTACTGGGTCATTTGGACCATATATTTTATTGATATGAAACCATACCATTGGTAAAGTATAACGCTGAGTCAGACATTTTAAAGACGCATGTGTTTTTGAAATTATATTTGTTCAAATTGAATATAACTTTATGCCAGTATTTTTTCTTCAGTGGGTAAAACTACTCATTACTCGAACAGGGTTTTACAGGACTCAACTTTCCTGAGTATTTGACGCAGAAAATGTCTCGGGCCGCCCCCCCCCCATTAAAATTCATATGAGTCCCTTGTGACGCAGGATTTTTCTTATTGATACACATATATATCCTTTGATAAAAAAAACCCCCAGATTTTAGTAGGATTTTCATGACAAAATGTTATTAAAAACATCAACCATTTATAATCTAAAATAGCTAAATCTTTATCAACCTTTTGTCAAGCGTGAAACATCTATTGTATTTTTGCAGTACTCCTAAAATAGGAAATTGGGCCTCAAAAAAATATGTACTCTTGAGTCCCCTGGACTCTCAGTTTTGATTGACTATTTAAAACCCTGCTCGAACCAATTATATTTTCACATAAAATAAGGTGTTACTTTTCTAGATGAACTGCATGCAGCCATTTTATTGTTAACACCTTAACTTCATTCAAGGTAGGGAAATTATTAGGACCTCTCTGTTTATCTAAAGAGATTGGCTATCTATTTGTCAAAAATGTTTTCCCTTTTTTGAGATTCCTTTTTTTTGCAAAGTAAATGTGCTAAAGACAGAGCTCAATGTTCTCAAATGAGATCGCGTAGGGGTGCTTTGCATCAAGATTGCATTCAGTCCAACCAGCTTTAAGAATCAGTACTGAAAACCGGTATTACAGTGTGGGAGTTTCTAAGTAAACAAATGGCAAATGGAACGCTGGCAATTTTTCAACAGACTGAAAAACAACATGTTAAAATGATTTAGATTTACTTTTAGCGTGTGTTTCATAGAAGTATTAAAAAGAAATAAGAATACGTAATTCCAGTCATGAGCCTTGCTTTATGGTCGTCCAAACAGTTCCATTAAAATTATAATAACATCTCTAATTTATACATGTGAATCTAATATAAGATGTTGTCTATCCAATGCATTCACTCAGACTTAAATGCATCTATGCATCTTTGATATATGGCGTCACAAAATACTTTAAGATGGCCAATTTCGTTCTCCTTTCTCGCTTAAAGAGATTCCAAAATGACTGTTGAGATGAGCTTGGAAAAGGCTTTTTTTTTTTTTAAAAACCCATCAACTTAAAATGATTCAAACCAGGAAAATATGTATGAGTTTGCTTCTAAAGAAAAGGTGTATAACTATGTTTCAGTCATATTTATCTTCCATTGATTGATCCTTGTTTTCAATACCTATTAAAATGTACATGAAAATGAAATTGTCAGTGATATTTTAAAATTATTTGAGGAAATAAATTGTATTGACGTTTTATAATAACATATTATTAAACAAAAATAAATTATAAAATCACTTGAAGTTATATCAGTTTGAAACCTTTATATATATTTCATGAGTTGCTTTACTCTCTGTTCTTTCTACATGTTCAAGCAAATTCATATAGCAAACTAATCATGTCTTGATTTATTGGAACGATTGTCTTAATTGGCTCAAAATTGGCTTTGACCAGAAGGTCTGATAGATGTATTATTGTCTCACATTTATATACAAGTTATACAGTGTATTATTCATCCAATCCATTTCTTTGTTTAGACTGTGTTAAAGAGCAAACGAGTACGAATCGTTTATATTCTGTATCATATGTCCTGACTTAGATACGAATATAAAATCGAAAAATATCAAATATTCATTTCCTTAAATGTTAATCGCCAATTTCAAATGATAAAAAAGTCTTGTGTTTGTGCAGATCGCACATCTTATTCTACTTTCATACTAGTTATTAAAGCCGTAAAACCAATATTTTGACCTGATTTTTTTTCTGTCTGCTTCAGATAAGATTCCAAAATTACGTCAGACAATTTGGCATTTGACGCATGCAGTTGTCCATTTAAAAAAATTAAGACTATTTTTTTCTTTTTTTTTAAGATGATACATTCAACAACACACTATAATTCACTTAAAAATT
The DNA here is from genome assembly GCA_921293015.1 of Phorcus lineatus. Classification (NCBI taxonomy): domain Eukaryota; kingdom Metazoa; phylum Mollusca; class Gastropoda; order Trochida; family Trochidae; genus Phorcus; species Phorcus lineatus. Next base: position 37,998,573 of record OV121085.1, read on the forward strand.
ACGCAATCACTACAAGTTTGACAAATGTTACTTAAGCCACATAGATGACGTCTTTTTAAGACGACTTAGGTTATTAGGGACACTTGAAAAAGGGCAAAATCCAATATGCCAATTGTGTGAGTAGGTTGTTAAAACTGTGAACATTTTTGCATATCTATGTCGAATTTCCTCGGGAAAAGAAACTAAACTTTTAGAAAACATTTGCTTATCGAGAAGAAGCCGCCAAGGACATTAAGTGATTCTACAGCATTGATTTGCTAAAATGCGAACTATTTGAGGGTTGTCCCATTGTAATAATTACAATAATGTTGCTTTTTGTATCCATTTTGAGCTTCTATTTTCAATCAGACAGACAGAAGAATATTTAAATAAGGTTTCTTTATTTTTTCATGTTTTTTAATGGAATTTTTAGAAAAGTAGTGTACTAAATTGAGTACATTGCGTATGGGTAGCTGCGCCCATTAAAATGTCTTTTACCCTTTCACCCTACAATTTATAAAAAAAGCCTGTAAATGTATTTCTAACAAGTTTCTTATGAGTGAAAGATGGGTTTATGATGTGCAAAGGTGTCAGGAATTTTCAAAGGGGATAGAGGGTTAACATACATACAAGTGTCATCATTAAAAAATGTAATTCAATTTCATTTTGGGGGGTGTAATAGCGCAGTGGTTAGCACATACTGCTTTGGTACATGACTTCTGGGGTTTCAGTGTTTCCGCTGGCATTTTTGACAGCCGGTCATCATGTCCGACGGCTTTGAAAAATACCGGACATTTACACTTTTTACCGGTCAGATAAATGTAGCTAATAAATGTTTCATTTGCTGATTTTTTTGCTAGTAATAACAATACCTGCGTCATCTTCTAATATTCTCTTTTATTCGTTTAATTGACTGTTTTTGCCACCAAAGTAGAAAGAAAGATTCGTCTGCTTTTTCATTGTTGAAAAAACGTGTTTACATTCGTAAATGATCGGAAAAAGTCGATAATTTCCGTATACATTTCACGCATACATTGAAATTGAGGTCAATAAATTCAGCTGCAGTTATTCGAATGATTATGTCATGCACACTTCGTTGCGTTCTATTTCAAGCAACTGAAGCGAGTGGGATTTCTAGACAAATACGATCGGGGTATCGCATCACTAGATGTTACAAGTCTTTTTTTCAAATAAAGGTTTATGAAATGAGTTCGACAGCTTGATATTTAATCGGACATCATGTCCGGCAGGTTTTTTAAATACCGGACAATCATATTTTTTATCGGACTATGACCGGTATTTACCGGACAACGGAAACACTGGGTTTGAATCCCGCCAAGGGCTTGACAACTTTGTCTTTAGTAGCAAACTGTTCTACATGCAATGAGGTTTGGGTGCAGCTGCACTGAATTTCAGTGCATCACAACACATGCTTCACTAGTTCCAGCCGATGCTGGCAGGTTTCACTGTATTAATTATCCACAATGGTGTTGAGGTCTTTCTCACTGCAATAATACCAGTGGGCGATATAAGTGAAATGCTCTTGAAAGCGGCATTAAACCTCTAAAAGTCCATTAATTTTGCAAACAACATTAAATAGAGATCAAATTCTATCTTAATCTTATCTTGCTAACATATTTAGTATTATTTACCAGCACTTTTTAAGTTATCATTTATTTAATGCTTTGTTTGATAAAATCTTTATAAAATTATTGATTCATTTTTATTCATTTTGCCTTTTCTTCATTTGTACATTCATTTTTCTTCACAGGTCAGTCATCTTGATCAGCTGTTTCCAAGTAAGTATATATCTGTTGTAATTTACACAAGATATTCTCTAAGCTTCAAAGGGGTTGTTATGTTTTTCTCCAGGGCTTAGTTATTAAACTATGTCAAAATTAAGTACTTGTGAAAATGTTTCTTCACGACCAAAATATGTTTACAAAAATGTCACACACCTAGAAAAGTTATCATACGTTAATTAAAATGCATTACTTGCTTTGGTTTCATTAGTATTCTTGGTTTAATAAACTTAATCATGTTTATAGATGAATTATCATTAGTATTATTACATTGACATATTTTGGTTCAATCTCAGTCATTTACCTGATGAAAAAAAACAACTACCGTTTTAAAGAATTTTATTGTTTATGTATGATATTAACTATTTAATTTTCTTATCTGGGAATAAATTATGGTGCTGAAATAAACAATATTCATTGCTTGCAACAGGTGATGTTTATTGGGTAGCATTTGATGAATAAAAATAATTAACATGACTTGAATTTTAATATTTATTGGATTGATTTCAATCTACGTACTAAAATAAATACTAAAATTCTCACAGGAGAAAAATTGTACAAGACCAGGGAAAGCTCATATGTAACTTGCTACCTTAAAAGACTTTTTAGAACTCCCCTAGTGGCGTTTTCCCTGGTAGGTTTGGCGAAACGTAACAATATAATTCTCGTGGTTTTTACTTCTGAGTTTGTCATCCGTTGGATCCCCTCTCTTTCAAAAACTTTTTGTCGCTTAATGACATTGAACTCCATCAGAATTTGATAGTCCAATGTTTTTATGCATTATGTTTTGTATCTGCAACCCCAACATAACACTTCCAAATATGGCTTTTAACACTAAAATAACTTTATCAAAGTGTTAGCAATTTTATATTGTAGATTGGTAAGAAAATCATAAGGAAGTACAAAAGAATCTTTTACAAATATGAAAATATTTAAAAAGTTATCCAATGAAATTATCACTTTAACTATTTAAAGCACTAAGAGCTAAATTGGTTTTATATCACAATGCATAAAATGCAACATAATTATTGGCAGTTTGGGGAGGGGAGATTTTATGCCTTATGAATCACTAAAACATTGACTCTTTAGGGATGCTAAAAATTGGTGTTTGTGCGAGGGGAGATGATAGGGGGCGAATGACCAAGATTGAATCATTTTGAATTTAAGGCAATATATTCACAGTATTAAAACTGTCTCCCTTTGCAGATGTTCACATTAACATAAAATTCATTCAGTTTCAATATGTCCAATTCTTATCTTCTAAGTTTGAGTCATGTACCTATCAAGCTATCTTGCTTCTCTTCATTACTCAATATAATTTCCTGGATTGCTTATCTTAAAGGGCAACTTCTATTAGGTATTTTCATTTTTTAAAAACAGTTTTAAAAATAATTATTTTTGTAGGCAGATGTTATCTTCTATATATGAGATAATAATGTTAATTTCATTGTAACTGAGAAAGAACTAGGTTGCCATTTAAATGATATAGATTTGTTTATGCTTATATTATTTGCATTGATGATTTTAAAAAAAAAATGATGAACTTTTAATGTATTTTGAAAAAAGAATATTCAAATTCGCCAATTGACCATTTTCCAGTTTCGCGAAACGAGTCGGTTTAGAGTGACGTCCCTTTGAAAAGTCACGTGACCGCGGGCAAGCTGTCCAAGCTTACGTTCAGTTGAACGTTGTTTTGGTCTACTTTTCACGCTCGCCTAGACCTTATCTTTCATCCCCTCGAACTATGGAAAGTCACAAATGATTGAAAACCGTATAAGCTAACATGAGAAAATCAATGAAGGCGAATATGATCGTAATAATTATTAAATGATTAACTGTTATTTAGAGTGGTACTGACATGAGACATGGTACATGTCACATTTTTTTATTAAACTACTGTTGCAAAAAAACATTAAATAATATTTTTTTAGAAGACATGGTGTGGTCTTGCGTTAAACTTTCAAAAATCAGACCAATATTGAAACGTGTATAAGGATAAAGTAAACGATCCGACCAGAATAAAAATTCGGCTTCTCCACATTTTTAAACTTATAGGCTGAAATTAAAATAGGGAGCACAACAAAACTCTGCAATTTGCACAGTTAACTACATATCATATCTAGAAGAAAGCTTTTGCATTGGGAAAAAAATCAAGAGCAGAACCTCACAACTTGTAAATTTAAGGGGCATGCGTACATGCCTACTTCGAAAGCGGCAACCATATATTTTCTTACGTTACAGATGTGATTTTCAAGCTTTCATTTAATATTTTTCAAGTAATTAAGTCATTTGAACGAGCTTTAATTATTCTATAAACACGTTTGATCTGGAGAGAAAATATTAACTTATTCGACGTATTAAGCGCATTGAGCGCTTATAAAAGATTCTGCCCTTTATAACAATCGCTTACAATTCAATGATATGAGAAAGAAAATTCCGGATTTTTATATAAGAACAGATTCTACAATCTTAGAATATTCAAAGCGATTGTAGATGTTGCTTGCACGGTAATGAAAGAAATATACTGGCCATATTCACACTAGCAGTAATGTACTCCCCGTACTTGTCGATCATACAAGTAAGAAAAAAGTAAGACTCATAGGCCCGAATTAATGGAAGGGGTTTAACATTATCAAGGTTTAACACTATTCTTCATTTCATTACTATATTCTGCATCGGACTAACCGAAAACAAACTGCATTCTACTTAATTCGGACATCGATTGACGCAGTTTAGATGAGAGATTAAAATGGGAAATAATCACTTTCATGATTCATTTTAATTATTTTAACACGCTTTACATCGATCAATGGTAAATCTACCCGCTAGCATGTTTACATTTTCGTGGTTTAATGCAGAATTTGGATCTATTTCAACGTCAGTTCTGTTTCTTTAATATATAGAGAACTAGTTTTACCACGGAGTTTAGCATACGGCTAAACTAGCTTTAATCGCCCACTTCACTTTAAACGCCGAACGTTACCGAGTGGTGAGGATGAACCTGTCGCAGTTTAAACTTGCTTCCAAAATGCCAAAAATGTGAGACTCGGTCTAAATGCAAAGGATTAAAACTGGGTTTTATCCAAAAAAAAACTTGCTTCACTAATAGCAAATCTGGTCTCGTGCATGAGTTAGACCTGTTTTAGGCATCACCGTGGTCTTAACCTGTTGATAAAATGTAAATGTTTGCAAATGTAAAGCTTTTGCATAATTTCAGCCATTAGTGCCGTCAGTAAGAAGACCTTCAATTCTACACCAATCTTGAAAGTTAACCCGTTTGTGAAACAGTTGACCGACGGACATAATTATAATCATAATAATAAACAATAACCCTTAGATCACAATAAATATTAAATTATATGTTTAAATGGTAATGATTAATTATAATATCACATGGTTTGCGGATGACGACAGTTCGCCGCAACTGTTGTTATGATGTGGAGTTTGTCATGACGAGGTTTGCTTCGCTATAAAAACAAGGTATGGATCAATAATGGCTGTTCGCAATTTTGAAAGAATAAACACAATCTCAAATTCTTGAGAATAAGTTTTCAGTATTATCCATTACACTCCGACCAACGGTCAACGGTATATTCATATTGTAATATTGACGAGTCCATTCTCCGCAATAACTGCCAATGTCGTGATTTTTTTTAAAATAAAACAATCTTCTTACAAATTACAAAAATAGAGCCATGGGCTCTGTAGCTCATCAGACTTTTGATGGAAATAGGTGTTTGGGTTTAGACCATGAGGTCATGGGCAGTGTAGGAAAGATAGCCTGTCCCAACGTCCGAGTTATTCACAAATAAAAAAGGCCCATTGCCCATTTGGGGTCAAGGGGTCACCGAACCTACAATTCAGAATCCCCATTGTCCAAGGAATCTACACACAACTATTAAGCTATCAAGACCTTTTGGAACTGGAGAAGAAGATGAAAGTAGGATTTTAAGGTTTTGACCCCTGTGACCCCGTTTGGGGTCAAGTGGTCACCAAACCTACAATTTAGAATCCCAAGTGTCCAAGGAGTCTTCACACAATTTTTCAGCTCTCTAGACCTATTGGAACTAGGGAAAAAGATGAAATTAGGTTTTTTAGGTTTTGACCCCTGTGACCCCATTTGGGGTCATGGGGTCACCAAACCTACAATTTAGAATCCCCATTGGCCAAGGAGTCTACACACAACTATTCAGCTCTCTAGACCTTTTGGAACTAGGAAAAAAGATGAAATTAGGTTTTTTAGGTTTTGACCCCTGTGACCCCATTTGGGGTCATGAGGTCACCAAACCTACAATTTAGAATCCCTGTTGGCCAAGGAGTCTACACACACCTTTTCAGCTCTCTAGACCTTTTGGAACTAGGGAAAAAGATGAAATTAGGTTTTTTAGGTTTTGACCCCTGTGACCCCATTTGTGGTCATAGGGTCACCAAACCTACAATTTAGAATCCCCGTTGGCCAAGGAGTCTACACACACCTTTTCAGCTCTCTAGACCTTTTGGAACTGGAGAAGAAGATAAAAATAGGTTTTTCAGGTTTTGACCCCTGTGACCCCATTTAGAGTCATGGGGTCACCAAACCTACAATTTAGAATCTCCAGTGCCCAAGGAGTATACACACAACTATTCAGCTCTCTGGACCTTTTGGAACTGGAGAAGAAGATGAAAATAGGTTTTTCATGTTTTGACCCCTGTGACCTCATTTGGGGTCATGGGGTCACGAAATCTACAATTTAGAATCCCCATTTGCCAAGGAGTATGCACATAAATTTTCAGCTCTCTAGAGTCATTGGTTCTGGAGAAGAAGTCGAAAAAGTGAAAAGTTTACGGATGGACGGATGGACGGACGGACGGATGGACGGACGGATGGACGGACGCCGGACGCCTTGCCATGCCATAAGCCCATCGGGTCTTTCAGACCTGATGAGCTAAAAATATGTATGATAAATATTCCCCGCTGCAATGTAGGGCTATCCATGCTAAATGAATGTTATAAAACTAAGGAGTCATGGCATGATAATAAGTTGCTAATCTGTTCTAAGAATACATTTTTCGTATACTTTTTATTAATCGACAAGGAATTTTATGAACGTCTACAATCGTTGGAAATAATTTAACGCATTTAGATAATTTAAACCCAGTCGGAATGAAAGCATACTTGTAATATTTTAAGGCAGTTTCGCCGTTCATCATTTCTTAAATGTGTTTTTGGCAAAGAATTATCAAGTAGGCTTACACACGGTACTATATCCGTATAAGTAGGCCTACGTAGGATTAGGCTCTATCACGATAAATGGTTTATTTGATTTTTAATTGTGAGAGAAAGAACTGAAATATACAAATTAATGGTTAAACAAGTTAAATTACTGGGTTTTCCTTTTGAACTACGACTTTCTTATGCTACAACGCCAACTTCTCAACACCCGTAAGTAGGCCCCCTTACTTCTCACCATTGACGCTTAGCGTGACGTTGCCCGCGGTCAAGTGCAGATAACTCTAAACGTCAAAACTGGAAAATGGTCAATTTGGTGATGTCTTGACACATTTGAGATAACGGTACAAATGGACAATCAAATGAAGAACTTGTTTTAGTGCTCATAATTTTCAAAATACCAGTTATCAAACATCATGCACAGCAAAAATTTAAGTATTATCCATGTTTTAAATGAATTTTAAAGTTCTCTTTTTTCCCACCAGATGGAGCTGCATACACTCTTGGGAGAATTAACCGCGATTGTTGGTGGGTTTTATTCTGTTTGTTTTGCTTTCTTAAATACCAGCAAACAAATTATCTTTTTGCTTTCAGAAGATTAGAATTGGCAAACAAATCTCTTTTCACTACAAATAATTATGACTGAAGTTTTGCATTTATTTTTAATTTTAGAAATGAAATTTTCTTTTATCTCACTTCACTTCTTACAAATATCATTTTATCATTGACCATGATTTACAAAATATATATATCTTTTTTTCCCCAGGTATTTATACACACTGGATGTAGAGGGCGTCACCATGCCTGATCAGACCTTTGAAATATCCTTTCTACTGATCAATACATTTCATTCATTACCCTTTTGGTGAAACACATTTTTCATATGTGCATGCCTAACACATTGATTTGTTTGGAAATGATTAGTCGATATGAGTTGCCAAAAAATTAATCTTTATAGCAATGCAACAGGCAAAAAAATAAGGTTTATTGTGGCTATTTTAATGTGATTAAATATAATGGATAATAAGAGTTTTTTTAATGCTTGAAAGTGCGCATTATCAATTTTATTTTTAAAATTTTAATTTTTAAAGGTTTTAGATATTTTTTAACTTGGAAATAGTATAATGATTTATCACTTTTTCAAATAAAAAATCAATTAATGTTTCCCCCTTAACGACCTTCACCTCTTGATGTGGGATATGTGCCAGGAGAAGATGAAAATCTTCACACGTGAAGTCTGCAAGGATGGACAAGAGGCTTCAAGGGTAATTAGGAAAATATATTCAATATTTATCTTTTATTCTAAAAATATCTCTAGAGAAACTGTAAAGTTACAGATATTTTTTTAAAATGCATTAATGATATATTTATTCTAAAAGGTTTTAATCTTTTAAGTCCTTCTTCTTTATGCTTCTCGAAATACTATGTTTTCATTTATTTGTTAATGGAAATTTGCTTTATATACACGAAGAAGAAATTTTTCTGGAATATGTTGTTTTTTCTTTCAGAAATCAGGAATAATTGACATCATCCCAGGAGCGAAGATTGACGACTTTCTGTTTGAGCCGTGTGGATACTCAATGAATGGGCTGTTAGAAGGGGTTGGTGCTTTTTGGATTTTATGTAATAGTTTTATTCATCAACAACATTGTTTAGCAACTTTTATGGAAATTAGAGTATCTCTTGTGCCATGGGGTAAAGATCTAGTCTCTTTGGTATTGTAGTAGTTAGGCGAAGATGTGATCATCTCTTTCTTGACAATGGCATTAGAAACTATATTGAAACAATGTCAATTCACAAAAAGGAAGTTGTTTGTCCATATGTTAATATCCATTATTCAATTCAAAGAGGGGGAAGGATAGCCCAGTGGTTAGCAAGAGCGAGGTCTTCGGAATAAAAGGTCTGGGGTTCGAATCTCACCAGCGGTTCGGCAACTTTGCCTGAAGTAGAGAGTTGTTCTACAAGCAGTAAGATTTGGGTGCAATGCGCCATGGTTTGATAGTTCAAACCGATGAACCGAGGTTTCACCACCATGCATAGCCACAATACTGTAGCAGGCTATCTCCCTGCAATAATACTAGCAGCTGGGATATAAGTGAAATACTCTAGAAAGCGGCGTTACACCCCATATCACCTCACCTCAAACCATAAGGAAATCTTTAGATAACTATCTGAGTTACAGCCTTTGACCTATTATCTTTTTATTTTTACAATTTGTTTGAGACAACATTTTCTCTAAGAATTATACTCAACCTCTAAAACAAGTAATCATAAATAACACACAAGAACATTATTAAAATGCCTGACAGACAATGATGTGACTGAAGATCACAGTTTATCACAGACAGAAAGACATATTATTTATCTAATTAATGCTTTGAAGTAAGCAGATTTTACAATTACGGGGTTTTGAATCAGTGGCGTTCTAATTTATGTATATATAGTGTTCTTTGTGAAAAAAGATGATTATATTATTTACAGGGTTTCTACATTACTATTCATGTGACCCCGGAGCCTCACTGCAGCTATGTTAGCTTTGAGAGTAATGTTCCACAAGAAACTTACCAGGACCTGATCAACAAAGTGCTGAAGGTTTTCAATCCTGGCAAGTTTCTCATGACCATCTTTGCAAACCAGGTAAGCACTGTTCCAATGGTTTCACATCTGTCCACGTTTTTTGGCTAACCAGTATATGAAATAGATAATCTACACTTCCTGGACTAATGTGAGTCATCACAAGTGAAATTCCGTTAGACTTAAAAGTTGATTGATTTTTGCAAGATTAATTTTTTCAATAATTGAGATGAAAAAATTTCAATTTCACTTTTTACAGACAGCTAGGAATTCATATCATCTACAGTACATGATTACCATTCATTTTTCTTTTGATTAGTTTCTGACTAATCAAGCGACACATATACAATCCCATAGACCGCCATATAGAACCTGACAACTTTGTCATCATTTCTTGTATAAATGACGTTTCAATAGCTTCAGTTTTCTTAAAAATAGAATTATCATTAAATTGAAATTTTGGATGTGTAGCTGAGAGGATTTCTAATCTTATGGATAACTTTTAGATAATTTTGGCCAAAAACAAATTTGTTAAAATTATTCTGGAAACATTTAACATGTATGTCAAATAGAATTTCACACGTGATGACACACTTTTTTCCAGGTACTGTAGCAAGTTGACAGTCTAATTTACCAATTTGCAGACAAAACGAAACACTCCGTGAGTTGTTGGAGTCATATATGCCAAACTTAATCAATGGTGTCATGTGATCACGAAGTATCGACTGTTACTAAAAGGACTAATTCTAAAGCTTATTGGTTTTTTTACAGTGACAATTTGAAGGTAGAACGTCCCAATTATGATGGAAAACCGGACAGTGGCGAGCGTCAAATAGTCAAACATAATGTAGGAGACTTATCTAAAAAAGCCAGGAGGGCAGTTAGGAGTTGATAGCTTTTGTTAGGTTATATAACTAGCATCCATGTATATTGGACGTGATATCTACACCTCTGTGCATTTATAAGGCTGTTTTTAGATTTTCATGGAAAACCAGTATTTGTCATACATATGTCTTTTGGACATGCCAAGTTAAAATGTTTTGATTTTATATCACCACATATGACATTTAGGTTCATATCAAAGGTGGCTCTTTAAAATCCTAAAGGAACCAGGTCACAAGGTGTTGGACGGGCCTGTTGTCCTATCCTTGGATAAAAATTGCCTTATGACTCCTTGCTTTAAGAAAACTTTTGAAAGAAGATGCGGAATATAGGTTAATGGTATAGCTTAACAAAGCAAAATTAAGTATGGTAAATCTAAGTCCCATTCTACAAAATTACACTAAATTAATTAACCTAAGAATCTTACAATCAAAATCTAGTTCCACTGTCTTGTGTCACAAAGAAATATTGATTAAAGAGCCACTCCATGATTTTCATAACATATCATTTACCTTTGATACGAACCTAAATGGCATATGTGGTGATATAAAATCAAAACATCTTAACTTTTCATATCCAAAAGAAATATATACGACAAATGCTTGTTTTCCATGAAAATCTAAAAACAGCCTTATAAATGCACAGAGGTGTAGATATCACGTCCAATATACATGGATACTAGTTATATAACCTAACAAACACTATCAACTCCCAACTTATGGAAGGGGATGTGTGCCAAAAATGAAATCCTGTAAACTCGTAATTCGCAAGTTGTAACATGTTGTTCTCAACCATGCAATTCTCGAAAAGACAAGTCCAAGTATCCAAACCTAACATTTCAATCCTGTAAAACTCAACTTGCTGTTCTCAACTTTACAAAGTTCAAATGTAATTCTAGAAACGTCAAAGTCGAAACTCATTTTTGTATTTCAAATAAGAGGGATATACACATTTAGCAATGCTACAAGTTACGTTTTACAATTGGTAAATGAAAAATGAAGTGTTGTAAAATCAGCCTTGCGAAACAGACTTTTGCATCTCGAGTTTTACATGACTTGCATGGTTATGATTGCAATGTTCTGAAATACATCTGTACACGATTTCGCATTGACCATATTTGGAAGTTTAACGAAGACTGCCGATGATTTCCGAAGATGATCGGTATTTGACAACAACGAGACCTCCCTGATCCAAGCTCCATGAAACGCTGTGCAAGCTTTCCGGATAGCATTGTGTTGAGTCCACCGCAATGCGCGGAGCTTGCGCATGCGACCTTCACCTTTTGTCAAGTTCTTAGACAATTATTGATCTAGATAAAAAAAATTCTACTGTTTTCGTAGGGGTTACACGAGGTTTATCTCACGAAAGAATATTATGAACTTTAATTCTGGGTTAGACTTTACGGGACACTTAATCTCTGCACAACTTACTGCATCGAGATGATTCACTATAAAAAATCTCGTTTTAGATATCAAGGTAGGGTTTCAAAAACTCACCAAATTACGAGACTGGTTTTAGAATAATGAAACAACGGCATACTTGACGTGCAAAGACAAATAACGGCAAATAAAATATTTCTATATTGAATACCCACGTTAATTACCCCTCAAACACGGGCATGTAATTCTTTCAAATTAACAGTTAGAAAAATAACTACGCAACGTAAAGTTAGGGGAAAGTTACAAAATCATTGAAAATAATTAATTTTTCTTTTGTTAGTCTTTCATTCGGTCGTTTAACCAATAAATAGTACTCCGTTAAAAGAAACATTTATTTAATACCGTTTAAAGTCATGTTTTAAAGCTATGAACGTTCTAAACCAGACGTTTGTAAACAGTTTGAACAAATTTGATTGAAGAATATGTCAAAATCACATGACTGGCATATCATGTGACATGTTATTTTTAACTCTCCGCCCGATCGACAGTTATTATAGGGTCGTCTTATAAGCGAACGGTCTATTAATTTTTGCCCGGTCTGGCAGGCCCCCAGAGAACGTCGGGTCATTGTTCGATACATATTTTGCCAAATTTTAAGTCGAAAAGCTCTTGCAAATTCAGATATCATCAACAATTTAAATCAAAATACCTTTGTAATCATCAAGATGTAAAAATTCTAACAATTATTTGAAATACAAGATTATGAATTTCCATACGTATTTGAAAAAATGATACTTTTCAGTTTTGTAAAAAAACATTATGCTACGAAATTGATTTTGAAGTATTTTGAACTATTGAAATCGGCCCTCGAAAAGTTAATATGCGTTGACTACGTCACAAAATCTGAGGGGCTCGAAAAGAGGTGACGTCACAAAAATCGCGATCAAATGGACCTTTTCGAAGTTCGGAAATTTTCTTGCAATAAACACGGGTATATTTCATAGAATGACGTATTCAAGAATTTTTTTTTTTGATTTTGGTCAGATAAGAATTAATTGCAAATGATATTTGTTCTATTACAATTGTTGCTATTTGCCTTAGGGGTTCGAAAACACCGTACGCGAGTTACTAAGAACTTTGACAACAGGTGAAGGTCGCATGCCCAAGCTCCGCGCATTGCGGTGGACTCAACTCAATGCTATCCGGAAAGCTTGCACAGCGTTGCATGGAGCTTGGATCAGGGAGGTCTCGTTGTTGTCAAATACCGATCATCTTCGGAAATCATCGGCAGTCTTCGTTAAACTTCCAAATATGGTCAATGCGAAATCGTGTACAGATGTATTTCAGAACATTGCAATCATAACCATGCAAGTCATGTAAAACTCGAGATGCAAAAGTCTGTTTCGCAAGGCTGATTTTACAACACTTCATTTTTCATTTACCAATTGTAAAACGTAACTTGTAGGATTGCTAAATGTGTATATCCCTCTTATTTGAAATACAAAAATGAGTTTCGACTTTGACATTTCTAGAATTACATTTGAACTTTGTAAAGTTGAGAACAGCAAGTTGAGTTTTACAGGATTGAAATGTTAGGTTTGGATACTTGGACTTGTCTTTTCGAGAATTGCATGGTTGAGAACAACATGTTACAACTTGCGAATTACGAGTTTACAGGATTTCATTTTTGGCACACATCCCCTTCCATACCAACTGCCCTCCTGGCTGTTTTAGATAAGTCTCCAAAATTACGGTTGACTATTTGACGCGCGCCACTGTCCGGTTTTCGGTCATAATTGCGACGTTCTACCTTCATATTGTCACTGTAAAAAAACAATAAGCTTTAAAATGTGTCATTTTGGTAACAGTCGATACTTCGCGATCAAATGACACCATTGAAAACACCAAAAACTCACGGAGTGGCTCTTTAAGGCCCCATAGAAAAGAAGTCTTTAGTAAAGGAGGTCTAGCAGGATGAAGATAGATCTCGAGTGTTTCATTTCAGGAGTCACTGGCACGCAACTCTCATCGCGCCCTTGAAGGAACCGAGAAAATGGAAGGATATGTGGTACAGGATCATCAGTACTGCCGCTTCAAGAACTACAATCTCACCTACACCTTCTTCGCCCGGCCCATCATTTAGGAGAGAACGTGCAGGGGTCCCATTATAAACAGCTGCGGAGTTACCTCCCCTCTCCCAGTTGCCGTCTGCTGCTGCTACAGACAACGGGGACCTGACTGCACACGTCGTTATTATCTCCCTTTTGTACTCTTTTGTCTTTCCTTTGCTTTTGTTTATGTAGTCTTTGTTGTTCATGTTTTTGTTTGGAACTCACGGAAGAATAGGAAGAAGCACAAGGTTCTTTGTGGATACATCACCCGCACTCCCAGATAAGGCTCCTGTTTTCGAACTTCAGGCAAGATCCAGATCACCTTGTGATCCAAAGGCTGCTCCGTCCTCGACTTTTGGTCGGATAGGAGGAAAGGCTATCAAATTCATCAAGAACCAAACACTGCATCCTTTTGATGTCATCACCATCTCACATGCAAAGCACCAGTTGCAAAATTTTATTGCGGCTTCTTTGAAATATCTTATTTCAGTCTGCAAAAGCACTGAAATTGTTTTGGGAAAATATCTTCAGCTATAATTCCTTGTGTGTTGATCGTGTAATTGATAATTTATGAGTTTTCTTTTGAACTGATTACCAAAGTCCACCAAATGTATATGTTCTTCTATTCATGCAATGGTACGAGTGATTGACTACAGCTTGGCATACAGATAAGAGTATTGTTTCATTTGATAATTGTCGTGCATGTGGCCTTGTGGATGAATCAAGTTATTACTGCTGTTTTGACACTGATGAAAACCAAATGATAAACCTGGAAAATCATTGAGTGTCTCTTTCAAAGAAATATACAAGCATATTATTTTATCACAATTGTTTTGATAATATATTTCGATTAAGACAAACAATTAGATATGTTGCGTATTATGATTACCATTAGGCATTGTTCTCATGTACATTGCACAGGGTATCCTAACTGCTGATATTTTTATCTTTCCAAAAATTTCTTACCAATTTTTTCATCACTTTGGTTAGGTAAATAATTAATTGCTTTATTGTTATGCAATTTTCTAATTCTGTGAGTTTCATCAAATCGTGAACAAAGGTGTAGGTTGTTTCGTGGAAAGTTCTACGCATGCTTGCTTCAATGGTTGTTAAACCCAGGAACTTTGTTCCTAAAATCTGCTTTTTAGCTATCGTGGGTTCTGTTTCAAGCAAGTCTGGTTGTTAAATTGTATGTGCATACAAGGTTAGTAATCCATGGGGTCAGACAAACCATTATGTGTCCTCTTCGGGTTCTTGATTTCAAAACTTGTTATATGTTAGAGGGCAACAGAGTATGTTGTTGGAGTCAAACTTCATAAATGGTGATATTTTATCGAGAAGTAGTGGTTCTTTAAAAAAATCAGTATCTTAGTGCTTATTAGTTCAGTATAGTGACAATAAACAGATTACAGTTGTTTTTTGTGATCGAAATCCAGAAATTGACGCGCGCTAATGACTCAAACATAATTTTGGAAACTTATTTACAGCATACACAAAGAGAAATATTGATTGGCAGTATTGAGTAGGTCCTTTCACTAATATTCATGTAACTTGGACGCAGAATTTTGACTTCCTTACATTTATATCGCTGTTTTTCATTTATTATTGAAAACAAGATAATCTCATTATTTTGAAATATTAGAGATAAAGATGAAAGTTTAGAGGATCGATTTGATCTTGACACCAGTCATATTGGATTTTGACTTATTTAACTGACAACAAAAATCCTGAATCATACTCTGTCACAGTCATTGTCTCTTAACTTTGACTCTAAGGCTTTTAACTGCACCATAGAATTTTTTATTTTGAAAAAGATTAATTTCACAAAAAGAAACAACAGCTGTCCCCTTTTGAATGAATGTACCAAATTTGGTTAAGTTAAGCAATTTTTCTTCCACAAATTACTAAAAGGAGACCACACTAGAATGGACACATGCAGTTTTCACTTGATACGTGACAACTGTTTGACTATGGATAAACCAGATGGATAATGAGACATTTGACCCTGTGAAGTAGATAAATTTTGCATAAACGGGGACAATTTAGAGACATAATTTTATAAAAAGTCACTCTACAGTGGCATTAACAAACATTGAAAAATCTCATGACTAAAGTATTTGTTTATCAAGAGGAGAAGCACTTGTTCTTGTTTCAAAGTCTACTAAGTCTACTTCTACAAAACTTAGGTTTGTTTAAATTGTGGACAAATCTCTGTTCTTATTGTTTTTAAGATGTTTAAAAATTTACAAAATGACACAAGTCATTGTATTACACTAAGATTCTTTTTCATTTTATCAAATAGTGGCATAAGTTGTCTATTTCAAAATTCTGTATTTTCTGATTTATTGTTAAAATTTGATTAAATTTAGCACTATTTGATTAGCTTTTATGGCAGCATGGCATTTTGAACTTCATGATTATTAATGATCAACACAAATTTTTAAAGGTTTACTTACTTTTGTTACTTTCACTTATTATTGTCCATGACAAATTGATTTTTTACTTCTTGATGAATTTATAAGTAGTAGCTGTTTTCTCTTCATGTTGTAATCTTACCTATTATATTACTTATCATCAATCTTAACAGGAAATGAGTGTGTTTTAGTTACCATAGAAATATGTAATAGGAATGATGAAATCATTGCAGGTTTCTTTTTCTAGACAAAAAACACCAAAACAAAATGAGATATTCTAAAAGACCAAAAATGTCATAATATCTTCAATGTTATTTATGCAAAATATTGTCGTAGGCATCTTCCTTTAACATTTTATATTTGATGTTCATAATCAATTCTGTTATAAAATAATTGTATTTCCCAAATTTTTATATTTATAGATTTTAATATATAGTAGATTAGAAACTTTTTATACTTAAGCACTATTTCAAGTTGACACAAGTTGATTTACATTTTCAGCTTCTTAAAGTTATTAGATAAAAAGACAGGTAATTAAGGTTAAGTTTAATGCATAAAGGGATATTTCATGACATTTTAATAGATTTGCAATTATGAAATATGATATTGAAACGTTTCGAAGAGAAAGAGGAAAAGGTTTCAACAGGTTAGTAATCATATTCTCTTGTTATTATTATGTTTGTGTATAATTATTATATGGACATGGTTACCAGTGTTCAAATACAAGTTTTGAAAACATGTTTAAATCTCAATGATATTAAAACTCGTCAGAAGATTATCAGTGATCTAGAAATAATGCTATAAATTGGTTCAAATCCCTTCTAGAATATTATATGAATTTTCCAATTAAGTCATGATTAAATTTTTTAGACAAACAAGAATTGGGTTGGTTTGACTTTCAAAATGTTTAAGAGCTTTTGAATAGGAGGAATATTGAGGAAATAAAAGTAAAGTTTCTTCATTGATGAGTAAGAAATTTTAGAAGGCCGTTCTATAGAATATCTTATCCAGGTATTGCAATGGAGGCTGCAAACTGCAGTAAGGTATTTAAAGGTGCTTCTCACCTTTGAGGCATGCATCCACTTGTAATTGAACTGCCTACTAAATGAAAGAAAGACACTAGAGGCAAGATTCAAAATTTTCATTGAATCAGAATAGGTGTTTAACATTGGGTTTTGAGACAGAGATCAAGGTATAAGGAAGGAGCTGAGCGGATTCATATAGGCTGATTTAGCTGGATGTATTACCAGGGCAGTGGTCAAAGGGTTTTCAATGGAGGGAGTACTAACACCTGTTCTCTTATGAAATTTATTGACCTCCTATATGTTCTTTCCGATATTTTATTAAATTTAGGAAGTTATTATAATAAACAAATCAAGAGTAAAATTTTGAAAAACCATGGATGAATAATTACACAATAGTGAGGACCAGATCTCATTGTTAAAGATAACTATTTTTCCAATACCATGTTTCTGTCCAAAGACTTGTAGATAATAATGTTTTTAAAGGAGTTAATATTTTCTTAAGCATCCCGGTTGAAATTACCTATTTTGTTTTACATTGCTCAAGTTAACCCTGTGAGTTAAGCATTAACTGCCATTATACTCATACTTTTATAGCACATTGTTGAACTTATTGTTTGTAGTAGTATGGAGGGTATTGTTAATGTTCAATAGGGCAACTTCCATGTTAAAGTTTTGACATTGTTCTGTATGTTAATAAATGGTCTGTCTCCCTCTTATGATCGTTTTGTTTTATTGTTATTGTTCGCTATTGTTTTAATTATCTATGTAGACATTATCAATTTTGAATTCTTATAACAAAATTTGATTGAAAAATGACAAATGAATCACTCTTGACCAGTCATGAGTAAAACTTTACAACCAATCTCATTACAACCAGACATGAAATCCATACTTTAAGGTAGGATCTCAGTTTTGCTCAAAACAGAATGTTGTGTCACCGTTTCTCACATGCTTCCCATTTCCTTCTCAGCTTTGTCATTGATTTGCTTGAGCGGAAGGTCACAGGACATGACCTCTTCCAACCAGTTCTCAGATCCTAATACAGCGAGGTGGTAGTGTCACTTTATATATTCGTAATTAGATCTATTTGTATTTACACAAGCTTCAAAAGATTTATCAGTCTACATCCATTCCATGTTTGAAGAAAAAATATCATCAATATCACAAACAAAGAGGCAAGTTCTTAGCTGAAATACAAAAAGCTTGTAATGTATTTCTTTTGGGTGAATTCTTACCCGTTTGATACATGTTGTTTCATTCTGAACAAAACAATTTTGAAAGAAGTTCCATGGCCAGTTCTTGACTAGTTGACACTATTAAACAATAAAATTATATAATTGATACATATGGCTATTTTTTGTTTTCAGAGAAAACACGGTAGCAGCGTTATTCTTGTTAGTAGCCGAAATCAAACGTCCCACTTATGAAATCAACCGTCCTTATTTGCGTATAAACTAGATAAATTATCTGTTTCGTTATTACAAACCAAGATCTTTTCCCTACCTGCCATAGAAAAGTTTTTGATACCACGTTTGAGCATTTGATGAAATGTCCCGTTTCCAATCACAAATCACGACTTTTTATTACCATTTTACAACAATGGTGTGTGATTTAAGCGGTGCATCAACATACGGAATCCATTCACGAATCCTCTCAATATCTGATCAGAATGAAATTTGACATTACATGATGCCGCAAACTAAAGAGGCGTTGTAATCTGTGGTTCTTGGTGAAACCAGCAACAGTTGTTTCTTAAGTCCTGTAATAAACCACTCTCAGAATCATCGAAACATCCACTCGCTATTACAGAACAATATCATGTGATCCAGGAGTTAGTGCTGACATCTATAACAAAACTTCTATAAACGAGATAACCTTTTCAATTAGATTTGACTTATGTCTATTTTAAGCCTCAGAGTCTTTCTACCAAACGACTTCAACAATGTTTTAGATTTCTAACAAACGTCTATGTTGGTTGGAAGACTTTAACAATGTTTTAGATTTCTAAAAAACGTCTGTGATTGATTGGAAGACTTAAACAGTGTTTTAGATTTCTAACAAACGTCTGTGATTGTTTGGAAGACTTTAACAATGTTTTAGATTTCTAACAGACGTCTGTGGTTGATTGGAAGACTTTAACAATGTTTTAGATTTCTAACAAACGTCTGTGATTGTTTGGAAGACTTTAACCATGTTTTAGATTTCTAACACACGTCTGTGGTTGATTGGAAGACTTTAACAATGTTTTAGATTTCTAACAAACGTTTGTGGTTGATTGGAACTTTAACAATGTTTTAGATTTCTAACAAACGTCTGTGATTGATTGGAAGACTTTAACAATGTTTTAGATTTCTAACACACGTCTGTGGTTGGTTGGAAACTTTAACAATGTTTAAGATTTCTAACAAACGACTGTAATTTGAAACTTTGACAATGTGTTAGATTTCTAACAAACGTCTGTGATTGGTTGGAAACTTTAACAATCTTTTAGATTTCTAACAAACGTTTATAATTGGTTAGAATCAAAAGATCCAAACAATGACTTAAGGCTCAAGGCGTAATAATTATTTGAATTTGAACAAAATTTGACTTTATCTGTCAAAATTAAGACATCATTTATGAAGCTACATACCTACAGCTTGACATTCTCTTTATCATTTGTGAAAGGCCCTGGGTGACCGAATATGACCATTTCTATGCTATGCTAGAAATAAGAAATAAATCGATAAAAATAGGTTGCTAGATTTCAAAAACAATTATTTCAATGTTCAAGATAGTGTTCCAGTTTAAAATGATATGATTTCACATAAATTTAATAAATGGGTTAGATTTGTACCCTGAACTCATCAAAATCCAAAAATGTACCCTATTAAACGGGGGGAAATGCATTTAAAAATAATCTTGAATTGACATGATTAATTATTTAATAATGAACATTACTTTCTTATATCTAAACGAACAAATTCTTTTACTTTTTGGCTGGCGCTTTCATAAATTGATGCTAGTAATCTTTTTTCTTTAACAATTTTAGACAAATGAATATTGTATAAAGAGCACCAGCAGAGTAAAATCACAAGAGAAGATTACCTCCCTTTTCAAAACTCTTCTGAAAGTTGAGATAGGAAAAGTACATTTCCGGAAAGATTATTACGATGTGAATAACAAATTATAATTGTAAATACTGGTGATTTAATAACATTAATTGTATTGCAGAAGCAATGGCGAGAAAAACCTACCTTGCTTTCCTAGTTCCTGTCGCCATTGTCATATTTTTTGCCTCAGTTGTTGACGTAAGTTGATTATATTCTGGTGTTCATATATTTTCATGTCGGTCTTGTGACTCTTTGACTCCTCGTTCTATATTTCATAATGAACTCTATGACAATGTCAACTTATAACGTTAGCCATAACAGGATTTTTCATAATTACATCATTTAATCAGGTGGGGAAAAAATGAATATCCTGCCATTTACATCCCGTTAGATAGTGTTCATATTTGTGATGTTTTGTTATGAATATCATAATCATTTGCTTGTTGAATTTTAACGCCTGTCTCGATTTTTAGGGGACATATGGTTACTGCACCAAACCAATTGCATTATCACTTTCAGTGACAACCAGAAGCAATAAGATCTTAGTCAGGAAACATAGAGTTTAAACAAAGCTACAATTGACAGGGTTAGAGATAAGTTGCAGAGGTGTTGTTTTAAATTCTTACTAGCCCCACTCTATTAACACTAGCCCATAAAGTCTAATATTTATTTTTTATACCTTTTATTCTTTACAGTTGACCTGTAATCAATAATGAAAAAGTTAAGACAGACGAAGTTGGCTTAAAGGTATTAAAATCAATGGTTAGCTGTGCACAAATGGACAAATATGGACAGTTTAAAACGGCTGAACTAGTAATCTGTGTAGCTTTTAAATTTATCTCTCTGAATTGAGAACTAACAATAAAATATTGTTTATTACATGATTTTCAAATAACTTACGAGGAAGATTGATTGAGTGAGGATCATTAGTAATATCGAGATATGTGCATTATCTGTGCATTTGTTGTACATAGGTGAAATATTGGTGTGCACTAGTGCTTTTAAGGAGAGATGGGATGAACAAATGAGATGTTTTAGAACTTGTTAATTCTTTTGAAATAGCTAGTCGATGGTGTGTTCCATCTGGAAAACTTAGAAAGTAATGGGGATCTAATGATTCAAAGAGTTATCAGTGTTTATAGTAATGTTGCTGTCGACAGTTCACGCTATTTTTGACAAATTTTGTATTCTAGAAAGAAGTATGTGCTTTCCATGAATAAACTCAGAATCCTTCCAGATACAATTATATCACAAACAGAAATGTATAACACTTGTA
Source organism: Phorcus lineatus (assembly GCA_921293015.1). Classification (NCBI taxonomy): domain Eukaryota; kingdom Metazoa; phylum Mollusca; class Gastropoda; order Trochida; family Trochidae; genus Phorcus; species Phorcus lineatus. The sequence goes on from OV121085.1 coordinate 38,020,316, forward strand.
CTCAGAGCAAATTAATAAAAGTGGTTAAAGAAATTAAATTTATTTCAGCTCTTTTTGGCAAAACAACAGCATTTTTATAACGTTTATAATGTTCACCATGATTTTTCACTGACTTAAATTTTTTAGATATTTCCATAACTGATATGTGATGTGCTCAGTGGAATAAGAAAACAATTTCAAGATTGATAATAGGGGGTCACCAAATGATTGTCTATACTTAAACCTCATTTTCTTAAATACCTTTTTGAACGTACCAACCCGACTTCACGTCAGCTTTTCTCAATTGAAGATTAACTTTGACGGCCAGCCATGTACTAATTGATAACAACAATCAAACTGTCACTGAAGTAAAGAAGAACAGGTGTTAGTTTATTATAAAAAGCAATTTATATTCATCTTTTTTTTTTACATATGTATGTAATATAGACAACAGTCATAGGAACATATTTACCCCGAAAGTAAGTGACTTTCATGTCATACCGCATGTCGTAAAATGACCGTTAGAAAGACGTCACAATAACTTAAAGTAATAATTTGTGTCACTGTTCAGATACTGTTTACTCTTAACAAATGTAATGTATTTGTTTTGAGACTTTCTTAAAACGATAAAACATTGTCGCAAAATGTTACTGCAAGCTACTTTGATTTCTGGATCCAATCTCTCCTTAACAATATTATCCATGGTGACGAGAATATCTACCCACATTGATAAAGATTCCATAGTGATGATGAATAGTTTACAAGCCCAGCAGTATGATATGGATGATAGCTCCCAGGGATTTGTATTAGCCTCAGATTAAGGGCAGTCTTCATTCTAGCATTTAATGTTATGTCCAGACCATTCTACAATCCAATTTCCCAAACTTGATATCAGAAAAAGAGGCACTCAAACAGTAATCCAAGTGTTAAAAAGCTAATTAGAATTAAAAAGAAAACAAGATTGATGTGTTCAAACTTCAATTCTGTCTGGTTCAAAACATGTATCTCAATTAGATGTTATTTTTTAATCTATTTAATACAATCTCTTAAATGTTCTTAAAATTGTATAATATAGAATACTGGAATCACATTTAAACACATTTGCCCTTTTCCACTCTAAGTAATCATGTTGCAGGCAAGTTATGAAGATGCACGATGTAAGTGTGTGTGTGATCTCGAGAGGAATGGAACAAAACCAGAAAGGACTGTTTATGTTGGAACAGTCGGAAATCAAGAATGGTAAGCGGATTTAGCCAAGGGATGATGTATATGTGTAGACCAAAATTCACCTTTTAAAAATTTTAGAGTTAAGAAAAGGAAAATTTTGAGAGTAATATTACTGGCTAAGATTTGTAATTGTAAAATGGTTAAGTATCAAATCATCTGACATTTTCATAGATCTCTCCTGGCTTGCAGTTTGCTTCTTTAATCAAGATTACTATGAGTCAGTGTCATAACTATGTGCTAAGGGGGCACTTAGCACTGTTCTTTGGGATAGCCCTTGGCACATTTATTTTTTGTAGGTTGCCATGGAGCTTTTAGTTGAATGAGTTTCTTACAAACACTACTTTTCCTTTTAAAGTTCCACCTTATATGCGGTCACATACTTTCATTTCAGCAAGTGTGATACTGTGGCCCTTCAGATGAATGCTGAAATCTATTGCCCTCGGTGTGAGTGTGTGAAGGAAAGTAGAAACACCACAACAATAAAGGTATAGTGATATGTGATAAGTGACAGGAAGTAAGTGGATATTTACCATGAAGTTTTTCAATAAGTTGTTTGGGCAAGTTTTAAAAACATGGATCAAATTTTCCAAACATGTGGTGACTGTGTGTCAGACATAATATGTTTGTAAAACAGATGATGGAACATCGCTTTCCCAATCATATCAGTAACAGTTTTTACTTACCCTTTTCACAATGGTATTCAAAAGAAGAAGCTTTGTTGCGATATCTGTTTGTGAATCTCATAAACAACTATTGTATCTAATCTCTTCAGGTTGTTGTGATCTTTATCATCTGCGTTGTGTCGCTACTCATGGTGTACATGCTCTTCCTGATGTGTCTTGACCCGCTCATCACACGGCGCCCCGCCCACTACCAGGAACATGCGGACGAGGAGGTGAATTTGGTAACAATCTTGGGCTGCGGCTCTGTTCTCTGCTTCTCTAACACACTAACTTCAGTCTTGAAATCAAACAGCATTAAAGATTCTTTGTCATTAAACTGTTATATTAGTTTAAAAAATGATTGATTTGAACTAGATTCCATAGTTTATTCAGAAATAAAATCACAGATGCTTTATGCTTATTTCAACACTTGAAAATCATCAAACATTAATTATTGTATGAGCCTTTGAGAAAAGCAACATGAGTGGCATTTCTTGCAATATTACAGATGTTCTAGAGAATATAAAACAGTTCTTCAAAACATGATTTTTTAAATTCTGTCTTTTAATTTGATTTAATACTTATATTTTTTTGCCTTAAATGATTCTATATATAATTTTTCAAGACAAGTACAGGAGGAATGATTTTTCAAAGCTTGGTCCGTCAAGTTGAGTTTAACCAGAATTTGATTTTGAATCGAAATAGCTATCTGATACTGACACAAATACTGCGGTATGTAAAGTATTTTATTTCTGATATTGAATGACTTATGATTTGTTGACAAGCAATATGATTTGGGTGCAGTTTGGTTTACAAGGCAAAAGGAACATGTGAATGACAATTATTCATTTGAATTTTGTATTTTATTTGAAACTTTTTATCAACAATTAACATTGATAATTTTTATATAATGTTTGTGTTACTTTATTTGTATAAAGAATTGATTTTAGATTTTTTTTTATTTCAATAAGCATAAAATTTTGTAAATTTGAAAAAAATTAATTATAAGTTTTCAAAGATTTTTTGTCAATATGTGTTAATGTTTATTGGAGCTCTTGAATTATAGAATTATCTACATTATGTCACATGTTCTGATCTGCAACGTCTTTGGTTTGGGTTAGTGAATAAGTTGAAACATTCATTTTGAAGTTTGACACTATTTTATGTATTATAAAAATTTTTTATTCATATGTTTTTTTACTTTTTACTTTGAGTTACAATAAAAGTTTACTTAATGGATTACTAGCTGTAGAACATTAAAATCATCTACAGTTGCATTTTAGATTTTGAAACCAAAGAGATAGCTATTTGGCATAACAACTTGTTAATTCTTTATGCGAGAAACCATTATTCATGATTACTTGCCCTTGATTATAATTTTCAACATTTTTAAGAATTAATCATCTTTTTTGTAAATTGTCTAAATGCATAAAAAAATTGGTGGCTACTTTCAAATGAATGTTTACCTATATTGCATAATATAAGTACATTTAGATGTTGAAATGCATGAAGTATATCACATAAGTATTTGGTAGGCATGCAGTTGCAACTAAGGTCACAGGTTGTGTATCAAAGTTAACATCTTATATATATTTAACAAAAAAAGGTATGGATCCCGGTATTTACAAATATTATCATTTGATAATGCAAATTATCATTGATATGAATTGAATTCTTAGGTGGTCCATAAATTAATTTGTTGAGTATATATTACCTAACGGGTGGTTGGTTGAATGATTGTGTTGAGTTGATGGGTTCACTAATCCTCTTTTTTGCATATGTGATGGTGTGAGATAGAGTATATCCTCAACTGGAGAAACCTGCGTGATCCTGAAAAAGGTCCCTTTGTGAGACACGAATTTCCTGGAGGCATAATGAGATGATTGCAGAGAATGCTGTACCATTGACAAGCAATGACAGTTGATTTAGAACTAAACACAAATGCAGAGCCTCAGTCAGTCAGTTTGTTTGTGTCATCCCCTTTAGTGTATCTACCGTATTTTCAAAGCTGCCCGCAATTCTATTTGAACTTGCATCAAAATCCCGAATTTAGCAACGTAGAGTTTGTAAAGGACTACGCCTAAGCACAGAGCTATTTTGATCGTTCTGTTTCTTCACACATTATGTGTCTACTGTCAATTACCATCTTCATGTCTACCCTTAGTAAAAGTTATCATATCAACATGCCTTTCTGGCGCCCTCCTTTTCCAATCCCACCCCTTTGACCCCACCTCACCATTTGTTGCAGTACACATACATGTACGATTTTATCAAATATTTAGACAGGAGTTAAGACAAGATAAAAAATTTCCAATGGCTTATTTTATATTTTGGAGCTAGTTACAAATTTGTAATCACAAGTGTAAAAGATTCACAAAACCGATTTGTTTTTTATTCTAGGAACCAGAACAGTTACCCCAGATGGTAAAATTTCATATTCTGCTAACAAAACACTGATGCTAACGCAAAGTATTCATCTAAGCTTTCCAATAACTTGTTCTCATAAAATTTTACTAGAGGATTCTGAAATCTCTATACAAACTATACATTTATCACTTATAGTGCATATATAAATATAAATGACTATTTGCAAGCTTTTTTTCATCTTTGAATGTTAGTAAATTAAAAACATTCATATCTTTTCACACTAACAATACAGCATTACACTTATCTCTTTGAGACCCTTCAGAGAATTTTCCTTTAAGTAATTATAGATGATATAATGCTACAAATATAACCTTCACACAGCATCAACTTCAATTAATCCACTGACTCTACACTAAGAGTCCATAGAGCTTCTCAGATTCATGCAACATTAACTCATCCATGGACTTAAAAATTCATAGCCTTTAAGCAGCAAGAAGTCAAGGGAGCTTCAACTTCAATTAGTCCATGGACTTAAAACTTCAATAAGTTTGTAGAGTTGTAAGCAAAATTCTTTCATAGGACTTTAATTTGAATTCATCCATAGACTAAAAGCATTTAGAAGTCCCATAGAGCTTCAATTCAATCATTGATTTGAGACATCAATAAATCTATAGCGCGTCAACTTTATGTAAAAAATAATAAATGTTCAACTTATAAAGTTGTAAGAGCTTTAACTTGAAGTCTTCTTATTGCCATTCATAAGTCTATAGTGCTTCATGTTCAACTAATTCAATACTCTTAACTTACATAAGCCAATAAAGCTTCACCCTCTCAAATTTCATGAGGATACAACGCTTTAACTTGAATAATCAACTGACTCTTCACTTTAATAAATTCATAGAGTTGCAAGCTTATTTTTTTCATGGACTATTTTAGTTCACCAATTAGTTCATAGGTCTTTAACTTCAATTCATCTACGTACGCTAAGTTCCATAGGCCTTCAACTTTTATTCATTCATGGAATTTTGTCAAATTGATAGAAATTTTATTCATGTAATTCTTTTATTCCTTCAGTTTCACTCGCTTAGTTTATTTTATAACTGAACAAATTTGTATATTCATTGTCCTAAAAAATTAAAGTTTAATAAAATACAAAGACTATTTCCCTTATTAGTTTTAATGTCCATCTGCAGTTTTAAGAATTCTTAACCTTTAATAAACCCTGACAACTCCATTAACCTTAATAAAACTCCAAAGACATAACCTCAACTTCATCAAAGGCAGACCATGTGTTCTAATGGACGATATATTTCTGATTGTAGCCTGTCTATCCACAGGAGGATTTGTCCATGGCCAGATTATCTCCCCTTGATGCTGCCGCAACTGCCCGCCAGAGGTCTCTGCTCAATAGGGTGTCTGACGAACAGAAGAAATGGAAGGGAACAGTCAAGGAGCAGAGGAAACATATCTACGATAGACATTCCATGCTCAACTGAACACGGGAACAAAGTAGTTCATGTGGCGGTGTGACCATGATAGTGGTAGTAGATATATGATAGATTTTCTGTAGTCTGTATGTCTCCTATGTAGAATCTTTGGTTAAGAACTATTTATGGCTGTGAGTAACTTATTAATGTTATTTTGAACTTTGTTTAAAGGTTAATTAACATTTAGAAATGTTTTCTTTTAGAAAATAGTCAGTTACCCTCATTGAACTAAATGAATGAAAATTCAAGCTCCAACTTGCTAATAACTCTGCTGGGGTCACCACTTCCAGTGTTTCATACTTTGAGATTAATATCATTTAAGCCATGTGCTCATATTCACTGTTCCTTAACCGATAAGAAAACATGCCCGTTTATATGGAATATACCCATCCTACCTTAGTCAGAATTATGGAAAAAAAACTGGAGTAGTTCAACTTCAAATTAAAGGGTGTTTTATCATGCCTTTTTATGATATAAAGATGATGGTAGACTCATTTACCTTTGTAAAAGTTAAAATTTAGAGAATATGAGTTGATTTTATGCATGTGCATTCAGAAAACAAAATCACATATTTTTGCTTTGTTTTGAACTTTCTCACAATTTCTTAACGTGAGGCTAAGAAGAAATTTTGTAAGTAAAACATCTTTGCTCTGAATCTCAAGTGTTTATTTCCGTATTCTAACCATTTTGTAATTTGTAGTTTTGTTAGAAATTTGTGATTTGAGTTTCTTGATTGTTAATGAAAATCAAAATAAAGGGTATGGTTTTGTTCTTTCCTATTTTACATGAGTGACATTCCTCTAGCTAAGTTCATAAGGAATTCATTTTGTCATTTTCTCATGATAGTGAATGTACTTTGTTATGAATTTATTCAGTCCATCTTTCATACCATTTTAAAGATAATCATAGATTTGTGATACTTGTTATTAATAACGAGTAGTTTCAAGATGAACCTCAAAGTGGAAGTGATAAAATATGGTTGTTAAATTAGGTATTTGTTGATTGATTTAAGAGAAACTTTACCATCTGTGTCTATGGTCGACTAAAAAGTTTCATCAAAAATACTCTGACTTAAAATTTGAGTGTTGGAGAGCTTTTAGACATTCTGAAAATTAAGTTGAAGGAAGGTAACTGTGGAAAAGATAACACAGTGTCCTGAAACTTCATCAAAACAGAAAGAAAATGTAAAGAGAAGACATACTAGCAAAGAAATTTTTATAAAAAATATTCCATTTATTGGAACTTAATCAGCATCGATAGGGTTTCATTTATCTGGGATAATAATTGTTATTTTTCTTCAGATTTTAGGATTCAGATATCATAAAGCTCTCAGGTTTTATGTAAACTGTAGACTGTATAGAAAATACTCTTCAAAGGTGTTTGTATTATATTCAAGATTACTTTGAATTCTTTACTATATAAGGAAAATTGTACAGTAATTGTAATATATTGATGTTGTCCGTCAAAGGATTGATATTAACATTATTTATGCATAATGTATAGGAACATTCTTAATCATATTAAACTATTCTTAGTAATATTATAAGTTTGAGTGCCATGATAACAATCAAATGTTATAACTTTTTACATGATAATCCCAAAGGCATAGACATTACATGTTGTGAATTGCAGTAAAGGTTAAATCAAATTCGCTAATCCATATTTTAAGTTGTAAATCACTATTGTAAAATAAAATCTTAATTTGTAAACACTTGGTGAGACTTTTTTGTGTGCTTTAATCGGACACTTAGTGGAAAACTACAATTTGAATATGTAAAGGGACCAACTGTCAACTATGTAAGGATCAGTGTGATACCCTTGCTGTTTCACTTTTCATCATTGCAAGTTTGTAAGAATGTAGTTTAAACGTTCAAATATAATCAAATTCAAATCATTTGACCTTGATGTCAGCCAAGACAATGTTATACTTTGTTCATAACTATTTGAAATGCTTCAATTTCAAGCATCTAGAAAGTGCAGTGTTGTACAGGGTTTTTGGCTTCAAATAAGAAAACCTTTTCTACAACTGCAATGGTTTGGTTGCTAGACCAATATTCCACCTTTCATTGGCAGATTGCAAACTATGCATTGCCACAGAGTGTTTCATAAATTTTCGTTTGGCTGAAATAAGTGCCAAAATACAATCTGTCTTCAGTTCAAATATTGTCCCTAAACTTTATCTGTAAATGCCAAAATGAGGATATTTTATTGTTTTCAATGATAATACTAAAACCACCATATAGATGTAATAAGTTGCCAAGAAACATCTCTTGCTTAGCATTTAGCTAAATTGCCAAGAAACATCTCTTGCTCATCACTAAGGTCCAGCTGCTAAGTAACATCTCTTGCTTATCACTAAGGCCCAGCTGCTAAGAAACATCTCTTGCTCATCACTAAGTTCCAGCTGCTAAGAAACATCTCTTGCTCATCACTAAAGCCAAGCTGCTAAGAAACATCTCTTGTTCATCACTAAGGTCCAGCTGCTAAGAAACATCTCTTGCTCATCACTAAGGCCCAGCTGCTAAGAAACATCTCTTTCTCATCACTAAGGCCCAGCTGCTAAGTAACATCTCTTGCTCATCACTAAAGCCAAGCTGCTAAGAAACATCTCTTGTTCATCACTAAGGTCCTGCTGCTAAGAAACATCTCTTGCTCATCACTAAGGCCCAGCTGCTAAGAAACATCTCTTTCTCATCACTAAGGCCCAGCTGCTAAGAAACATCTCTTGCTCATCACTAAGGCCCAGCTGCTAAGAAACATCTCTTGTTCATCACTAAGGTCCTGCTGCTAAGAAGCATCTCTTGCTTATCACTAAGGTCCAACGGCTAAGAAACATCTCTTGCTCATCACTAAGGCCCAGCTGCTAAGAAACATCTCTTGTTCATCACTAAGGTCCAGCTGCTAAGAAACATCTCTTACATGGCATGAACAAGAAGAAGGCGTGGACTTTGGATGCTTTATTGACCAGTATGTACATGACTGTCGATGAACACATAACACAGAGTCTTCGGCTGCAACTTCCAAGGGTGTAAAACGAGCTACTCTTCTCAACACACTGTATACACAGTTTACAGATTATCCAATACTTGAGTTAATCTCAAAATTGTTTTCTAAAACCCTCAAGCGGGTAAACCTTGTCTACAGTCAACAGAGATGGAACATCAACACAATTGTATAGATTGTCCAATACTTTTGTAGATTTTACAGATTATATAAAGAAAACTTTAAGGGTATTACACTAGCTAATTACAGCCTTATTGCAGGCTTTATTAGTATCTAAAGATTATTCATATATGATCACTATAATTCACCCTAAAGAGTACAATCCTACCACCCCCTCAATCTCTCATCACCTTACAATCTCTATGGCAGATTATGAAGAACAGGACAAAGATCTTATATGTGTAAGCAGATTACAAAGTGCAATTCAGCAGATCTTACAGGGGCACCAGGTAAATGATTATATGTTTGAGTAATTGTGTTTGTATGTACAGATATTGTGCAGGTGATCTTTATATAAGGAACAATAAAGGGGTAATCTAATACATGAAATTGTGATCATTGTTATTTAATATCAAAACAATTTGACTAACTACAAATTTACAGTCACAAAAATAATACAAGCAATCTTGGTCTTATAATTCATTATCAAAATATTCAAAGTTCAATATAACTAACTTAATACCATTAACTTCCAACATTCGAGTAGAATATAATCAAAATCATTTGAAACCTTTTGAAATTATGCTTTTGGTTTATACAGACAAAGGAACACATTTTCCTTGTGAAGTTTATTTGAAACCTTTTGGAATTATGTTCATTGGTTATATTTACAAACAAAAACATTTCCCTTGTGAAGGAACACATTTCCTTTTTGAAAGAACATATTTCCCTTGTGAAGTTGCAGCAAGCTCTGTTTATGATTGTTGATTATGCTTGATAACAACACGCTGTGGAATAAGCTTGATAACACATAGCACTAACAAATATAACTGTGCTTAAACATGATAACAGACTGTAAGCAGACAATGGCTTATAAACAATGGGGTCATATATACTGGGCAAAAATAATAAAGTATATTTTGAAATTATGAATAGAGATTTACATATTGACATTTCAATGACATAGCATTCATAAAATTTCCAATATCCGTAAATGACTTTGTCCAGTATATAAAAAACATACACAAACAAACACTTAGCATAAACTTAACCTTAGCAGTGTCCCTTGAGAACAAGCAAAGGTTAACTAAGCGAGAACAGTTTTTGCAACAGAAGCCTGAGGTGTATTTTTGTAGACATAATTGTACACAGAAGTTGTAAAGAATTTTGTTTTTTTACATTGTATTTGCATTCAAAATATTAAATTTGAATGAAATTACCTTTTACAAGAGCTGTGAGTTTCAAAGTACAACAAAAACAAGTTCTCATAGTTTCCTTCAGACATTGAATAAATCATGCAAATGAACTTACTTCTTTCCGCTTACCTTTCATGACACAAAAGTTTGTTCACTTTTTCAGAACTTTGCATAAAACACAAGGATAGCCTTAGTCAGAATTAGTTAAGATTGTTATTTCATTTTCATTATTTCAAGTAAAAAATAACAAGAATTTGTCTACTAAAAGCTAAGGTTGGAATACTCCCGATCAGCATATTCATTATTTCTAATTTTTAAAGATAGAGACATCTTTGCATAAAAATGTTTTTTTTTAATTCAGGCTAAAATCTTTAACTACAAATCAAATACCTGAATGGCTAAGATTCCATTTTACAAAACTGAAACTGTAAGTTAACCTTAGTTTTATCATTTACATAGGTTACAGGTATCTCAAATTGTACCTATGAATGTAAACTGATTGAGCTAAGTATAGACCTTAGTGTAAAGAAGACAATCCTGCAATTGAACATAATTTCAACCACATCTTTCATGTTTGTGGAAGCTTTGGGAGCATTAGAAACGCTTTTGAATGACAGAATTGCCGTTTATTCAAATCGTGTGATGATAATCCATTGATAAGATGTGCTATATTTGTTACAAGGATATTACAAAGTGGTGGGATATAGGAATAAAAACCATATCTAGATAGCTAATATCATGGAAGAAGATCACAGATGCGACATTGCAGATAATGTATGTACATATAATAATAAATGGGACGACAATCTACAGCAATGTGACATGTTTTTTACCAAATCACAAAAAAACTTCCTGGAACTGTCTTTAACTGGAAAATTCTTTTATTATTGTATTGGATCTTCCCTCAGATACTCTCTCATTAAAAACTCCTAAAACCCTCACTAACCCAAAGTTCATTTTTATATCATATTAAGTAATGCAAACTTATAATAAGCATGCATAACCTTAAGTTTCCAGTGTGAATATTAAAATACCCTCTATGTCTACAGAAAAATTAGATTTGAGGAAATTTATACAGATTATAAGTGAAATGCATCACTGCTTAAGGCAGAAATCTTGAAAACTATACTGTCAAATTGTCAGCAAAGATTTATGTCAAAATTTTTCCAGATTGTCAAATATATTTGTAAGTGCAAATTGGTCATCTTCAGTGATATAAATATTACAGGTTTTGACAATCTTATGATAGGAAGTCTTCACAGCATGCAGCAATTAAATAATGAATTCTAAGGATGGATATGGAAATATGGCATGATTGAAGAGATGACAAGTCCAAAGATTGATATTCACTGGTAATTCAAACAAGAACTAAAGGAAAACACAAATGATGATAAGGTGACAATTCCAATACTGATCTTGAGATAAACATAATAGTACACCTGGGGTATGATTGATTGTTTCACCTCAAATGAAATTCAGAATGAAATTTGATACATATAATGAAATTAAAGGAAATTCACAAATAATTTTTATCACTTATAATAATTAAATTCACTCAATTAGAACTTTCCATCAAGTACTGTGTTTTTTAAATTGTTATCTTGATAGACATTATTCCTCTAGACATCCCCCTTCGTGCAACAATTAGATAGGGGGAAAAAGGGGGGGGATTGGTCAGTCTGGGGGATGATTTCACTTTAAATTGTTTTGGAGGAAAACTATATATTCATCCTTCCTATTCATCACTTTTACCTGCAGTTCAGGTATTAATTAGTGAAACTACAGGTATCCCTTGGTTACAAAGGCGCCAAATATGAACAAATTAGATGATTATACCATCAGCTTGAAAGTCTTTTGCAGAAAATGCAAATACTTCAGTCCTACAAATCTAGGAGTCATAGGATTAAATTGCAACATCATTTTCTATCACCCTTGACCCAACTTTAACCACTTTCAAGTTTTTAATAGACAAGGTCTAATGATCAATAAATTTCACATAGCATCATGTCAAAGCCACCATGATCAACATATTGACACAAAATGGATAATTTGGATGAAGTTCAAGGAAAAATGAATTAATTCAACAACCTATCTAACAGAAACTTTCTACATGTAACACAAATAGCTACCCATAAATACTAATCTTACATTGTGCTCAGACATTGTTGTATGTCATCATATTTGTACTTTGAAAATATTTACTTGTCAGTACCAGGATAGTTTAATGACTATGATTCATGGTAGAATTTTGAATTTTGAAAGAAAAATTAACTTTGGGAAATTTTTAAAAAATTGGAAATTCTAAATAAAATAGAAGTGTTGTTTTTACCGTCTTTGCAAAACTAGACCAAAACTATTTTCAGAGTACAAATATGAAATATATTGATAACAAATAGGTTCACACAATAAACATTTTCACCAAAAAATATCATTTATGAAAGACAATTGAAAATCAGTTTAATGATTCTTATTAATTTCATAATCATTTATTCTCTCAAACCTTATCATGTGTTTCTGAAAAAAATTGCCAAGGTCAACAATTATGTTTTTAACCCATTAAAGCATATTGAACTTCAGTATCATTCATTCTGTTCACTTAACTAAAATCAAACACATTCATTCGATAACTGTACATATTCTAATAACTTGTAAGTTCATTGTTTTGATTTTGTTTAAGAGATATTACCAGATTTATTGTTTTACACAAATACCATATATGATATTTTACAATTTTGATTTATATTTGTGTGAAAAAATCATTATGTATTTTTCATCATATTTTTTCAACAAAAATGGTAATGAAAGCAAAACGCTTAAGCAATGGTTGAACATGTAAATACAGGTAAATTTAGGATAAGTAAGTAGTTAAGTTTAAATGCTATATACATGGTCCACTTTTATACATACAGTACAATTCGATTCATAATCCAGTTTATTGTTTATGTCAATGGCATTAAGATTCTTAGTAAATGTATTTTTTGATGATATATATTATGAATAAAAGAAATTCTGATAAATAAATTTTCTATATAAAACTTAAATAGAAACCCTTTTCTACTGTATTTTTAGTTTTAAATACATATATCATATTCAGAAATATTTGAAATTTATATCTTCTTCTTGAGATAATCAATTTACCATTAAAATTGCATAAAATTTATTAACTTTGAAAATTGGGATAAAACACAATATCATATCATATCATAAGTATTTTGGCATAAAACATTTCTGATATAGAGTACTAAATTGGATTATGTCACAAGTTTGGAATCAGAAGAGACATTAAAATATTTGATTGGATTCTTATTGACCAATGCCAACAAATTCCACCTATTTCTACAACATAGACTCTTCCATTTATTGTTCCTGGATCGGTCTATTGTATTTATGTGTGTTCCAGCTCATCGGTTAGTCATTCCAAGTAGATATCCTCTGTGGGATGTGAAAAGGCCATATACTCCTGGTAGAACCTCTTGAAAGATTTTCTGGAGAAGACAGAAATATAAAATTTTATTCCAAGCAAAATTAATTTTACCAGAATATACATACAACAGAAAAGAGATCAAACTTATATATACTCAACTAAAAAAATGAGTTCTGATGTTTAAGATTTTCGCCAGACATTTAGCTACAGGTTGTTTTTGTAAGAAATTGTTAACTTCAGTTTGCTTGTCAATAAATAACCAATATCTGTCAAACTTTGTTTTTTATCATACAATAAATGAATGATATATGAATAACTAAAAGTTTATAGTTAGTTTTGGACATTGCAAGAGGCAATATTAATGTGTTCAAGAAGTCGACAACTGACCAAAATTTGCTTTGAAAATGTTCAAAATTGTTCAGTGAAATTAAATTTTATTTTGATTTTATTACTATTGTAATGTTAAAATTTTGGGAATAATCGGTTATCAGTTAAAAATTTAAGACTTTTTATTTACAACTGATTTAATAACTAATTTAATCAACAGACCATGTAACAAAAGCATTGCACAAAAGACGAAACACCATGGAATATTGCAACCAATGAAAATAAAGAAGACTGCCCAAATCACTTGTAATCGTTAGAATCCAGACGTAAATACCACGATGTACTTACCCTAGTGCGTCAGTGACCGCGTGTGTGGATCGTTCTCCCAGGAATACATGACAAGCGTAGCGAGACTCCTTAGGGTGCTTCGTGATGTAAGCAAAATATCTACAGAAAATGGAAACAAGTCAGTTATTGAATCAAAATATTTTACATTATAAAGTCATTTGATAACTGTTTACTGTCATTTATGCAGAATTTCTGTGAGGTGATATCAGCAAAATACCTGCACCACCAGTTAACAGTTTGTCAGTCACCCATGCCAGGTCTATATTATTGGTGCGTAGGTCAATGACATTTAAAAATCTTAGTCCATCATACAAAGATGATGATTTCTTGAAATTATCAAAGAAGAGGGGTAATAACACCAAAGCTACACATTTGAGTCTTCATGGCTGAAAGATGTTACTATCAAAATTTCAGCCTCCTTTGCGAATTGGCGCTGGAGAAGATTTTTAAGATTTTAGGTAAAATGCCTGCCACACCCATAATGGAGGGGGTCGATCCCAAATGTACAAATTTGAATCACGAAGGTGCAAGGTACATCCAAACAAAATTTCCACTTTGGGCGTGCAGCAGTTTTTTAGAAGTAAAATTGGTAAAAGTTTATGGAGCTAAAACGTCATTAGATTACCGTTTACTGTGGCTTTTGCATAAGTTCTATGGGGTGGTTTCATTTGCCTGAATGTTAAAGATATATCTAGGTTAAAACAATACACAAATAATTGAATTGGACGACAGTTTTTACTAATTTGGATTACGAACAGAATTCCCAACCCTCATATGAATTAAATTAAAAACCAAGGACATTAAAGAAAACTTACTTGTCATTCCTGGGGTGCGTTCCACAGTAGGATATATTTTTCAGAGCAAAGAAGTGAGAGAAGGCATCACTTTCATGCTGAAATCATGAAGAAAACACAAAGATTAAAATCATAACATGTTAATTTCTTTCTTTCACTGTCTGTGCCTGAACATTGCAAGAACTTTAATTAAAGGTAGATCCATCAAATTTAAACATTGTTTTTTGTGATAGCCTA